>OX638143.1:68677739-69927739 GCA_951805005.1 Othius punctulatus
GAATATAAAATTTGTTATTAAATCTGAAGTAGTTTTGGTCTAGACAGGTGTGTACTAAAGTTATCATTTCTGCTGTATTATATGTTGAGCTTTGTGTTTGTAGATTTTTAATGGTTATATTTTTTAGTTCGGGTACTGGTATAGATATGAAAAGACTCTTTACGTTGAAAGATACCATTGTTGTATTTTTATTTATTTTAAGGTTTACCGTTTTTTCAATAAATTCTAATGAATTTTTGATTGAATATTTTGATCTTTAATTTATCATTTTTGGAAGTGTTTTGTTAATCATACAGCAAATTTTATATGTTGGAGCATTAATGTATGAGACAACTGGCCTTCTTCTATGGAATATCTTCATTATGGATTTTGGACATTCCATAAAATATTGGTGATTTTGAGTTCATGACTTTAAATTTTAATATTTGCTTTTCCGAAATGATGGATTTTGCTCATTTCATTGCTTCTATTATACAGGGTCCGTCATTTCACCTCCCGTCTTCAATAGCTCAGTTACTAATTGAGTTAGGATTTTGATATTTTGCAGACTTCAGTTGCTTTCTAGGGTGTATTTTAGGAAAATATTTTTGATTATACAAGGTGTCCCAAAAAAGTGTGACGTCATCATGATATATATTTTTAGATTGCAAGGTATATTTTTTGTCACTTATTTGGGTGCCTTTTATAGATGCCTACATACCCATAAATTTTTATTGAAATCGGGTTAGTGACATTAGCACAAAAAAATAAAAACTGAAAAAAAAACAGTTTTGCACCATTGGTTAAGAAAATTAATAAGGGATAAAAATAGTGCCTCGTTAATAAAACCATACAAGGTACTCATTAAATAAGGTCTGACAGTTGCGTTAACCAAGTTTTATTGATATGCATTATACAGAGTGTCCAAAATTTAGTGTCAAACTTTTCAAAATTTAAAGCACTTTAGTAGATAAGCTAGGACAGTTCGGGACCATTTCCCCATAAGGATTTACACAGGGGTCTAAATTCACTTTTCAGCCATTTTGTTTTTTCGGTCGTCCAGTTCGAGGACCGATATTTGTACAACGGGTTGTCTATGGACCTTGTCGGCATGTATGTTGGGTTGTCTAGTTTTGGCGGCACACCAATTTTGAATTATGCTGAGTCGGTTGTGTATGCTGGGGTGCATACAGGGGCCCGGCGGCTAATCATAGATTCTGAAGTTTTGAAATGCGCGCGAGTTTTATTTATTAATTATTGCTACCGTTGTTATTAATTATTATTATTAACCAAGACATTTTTGCCCGAATAAAAATCACATGCCTGCCCAGAATCGAACCCCGGCCTCCAACGTGAAACGCGGCAACTTTACCGCGGAGCTAATTACCTTAACTGATAGAGACGGCTGGAAGCGTCGATATATAACAAAGGTTTCAATTACATGAGAATATCTCATTGCATCAATCGTGTGATTTATTTAAGCTGCATGCGGAGGATAAAGTAAATTGTTTTATTTAAGTATTATCAGCCAGCTATTCACGTGACCTGCACCAGCACACATGTTTGATCCTGTATAGGTCACATGCAGGTGTTAATGTAAAGGGTATATTAGGCATTAATAAAACAAATTATGCGGTAAAAACATTTATTTCCTTTACAGCATACAAAGAATAAACATTAAAACAGATATATAAATATATATAAAATCAATCGAAATATGTATAAACAATAAAAACTAAGGCAAGACCGCTTTTAAGGCGTATAAGAACAAAGATCGGCGCCCATTTGCAATATATGCGGATTTTGAAAGCCAAGTCCACCAATCAAATTTGACAGCACAGATAAGAAAAATTTGAATTATTTAATTAAAAACAGGTCAATTAATAAGTAGATAAATATTAATAACAATTATGTTTATGTTATGTATATAGCGTTGGCTGTTATACCAAGTGCTCATATGATGATACGATTTCCCGTTATCGAAGCTATAGAGACGTGCCGTCTAAAATTAATTAAACATATGCACAAGAGAATAATATATACAATAAATACGAACAGTACAATAAAAACATAAAAAATATACAAGTCCAAAATATGTATAAGAGAATAATATAAACAATAAAAACTATACAATTAAAAAAATAAATTAACAAAAAAAAATATATATATATACATGGGAATAATACAAAATATAATAAAGCCAGCCCATTATTTCAATTATGGTGAGCATCACAAAATATCGGTTTCAGCCTCGGCCAGACACAATTTTGTGGAATTACGATAGACAGCGGATCGGATTACAACTAATGTGTAAGTGATAAGCGGACCTATCCGATTTATGGGGTAGTTTAGGATCGGCAACTAATGGTGTGAATTTAAAAACCAGCATGACAATATTTTACAAAATTAATGAATGCCCGTTCAGACCACATTTCAATTTACAATCGCGCACATATCAATGTTAGCTCTGACATGTCACACCCTCAGAAATATTTATTGCCAACGAGGACCTAAGATAATTTAAAGATCTTTGCTGAAAACTACAAAAATCGGGGCGTTAAAATCACATTCTAATAATATAAAAAGGAATTAAAAGTATTTTCACGCCGTATGGTTAATCGCCCCCACATGATCAAAATTCTAGGATATTATTACCAAAAAATTCTAAATTTGATATATATAATTACTGCCAAACTAAAAAACAATCTTAAAAGTAATAATGATAAGGCTCAATGTTGTTCGTACATACAAAATAAGTTCGCAGTAGTTTGCAGAGTCAGGATATAAACCAAATATTTTTATAACATAGTTCTTTTTGAATTCGGCTGTATTGTCTGCGATACCAGTTATATCACATATGCAGATGTAGATTTGATAGGCAGCGGGAAATATGATTAAATTGCGAAATATACAAAACAGAGGGGGACAGACTGGGTGATATATAAATAATAATCCTTAATTTTAAACCTATAAATTAGCGGGTAATAATATATTTAATATAATAATAATAGATAATAATATAATATAATCGTAAGTTTTCGGGTTCTAAGAATAATATAGTAAAATTATTGAATCATAATACGGCAAGATACAAAATACATGTATAAAGAAAAACCTACAAATAATTGCGGGGCCAATTAAATTGAGGCTAAATATATAGCTAAAGACTACTCGACATGTAAAATTCTAGGGAACTATTTATATGGATACAGGTGAAAGCAATTTGGGATGAAATTAATATATCGCAAACACGTCGATATTACCCCAAATTTATGTGACACACGCACGGCGATGCGAGGCATCAAATTACTAATAATGTGCGACCGACGGATATAGGAAATTTACGATCAAGTTTTAGGAATAGATAGCATGACTGAAATTATGGAACACACGTCCAGACCCCATCTCAATTCTCAATCGCGCATACATCAATTATAGCTAATATTTATTGCCTACGAAGCCCCGAGATAATTTAAATATCTTCGGTGAAAACTAAAAAATCGGGGGCGGGCTCGGTTTAAATACAGAGGCAGAATGCTCAGCCAACCGGATAACTTTGATTATTGCGAGACATATGATTAGCCTAATTTTCAAATACAGATTGTACATTAGGGGGTAACACACCCCGCGATATCAGATGGAAAATTTTAGACCTGGAACCGCGTCTGTGCGAAAATATTATATAAAGGGTGCGTATTAAGATTCTCGCCAGTTACATTTATATCATCATGGCCGATGAAATCGTGTATGTGCCGGATAGTAGTGACGAGGAGGAAGAGCGGACGCCTGCGGTCACGTCGACACCGACGTCATATGTATCGTGGAGTCCGTATGAGCGGACAGCGGCATCACCAGCAGGGCGCTTAATGAGCCCTCCAAGATCAGGAAGGGGTCCGGCGAGGATTCCACGGGCAGGAAGGACCCCGGAATACCTCACACCTAGGGGTGCCCCCCAAAGGGCACAGCAGCCGGTATATTCGCCAGGTGTGGTGCCGGCATTTGCAGCACCTCCCCCTGCGGCTCCGTACTCAACAAGCACCGCGATGTGGAGCCCCCAGGAGCCCCCTCAGCTGCCGCTAGCAGGACTGAGTGCAGGGCCGCCCCTGGGGTGTGCTGTACACCATTATCTGGCGGCGATGTTTGAAAAATTACACCGAGATCTATGCGGCCAATGTGTGCGGTGTAGGTGCGCATATTGCACACAATAACTGTACATATTTTTTATAATAAAGATTAAATTAAAAAATATATATATAACAATTGTAACATATTTATTTATATTGCCCATAAAATCGTTTCAGATGCTGCAAGTGTGTGTGTGTGCACGTGTTACATGCTACAGATCAATTGCCGATAAACGGCTTGTAACCATATGAATTCTAGCTCAGTTCATTTCCTAAAAAAAATGTCTAAAATCTACGCTAAAATCTTTAAATGTAAATTAAACAGGTTATTATCAGCAAAACATAAAATAGTTTTCGAGTATTTAAATCATGATTTATACTCGACTCAGCGCATAAGGTAAGTGGTTTACAATCACCCCGAGTGTATGCAATTCACGATTTAACAAGGATATTTTTAATTTTAAATATTTTCGGTAATAAAATGTTTTGTGTTATGCCAACCTTTTTTGATTAATCTGTTTTCAAACGCTAAAATCATATTCTAATAATACTAAAAAAGGAATTAAAAGTATTTTCACGCCGTATGATTAATCGCCCCCACCATGCGGGGATTATTTTAAATATTACGTTAGTTTGCAATGTACTTAGAAAAATAAGTAAAATTTCATGCGGCCAATGTGTGCGCTGCATGTGTGCATAGTGCACACAATAACTATACATAATTTTTTATAATAAAGATTAAATTAAAAAAAAATATATAACAATTGTAACATATTTATTTATATTGCCCATAAAATCGTTTCAGATGCTGCAAGTGTGTGTGTGCGCGTGTTACATGCTACAGATCAATTGCCGATAAACGGCTTGTAACCATATGAATTCTAGCTCAGTTCATTTCCTAAAAAAAATAAAATAATTAACCTCATACATTGTATATTTCTAAAATCTGCGCTAAAATCTTTAAATGTAAATTAAACAGGTTATTATCAGCAAAACATATAATAGTTTTCGAGTATTTAAATCATGATTTATACTCGACTCAGCGCATAAGGTAAGTGGTTTACAATCACCCCGAGTGTATGCAATTCACGATTTAACAAGGATATTTTTAATTTTAAATATTTTCGGTAATAAAATGTTTTGTGTTATGCCAACCTTTTTTTGATTAATCTGTTTTCAAACGCTAAAATCATATTCTAATAATACTAAAAAAAAAGGAATTAAAAGTATTTTCACGCCGTATGATTAATCGCCCCCACCATGCGGGGATTATTCTAAATATTACGTTAGTTTGCAATGTACTTAGAAAAATAAGTAAAATTTCATAATTATATTATAGTAAGCACAAACTTGAGAAAATATGCAGCAAAAATAGTATACTGGCGAACACGTCGTAAAATACGCAAGCCAATGTTATTATACAGGGCATGAAAAAGCCTCATACCTGTATATGTAATATAAAATGCAAGCGCATAATTATTATTAATCTATTAAGCACATATGTATTCCTATCCATCACAAGTTTTTCTCTCAAGTATGTATCTGATAAACCACCTCACCCGATACACATGCGGATACTAAATCATAGAGGTGGCAAGATTTACCACATAGAAAAAAAACTCGGACAATAATTATTTGAACCGCATGTTGATAAGATAAGAGATGGCTGCACCTATTAATCGTCGAGATGATAGAATTATTGAAATAAAAGTGGTGTCTGTATTAATTTATTCTTGAGAGGTTCGTCGAAGCTGCAGATAAAAATAAATAATGGCGGTGGCTATTAATCACCATTAAGAATGAGTGAGATAACATGTGCATGTAATTAAAAACGATGCACATGTGGATACTAAATCATAGAGATGATAAGGATTTACCGCATAGAAAAAAAACTCAGACGATAATTATTTGAACCGCATGTTGATAAGATAAGAGACAGCTGCACCTATTAATCGTCGAGATGATAGAATTATTGGTATAAAAGTGGAGGCAGTATTAATTTATTCTTGAGAAGTTCGTCGAAGCTGTAGATAAAAAATAATGGCGGTGGCTATTATTCATCGGTAGGAATGCATAGCAGGATGATGAAAAAACATAGGTTGATCATTAACTCATTCTTGGTGTGTGTGGGGAGATTCGTAGAAATGCAATTAAGCGATGCACATGTAGATACTAAGTCATAGAGATGATAAGGGTTTACCACATAGAAAAAAACTCAGACGATAATTATTTAATCCACATGTGGATAAGATATGGGAGATTACTACGCCTATTAATCGTTGAGATGACTGAATTATTGGTATAAAAGTGGTGTCTGTATTAATTTATTCTTGAGAAGTTCGCCGAAGCTGCAGATAAAAATAATAGGGTTATTATTCATCGGCAGGAATGCATAGCAGGATGATGAAAAAAACATAGGTTGAGCATTAACTCATTCTTGGTGTGTGGGAAGATTCGTAGAAATGCAATTAAAGCGATGCACATGTAGATACTAAATCACTTAGATGATAGGTCTAGGGGTATATAAGTGTAAATTTTTATAAACTTGCACCATTCACATTGAAACCTGCGTATCGTCTGCTGCTGCTGCTACGCCCACCTCCAGTTTCTATTCCCGTGTGTATTTTGTGAAGTTTTAATTCTTTATTTTTGGTGAGTACATCAACATCTATTACCTATTGTTAAAATTTTTACAACATGATGTTGTTTTGATTATTGGAACGACCCACACTTACAACGATTATAATTTTACCGTACTCGGTCGGCCCCGCTATACAAAGCGATCTGTACTTTGAGTTTAAATTAGTCTTGAATTTAATGAATTCTCATGTATTATTTAAAAGATTACATATTTATTATTTCTTATTATAAAATAGCTTAATATTTAAACATGCTTAAATCATACTAGCGCATTACTGCGCAATATTTCCAAAATGTAGCAACTGTGAGGTGTTTTATTAGGTGTGAGACAGATGCATGATAGGTGTGCGACAGATGCGTGATAGGTGTGAGACACATGTGAGATAGGTGTGAGACGCTGTGAGACACGTGTGAGACTGATGTGATACACGTGTAGCATAGATGTGGTGCAGGCGTGAGACTCCTTCTAAATAGAAATTATGGCCGGTTTTACAATGGGTTTAACTATAATTAAAACATGACGCGAATTGATTAAATCTAGCTAAACACCGAGTGCATTAAGCTAAAATATAGTTGCGTATTCAGATGAGCCTGTTTATAATTAAATGGATGGGAGATGTAAATAAATTGCAGGTTTTTGCAATATAAATATTTTATTAGCATATACATATAGAAACACTTTACAATAGCAATTATAATCACATTACAGGGCAATACTTAATAATAATAATTATAGACACTACATATATCATCGGCATCAAGATCGTGAAGAATACATATAAGCAACTATATGCACAACACATCCTCAAAACTGAGACCTCGAGAAATGGACTTTGTTGAAACACGCCAAACAAAATGCCATTTTACACTGCACACATTTCCACTTAATATTCCTAGCTCGCCTTTGTGCAGTCAGTCGACCGTGTTGCAGGGCTATTGATCTGTAGCATTCAATACATCGACTACGAGATGTACCTTTCTTTAGCAAGTGATTAGATTTTTCAACTTTACTCTTGCCAGTATTTTCATGCTGCGGATACTCATTAGAGGGGTGATGAGAGCCCTGCATCTGATGAATGTTATATTTGCCATCGAAATATTGTTGCGGTATGGCAACTTGTACTCGGCTGTCAATCAGTTTTTTCTGCCATGTTTGACAACCTACCATCGGTGCACGATTATGGTATGAAACACCCATCATACCTATCTTGAATCTAGACAACTGAACCCAACTGAAGCCTATAAGATGGACGGATGTCTTTATATACTCCCGCGAGACGTGTTAGATAGGTGTGGGATATCCGTACCTTAACCGAGAGACTAAGATGAGTGACGGTCTTTATATTCACATGTGAGACAATACATGTGTGAGACGTGTGTGATACAGGCGTATATAATGCTATATTTTAATTATTATTTCCCAGACGTGTCACCGCTTACGGGTCCCAATAATGAGTTTTATGGATTTAGGATATCAAGGCATGACTGCTGATGAAGGCACGTAATTAATGAAGTAAATTTATAATATGCCTCTAATAAGATTTGAACAGAATTTGTAGATGGGAGCGATGTGGGGAGATGCCCCATATGTCTGACGAATGTGGTGCACTACGCCATCAACTGTGGCCATGCGTTTTGCGGGGCGTGTGTTTCCCGGCTGGTGAGATGTGGAGTTTGCAGAAGCCCCATAACCATACGGTTTAGAATTTACTTGGGGGGCACTACAAACTCCGCATCAACCCCCCAACCCGAGACGCAGGCAGCCCCACAACCTGTACCGGTAGTCAGCACAGATGGGGGCATCTCCGATGAGACCACCTCGGGTGAGAGCATCTCCGGTGGAGACACCTCTCACGAAGATATCGAGGATGGGTACAGCTCAGGCGAGGATGATTGGCGTGATCACCAGTTGGTGGACCTCACGCCCATACGGATAGATCCTTTTAATTTATGGGCTGTGGACCCTGATAATGACAGCTGGTGAAGGTAACTACAACGTCGAGAGGCATCATGCTAATAAAGATTGACTGTGAAGACTGATAAAGATTGATAATTTTATAATAAATGTGTGTGTGTGTGTGTGTGCGCGCGCGTGTGTGTGTGTGTGTGTGTGTGTGTGTGTGTGTGTGTGTGTGTGTGTGTGTGTGTGTGATATGCCCAGCTAATTTTCTTAAGAAGTATTAGCTTCATTTTACATGTAAACATATGGAAAAAGTGTGCAGATTACCTGATTTCATATCAAATTGCATTGATTCTTATCCAAAACTAGCACAACTGTTGCTCTCAAGGGGTGTTTTTAACACAATTGCTGTATCAGACCCCTGATTGGTCGAAATAACGAGCTCTGTGACTGGTTGATTTTTTTATCGTTTGGGGAATATAAGCGCTGATTTTCGTCGGTTTACCCATTCTTCTTGAATACTTTGCCGAGCACACATCGCTAAGTCCCGAGCTCCAAACCGAATCTAAATACGTGTTTAATTCCAGCAATATGGCTTCAACATCAACTGAAAATCAGTCTTTTTCAAGACTTGTCGAGGAAACTCGCAACCACGTGATCAGCATCCGCGATAGCCCCCAGGAAATTGAGCCGGCGATCAAGAAGTGTGGGCGTGACCTCCGCAAGATGAACGCTGCTTTAAAGGTGTCAACATCTGTTGGAGAGAAGCAGCATATAATCAGCTGCATATCCCTCATGCAAGGATTCTGCTGTATGATGAATGCGTTGCGCGGGATTTCCGGCGCAGGGTACAAACCCTCCAACCCGAACCGTGCAAATTACACATCGATGCGCGTGAAATGGATTGGCCAACAATCGGCATTCAGCAGCAGGTTGAGGACCGGAGCCGTAGTCAATCTCCAACACCAAGACCCCACTGAATTCCTCCAGGATGCCCAGCAGCTATTCAGCAGACGCATGAGGAACATCCTCAAGAAGGAGATGTCCGTGAAGGTGAACGCCATCTTCTGCGGGGAATTTGTGGCTATGAAAGCTGACGTGGAGATGTTTGAGTTCAAACATCTCAAAACCAAAAATTCCCCCATCTACCGCGACACCGATCTGGCTGAATGGTTTGCCGCCAACGTTGGAGGACCCATTTTAACGCAGTTGGAGGAATTTCAAGTACGTTTAAAAAGATCTACAGTAATAACGGTAAATTAAATTTATTTTTATGTTTTCCAGGAAAAGGATAGCGGCTGGAGTTTGGCGACAATTATCAACATCGTCTTCAACATCAATAAGTTCACGCCTCAGCTGGGTTCCTCCTACATTGAGCTGCCGAAACCCATTAAATTAAAAGAAGCCTGTATCAACATTAAAAATCAAGATGAGGCCTGCTTCGCATGGGCGGTGGCATCGGCCCTCCATCCTGCCGCCAAGCACAGTGATAGGATGTCATCATACCCGCACTACTCTGAGGTGCTGAAGTTGAAGAATATCACCATGCCGATGACGGTCAAGCAGATCCCGCGGTTCGAGGTTCAGAATAGCGTGTCCGTCAATGTGTACATCCTGGAGAAGTCGGGGAAGAAATTCAACGTGGTACCCACATACCTAACGAAAGCGAAACAGACGAAGCACGTCAATCTGCTGCTACTCCAGGATGTATATGACGGCGAAGACGATGATGGCTGCACTCCCCGCTTCCACTATGTGTGGATAAAGAATCTCAGCCGGCTCGTCTCATCCCAACTCAGCAAACATGATGGCCGGAAATACTTTTGTGACCGCTGCCTACATTACTTCCGATCTTCACTGAAGTTGGAGATGCATATTGTAGACTGTATTTCAATGAACGAGTGCAAGGTTCGCCTACCAACGCCCGAAAATGCCAGCATTCGGTTCAAGAATCATATGAACAAGGAGGCTGCGCCGTTCATTGTATACGCGGACTTAGAGTGTTTATTGACCCCACCGCAAGGCCATACACCTACTGCAACAACAACAACGTTGCAAGACCATACACCCCATAGCGCAGCATTCTTTTTAAAATGCTCATATGACAATTCGCTGAGTTTTTATAGGAGTTACCGCGGTGAGGATTGTCGGAAATGGTTTGCATCCGAAATGAAGCAGCTGGCTGAAGATGTTGAGACTGTGTTTCTATGCCCCCTTCCAATGGAGCCTCTTACACCTGCCCAACAGCTGGAATTCGTGTCAATTTCCCATTGCCACATCTGCGAGCAAGACTTCGACATCCGTGACGTCAGAGTCCGGGATCATTGTCACCTTACCGGCAAGTATCGTGGAGCTGCACACGAAAAATGTAACATTAACTATCAGGATAGTCACGTGATACCTGTCGTCTTTCATAATTTAAGCGGTTATGACGCACATTTCATTATTAAAAATCTAGCTAAAAATCTAGTAGAGGTAAACGTATTTCATCTGCTTTATTAAATGTTGTATTCGAATATGGTGAATTTGTATGTAATTCATCACTAACAATTGATTCGTCTACTCTTATAGGTTCTCTTACGTTCAATATACCAGTTACTAACTTTCGCTTCTTAGGTTCTCTTACATCCAATGTACTATTAAACAACTTTCTCTTTTTCATTTTTTTATTTTTATTTTAACTTGAAGCCTAGAGATATTAAAAATGTTTTATTTTCTAATGTTAACTGTTTCGTTCTTCGAGTGAAACTGGAGGTTTTCACGTTCAAATTACTGCTTATATTGTTATAATTGGTAGATGGAATTCTATTATATTGTAAAACCATTGTTTACTGCAATTCTTTCAAACGAAGTCTGTCGTTATGACTTCTTCCCTGAAATTAACCAAATTTCCATCTTGATCGACTATTTTAAGGATAATTTCATCTAGGTACGTTGTATTGATTGGTAGATAAATAACATTCGTTACTTTTTCTACAATTCTAAATCCAGGAGGACATTGTGGATAAAACATGTGTAACATGTGACCGTGATCGTTATTACTGTAGGAGTTATTAACCAGATTACATTCAACACAAATTGAATTCACTTTAGAAATATTAATAGGATAATCTGATATATGTCTTACATTTTTTACTAATGTAAATTTCCTTTCAAATCCCAATAATGGACCAATTGAATTTGGTAGATTAAAATTAATGTTTCTATTGCATTTGATTTCATACTTTAGTGTGTTAAGATTTGCATTCATAGCAATATATAGTTTTGGTGCTGGAGTGAAAATCTTTTTCTTTGCTGATTGTATTGCGTCATCATCATTTTGTTGTTGTTTTGTTTTATTAACACTAGTTGCTTTGGAGTTCTCTTGTTTACCTATAACAGTACCAATTGGTGTTGTTGTTATTGTTGATGTTGTTGGTGTTGGTGGTGTTGTTGCTGTTGTTGTTGTTGTTGTTTTTGGGTTCTCTTGTTTTAATATATTATTTTGTAATTTTGATATTTGGTTCAGCTTATTTTTCATTTTAGTTAAACTTGATTCTTCTTCTTCTTCTTCATTGTCTTCTTCGTTTCCAATCACGTATTTTACTGTGCCACTCTTACCTTTGTTAATCTCAGCTATTTCATTTTTAATAACTTTTTCAATGTCGGCCACCTCATAATTACCGCTCGCAAGAAAAATATCAAAATTCTCAATGGGGAATAGATTGTTCGTCTCATCAACATTAGGGATCGAATTAAAACTGACGAAATCAATTAATCCCAATACATACGATTTCTCCTTGTTCAAATTAATTGGAGGAAAATTTTTTGATACTAATTCAGATTTTCGTCCGGATAAATTAAAAGTATAGGAACACATTATATATATATATTTGTTTGTACCTATCAGGTTGACAGATTCAACATAAATGTAAACGTTTCAATTTTAAATTGCTATTTATTCAGATAGAAAATACAAACATAATTGACCACAATTAAGACTGTTATAAGTTTGATACTTATCATGATTATAAAATATTTTACATGGTCCTCTTGAACGGAAATATTTCATAGCTTCGATGGGTGGACGTAAATTTCCAAAACTGTCGAAATAATCAGTTCGCGAATCATTTTTCTTATATGCTGTCCCATGAGTTCCTGGTCCGTCATCGTTATCTAAATTAATTATTCCACTTTCGTTTTTTCTAATTTTCTTGGGCAACTTGTTTCGCATGAAAATCCCTCTAAAGTTGGCGATTTTTAACGATTTTACATATCGACGTAATTCAATGTCGGAAAGAGGATGATTTTTTGGAATTGTTTCTAAACATTTTTTTTTGTGTCGGTGATGACAAAAAAAGTCCTAAACCTGTTTTATAAGGTTTCAAATATAGTCCTTTGCCCATTGCAATTGCTTCAATAGTTCCATTATGACGTTTCGTTTCCTCAAGTTTTTTTCTAGCATTCCTTGCAGAATTTACTGCATTAACTACGGCCGACGTTCCACCTGCCATACTGCCCAGAGCACTTAACGCAGCAAAAATGGGTATGAGCGGTAAGATGCCTCCGGTCTTTGGAATTTTTATAATGCGAGGTGTTTTAATTTTATTTATCTTCGCAGATTTTAGTGCAATTTTTATTGCACGAGCCAACGTTTTAGGTCTCTTCTCGAAAATTAGTTTCTTGATGCGTTTTAGAACTTTAGAAAAACTTGTTTTCTTAAAACTTTTCCTCTCAGATTTTTTTTTTTTGACATCCTGCCTCTTTTAATTTGGAGTAAATACTAACGATAAGTTATATTAACCTTCATAATTATACTGCTTGCTTTTTAAACGGTTTATCATCATAATCATCAGCATCATCAGCACTTGAATCGTGAAGCTTTCTTTTATTTGAATTATTAATTATAAGTGGTGTATTTAATTTTAGTTTTTTAGCATCATCATTATTTTCATAGTTTATTTTCCTTTTTCTGGCTACAAGTTTCGGTCTCTCAATATTGTATGTTTCATCGTTATCGTTGTCTTCTGATGTTCTATTTTCCAATTTTTTACGTCTAATTGCATTGGAAGCAGTAAGAGCCTTTGCAGCTGCTCTTCTAACAACATCTTCGGTTGGCTTTTCTTTATCATATTGACGTTTCCTTTTTTGATTGTTTTTTGTTTGAACAGTAGTATTTCCATTTAAATTCTGAATGCAATTCTCAATGTTTTGAAGACATGTCGCTGCTAGAATTTTCGTCTTTTGTAAAGTCTTAAGACATTGTTTATAATTTTGCTTCTTTCTCCCTCCTCCTAGACCCATTCCTAATTTTACTTTAGCTTTCATTATACCTGCGACACCTAACGACGAAATTTTTTCACCGAACGATGCGTCCCTCGAAAAATATCTTTTTAAAGCTTTTTCACTTAGGATTTTATCAGCTTGATGTCTACGTGCTAGATCTTTTTCTTGAGAATATGCTATATCGTGTTCTTTACAAGCTTCATCTAAACCATTTATACCCCTATCACCACGTTCTAAGCGTTTTTGTAATTTTGTTCCTGGTCCGCAAAATCTATATGACGGAATATGTAGTTCAAAAGGTAGCTTATTAATTGCAGAATTTAACAGTCCACTTCCACAATATATCCTCATGGTATTATGTTAAGCTGTAAACTGATTATAAAATTTGGTGTCAACTTAATTTATTTTCATTTAATTCGCAACGATTGAAATGACTACAGTATAATGAAATTAGTAAAACAGAAAACTACATTAAGTGTTGAAAACAATACGTTTAAAGACGAACAAAAACAGAAACATGGTGTTCTATTTCCTTCTAACATAAGGTGTATCATAGGAGGACCTTCAAATTGTGGCAAAACTAATGTTATGATTAATCTCATAGAACATGAAAACGGACTAAAATTTCAAAATATTTACTTATATTCGAAGTCGTTATATCAACCTAAATACATTTATTTAGAAAAATTGTTAAAACCAATCAAAGGTATTGGTTATTATGCTTTTAATACTGGAGAGAAAATACTTCATCCATCCAATGCAAAACCGAACAACATATTCATTTTTGATGATGTTATTTGCTATAATCAAGATGTTATTCGAGAATATTTCAGTATGGGAAGACATAATCACATTGACTGTTTCTATCTCACGCAAACATATACGAAAATTCCAAAACATCTAATAAGAGATAACGCTAATGCGCTTATTCTTTTCAAACAAGATGATTTGAATTTAAGACACATTTACATGGATCACGTGGGTACTGATATGGATTATGACAAATTTAAAAAAATCTGTCACATATGTTGGTCGAATAATGACCATGAATTTCTAACAATTTTAAAAGATAATAAGCTCAATTTTGGTAGGTACAGGAAAAGTTTCGATCATTTCATCTCTTTAAAATAATATTTATATGCTATAAATATGTAATATGTATTCAGTTGACCATTATATTTGTAATTGTTCTGATCTATCCGCAAAAACCAGTTAAAAACTGTTGAAACCTGTTAAAAAGCAGATAGCAACCTGATAATGAATGAAAGAGCCCTCAAGAAGAAATTAGAAATTAAACGGAAAAGTATAAAAAATAAATTGGCCTTATTGAAGTATGGTGAAACTGAACAGGAGAAGATGTATAATCCAATTAAAAAACATTTAAAAATGATTGAAACTAAAATTGAAAGTAAGGACCCAGTGAGGGAAAACCAAATTGAAACTAAAATAAAATTTGACAATGATGATGATGAATATAAAACACCTAAAAAGATTTAAAAAAACGAACATGATTTATTGTATGAAACCAAATATAAGTATTTTGATGATGATGATGATGATAAATTAGAAGAAAAAAAAAATTAAAATAATATAATGCGTATTTAGAACAGTTAAATCCTTTGGCAAAAAAATATGTCATTAGTTTAAATGAAGATGATGCAAACGAACATTCAGATTCTAAATATGGTGTAAGAAATAAAAAAAAATCTGATAAGTTATTGATCGGTGATACTGTTTTGAACATTGATGGAAATGATATTTTAATTAAACAAAAAAAGTACCAAGGAACAAACGGGTTATATGAATTATTATTTAAAAAAATGCCCGATAGTAACATGTATACCGATGAAGACATAGCCAACTATCAACAAATTGTTCGAAGAACCAATGCACATCGACGATACTATAAAGCCAATAATCAAATTGATGGCTCTAAAAGTTACAAATATAAAACCTTCATAGGGCCCATGTTGTCCACCAGTACAGGTAAAGGAATGTTAATGGAAGCTACTAAAAATAAAATTGACTATGTATATTTCGATGATATTAACGAAATCGTAGAAAAATTACGCTTATTAATTGCGTCAGAAAATGCAGGTCACACAGGCCATAGAAATGAAATAAATTCCATCATAGAAGAGTTGAAAGAAGCTAATATTATTGAATAAATATGAAGACAACAACAACAACAACATATTCCCCTTTTAAGAAACAAGTAGTTGACGAAATCCACCGACAAAACAGAATTAACTTTAAAAGAAGAAGGGTCATTATAAAATCTTTATTGGACCTTTTTCAAATAGATTTAGTTGAAATGATACCGTACGCTAAAGAGAACAAAGGTTATAAGTATTTGTTAGTTGTAATCAATTGTTTTTCAAAATTTGCTTGGGCGTTTGCTTTAAAATCTAAATCTGGTTCAGAGGTTTGTAACGCCATGAAAAATGTATTTAGAGAGCAGATTCCTAAAAATATTCAGTCAGATATGGGAAAAGAATTTTTTAATAAAGAATTCAAGGAACTCATGACAAAATATAAAATTAATCACTATCACACCTTCAGTGACAAGAAGGCCTCTATTATTGAAAGATTTAATCGATCATTTAAAAATATGATGTATCATCAGTTTTCCCTACAAGGTCATTATAAATGGATTGATAGTTTGAAACAACTCGTAAATAATTATAATAATAAAAAACATAGAACAATAGGAATGAAGCCTAAAGATGTAAAGAAAAAAGATGAAAAAATGCTGCTGGATACAGTGTATAACAAAATTAAATTGGTAGATTTTTCAAAACAAAAATTTAAACTTGGTGATCATGTACGAATTTCAAAGAGTAGAGGAGTTTTCGATAAGATGTACAGACCAAATTGGTCTACTGAAATATTTACAATCAGAAAAGTACAGTTATCAAATCCTATTACTTATTTACTACAAGATGAAAATAATGAGCATATTGCAGGAAGTTTTTATAATGAACAAGTACAGAAAGTGAAGTACAAAGATGTATTTCTAGTTGAAAAAATTCTAAAAAAGAAAAAGGGAAGCTATTACGTTAAATGGTTAGGGTTCCCGGAGACGAGCAACTCTTGGGTTAAAATCAGTGATATTACATAATTCACTGTACTACTTAATTTGCATACATGATTAAACACTTTCATTACACACACGTATGTAAATGAGTGATTTGTGATGTCTCCTTAATGTACTTGTTAACTTCAAATATTAAATTAAATCAATAGACAATTGTGCACGAGTGCCGTGCGTAATTTTTTGCACCTTAATGCACGTGTTCACTGCAAATATTAAATAAAATCGATAGACACTTTATACACGTTCGTGCACAAATATTAAATTACGTATACGTATTGTACCTATATAAACGAATGACATTTTTATACAATTCACATTTGAATAGATTAACTGATAATGGCCACTGTTCCGTGCATTTTAGTGTGTAAAAGCACCGATTTAGGATTCACTTCCCAAATGTTGAATGTGGTTTTGAAACAGTTATTTAGGTAAGATTAATTACTTATAATTTTTTTTAATTCAACATGTTTTTTTTTTTTTTTTTAATTCAGATATGGGGTGAAATCTTTAAATTGTAAGGAAGGCCAATGTAATTTGAGTTTGCTGTATACACCTAAAAATGAAACTTTAAAACGAAAATTTGGAAACCTGCCATTACAATATGTGACACTAATGCTCAGTGACGAAGAAGAAGTTAACATTTTGCAGAAAGTGATGCAAAAATATATGTTTGATTTGAAGGACTACGACGAACCAAAAAACGCGATTATGGACCAACCACCTTCCATGGAATTGTTAGAATCGCTCATATTTGAACCGTCAACATCATCTAATAATACTACTACGACCAATACATCCACAAGGAAACGACGTAAGGCACCAACAGTTATAAATATAGAAGATGATTACAACGACAACGAAATGACTCAAAGATTTATTAAAAAAAAAAAAAAAAAAAAAAACTCTATGTAAGAGTATTGGGGTTTTAATTAACAAAATGGAATCAAAACAACCCTAATACTTCCCATTTAATTCTATGTAAAGGTGTTTTGATTAATAAATAAAAAAAAAAAAATAAAATGTAAGGTGTTTATTTTTGTATTATTCGATACATTACAATTCTCCACAACCAAATTTATCAAACATTTTAAAAGTAAATAGATAACTTCGATGTCTTAACCACTGTAAAATTAAGTATACATTATTTTTTGCACAATTCATTGAATTATTCCAGTGTCGATTACAATGATTAGGATCAATATACGTTTTTAAAAAATCAATACCAGCAAATTGATATATTTCTATATTAAATATGGAGTTGGGAATTATTTTTTTTAACACTTTACGCTCCACTTCACCTTTAACAAATACATAGCTAGAATCAACATCACCAATAATGTTTAAAATGAATGAAGCAACTTGTTCAGGTACAATAAAATCATCTTCAGTTATTGTTGGAGTTGCTGCTGCTTCTGGTGATAGTGGTGTTGACGTTGAAAAATTCCAAAATATCCCATGAACGTATCCAGAAATGAATTTAAAACGATCTTGAATGATTTCGTTGAACCATGACAATGGATGGTTAAATTTCACAAATTTATGATTAAATTCGCCACTGATTAAATTTAAGATTGCAAGTTCTTTTATAAAGAATACAGAATCTTTAAATTGAAATCCTTGAAAATCAATAACGTAGGGCGTTGGTTTTTTTTTCGTTTTTATTATGGATGATGACTCTGGTAACGACATCTTTTCGTTTCAATTGACGAACTTAATTTGAAAACACGCATTTATTTGTTCACAATTTTATAGTGATCGCCCCACTTAACAGATTTATGATGTGACGTAATAACTTCTATAAAACCATCAACACAAATTTGTATGTGATATTTAAAAAAATATTCATCAGCTGAAGTCCGACTTGCACAATGTCAAGACTAGAGAGATTATCTGACGATTATGTGATGGATTGTGAACGCGGCGTTGATAAATTTAGGGGTCAAAGTGTTCAAAATATGTGCATCGGCAATGTGCAACTATGGATCGATATATGCAACAGAAGAATACGGAGACTTTTAAAGATAGTCAGCAGAGACGACCCAGACGAAAAAACCTATATCTTAAACGCGGTGGTGAATATTGTAAACTATAGAAGCATCCTCGAAACACTGGTAGCGAAGATAGAGGAGAATATGAAGTTCACAGTTCGAGCGAAAAGTGTATAGAAAATAATTTATTGTATTATATCGATTTTAGTTGAATAAATGTATGACGTATTAACTTGTTTCTTTACATACCAGCATAGCAACAACATCTATATGGTTTATTTATGACGTCATAAAACGTGTATAAATAGAAATGACTGAATATTTGAACAGTCTAATCGCTTCACAGCACAGCAACAACATCTATAAATAGATTGCATATTCAAGGTTTTATTATTTGTTACCTAACTAACCGGTTTATTTATGAAGTCATAAAACGTATATAAATAGAAATGACTGAATATGTGAACAGTTTAATCGCTTCAAAGCATAGCAACAACATCTATAAATAGATTGCATATTCAAGGTTTTATTATTAATGTACAATGACTAAATAAATAATCTGTTACCTAACTGGTTTATTTATGACGTAATAAAACGTGTATAAGTAGAATGCATATTCAAGGTTTTATCAGTAAATTGAAATGACTGAATCTATTGACAGTCTAATCGCTTCAACATTAACCAAAATTGAACAAGTGAGTAGACGGATAAAATATAAACATGAATTTTTAAAATGGAGTAAAATCATTGATAGAAGTATTGTTTTGGCAAAACAAGCCATTGAAAATAAAGCAAAAAATTGCAGTTTTAATAAAATCGAATCATTTCTAAGTACTTTGAAATATTACAAACAACAATTTATAAATAATTCTCGAAGTAGAAAAAGCAATTTAATTTGGCAAGATGTAGAATCATGTTTTAATAATCGTATAAAGTCCGGGCTTATAGTTAATTTAAACTTTAAAGACCCTAACAAATTTTTAAACAAATGTTTCAGAAGTTTTAGCATAAAAATTAAAAAAGCTTTACAACATCCATTATTAAAAGTCAATTGTGTTTTCTATGGAAATTTTATTAAACCTAGTGATGGTGAAACTGATATTAAACATTTTAATACAAAACATGAGATAATTGATAGAGGCACTAATTTAAAACGTTGGTTTAATACAAATATAAAACATAAAATATTGAGTAAATTAGAAGAGTTTCAAGAAAAAGACTCGGGCTTTGCTTTGTATCAAATTTTATATTTGAAAGTTAACATAAACAATTATTCACCTATTAGTATTGGTACTTATATGGAAACTCCAAAATTTCTTAAAAATAATCGCTCAGTATTGAATATTAGAAATGATGACAATTGTTGTTTCTTGTGGTGTATTGTAGCTCATCTGTTTCCATCACATCCGAGGAAAAACCCAAACAGAACATCGTCATATCCACATTTTTCTGAAGTTTTAAAATGTGATGACATAACATTTCCACTTAAAATGAAAAATATTTGAAGTGGAAAATAATTTATCAATAAATGTTTTTAGCATTGGCAAGCGAAACGAAATTCTACCGATTTTTCTTAGTAAAAATCATATACCTAACGAAAATAAAAAAAATAATTTACTACTAATTGAGAATCCATATACATATATGAGTGAGACTGAAGATACTGATGATGATGATGGTGATAAGGATATTAATCAAGTAAAAACAAAATATCATTTTGTGTTAATAAATAAATTATCTGCTTTACTAAACAAACAGTTTCTGGATAAAAAAAAATAAAAATTATCTCTGTGAACGATGTTTGAATAAATTTAAGACTGAAGAAAATCTAAATAAGCATTTTAAAATGTGTAAAAATATAAATGAAACGAAACTTGAAGTTCCAAAATAGCATAATAAAATTTTAAAATTCAAAAACTATAAACACAGCATTAACGTGCCCTACGTCATCTATGCGGATACAGAATCCATCTTACATAAATTTTAAGATAATTCTCTAGCAAAAAATTCATTTAAATATCAGAAACATGAAGCATTTAGCATTGCGTTATATATAAAGTGTACATATGACGATAAATTATCTAAATTTTATTCATTTACTGGAAAAAATTGTATTGATGTATTTATCGATAAATTAGATGATTTATCAAAAGAATTAAATGAATTTTTTTCAGATAAAAAACCAATGAAACAATTAACTACTGAAGAAAAGTACCAATTTAAAACTTCAAACACATGCCACATTTGTTCTAAATTAATTGAACCATTTGATATTAAAGTTAAAGATCATTGTCACTTAACTGGATTATTCCGCGGTCCAAGTCATCATAAATGCAATTTAGGCTTTCAAGATCCTACTGATATTGTGCCGGTGGTCTTTCATAACCTCTCAGGATATGATGGACACTTTCTGGTGAAAAATTTAGCTAGCAATATGAAAGGAAAAATATCAATATTACCACTAAATAAAGAAAGATATATTTCGTTTAGTATTGCTGTTGCCGATACAAAAGTTACTTTTAGATTCATTGACTCATTTCGGTTCATGGCAAGCAGTTTAGATGCTCTAGCTTCATTTTTAAGAGATGAGCAAAAAATTATAACAAATTCTTTCTACAAAGAAAAAGAACAATTCAATTTATTGAAACGTAAAGGAGTTTTCCCATATGAATATCTTGATAGTTGGGAGAAATTGAATGATACACGATTACCTGACATGACGGATTTTTATAGTACTTTAAATAATTCAAATATATCTCAATCATATCATATCAAATCGAGTATTTACATGCATGCATTGTATGGAAAACGTTTGGAATAAAAAATTTACAAGAATATGCTGAATTGAATTTTAAAAGTTGATGTCCTTCTATTATCCGACATATTCGAGAATTTTCGTGAAGTTTGCTTAAAGACCTACGAACTTGACCCCCTCCACTCGTATACAGCTCCTGGATTGACATTCAGTGCCATGTTGAAAAGTACTGGGGTAGAATTGGAACTTTTAACTGACATTGATATGATTATGTTTTTCGAAAGGGGAATAAGGGGAGGTATTTCTCAATGTTCTAATAGATATGCCAAAGCACATAATAAGTACATGAATGAAAATTATAACGAGAACGAAAAAACCTCTTATCTAATGTATTTCGATATTGTAAATTTATATGGAACGGCCATGTGTCAGGCGCTGCCGACTGGAGAATTTGAATGGATTAATGATTGTTATTCGGTGCCGAATGTTCTTGACATAGCAAACGATTCTGACTATGGATTTATGTATGAAGTGGATATTTCTTACCCCAGAGAACTCTATGAAATACATAAAGATCTACCTTTATGTCCGGAACATCTAGTACCGCCAGCTTCTAAGAGCAAAATTCCCAAATTAATGACAACATTTAAAAAAAAAGAAAACTACGTAATTCATTACACAGCTCTAAAACAAGCTGTTACATTGGGCGTAAAAATCGATAGAATGCATAGAATTTTAAAATTCAAGCAGTCTTGCTGGTTAAAACAATATATAGACTTGAATACTGAAATGCGAAAACAAAGCAAAAATGATTTTGAAAAGAATTTGTTTAAACTAATGAATAATGCCGTATATGGCAAGACTATGGAAAATGTAAGAAAGTATCGAGATATAAAATTAGTTTCTAGATGGTCAGGACGCTATGGAGCAAAATATTATATAGCCAAACCAAACTTCCACAGTTGTACCGTTATTGATTCAAACACTTGCATAATTGAAATGAAAAAAAATAAAATTAATTTCACAAAGCCAATTTATGTAGGAGCATCTATTTTAGATATTTCAAAAACTTTTCTATATGATTTTCATTACAATTATATTTTGAACAAACATGGAATTGACAATACAAAATTATTATATTGCGACACTGACTCGTTAATTTATCAATTTTTTATTGAAGACATTTATGATCACATAAGAGAAGATATTCATAAATTTGACACATCAGATTATCCTCCAAATAATATCTATAACATTCCATTGAAGAACAAAAAAGTTTTAGGTTTAATGTCTGACGAAAACAACGGTAAAATTATGTTAGAATTTATCGGACTGAAATCTAAAATGTATGCAATAAAGGTACAAAATGAAACAGACCATACAATTATCAAAAAAACCAAAGGAATTAGAAAACCTGCACTAAAACCAATTACTTTTAATGATTATTACGAATGCTTATTTCATAACAATACGAAAAGATCGAATCAATATATAATTAAGTCATTAAAACATGATGTTTACACAATTAAACAATCGAAAATTGCTCTAAGTCCTCATGACGATAAAAGAATGATTAATTATATTAAAATTGATACTTTTCCGTGGGGTTATTCATGATAATGTACATGTTTTAAATTATTACTCTACTTGACTTTTTGTTGAAAGTTCACCAACAACAACAACCAAACGGTTTCCGAAGAAAGTTCAAATAAAGTATGTTAAAAAAATTAATGTTATTAATATTTTTTTATTAACTTGTTTGTTATTATCTAGGTGCAACACTCGAAAATAATGTCAACTGTCTTGGAATTTTCAAAAGTACATAAATATGCTTTTGCTCCGCGAAAACTCTTTCCAAAATCTGCTGGGTACGATTTAAGAAGCTGTGACGACATTATACTGCGCAGAGGGGGGCGAATTGCTGTAAATACTGGTATTAAATTTCGGCTTCCCGAAGAATGCTACGGAAGGATTGCATCAAGATCTGGATTGGCACTTCGAGGTATCGTTGTTGAAGCAGGAGTCGTGGATCAAGATTATATTGGAGAAGTTAAAGTGATATTATTTAATTATTCTCAACATGATCACCATGTTGTAAAAGGTGATAGAATTGCGCAATTTATTTGTGAACAAATTTTCTATCCCGAGTTAATAGAAGTTAAAGAAATTAAAATAATCAGCGATCGAGGTGAAAGAGGATTTGGATCAACAGGTGATCACTGAAATCAAAAACTACTATTGTACTATTTTATTGAAAAATATACGTTTAATAAAAAAATTAAACATTTGTTTTATCCCCTCTCCTCAGCTCCCCACATCTTCAGGCCTAGCCATGCCCAGCCTGGTAGTGTTTCTTTTTGTACTTTCAAATTTTACCGCGCCCTGTGTGATGGGCCAAAACTCGCACACACACACACACACCCACACACACATACACACACGGCTCTAGATACGACGACGACGACGCAAACCGCCGCAACCAAACATACACTATTCTAGGCATGAACATTCAATGCGACTACTTTCAGCCGACTCATTAGCCGACTGCATAAGCCATGCGACTCATAATACACAGATCGTGCGTTCGATTCCCAGCCGATGGAAACATTTTTAACTTCATAATTAATTGCAAATAATTTTCAAAACTCGCGCGTAATTCATATAATTCAAGATGGCGTTCGCGCGCACAATATTCAAATCAATTCAAGAGGTAAACAACACACACACATACAGGATACAAGAGGTAACCCAATATAAGGGTCAATGACCTTTCTTCAGCTTCTGGTCATTGTCGTCACACTTCTTCAGCTTCTGGTCATTGTCGACACACTTCTTGTGCCGAAGAAGTAAATATACGAGGGGAATCGTGGTCGCTCCTGATGGACATGCCTTCCGGAGTGAAAATATACGAGGGACGGATGATAAGTGTCACGTCAGCCCGCCAGTTATACTACTCACTTGCAAACACTGCACTTAATGCGTACGTCGGATTATTCTGGCATTTTAACATGTAATGTCCAGGTTGTTTGCACTTAAAACAAATAACACTACTTCTGTCTTTGTTGCCTGGTATGTTACCAGAATTTTTGTGGTTACTAGCGCCATCTTTTGACTTCTTCACAAAACGTGATTTGCTTATCGAAAACAAGGCTCCATTCGATTCACCAGCGACATCTCCCTGCATATCTAGTAATTTTGTTTTAATGGAATCTGTCGTAACCTTGATGCCTGAATGTTCTACCGCCATTATGATGGGCGCGAATCTCTCTGGTAATCCGGCTAGGAGCAGCGATCCAACCCATTCCTCGTCGATCTTGAAACTAGTTCTGCGTAATTTGCGATGCCTCGACGACTTGATTCACATATGATGTCATACTATCACAACTTTCCAGTCTTAGGGATATTAGATTGCATAGCAGCCCTATCTTCCTTGTGAAGCCACTGTCGTCGTACAGATTTTTTAACTTTGAGGAAACTTCCCCAACTGTTTTTGCGTCAAAGTGTTAGAATCAGTTTTGCTTTCGCCTTTTTCGCTACTTCTGCGTCTGTTTCAGTATTGTCCAGGCACTTTGCCAGGCCTTCGAGAATGAACACGTTCTCAACTGCGAATAACCAATCTTCGTAGTTATCTCTCCCAACTAGTTTCGGCACACTGTTTAGGTGACTCACTGCCATGTTCATGGTCACTAAAACACCGGTTTACTGTATGCGCTACAAGACCTGGGCTCATAACCTATTAACACACGTGGTAACGCTTCGAGTACAGCTTGTTCACTACTTTATTCATGGTCACGCGTACATGGCTCATACATAGATGGCGCTTATACATATAGTTTATAGTATATTCACAACAATAATATCATAATTATAGTCTACAATTTAATCTCCCAAACAATTGTATACCATAAAACAATCTACATTTTCATCTTACCGAAATACCCCTTCGTTATGAATAACATAATGGCATATGTAGATGAATTAGGATTGGCACTTTTATTCCATTCATGAACCCAAAAATGAGAATTGCTGCGCGGAACATTCATAACACTTGAACTGGCATGGCTATAAAATTTATTAGTCATTTCTTCAAGATTGGCGTCCACCCCATCCCAGGAGTCGAGCACATTCACATCGCCCATGTTCGCACTTGGGCAAACAGAGAATGCAAATGCTTTCCAAGCACATTTACGTTTAAACGAAAAAAATCAAAACCTCATTGGACTAGGTCGTTATTACAATGTGACTGGGAAAATATCATCAATTATTTCAATAAAGGAAGTAGACGGCGCATTGAAGTTAACCGCGCCGGGAGACGATGCGGGAGACGGGAGACAATGTTTGCGACGATGTTCCAACTATTTATATTTTTTACTGCATATACAAATGTAAATACGTTATTGAAATATAACTGTTAAAATTTCAGTTTAAGTTAAAATTAAACATTAGTTATCCCTCTCCTCCCCACAAGACTTGCCCAGCCTAGACTGGTAGTGATGTGGGTGTTCTATACATTTTATTTTTTTGAATTTTACCGCGCTAAGAAGAGCCTTATCTTGCCTAAAGTCGACGATCTACCGATGTCTTACCAAAGCTTCTCGTCATTGGTGACACACACACTTCTTCACCTTCTGGTCATTGACGACTTCTTACGGCAAATAAAAGAATGACCTTGAACCGTCTGGTCATTGCTGACACTTCTTCACTTTCTGGTCATTGACGATACACACTTCAAATGATAATTTAAATGTTGTCTTTGATAACAATCATTTTGCTGTTCTGTACGACATGTACGCAAAGTTTCAACAATCATATGACAATCATGAAAGTGAACCTTTATTTTCACCAAGTCAGTATAAAGAACTGGCACCACTAATTGGAATTGATTGTACATATCAGACTGATACTATACAAAAGAGTGCCGTAGAGATTAAAACAGAATTTACGACAAAAGTTGCAATTCCAGCCAATACTTCAGCGTACTGTTTGATTTTACACGATAAGGCTTATTATTATTCGCCCTTGACAAAGATAGTAAAGGAATTACTGTAAATAGTAGCAAGGTCAAATAAAAGATCAAAAGCGACATGATCTTCTGCACATCGTCAGTATAAAAGCCACAACGATACAGACACCAAGTGTAGAAATATACACAGACATAAGAAATTGTAATGGAACAATTACTTCATGTTAATAACGCGATCAGTGCATACATGAATGATTAAAAGTTGACTGAAGAGCATCTTAGATACTTGCCAAACCTATACCTGAACCATATTGAGGGAATGGACCTTCAAAAGATTTGGCATCTCCTACCACCTAACAAGATGAACGACATCAGTGTCCAACGGAGACTGCCCTGCTACAACCATTATAACATAGGTAGAACTCATGTGGATGGACCTCCAACGCCAATATACCTCTGTAGACAGTGCAATGAAAGATAAAATACAAAATCTAATAAAATTAGTAATAAGTAATTAATAATTTTAATATAATAATAATGTATTTTTTATTATGTCAATAAACAAATATATGTAGAATATTTTTATTTTTAATAAGTGACCTTATATAAGACCAGTGAATATTTACATCTCTTCAGTTGCCAACAAGTATCGAAGCAAAATACATCAAGAGAATATTTTTGTGAAGTTAAATTGTAACATGCATTTTATAAACGATTAGTTGAGAAGTCTACCAATATCCCAAACGATTATTAACAAAGTATGGGAAGTGATGCAAAAGTGTGAGACGGAGGAAGAATTTCTTGTACTGATATGAAGTTTCTTCCTGTGTCCTACATCTTGAAGAGAATACGTCCAATAGATGTAACACTATCATGGAATACTCTGCCTGAGAACTATCGTGCAAACCTGAGTCTGCAAGAAATGTTGCCGTTCTATAAACATTACAACTGTGACGATTCGAGAGATCATATTGACGGATTCCTTCCGACCATAAGAGAAGAGATGTATGTGAAGATGAAAAAAAAAATAATTATAATTATACATAATTGTTGCTTTTATTTCTAAGAAATTAATGCCTAACCTTATTCCTTATTCATTGTTTTCGTTTAGGTTAGATTATTCCCTTTTTTCGTGTAGGTTAGGTTAGGTTACTTTTTTGTCGTTTAAGTGAGGTTAGGTTAGGTTAGTGTTGGCGCAAACACTAATCTTCCCAATCGCAACCTATGCAGCCGAAACCTGGACCATGAAGCAGGCTGACCGCAAAAAAGTCGACTCTTTTGAGATGTGGGTATACAGGAAGATGCTTAAAATACAATGGACCGAACACCGAACAAACGTATCAATCTTAAATGAACTACGAATTACTACCAGATTGTCCAAAAGAGTGAACCAAAAATACCTACAATACTTCGGCCACATATCAAGACGAACTGACGGAATGGAGAAGCTCATGGTGCAGGGAAAGGTTAACGGAAAAAGATCAAGAGGAAGGTCACCATCACGATGGATTGACCAAATGCAGCCGCTTGTTGGACAAGGTCTACATGGGGCCACGTCAATGGCACAGGATCGGGAGACATGGAGGCATACCGTGCAAAGGGCCACAACATAATGCCACCAAACCCTTCTTAGGGTAGCTGGACTGAGAAGAGAGAAGAGGTTAGGTTAGATTACTTTTTTGTTGTTTAAGTGAGGTTAGGTTAGGTTAGGTTAGATTACTTTTTTTTGTCGTTTAAGTGAGGTAATGTGAGGTTAGGTTAAGAGAAGGGAAAGAAGAGAGAAAAGGAAGGAAGAGTAGGAAAAAATAGGAAAAAGAGGAAAAGAAGGAAAAAAGAGGAAGAGGAGAAAAAATAGAGGAAAAGAACAAAAAAGAGGAATATGAATGTGGGAGTTACCGAAAATTAGTACCCCCCCAACGGAGGAATAGGTGGAATAGCAATACGGAGGAATAGGAATATTGGAGTTTTCATTTTCCAGAACCTTCTCCTTGGAACCTCCCTTTTGTGGAGAGGGAAGAGTGGGGATGGAGTGGGGGTAATCACCAAAAATAACCCCCCCAAAAATATAATACATAATAATAAAATAATAATTTAATAAATCGCTAACTTTCATTTTACATTCTCTTCTGCTGCCTATAAATACAATTCCGATGTGATTTTCATTAGTATTAATCAATATACAGTCCTCCAGTAAGAACAAACGTGAATACGTACAATCAACGAGTTCGTCATGGGTAATACTTTTATTTACAGTTTGTATTTATATATAATAATATTACTGTGTCTTCTATAGATGACCAAGAACTCTTTGACGCACTTACCGATGATTGTTTTAACTCAATAGTTTTAACGCAACCTGATTTTGATATCCCAGTATCTTGTGAGCCTAAAAAAACGGGGGACAATATCCCTCAAAGCTTACAAGACACTGAGATTTCAAATGTGGATACTTCATTTGCACATAACGTCGGTAAGAATGATGTGTTAGAGAGTGGATTATTAAGGCATATCCAAAATCAATCACGACTTCCAGTCCCGTCGAAACGTAATTTGAAAGTTCCTGAAACTATTACTTGCACTATTCCGGGCTCCAGTTTCACACAACCTCGTAAACGTGGCAGATATGGAGACTATCTGCCCAAGCAAATTTATAAGAACAAGCGCAGAGAGGAGAAGTACGCTAATCTTTCCTTAAAATCGAATAAACGTGTAAGGAAGAATTTGTTGACCGATGATAACCTCTTAACAGTCAGTGATAATAATTTAACAGATGTGTCCACGGATTTAATTATTCTATCATCCCAAGAATCTTTTAACCTATCCCAAAATGTCATCACTGACCGAGGAGAGGTTAAAAATAAAATTCAAATTCTTCAGAACACGGTATTTGTTCCTAATATCCATTCTGCTATCCCCTCTAACAAACCGCAATTACTTCCTGCACCTATCCATGCAAATTCCACAATATTTAGCACTCATAATTTAAATGTCCCTTCTACTGCCCCCACCAACAAACTGCAATTACTTCCCGAGCATGAACCAATCCGAGCAAATGGTGAAGATATTCCTGAATATCTTCTAACTGCTATTAGTAACGCATGGTCGATTCAAGACACTGCGAGACTAGAAGCAGCTGAAAGTGATTTGCGTACGTGTAATGCCGCTATCTTGTCGTTGAAATCAGAAATCAATGCGCGTAATTATCATCGACCGGGTTTTCTGAAATATCCAGAGGAACTTCAATACCTGGATAAATCTCTAATAAATTTGGCAAAAAACTTACAATTACAAGAGAACAATTTAGAAGCATATAAAGTCAATATAGCGACATTACGCTCACTCTGTGAAAAATGAATTAAAATTATTGAGGTTATTCGATCTATTTGGTAAGAAGTGTCATATTTAAATGTTATTTGGATCATGAAAAATCAGATGTTATACACTGGAACTGAATTAGACTTGAGAGTTGTCATAGGATCAGTAGTAGCTGGGACGAGAATGGAGTAGTGAATTACCACCACATGCATCGGACTCAGCGAACCTACACTGAAGATGTCTATCCGAGAAGGAAAATGGAGTTTTCTGACGATTTGTTGGATGTTGGATCATATGTATTTGGATAGAATTACCTCTAATACCATGGATATGTGGATTGAATGCAGGACCTCTCAATATACAGGGTGAGTCGGGAGGAACGGACCAAACTCCAGGAGTGTATTGTACACGTAAAAATGATTTTAAAAAACTCAAATGTTGTTATCCGATTTTCATTTGTTTTCAAGTGATAGTTTCGAATAGTTTGTTGAAAAGTCGGATAAATACATTTTTATCCAGAGTTTTCTGATGTGGAAACAGTTAACGATATCTTTCAACAGCAGCTGTAGCACTCCCATTACAAAAACCATAGACAAACACCACATTTGCTTATTCAAGATTTGAAACTATAACTTGAAAACAAATGAAAATCGGATAACAACATTTGAGTTTGTTAAAATTATTTTCACGTGTACAATACACTCCTGGAGTTTGGTCCGTTACTCTCGACTCACCCTGTATATATATGTATATATATATATATATATATATATATATATATATGTATATATATATATATATATATATATATATATATATATATATATATATATATATGTATATATATATATATATATATATATATATATATATATATATATATATATATATATATATTTCCGTGTATTTGGAAACCTGACCAAAACTTATAAATTATAATAAATAATTTCATATATAAATAATTTGTAAAGTTTTCATTATTTTTAATTTATGAAATAACTGTTTTAACCGTTTACAAGAATCCCAATGATGATATAAATATAATAAATTATAAATCTCTTCCAGTATCATTTAGTTCCTTTTGAAGTGGTTGTCACAAATGAGTTCTCTAGCATTCTCTAGCACACTAAATCATTATAAAAGTAAAAAGTATGAATAATGTTGTGTTTGGAAAGACAGTGGAGAATGTGGAAAATCGAGCTGATTTTAAACTATCAACGCATTGGAAAAATCACTATGAAAAGTCACAATGCCTGTTTACGAACCCAAGTCTTTGCTTGACCTTAGTGGGCGAGTAGTAGTTCTCCGAATACCTGAACGTTTCCGTGTACGAGAGTTGTGCCTACCAAACATTCTCAAAAAATATTTAATCGAGACAGACGACGTAATCCCTGACATAACAGATGACGAATATTACACAGTACTGCATAGGGGAAAAAAATCGGCCCCCGGACATGACGCACTAACAAAAGACCTACTAAGGCACTTACCGACAACAACACACGATCACATTGTTAAAATGTACAACCACTGCCTAAAAAACAGCACACACCCAATATTCTGGAAAGAGGGTATTATTATCACAATCCCCAAGACTGGACTAGATAAATCAAAACCAGAAAGCTATCGACCTATTACACTACTCCCAGTTTTGGGGAAAAACCTGGAGAAAATAATGCAGAACAGGATATGGAACCTCATAGAAGAAAAGATACCCAAATACCAATTCGGGTTCAAACCCGGACTGTCGACCATACACCCCCTTTACATTCTGACGAACAACATACAGACGACGTACTTACAAAACAGACATACCGCAGCACTATTCCTGGACATAAAAAAGGCTTTTGACACTGTATGGCAAACAGGACTACTATACAAAATGCATACCCTACAAATACCTAGATCCCTCATCCTATTCATCCACAGCTTCCTGACAGACAGACAACTACGGATAAGAACAAACAATTCATACTCAAGATCATTTTCTACAGAACAAGGTTTGCCACAGGGTTCTCCTCTCTCGCCCCTCCTGTACAACATATATTGCCATGACATATTAGGAACAGACAACAGGCAGACAGACTTAGAACAGTATATCATACAATACGCCGACGACACAGCATTAATAACACATAAAAAACGACTGGATGACACAATAGACACACTTCAAATACTGACTGACAAAACAATGGACTGGTTCAACAAATGGAGACTCGAACCCAACCCCGCAAAATGCCAACTCCTTATTCCCAACCACAGAATCAATAACAACTCACCGACAATACATGTTAACGGAACAAACGTATACCCCACAACGACGATAAAATACTTAGGAATGACGATTGACAATAAGCACAAATTCGACAAACACTTACGGAACACAAAGACGGAAATACAAAAACGAGCAAAACATTTTAGATGCCTAACATACGGAGGAAGAGGGATATCCATTAGTACAGCAACAAAAATTTACAAATCCATCTGCAGGCCCATGATTGACTACGGCCAGATCATACTAAAAAATGTAAGAAACACCTGCAAACGAATTACGGACGTAACTGAACGGAAGACATTAAGACTTCTCACTAAATTAAGACATAAGGACAATCATCTTCATAACATATCAAACATAAATTTATACAAGATCACCAAAATCATACCCATCCAACAAAGACTAGACAAACTACGAAATAAATTTCAACAAAAACAGGACAATAGGACAATACTCGACGAATTGTGTATTAAAAGACAAAACAAACGCACTACAAAATTACATCCGACAAAATCGCTTCATGAATCATATTACACTTCATAACACTCTCTTCACACTATCAAAATAATCACTCATGAATCACATATAGGTAATGTTATATAATATAATATGTAATGTAATGTATAATGTAACGTACGTATAATGTAATGTATTATGTTAGGCAAGGCGGAAAGACCCTATGGGGTCGATAGCCTAATAAAGATTGTTTATATATATTTAATCGAGAAATACAAAAGTTGGCACTGGGAGTCATGGGGGTTCTGGACTCCGTGGCGTTTAGGATTAGTACCAGATATCGATTCGTTGGATTTTCAAAATATGAGGAAATATGGTGTAAACGAAATGAAAGCTTTACAGAACAACGAATTATCTCTGTATTCGCAAGCTTTTAATTTCGCGGATGAAGAAGAAAGTGCTTGCATAGTTTTTCATAAGAATGTTTTCATTCCGACAATGGAAAAATTGTGTCATGTCTGTATTGAAACGATACAAGTGGAATATATATGTCGGAAGGAATTTCGGGATAAATTTCTCGAATTTCGTGATGCAAACAAAGTGAGTGCTTGGGGCAAATTTTTAATAGTCGACAAGTTAAACCATTATGGACGCGTGAGCACCGAAAGTTGCTTTTTATTTGTGCAGAATCCTAACAATTGGTGCGACAATTGTTTGCGTACACCTATGTTCGCAATATTATCAAATGAGGATTGTTACGATGGGGTTCATGGTGGGCAATATAGTAGTTTAAAAGATTTTATAATTAGTTTACGTTTATAATTATATATTATATATTATATTTTTTACCACTTTTTATGCATCAATTTACAAAATTATATCTTTTTACAACTGCAATCTTCTCCAATAATATCTAACATAAAGAAACCTTGTTATAATTGTGTTTTTTTAATTGCTTGTTCATATCCCCACTCCTTCTCATTCGGAAGATATACGTATTACAGAGATCATCTTTTATGAAAAGAATATATGAAATGCTCATGATTTTGCAAAATATTACAAATCTTCAATGTAAAAATGTTGCTGTGAAAAAGTGACCGAGAGAAAAGTGAAACCGGAGCGCGGAAAAAAATTTCCGACCAGAGTGTGTCAAGTGCACACATTCTTTGCTAATTTCACAAAACCAAACATATACGGGTAGAGTGGTGGGGAAGTGCGGAGTGCGGATATCGTGAAAACGGTCCTCTTACACTACTTCCATGGATATATTTTTAACTAAATGTTCTGTGTATATTTTTTTAATATCGATCTCTAACTCTTTGACAAATTCAACTGCAGCATCTTCACCAGTGTATATTTTAAACTTAGAAAATCTATCGTCATAACAGCATTTTATGTAATACGAAAAGGCATACGGTTCATGTTGATAGCGCTTAACTGTGTACGGCTTGTCCGAATCAATTTCCACGTCATCCCCAACAGGTTGCAATAAAGCTTCGAAATCTGCATACACAACGAAAGGAACTTTCATTTGTTTTTCGAAATGTTCGAATTGCAACACGTTCTCCATCACTTCCTCGCCGAGCTTATTTATACGCGGCTTTTCTTCAGGTAATACAGCTTTTACTTTTCCACAATCTTCTTCATGGTGACGAGTTAGGTTTTCCACTGTCTCGAAGTACACGAGACATCCATTACATATCCATGTTTAATGCCCATTGCGAGAATATTGCGATGATATTGGCCGCGTCAAATTTCTTATCCAACAGTAATGAGTGTTACCGTCATCATCCGAAATCAATAACAAATTTACGAATACATCACACATCATGTTTGATATTCTCAGTGGCACTATTTCAAACATTATTTTTGCTCCTGTAAATTCCCGATTCATGCCATACACGTTCACGCAAATGTCATTCTTCGCTTTAAATTTCTTAATATCTTGAATTTTCACTGGAAACTCCAATCCTGAAAAGTCACACACAGTCGAATAATGGGGGTACGAAGATGTTCTCTGTGATAATCCGTTCGGTACTCTTAATGCGGAAGCAAGTGCCCAACCAAAGCAGGCATTATTGATCATTATTTTGCACATTTACAACTGCTTTCTTTGCTTTTATTGCATCTGGTAGTTCTATATAACTCGATGCCCTCATTGGATTATATTTTGCCATGCTCACTTCCAAACGTAAAATTTCCACTAAAGACCACCTTGTAAAATAAATTAAGTTTTAATTGTTGATTGTGAAACAATGAATATTGTTTTACCTGAATCACGTTGCTGAAACTCTGACATTTTAGTCATGATCTCCTATAAATTGTTTATAAATTTCGTAAAGGTTTTTCTCTCGAGTAATTATCTTATTTTTTGTATTAAATGATTTTACTTCGACATTTTCTTTAACATCTTGAAAGTACAGTGCAAAACATTCTAGATTCAATTTCATGCTGGAAAACACAGCCAGCTTTGACTCGATGAGCGTCAAAACTTTTTCTTTTATTAAATAAGCGAATTCCAACATATCTATATGAAATCCAGGCTCCGACACACTGTATTGACTAATATTGCTCCCAAATGCAGTTGATAATTGCTCCACACCGTCATCTATACAACAAAGGCGTTCTTCTTATGGGCGTTGCTTCTAAGGTGACCCGCCAAACATGTTCTATCAACGTTTATATCACACATACCACATCTAATAATTAATGATACATCACCGTGATCATTCGAAGTCGTTGGGATTTCATCCAATTTTCTCTTTCTGCATTTACAAGAATTTCTTTTATGTCGTGTCAAGTTATCTTTCCTCGTAAAACTTTTTCCACAATATTCGTAAATAAACATTTTGTGTTCTGCTTGCTTGACGTTCACTCTTGACGTTCACTCCCCTTTCTACAAGACTGAATACTATCGTTTGATGGGTACGATACTGCGGTTATATGCTGAAAATTGACTTTCGCCACATCATCATTTCAAAGTTAACAATTTTCAAGGTCAACATTTCCGAGGTCAACTTTTTTTTTCAAGGTTACCTTTTTCGAGGTCAACTTTTTTTCAAGGTCAACATTTCCGAGGTCAACTTTTTCAAGGCCAAAATTTTGTTGCAAGGTCTTTTTTGTATTTTTTTTTTCAAGACCATAATTTTAAGGACTACATTTCCAAGGTCGTATATATTTCAAGGTACACTTCATTCGTCGTCTACATCAGTCGCCGGCCTTATACTAGTCTATCCGGGCAGTATATATACTACTCGGCTTGGACGGCAGTGGCAGCGAAGTCCGAGACTTGGGCAACTAAACAGTTACTGTAGTTACTCTATTCTCTATACTCTAATTACAATGTGTGTATACCAACCGAAGACTTTGTTAGAATGTAGTGGTAGAAAAATTACAGCGTCTATCAATGAAAAGTTCTATGTCCGACATTTGTGGATACCCATCACGCTACGATCATATCTCGAAAAAAGTTATAAACAATGGCATTGGGATTCCTGAACCAGCAACACCAGTTGGCGTCGTGGAATACCAAACATTGACGATTTGGATTTTGGAACCATCAGAAAATATACCGCTCGAGATATGGAGGCTTTACAAAATTACCAATTTTTAATGAGATGCGAAGAATTCGACTCGGCGCAACTGTTTCCATTGATGTCAATATATTCATACCGACAATGGACAGGCTGTGCTATAGATGTATTGGTGATTTAGTCATGCATTAGTCACGCGAAGTGGGGGTACCCTTCACTTTTGGATTCAGGTCACTGATTGGTATATATACTAAATGGCGGCGGCGGTAGCGGCAGTGAAGTCTTAGAGACTTGGGCAAGTAATCAGCACTGCTCTAGTTGCCAGCGTTCTAAAATGTCTCGAAAATATCAAGCAAAATCGTTACAAAAACTAAGTGGTCAAGTGATAGTAAACATGTGCGTTCTAAATGTGTTATCGAAGATTTGTGTCTTCCTACTATTCTAATAAAATATTTGGAAGTAAATTACAAACAGTGGATATGGAACTACTATTGTAAAAATTATATGAGTCTTCGACGAGAACCAATGGAAAATTTTCACCAAATGAATATGGAGATGTTTAGAGAATATACAACCAAACAAATGAGATTATTTATGGACCCAGAAATAGAATGTTATTTTTATTCTATATTGTGTGTAGAACAAAGTGATATTTGTATATTATCAAGTGCACATGTATTTACACCAACTGCTGAAAGATTATGTTTTAAATGTATAGGTTTAAAAACGGTATCACATATTTGTAAACGTATTAATTATGAATTCGCACATCTTCCTGCTTGGTACGGCAAATTAACTATTAATGTAATTGATCATGAAGGAATGTGCGATTTTCCAACAGTGTTACATGCGTTATGGAACATAAATAATTGGTGTGACAATTGTGTAAAAGTTCCATTATTTGTACTATGTGATGGGGACGATTGTAGGCAAAATATCCATTGGGATAGCAATACGACTTTAAAAGAATTTATTATGGTGTTACAATCAGATTAATAAATACATTTTTATATAATTTATATTCTAAAAACATTGATTTTCCATCCTTCAACGCTTGTGCTCGTTTTGCTGTTTGTTTATGTAATTGTTTTGTACTATCACGACACGATTGTTTATCTGCACATAACATTTTTTTAACATCCAAGAGAACTTCTTCTTTAATTTCTTCTTTATGTCTTGTAAATAATGTATCCAATAGAGTCAGTTGGTCCCTGGTAAATGGTGCTCGTCCGGACATATTAAGCTGATAACAGTAAAATATTATAGTATTCTTCCAATTGAGCTATAAGTGGTGTTGGAATTGAATTTTGATATTCAGAAAATGCATTTTTACCTGGTCCAAGTTTGTCCAAATCGAATGTAAGTTTACTAGATTGTCCTGGTTGTAAATTAGTTTTTGTAGTAAGATCAATACTATCGTCGTCAGATACAGATTTAGACTGAATGGTAGGAGGTATAGGTTCCATATTTATAGTTGTATATGGCTTGACACGATTATTTCTCCTTTGGCGCGCAGGCGCATGGTCATGTGTATGGTTTATTTGACTTGGTATAATTCCACCTTGTTGTGCGTGATGATTGTATATTTGACGTTCATGATTATGTGAATCATCAATTAAAGAATCGAATGTTCCCACTCGCATACGAGGATAAATAGATTGTGCTTCAGGAAAATCATCATTACGATTATATACACCAGGAACACCAACTTCAACCGTTACTTCCATATCTGCTACTATTGCAAATTCCCATTGTGCTTTTACTATATCCTTTTCAGCTCCATAATTTCGTAAATTATATAAGCCTATTGGAAACCGTGGCATTCTTCCAAACCTTCTGGATCTGTATTATTGAAAGTGTGTATATTTTCAATACGTTGGACATATTTGTCATAAATTTTCAAGGAACTGTAGACGGTCTTAAGAAGATCGGCGGCATTTCTCTGATTAACCTGCTTTGGCTTCATACGAATGGTTCTGTGAACCGTGTTGTTGTAGGTATTAATAATCGTCGGAAGTAATTCAATCCAACGATAATTTCCTTGGATGCTAAATTCTTTCCACATATTTTCCTTAATAGTTCGGTTGAATCGTTCGACGATGGAGCTCTTTAAAGTTGAGTAAGTGCTGTAATGATTTATCCCATGATGAAGAAGTAGTTTTTTGAAGTCGGTGATATAAAATTCCTTGCCGTTGTCGGTTTGCAAGTTTTTAGGGATCTGACTTCTTTTTTCCAGTAAAACTTTTTCCATTGCACGAGTAGCTTCTTTACCTGTTTTATTTTTTAATGGCAGTGCCCAGCCGAATTTCGAAAACGCATTTATTACCACCAATATATATTTGTAACCCTTGTTTTGCTTAGAATATGGTATCATTTCAACTAAGTCTGCTTGATACAAATCTTTCAAACCTTTAAGAATGACACGACGTCTTTGAAAATTCCTTCGTGCTGGAGCGTGTATCTCGTTAACAACATCTTGCTTAATATATGTCATGATCGGATTCGATCAGGACTTCTATGCAATAACTTGTAGCTGGTCCGACTTGCTTAACTCGAATTTTGTCCAGTGGTTTTATGTGCTCCGCGTCAGCAATACCATTAATAAGTAATAACGCATTGCCCATAGTAAAAACCTATATATGTGTATATATGTGTATGTGTGTATAAGGAATTAGTGTACGTGTGAACTCCTCCTTTATTCTCGATGCTATAATAGTCTCGAGATGATCGTACGATACCCATAAAAGTTAGTGTTAAAATATATATATATATATATATATATATATATATATATATATATATATATATATTTCCGTGTATTTGGAAACCTGACCAAAACTTATAAATTATAATAAATAATTTCATATATAAATAATATGTAAGTTTTCATTATTTTTAATTTATGAAATAACTGTTTTAACCGTTTACAAGAATCCCAATGATGATATAAATATAATAAATTATAAATCTCTTCAGTAGTAATACTGGCGGGCTGACATGACACTTTTCGAAAACCCTCGTATATTTCACTGCGGATGGCATGTCCATCAGGAGAGACCATGATTCCCCTCGTATATTTAGTTCTTCAGCAGAGTCGACAATGACCAGAAGGTTCTTCGTGGAGTCGACAATGACCAGAAGGTGAAGAGGTCAAAGGTCAATGACCTTTAACCTACCGAAAAAAGGCTACAGGTCAAAGGTCAAGGTCAAAGGTAAAGGTCATTGACCTTACCTGAAGACAACTGCGTAGTCTCACCAATGACCAGAAGCTTTGCGCGGGAAAAATTCAAATAAAAAAAACCCGCCGCTAGATGTCTCTATACGTCGGGTCCAGGTTTGGCTTGGCCAGCACTTGGGTACAGCAGCCAGCAGCGCGGTAAAACGAAAAAAAAATAAAAAAATTGCAAACACACACACGTCACTACCAGTCTTGGCTGGGCTAGTCATGGGCTTGAGGAAAGGGTTAAAAAAAAAAAAAAAAAACTGTGTTAGCGGTGATTTTTTTAGCTCTAATAAAAGTAACTACCACAGAAGTTGTTTTAATTTTTTTTTTATTAACTAGTAAACATTACACATAAAATCAAAATTTAATGCAATAAAACAAAATATATTTTGAATTTCATTATTTATGAAACATATTTTTTAGAGTGTATTATTGATCACCTGTTGATCCAAATCCTCTTTCACCTCGAAAGCTGATCATTTCAATTTCTTCAACTTCTGTCAAGGTCGGATAGAAAATTTTTTCACAAATAAATTGTGCAATTCTATCACCTTTCACAACAAAATAATCTCGTTTAGAAAAATTAAACAATAACACTTTTACTTCTCCAACATAATCTTGATCTACCACTCCTGCTTCAACAATTAGACCTCGAAGCGCTAATCCAGATCTAGAGGCTATCCTTCCATAACATCCTTCAGGAAGTTGAAATTTAATGCCAGTATTCACAACAACTCGTCCTCCTTTGGGTACCATAACATCGGCACAGCTTTTTAAATCGTACCCAGCAGATTTTGTATAGACTTTGGTCGGAGCAAAAGCATATTTATTTACTTTTGAAAATTTCAGTACAGTTGACATTATTTTCTTTAAACGAGTGTACCTAGTTAATAACAGACAAGTTAATAAAAATATATAAATAACATTGAATTTTAACATACTTTATTTAGATTTTACTTTGTTGATGTTGTTGTTGTTGTTGTTGTTGTTGTTGTTGTGATTTTGAACTATAACCAATGTCAAGTAGAGTAATAAAAATAAAATATGTACATTATCATTTTTAATAACCCCACGGAAAAGTTTCAGTTTTAATATAATTAACCATTCTTTTATCGTCATGAGGACTTAGAGCAATTTTCGATTGTTTAATGGTGTAAACATCATGTTTTAATGACCTAATTATACATTGATTCGATCTTATTGTATTGTTATTAAATAAGCATTCGTAATAATCATTAAAGGTCATTGTTTTTAGTGCAGGTTTTCTAATTCCTTTAGCTTTTTTAGTAATTGTGTAGTCTGTTTCATTTTGTACTTTTATTGCATACATTTTAGATTTTAGTCCGATAAATTCTAACATAATTTTACCGTTGTTTTCGTCAGACATTAAACCTAAAACTTTTTTATTCTTTAATGGAATGTTATAGATATTATTTAGAGGATAGTCTGATGTGTCAAATTTATGAATATCTTCTCTTATGTGATCATAAATGTCTTCAACAAAAAATTGATAAATTAACGAGTCAGTGTCGCAATATAATAATTTTGTATTATTAATTCCATGTTTATTCAAAATATAATTGTAATGAAAATCATATAGAAAAGTTTTTGAAATATCTAAAATAGATGCTCCTACATAAATAGGTTTTGTAAAATTAATTTTATTTTTTTTCATTTCAATTATGCAAGTGTTTGAATCAATAATGGTACAACTGTGGAAGTTTGGTTTGGCTATATAATATTTTGCTCCGTAGCGTCCTGACCATCTAGAAACTAATTTGATATCTCGATACTTTCTTACATTTTCCATAGTCTTACCATACACTGCATTATTCATTAGTTTAAAAAAATTCTTTTCAAAATCATTTTTGCTTTGTTTTCGCATTTCTGTATTCAGGTCTATATATTTTTTTAACCAACAAGATTGCTTGAATTTTAAAATTCTATGCATTTTATCGATCTTTACGCCTAATTTAACAGCTTGTTTTAGTGCTGTATAATGAATTACATAGTTTTCTATGTAGTTTCTTGAACAGTGAGCTCTGACAATGTACGTACGCACGAACTACAGACTTGACACCCGGTGCATGCCCAAGTTCGATCAAGCAACTGCGCCCAGTAAAGGTATGTAGATTCTATTTTTTTCATTGATTTCACTTTTTTTTTTGTTATTAATTATTCTAGAAAAGCAAGAAGAGTTGTTAACGCTAATGTACGTTAAACATGCTTGGGCTTTATTTGTAAGTTTCTTTTCTTTTCTTAAATTAATAATGAAAAAAAATATATTTTTTTGTTAGGCACAAATTCAAATGATTAAAATGGAAAAGCCCCCACATGGATCTCTCGACTGTGGGGAAATAATTACACATGAAAATAAAATTTATAAAATAAGTCGAAAAGATAGAATATTTTATCTGAGCTAAAGGTATATATAAAGACTTAAATTGTACGTTCATTTAAGTAATCCCATAATTTGTTTTTTTGTTTTAGTTGAAACAACAACATCAACAACAACAACAACAAAAACCAAAAAAACAACAGCAACAAAAACTACAAAAACAACAACAACAACAAAAACAACAATGTTACCTGACACTTTGCAACGAAAATTTGTAAACTTTGCTAATCCAATTGTTTCAAAATTATATGATTTGGAAGTCGAGGATCGAGTAAATTTAATCCTTAGAGACAAATTGCGATTTAAAGATCGCATTCAAAAAGTAGAAAAATATTTTGAACCAATTTTATTAAATCATATTCAAAAACAAAAACAAAAAATGGATTTTCATGTTCGAAGCAACATAATAGAAAAAATTATAGAACCGGTCCTTTTAAAACATATCGAAAAAACAAAAAGAAAAATTCTTATAATTGATATTCAAGGCTTTCGGACGCCTGATTTTACTCCAAAAGAATTGGCATTAATTTACGATGATGGAAAAATTCCTACCACGTTTCTATTTAGACCTACAATACCTTTTGAAGAACTCGATAAAAAGTGTCAAATACAAGTCAGATGGCTTCGAGATAATCACCACGGTATACCGTACGACTCAGGATTTATCGACTTACGTATGCTACCATTAATTTTGAAACGATGGCCAGCAGATGTTGTCTATACGAAAGGTTTTGAAAAGTACAACTTTTTAAAATCTTTCTATAAAAACATTATAAATTTAGCATCGAATAAAAATAGTCCTAATTTAAGTAAATCCTTTAATGTATGTAATCAACATTGTTCTGAATACTGCATATGCAGTAAAAACAATGTAAATATTTTATTAAAATATATAAATTCATTAAAATATAGAAAATAAAAAATGTAAACATTATTTCCTTGTCCTTATTTATGTGTAATGTTTGGAGTGAATAAAAAAAATTAAATCAATTTCTGTGATAGTTACTTTATTACAGCGCTAAAAAAATCAAATCTGTGTTAGCCGTGATAGTATAGTGGTTAGTACTTCATCAGTATGTCTGTTGACAACCCTGGTTCGAATCCTGGTCACCGCTAACACAGATTTTTATTTTTTTTTTTAACCCTTTCCTCAAGCCCATGACTAGCCCAGCCAAGACTGGTAGTGACGTGTGCGTGTTTGCAAATTTTTTATTTTTTTTCGTTTTACCGCGCTGCTGGCTGCTGTACCCAAGTGCTGGCCAAGCCAAACCTGGACCCGACGTATAGAGACATCTAGCGGCGGGTTTTTTTTATTTGAATTTTTCCCGCGCAAAGCTTCTGGTCATTGGTGAGACTACGCAGTTGTCTTCAGGTAAGGTCAATGACCTTTACCTTTGACCTTGACCTTTGACCTGTAGCCTTTTTTCGGTAGGTTAAAGGTCATTGACCTTTGACCTCTTCACCTTCTGGTCATTGTCGACTCCACGAAGAACCTTCTGGTCATTGTCGACTCTGCTGAAGAACTAAATATACGAGGGGAATCATGGTCTCTCCTGATGGACATGCCATCCGCAGTGAAATATACGAGGGTTTTCGAAAAGTGTCATGTCAGCCCGCCAGTATTACTACTCTCTTCCAGTATCATTTAGTTCCTTGTTGAAGTGGTTGTCACAAATGAGTTCTCTAGCATTCTGAACACAATGTGTATCCTTGCCGGTTAAAAATTTTGCTAGTTCGTTAAATAAAAATTTATTTAAAAGACACAGTTCACTTTTCGGCGGTGATTGTAAAAGAGGGTTAATTATAGGACCATCAGGTCCTATAATGAACTTGTCTCCTGTAACGTATCTCTTGTCATCTTTTCCTTATAATGCAATCTTATTTTTTAACTCTGTAAACATAACATGATAATCTGATCTGAAATTATACATTTTCTTAAATATTCGTCCACCAGATTCAACAATTCTTTGATAATCTGTAACAGTCAGATCATTTTTAATAACTTTTTTTTACGCCTCTTGCCTTTTTTGTACATTGTGTCAACAGGTTGACACAATAAGCTTTAGCTCCTGTCCCATAAAACGATGTAATTATTTCCCCACGATACTCATCTTTCATTTTTCCTAACACGGATTGATTTATAGGTATGTTGTGTATGTTATGCTCGGAATAGTTAAGACTTATCAACATTTTCTATGCTTTCTTTGATGTCGTCATAAATATTATCTGTATATACATGTAGAATTAGGGAATCTGTATCGGTATATAGCAAATTAATTTTGTCGCCATATGCAGATTTCAGAAATTTATAGAATAAATCGTACATAACAATTTTGGATAATTCTAAACTTGCAAATCCCACATACAGCGGTTTATTGTAATTTACTTTAACGATAGACATTTCAATTGCCACCAGATTTTCACCAAATATTTTGACCGATTTGAAATTTGGTTCGCTATAAAAGATTCCGCTCCTGTTTTCCGATAGTGATTTTTCCAATGCGTTGATAGTTTAATATCAGCTCGATTTTCCATATTCTCCATTGACTTTCCAAACACAACATTATTCATACTTTCGTAATGATTTCTTTCAAAATCATTTTTAGCGCCTTGTCTTTTTTGAGTATTAAACTCAATATAATCTTTCATCCAACTACTTTGTTCAAATTGTAAAATTCTGTAAATACGGATCAAAACCAATCCATTCTTCAAGCATTGCTTTAGATTTAAATAATGTATTACGTACTTTTTTTAACTGTACAAAGTAGGAATCAATTTTGCTAATTTTGATGTCGGTGATACGACAGACTCCGGACAAAACGGGAAATCATTATGTTCATCATGTAAGTGCTCTGGATATTCGAGGTTCACTTCTAACACGTATCCTATATTACCGTCATGTATACAATTCCATATATCAAAAGTATCGAATTCTCGTTGATCGTGCCAACGGAATTTTCCTGTAGCAAGTTTGCAACGCATAACATAACCGACAAGTCAGTAGCATCTAAATAAATTATATAAGAGTTAGGTTTTTGTGCGTCGTAAGACGATAAAAATGTATCGTTTGCTTCCGCTTTTCGTCGAGTTCACATGCTGAGTCCTCCTCGAATACCCTTTTGAAAGAAATGCAGCATGTCGATGTCTGTCAATAGATCCAATTTCATGACCGATTTTCTAAGCAGGGCGTCCCATCCGAATCCTGGTGCGGTAAAATAATTTGCAGGATCTAACTTATAATTTTGCAGAGATACATTCCGAAAAATTTCAAAAATGTCAGTTAATAGTAGAACGTCAGACGTTAAGTAAACATTTGCGTAATCTCCTAAAGTATTACACTGAAAAACGTTTCACACTGATTGGGCTCGAGCGTAATTTTCTTCTGATATGGTTTCGTCAGTTAAAGTATCATAAAATTCTTCTCGGTCTGGCAACCTTGGAAAATTTGTCTTCTCGAAACAATCCATGAATCCATAAGGGAAAACTCCTTTGTGTCGCACCAATTTAAATTGCTCCTCGTCGCCAAAATATTTTCGGATTTCATTGCATTGGTCGTCCTCCAAATACGATCCCAATTTTTCAAGGGAGCACGATAAAAAACGAAAAGAATCGATAAATCTTAGTTTTAAAAATACCTTTGTAACGGTCCGGAAATGTCTTTGGCAGAAACTGCATTTTAATAATTAATTGGCGTATAGACCTGCACTGTAGACGACCGTACTCGCACCTTTTTTTGTTGTGGTGACGCGTTTCCCATGTGTGCGATTTTTAAATTCGCCGGCGAGACGCCGCCATAGAATCAAAATTCAGCTACCTTGCGTGCAGTACGGAAGTGCCCGAAGAACCGTTGTAATAGGTGTACCACCATCCGGTTTCCGGGATAATCAACGGGGACTCAGTTAACCACCCTTGAGGGGATTGAGGCACCAGGTACAGGGCAAGGAACTATCCATACGCTCATAACATCTGAGTAAGTAATTAAGCCCGATATTTTTTTCCTTTTCGTGAAGCCACGTGTCCGGCCATTGTTACTAAGGCCATGTGCTTTGCAGGCGTTTTTTGTTACGGGGTAAGGGCTAAGTAGCTCAGCCAACCAGTTCTTGGCTGGAGGCAGCGATCATCCTGCTCTGAGGCCGGAATCGAGTGATCGGCGTCCACGACGCAAACCGCCGCCATTCAGGAGCTGAACCCAGCCGTCAGCGAAGACATACTAGGAACACAGGCCAGATACAGATATAGATATTGATACCTATTTTTTTTGTGTTCTCAATTGAGCCAGACCTTTATGTTTGATTGTTGGTCTCAATTGAATTGAATTCCATATTGACATATCGTTTATTTCTGTTGTGTAAAATTTGCGTTACGTGTTTCGTGCCGTACGTGTTATGCGCTTGTGTAAGAGAAAGGTCGCTCCGTCGGCCCTTTGAATCGCGCGATCAGGAGCTCGCAATATTCGGCCGAATAGGGTGAACCCTGCGTGAAAGGGTTGCGTACGGAGGTATTTATTTCAGGAGCGTAGACACGGTGTCCGTCGTTTGTGTGAATAAACGCCGATATTTTACACTACAAAATTCACACCTGTTATTTTTTGTTCCCCCCACGTTTTCTCGATCGGGCATTTATTTCAGTTTCAGTTTTTATTCTCACTGCGAGATTTAAATCTGGTGGTGTTGGCGCCAAATGGTCAGCGTTGTGACAGTTCGTGATTTCTGAACTTCGCTGACTGTCTGCCGTCCACCCACGCAGGTAGGGTGGAGCCACCCTTTGCGACGAAGTAGCGACGAGGTTGAAATTACGTGGAGCCTTTTTTAACCCCCCCACTCTCTGACACCGAGAGCCTGGCCCTCGTCACTGCTTCAAAGGGACCCTCCACTCGCTCCACGGCCTAACGCGCTGATTGCCCTTCAGGTACGTCACACCTTCCTTGTTTTGCCTTTGTGCTCCACCGTTTCACCTACGTGCACTTTTTTGCTGAATGAAATGTACTTCTCTATGTTCTGTGCAATTACGTCTACATCTTCCCCACTTAATGCAATATTTTTGACGAACATATGAGCATCATAATTTGAGAGATTATGAAATAAAACTGGAATAAATTTGGATACTTTATAATTTATATTGCATACGGAATGTGCGGCACCTCGAAATAGGCCGGTCAAATGATCATGATCGTGTACTTTGTCTCTAATATTTGTTATCGGTCTATCACAAATGTGACATATATTTCTTTCCCATTCTCGTTCCTGGTCTATTGTTAGGGTTTCCATGGATTTATTTTTAACTAAATGTTCTGTGTATATTTTTTTAATATCGATCTCTAACTCTTTGACTAATTCAACTGCAGCATCTTCACCAGTGTATATTTTAAACTTAGAAAATCTATCGTCATAACAGCATTTTATGTAATACGAAAAGGCATACGGTTCATGTTGATAGCACTTAACTGTGTACGGCTTGTCCGAATCAATTTCCACGTCATCCCCAACAGGTTGCAATAAAGCTTCGAAATCTGCATACACAACGAAAGGAACTTTCATTTGTTTTTCGAAATGTTCGAATTGCAACACGTTCTCCATCACTTCCTCGCCGAGCTTATTTATACGCGGCTTTTCTTCAGGTAATACAGGTAATACTTTTCCACAATCATCTTCATGGTGACGAGTTAGGTTTTCCTCTGTCTCGAAGTACACGAGACATCCGTTACATATCCATTTTTCATGCCCATTGCGAGAATATTGCGATGATATTAGCCGCGACAAATTTCCTATCCAACAGTAATGAGTGTTACCGTCATCATCCGAAATAAATCAATAACAACTTTAGGAATACATCACAAATCATGTTTGATATTCTCAGTGGCACTATTTCAAATATTATTTTTGCTCCTGTAAATTCCCGATTCATCATTCAAATTTCTTAATATCTTGAATTTTCACTGGAAACTCAAATCCTGAAAAGTCACACACTGTCGAATAATGGGGGTACGAAGATGTTCTCTGTGATAATCCGTTCGGTATTCTTAATGCGGAAGCAAGTGCCCAACCAAAGCAGGCTTGATCATTATTTTGCACATTTACAACGGCTTTCTTTGCTTTAATTAAATCTGGCAGTTCTATATAACTCGATGCCCTCATCGAATTATATTTTGCCATGCTCACTTCCAAACGTAAAATTTCCACTAAAGTCCACCTTGTAAAATAAATTAAATTTTAATTGTTGATTGTGAAACAATGAATATTGTTTTACCTGAATCACGTTCCTGAAACTCTCGACATTTTAGTCATGATCTCCTCAATAAATTGTTTATAAATTTCGTAAAGGTTTTTCTCTCGAGTAATTATCTTATTATTGTATTAAATGATTTTACTTCGCCATTTTCTTTAACATCTTGAAAGTACAGTGCAAAACATTCTAGATTCAATTTCATGCTGCACAACAGAGCCGGCTTTGACTCGATGAGTATCAAAACTTTTTCTCTTATTAAATAAGCGAATTCCAACATATCTATATGAAACCAAGGCTCCGACACACTGTATTGAATAATATTGCTCCCAAATGCAGTTGATAATTGCTCCACACCGTCATCTATACAACAAAACCGTTCTTCTTATGTGCGTTGCTTCTAAGGTGACATGCCAAACATGATCTATCAACGTTTATATCACACATATCACATCTAATAATTAATGATACATCACCGTGATCATTCGAAGTTGTTGGGATTTCATCCAATTTTCTCTTTTTGCATTTACAAGAATTTCTTTTATGACGTGTCAAGTTATCTTTCCTCGTAAAACTTTTTCCACAATGTTCGTAAATAAACATTTTGTGTTCTGCTTGCTTGACGTTCACTCTGACGTTCACTCCCCTTTCTACAAGACTGAATACTATCGTTTGATAGGTACGATACTGCGGTTATATGCTGAGAGTTGACTTTCGCCACATCATCATTTCAAAGTTAACAATTTTCAAGGTCAACATTTCCGAGGTCAACTTTTACAAGGCCAAATTTTTTTGCAAGGTCTTTTTTGTATTTTTTTTTTCAAGACCGTAATTTTAAGGACTACATTTCCAAGGTCGTATATATTTCAAGGTACACTTCATTCGTCGTCTACATCAGTCGCCGGCCTTATACTAGTCTATCCGGGCAGTATATATACTACTCGGCTTGGACGGCAGTGGCAGCGAAGTCCGAGACTTGGGCAACTAAACAGTTACTGTAGTTACTCTATTCTCTATACTCTAATTACCTTTTAAAACATATCGAAAAAACAAAAAGAAAAATTCTTATAATTGATATTCAAGGCTTTCGGACGCCTGATTTTACTCCAAAAGAATTGGCATTAATTTACGATGATGGAAAAATTCCTACCACGTTTCTATTTAGACCTACAATACCTTTTGAAGAACTCGATAAAAAGTGTCAAATACAAGTCAGATGGCTTCGAGATAATCACCACGGTATACCGTACGACTCAGGATTTATCGACTTACGTATGCTACCATTAATTTTGAAACGATGGCCAGCAGATGTTGTCTATACGAAAGGTTTTGAAAAGTACAACTTTTTAAAATCTTTCTATAAAAACATTATAAATTTAGCATCGAATAAAAATAGTCCTAATTTAAGTAAATCCTTTAATGTATGTAATCAATATTGTTCTGAATACTGCATATGCAGTAAAAACAATGTAAATATTTTATTAAAATATATAAATTCATTAAAATATAGAAAATAAAAAATGTAAACATTATTTCCTTGTCCTTATTTATGTGTAATGTTTGGAGTGAATAAAAAAAATTAAATCAATTTCTGTGATAGTTACTTTATTACAGCGCTAAAAAAATCAAATCTGTGTTAGCCGTGATAGTATAGTGGTTAGTACTTCATCAGTATGTCTGTTGACAACCCTGGTTCGAATCCTGGTCACCGCTAACACAGTTTTTTTTTTTTTTTTTTAACCCTTTCCTCAAGCCCATGACTAGCCCAGCCAAGACTGGTAGTGACGTGTGTGTGTTTGCAATTTTTTTATTTTTTTTCGTTTTACCGCGCTGCTGGCTGCTGTACCCAAGTGCTGGCCAAGCCAAACCTGGACCCGACGTATAGAGACATCTAGCGGCGGGTTTTTTTTATTTGAATTTTTCCCGCGCAAAGCTTCTGGTCATTGGTGAGACTACGCAGTTGTCTTCAGGTAAGGTCAATGACCTTTACCTTTGACCTTGACCTTTGACCTGTAGCCTTTTTCGGTAGGTTAAAGGTCATTGACCTTTGACCTCTTCACCTTCTGGTCATTGTCGACTCCACGAAGAACCTTCTGGTCATTGTCGACTCTGCTGAAGAACTAAATATACGAGGGGAATCATGGTCTCTCCTGATGGACATGCCATCCGCAGTGAAATATACGAGGGTTTTCGAAAAGTGTCATGTCAGCCCGCCAGTATTACTACTAATGTGTGTATACCAACCGAAGACTTTGTTAGAATGTAGTGGTAGAAAAATTACAGCGTCTATCAATGAAAAGTTCTATGTCCGACATTTGTGGATACCCAACACACTACGATCATATCTCGAAAAAAGTTATAAACAATGGCATTGGGATTCCTGAACCTGCAACACCAGTTGGCGTCGTGGAATACCAAACATTGACGATTTGGATTTTGGAACCATCAGAAAATATACCGCTCGAGATGTGGAGGCTTTACCAAATTACCAATTTTTAATGAGATGCGAAGCATTCGACTTCATGGGAGACGATGGCGCAACTGTTTCCATTGATGTCAATATATTCATACCGACAATGGACAGGCTGTGCTATAGATGTATTGGTGATTTAGTCGTGCATCATATTTGCGAAAAAGAATTTATTCGTATTTCTGGAATTAAAAATTGGTACAACGGATTGAAAATTAACAACATAAATCATTATCGAACTAGGACGAAAGATGCTTTAATTTTGTATATCCAAAACATGAATAATTGGTGTGACAATTCTATAACAGTTCCTATGTTTACCATTAATATTAACTAAATATGTTTAAATTAAATAATTTAGTTAATATTAATGGAAAATCACTGCTTCATGAATAAATTAATTATTCTTATATAATAATACTAATTATTGAAGAGAGTAAGGCCAATAGATGTAACACTATCATGGAATACTCTACTTGCGAGCTATCGTGCAAACTTGGGTCTACAAGAAATGTTGCCGTGCAATAAACATTACAACTGTGACGGTTGGAGAGATCACATTGACGGATTCCCTCAGTAGATAAGCAAGGGGGGTTATAATCCACAAGTCCCCGAAGAGGTCTCCAGGTGCGGCAAAATCATTGTTGAACAACACGTCTGAAGGTCATATCTGGAGGTCATTAATCGAGAAATCGTTGGGTGTCTGAAGGTGACATTCCTCGCTGGTAAGTGTCATAAAAATCGGGCAATTAAACCGTCTGGAGGTCACTACTAACTAAAAATTCATAAAAGGCGAACAACAACAACTCGTCTGGAGGTTACTTTATCGTCGGGTGGGGTCATGTCTGAAAGTCACTACCCATTAAAGTCAACGCATCGATACTGGCACGTCGAGTTTCCGATATGAAAAATGCCGACGTATATAAACCCAAGTCTTTTTGCACATCGTCAGTGTATCTCATCCAACTAAAACAATGTGGATGGCATATTCGGAACAATCGCGGCCTAAAGCGGTCGATCTAGATCAGTAGTTCTCAAAGTGGGGCGCACGCCCCACCGGTGGGGCGCGTAGGTTTTTCAGGTGGGTCATGAGAATTTAAGGTGGTCTTATGATATTTGAAGTTGGATTTTAATATCGAATTAATATTTGCTGCAGCACTTAATTAAAAATATATTAAATTATAATATATTAAAATTTATATACACATATGTATATAATATACATATATCATAGCGTTTTACTTAAGCGTTATTGTACTATAATATTGATCGAAAAAAATGCGTTAACAAACATTTTTGTTTTTCCACGTATTTAATCGAATCGACAAAATCATGTGTCGCGACGTCGTGGCTCGATGACTGTTGGTACACGAGTCATATTTTCAACTAGTGTTCGTCTAGTATTCATTGTCAGTACTTGCATTTACGTCTTTTTCAAGTGTTTTTCGTGTCGAGTAGGTGTATATAAATCAGTTCATTGTTCTTTTTCGATGTTGTAAGAGAGTTTTTCAATTTGCTAGTTATTAAAGGTAAGTTGCATTTTTTATCAAAAAATAATTTAAAAATACTAAATACAACATAATTGTAGCTAATTTTGGCTCAATATAAAAATGGCTAGCGCCAAGAAGATAAAGACTCGCCAATACAAAGAAGAATTTTTAAACTTTGGTTTCATAACCGCTATAAATGATGAAAGATCGCCTTTCTGTCTACTATGCCATCAATCTTTGAGCTATGAATCAATGTAGCGTGGCCGTCTCGAGGCACATTTTAGAACCAAACATGCTGCTCATGCGAATTCAGATTTAAATGACTTCAAATCATTAAAAGAGAAATTCGAAAAGCGAACAACCATAAAAACTTGGTTCACTGCGAGAACTGCTGTTGCTAATCGTACCTTAGAGGCAAGTTACGAGATTTCTTTATTGATTGCAAAATGCGGAAAAAATCATACCCTGGGCGAAGATCTTATTAAACCCTCGATATCAACATTTTTTAAAACCGTTTTAAATATTGATGACTAGATTCTAGATAGTGCAGTTAATAGATTACATTGCGAATTAGATGCACAGCGATTTGATGCAGAACATGAAGCAATATATGGACGTGGAGGTTATGATGAAGAATACTGCCGCAACTTAGCTGAAAAATACTCCATTGCATCCCAAGTATATAAACCCAAGTATTTTGCACATCGTCAGTGTATCTCAACCAACTACAATGAGTTCCTTCGTATAAACTTTAAATGTGATTGGTGAAATTAAACCTCTCATTAAAGTTAAAGACTTGGCAATGGGCAGAATGTATAAAGTCTTAAGCGCAAAAAATAAATTAAAACCAAGTTTGATGGGCCGTTGACATGTGAACTAGCTATCGGTATTTTAATATTACCAGCTAGATTCAACGACGTCAGTGTAAGAGATTTGGAGAATGAAATCGCCAGAGGACTATATATTTCGACCGAAGATGCAGAGAGCTCTTATCCATCAGTGTTATTCCACAACTCCATTTAATCTTCAGAGGAAAAGGATTCTCGAATTTCAAAGACAGCTGAACATTATAAAACTGGATATTTTGTATTTAGAAAACAAATGTATTAATTAAAAAAAATTGCTTCAATACGATTGTGAAATAAATATGGCACAGTGCACCTGCACTGTAGACAACCGTACTCGCACCTTTTTTTGTTGTGGTGACGCGTTTCCCATGTGTGCGATTTTTAAATTCGCCGGCGAGACGCCGCCATAGAGGCAGAATTCAGCTACCTTGCGTACAGTACGGAGGTGCAAGAAGAACCGTTGTAATAGGTGTACCACCATCCGGTTTCCGGGATAATCAACGGGGACTCAGTTAACCACCCTTGAGGGGATTGAGGCACCAGGTACAGGGCAAGGAACTATCCATACGCTCATAACATCTGAGTAAGTAATTAAGCCCGATATATTTTTTCCTTTTCGTGAAGCCACGTGTCCGGCCATTGTTACTAAGGCCATGTGCTTTGCAGGCGTTTTGTTACGGGGTAAGGGCTAAGTAGCTCAGCCAACCAGTTCTTGGCTGGAGGCAGCGATCATCCTGCCTGAGGCCGGAATCGAGTGATCGGCGTCTCCGACGCATACCGCCGCCATCCCGGAGCTGAACCCAGCCACCAGCGAAGACATACTAGGAACACAGGCCAGATATAGATATAGATATTGATACATATTTTTTTGTGTTCTCAATTGAGCCAGACCTTTATTTAATTCCATATTGACATATCGTTTATTCTTTTGTGTAAAAGTTGCGTTACGTGTTTCGTGCCGTACGTGTTTTGCGCTTGTGTAAGAGAAAGGTCGCTCATTCGGCCCTTTGAATCGCGCGATCAGGAGCTCGCAATATTCGGCCGAATAGGGTGAACCCTGCGCGAAAGGGTTGCGTACGGAGGTATTTATTTCAGGAGCGTAGACACGGTGTCCGTCGTTTGTGTGAATAAACGCCGATATTTTACACTACAAAATTCACACCTGTTATTTTTTGTTCCCCCCACGTTTTCTCGATCGGGCATTTATTTCAGTTTCAGTTTTTTTTTATTCTCACTGCGAGATTTAAAGCTGGTGGTGTTGGCGCCAAATGGTCAGCGTTGTGACAGTTCGTGATTTCTGAACTTCGCTGACTGTCTGCCGTCCACCCATGCAGGTAGGGTGGAGCCACCCTTTGCGACGAAGTAGCGACGAGGTTAAAATTACGTGGAGCCTTTTTTAACCCCCCCACTCTCTGACACCGAGAGCCTGGCCCTCGTCACTGCTTCGAAGGGACCCTCCACTCGCTCCACGGCCTAACGCGCTGATTGCCCTTCAGGTACGTCACAGAATTAAAACCCCCTTTGTTTATCTACTTCCCTTCGGCTATAAGAGATTGTATAATATGTAGAGATGAAAAAAAAAGAATAATCGTACATATTTGTTATTATTTCTTTGAATGTTATGTGTACCTATACCTAACAAGTCATCTTAAGTGAAGACTAGCTGAACTAACATAACTTAACGTAAACGACCGTAAAACGACCTTGAAAATGACCTTGGCTTTGAAAATGTTGGCCTTGAATACGACCTTGAATTGAAAAGTTGACCTTAAAAATGACCTTGAAAAAAGATCGACCTTGAAAAAAAATCCAACTTGAAATATTGGAGATTATTCTTTGCATGGCTGACCATGATTCTGAATCGCCATGAAGTCCAAGGATTCGAAAGTTACACTAAAGGAAAACAAAAAAGGAAGAAAAGAGAAGAAAAGGGAAAGAGGAGAAAAAAAAGGAAGGAAGGAAGAGGAGGAATAGGAATATGGGAGTTTCCCTTTACCAGAAGCTCCTCCCTTAGAACCTCCCTTTTGTGGAGAGGGAAGAGTGGGGATGGACGATGGAGTGGGGATAGCCACCGCAAATTAGTAGCCCCCCTCCACACGGGGGGATGCCGGGAGGTCGCAAAAAAAATTACCCCCTCCAGAAACGCCCATGAAAGGGAGCGGATCTACGGACAACATTTCTGACTTCCTCACGTGTAGACCCATTGATGATGAAGGTGCTGGAGCTGGAACGGGCTGTAGTCAATCACTTCAAAAAACTGCCCAATGTAAAAAAAGAAGTAAAGAAGAACAGCTCCTGGACTGGTTCAAACACTTTCCCAGTAGCCCCCTATTAAATGTTACTAATACACATTATTGGTTGTCAAGTAAGTTTCAATTTTTGCAAAAACACTCCTTTCTTCCAATCTGTGTTTAACGCTTATCAACATTATTATTCAGATAAAACCATTGAAGAAATATATTCATTCAGTACAGATTCAAAAGTTACTTTGCTATACGGTGCTCCCAATGGTGATGTTGCTGATTTTTATTATACCGTTGACGAAAGCGTGGCAGTTTTAGAAAGTGTTTTAAAATTTCAATTTGATGGTAATTATGCAACAATTAAATTATTTTTAACAGATTTATATAAAGTAATTGACAGTAAAATTCCAAAAGTAAATGCGTTTCTTGTTTTATCGGCACCAAGTTCTGGATTTTTTAATTTTTTTTATGTAGTAATTCATTTTTCTTTTTCTTTTGGTCAAATCGGTAATATTTCTAAATTTCAAAACTTTCCGTTGCAGGAATGTGTTAACAAACGCATTTTATTGTGGAACGAACCTTCGTGCGATGTATCATCGTTTGACACAATTAAAATTTTGTTTGGTGGAGACACATTCAACGCGAAAATTAAATATCAACAGGATGCCATAGTTACAAGAACACCTATTATCATATTAACAAATAAAAACATTTTTCCTAAAGAAGAATCAGTAGTGTAAGAGGACCGTTTTCACGATATCCGCACTCCGCACTTCCCCACCACTCTACCCGTATATGTTTGGTTTTGTGAAATTAGCAAAGAATGTGTGCACTTGACACACTCTGGTCGGAAAAAAATTTCCGCGCTCTGGTTTCACTTTTCTCTCGGTCACTTTTTCACAGCAACATTTTTACATTGAAGATTTGTAATATTTTGCAAAATCATGAGCATTTCATAAATTCTTTTCATAAAAGATGATCTCTGTAATACGTATATCTTCCGAATGAGAAGGAGTGGGGATATGAACAAGCAATTAAAAAAACACAATTATAACAAGGTTTCATTATGTTAGATATTATTGGAGAAGATTGCAGTTGTAAAAAGATATCATTTTGTAAATTGATGCATAAAAAGTGGTAAAAAATTAATAATTATAATTAGAAACATAGAAATAATAAGGCGTGTATTTATATAATTATAAACGTAAACTAATTATAAAATCTTTTAAACTACTATATTGCCCACCATGAACCCCATCGTAACAATCCTCATTTGATAATATTGCGAACATAGGTGTACGCAAACAATTGTCGCACCAATTGTTATGATTCTGCACAAATAAAAAACAACTTTCGGTGCTCAAGCGTCCATAATGGTTTAACTTGTCGACTATTAAAGATTTGCCCCAAGCACTCACTTTGTCTGCATCACGAAATTCGAGAAATTTATCCCGTAATTCCTTCCGACATATATATTCCACTTGTATCGTTTCAATACAGACATGACACAATTTTTCCATTGTCGGAATGAAAACATTCTTATGAAAAACTATGCAAGCACTTTCTTCTTCATCCGCGAAATTAAAAGCTTGCGAATACAGAGATAATTCGTTGTTCTGTAAAGCTTTCATTTAGTTTACACCATATTTTCTCATATTTTGAAAATCCAACGAATCGATATCTGGTACTAATCCTAAACGCCACGGAGTCCAAAACCCCCATGACTCCCAGTGCCAACTTTTGTATTTCTCGATTAAATATTTTTTGAGAATGTTTGGTAGGCACAACTCTCGTACACGGAAACGTTCAGGTATTCGGAGAACTACTACTCGCCCACTAAGGTCAAGCAAAGACTTGGGTTCGTAAACAGGCATTGTGACTAGGACAATGATGATTATTTGCACTGCCACAGCCTCCTCCGCCGAATGATATATATATATATACATTTATGTGTACATCTAAAAAAAATTTGCGTTCCGATTTAATTTTCACTTTTATGAAACGTCACACAATAATAGAGGTGCGATTTCCCAACATGCTTTGCCCCGTACACGTATAATTTTGATAACGAGAAACTAGCCAATAGTAAAGAATGTGAAACTGCATTAGATTCCGTATAGTTCTGTAAAATTAGAAACCTTTGTATGATTGAGGCTGAAAGTGCAAAGATAAGTATTAGTATAAATAGCTAAATAAATCTTCCTAACGCAGTTAATAACCACCATGAATCTAAACGCGGTTGTAGTGCCAATTGGAATTGACGATGTTCCATTAAACATTTACGAAGATGACGCTGAGAATTTCGAGTTTGACTTCGAGGAGGAGGATTCCGGGGTGGATTCTGACGATGGGGACGTAGATTATCTACCATACGGAGAAGAAGCGGCTACCAGCAAGCCGCTAATAGTTGCAGATGGGCATCGAAAAACAATAGAGTTGTACGAATTTGACGTACATAAAACCGTCTGCATTACCACCAATTATTACCTCATCGCCCCCCGGAATCGGTTGTGTTTCATATGCTTCATGGATTCGCGAGACGTGTATCTGCTGTATGCAGAACACGTTAGCGAACACTATATTTGTGATCGTGCAGCGGCGAGAGTTTTGACATGCACCAGCTGCAACAAGGATGTCACTCTGATCGGTGAGAGGGGTTCATGCCTCATTTGCACGCAGAAAGGGGATTGTGTGAGACGGAAATTAGCATATTTACACATATAATAAACATTATTTTTATTTAATTTAATATTGTTTGTATTCATTTATCCTGTGTTTGTGCTCCCTTTTCCTTACTTTGATTGTTGAGCTAAAAGTAATAATAACTATAAGCCGAGTCTAAATGTTTACGTCTGACATTTTTTTCATATTGAAAATGTTTATACCAATTAACAAAGGAATTTTGATTTTGTGAACTTAACCGAACTTTTTTATTTTTTATTTTATTTTTTTATTTTTTTTATTTTTTTATTTTTTTTTTTATTTTTTTTTATTTTTTTTTTGCACAGCAGCACGCAGGAGCCATTAATGCATTACACGTATATTACGAAAATAAATATTGAGAATACAACCATATTAACTGTCGAGCTAAAGAAAATAAATCAGCCAAGCTACAGTCAGAACTTCACTTACTGTACGTGTGGTACTGTTTATACTCCAGCATTACAAATAGAAGAGGAAACCAAAGTCTACAGATTGCTGTTTAAGACTACTAACTGTGAGGAGTTTGAAAGAGTTTATAGAGTGTATAACGGCCAGGAGTGTATTACTGAATTAGTGAATGCTATATCAGCAGATACAGCAAGCTGTTACGAGGACACTAGGCACACACTTACAGAAGCCTTCTACCAGTACTCAAACTCAAACAGCTATGGCCACCACATTCGATATGAAGGATGTGCTGAACAAATTAGCAATTACTGATGATCCAGGTGCACAGACCACATATGATACTATGGGTCAGTCTCCTAGTCAAATAATCAGCCATTTAACGGCTAAGGATTATATGATCTTAGGAGTCTCACCTAATGATTTCATTAAGAAACATGGAGCACCCCCATTCAACTTTGCTGACTTAATGACCTCTTTCAAGGAGATCTGCCATGACTATGGCAATGCATTGGTTCTAGCCACACCATCATATAGTGTAGAGTTTTGCTCTAAAATCATATATGAGGTTGGTCCTGAATCAAGGAAGGTAGTTGTAGGAGGTGGAGCTAATGACAAGGTCTGGAAGTTCAGATTTATGTACAAGTCCACCGCAGCAGATAAGCTTAGAGTTAAGACTGCGTTTGTTAGCACTTTTAAGAGTCCTAACGCTAACTTTGCTCAGACTACTGATAAGTATAAGATCATCTTAACAGTCAAGCAGGCTACATTGTTAGCCTTAACAACTCTTGAGCAGATCATCCCGATAGCCCTGAGTCAGACTCCCTCAGTTATGTTGCTCACCCCTCTTGCTGGAGCAATCTTTGCAAAAGAAGATGTTGCTGACCTGGCAGATGAGCTAGGAATTTCTGGCAATGTAGAGGATGTTATCCGATGCATCAACTCTAGCTGTCAAGCAGGTGGACACTTCCTTGCTAGCTCTAAAATGCACGTTGCTATACTGTCATCAATTGTGGCCACCCGACACATCACTGATGTGACTGTTAAAAATGGGATCATAAGTAAGACCATCCGGCAATACAATAATCAGCAGAGTAAGCTGTGGGATGATGCCAAATTTAGAATTTACAGTAAGTATGCTCACGGAGGAGTGCCACAAGGAATGGATCCCGACACCTTAATGAAAGCTTTTGAAAATGTCCAACTGACATCTTCAAAAAGAGCTTTAGCTAAAGCAGCACAGCAAACTTCTATGGCCTCCAATGTTTTGTCACCATAATCGGGGTGGACAATGCCTAGAAGGCAATTAACCCCATAATGTCTAACTATATTTAGGCTTTATGGGGTTACACCGACCGCATTTTCAGTCAGTTGACACTTTTGTGTCCATTGTGGAACCCCGCCTCTCCTCGATTGTGCGAGGTGTTCTTGGAAGATCTTCATGCGCACAAAAATTAAATTAATATCTTCTTGCGCAATAAAAATTAACTTCTCACCCCTTCACACCCTTTTTATTATCAACGTACATTTTTTTTACATTTTTCTACATGTTTCACTATAAAAATTTCAAGTTTTTCGGAAGTGTTGTCAATTCTTCTTCGAAATCTTGCACAATCTGCAGACACACGCATCCAGTACTTTTGATCATCTTCACTGTAGCCTCTTTTATAATAATATATTTGTACTATATTACAAAATCTAACAACCATTCAAAAATAATATTAAAAAGTAAGCGCGCGTACTTGACAAATGCTTTTTGTAAAATGTGAAAGTTAATCGCTGTAATATGTACTATATATTCCGAACGATTAAGAATAAGGATTCATTTAATTGCAAGAACTCGAATAACACAGATCCAGGTAGTTACATCATGTGCACTGAAGCGATACGTAAACATAAATTATTAGGAGTTATTGAGCTGTCCGATGAAGATATAAACAATTTGCCCAAATTGTATTTACAAGACTATTATTTATAAGGATTAATTAACTTTGAAGCATAAGCCATTCCTAATATAGATGTAGGAGCAAATAAGTTTTACATTGGAAATCATGTTATAGAAATTCCAACAGGTTCATATGAGTTAACTGATATAAATACCTACATACAACAAGCAATTTCACTACGTAAATTAGCTATTGAATGTAGTATTAAAAAAAAAGATAAATTAAAAAGATTTATTAAGGAAAATAATTGAAAACGTTCCCAATAAGGAATTTTATAGAGTTGTACATACTAAGGAAATTAATGTACTTCGAGGTATGAGAATGTAAACTTAATCAACAACTTGCTTCTCAAGGAGTTTTGGAGATACTATAAAAGCAAAATTATTTTAAAAGGAACTTCAGTAATATGAATCGCGATATTTTCGAAATTGAAAGGAGGGAAAATATCTATCGGGAAGGGCAGCTTCGGCTGCGAGATATTCGCGAGCTGCTGAGAGTTCCACCAGCAGCAGCTGCAGCAGCAGCAGCCCCAGAACCCCCAGCAGCAGCAGCCCCTGCAGCAGCACCCCCAGCAGCAGAACCTCCGCAGCAGCAGATCCCTCCAGCTAGGACTGCAAGAATAATTCCACCTGGTGGATATCAAATTGGTGCCCACTGGTATTATTTACACCCCCTCATCCCTTATCAGGAATCCGGGAGCCATCGGAAGAAAATTGATATCGCTGCTCTCGATAAAATTTTGGATTGATACGAATGGCGAACGGTATTGTTCGCATTGCAGGAAATTGGCATATGAAAAAAATGGGAATACCAAATTATTCAGGTGAGCATTAATTTATTTATAATATTATTTTTTTTATTAATAATAATATTTTATAATTTTAATATAATGAATAATTAATTTAGTGAATAACTAATAATTCATTTATTTCTTAATTCAGAGTACGGTATTTCAAGCGTATGTATATATATATGTGAACGAAATCCTGCAATGGTTGGACTAAAGTAAACGATTTTGTGCATTTTGTTTTGCCATGCCACTTTTTAAAATGGATGGCGTAAATCTTTTCCGCGAACCTCTTGAAACAGACACGTGGATGGAGGTATCTGCATACTCGTCAGACTTCGACACGGTCACTGATGTAGACGATGAAGTGTACAGAACATTTAGTTGGAAATAAATCCATGGAACCTCTAACAATAGACCAGGAACGAGAATAGGAAACAAATATGTCACATTTGTGATAAACCGATAATAAATATTAGAGACAAAGTATATGATCATGATCATTTGACCGGCCTATTTCGAGGTGCAGCACATTCTGTATGCAATATAAATTATAAAGTACCCAAATGTATTCCAGTTTTCTTTCACAATCTCTCCAATTAATCAATTAATTCAATATTTGGCCTCATAATTTCAAGGTAAGCGACCTTGGCAATTTCAAGGTCAAGGCAAGCAGATTCTAGAACCTCCTCAGACCTCCAAAATCGGAGTAGGTTCTAGAATCGGCTTGCTCTCACTACTGTGGATATTCTGAATTTCCAGATGTAGAATCTCTTATCCTTACAAAGGGTGTTGAGGAATATTCAATTGTAATCTTTGATGATGTGCCGCCTACAGGACATAATTCAATTAAAGATTATTTTTCACACGGTCGTCATAAAAACGTTGACTGTTTCTATCTATGTCAGAGTTACAGTGCTGTACCTAAACAATTTATTCGAGATAATTGTAATTTCTTAGTAATGTTCAGACATGATGCCACTCAATTGAAGCATATTTATGATGATCAACTCGTAAGCGATATGACATTTGAAGAATTTAAGGAAATATGTCGAAAATGTTGGATTACTCCTCACGATATTTTAGTCGTGAACTTAGATTGTCAGACAATAGAAGGTCGTTTCCGTCAAGGTTTTGATAAATACATTATCCTATAAACGTGGAACTATTTATTTATTTTATCAATATTGTGACACATTTTATGATTGTAAAAATCTACTACAACAACGATAACATCTACCACAGCATGTCACAAGAGGCTTTAAGAAAACTAATTACCTTTAGTGATCCAATAGTTTCAAAATTTCATGAATTGGACATCGAGGACAGAGTAAATCTAATGCTGAGGGACAAATTTAGATTTATGGACCGCATTAAAAAAACAGAAAAAAATTTACAACCAATCCTCTTAAATCATATAATAAAACAACAACAACAAAATTTTATAGTGGACATTCAGGGTATTAGAACGCCTGAATTTTCACCTAAAGAAGTAGCGTTAATATATGACAATGGTGAAATTCCTACATCTTATTTGTTTAAACCGACAATTCCGTATCATAATCTTAATATAGAATGTAAGAAACAAGTAAAATGGCTTGAAATTTGCGATGTTGTTCTTCCTATTTATATTTTTTACTGCATATACAAATGTAAATATTTTATTGAAATATAAGTTCATGAATAAATTATACATTATTTTTATCCCTCTCCTCCCCACAAGCCTTGACTTGCCCGGCCTAGACTGGTAGTGATGTGTGTGTTCTATACACTTTATTTTTTTTAATTTTACCGCGCTAAGAGGAGCCTCATCTTGCCTAAACTCGACGAGAGAGACATCTACCGATGTGCTACCAAAGCTTCTCGTCATTGGCGACACACACACTTCTTCACCTCCTGGTCATTGACGTCTTCTTAGGAAAAATAAAAGAATGACCTTGAACCGTCTGGTCATTGCTGACACCTCTTCACCTTCTGGTCATTGACGACTTCTCAGGGCACATAAAAGAATGACCTTGAACCGTCTGGTCATTGCTAACACTTCTTCACCTTCTGGTCATTGACGACTTCTCAGGGCAAATCAAAGAATGACCTTGAACCGTCTGGTCATTGCCGACACTTCTTCATCTTCGGGTCATTGACGATACACACTTCTTCAGCAAAAGAAGGCCTTGAAACTTCTGGTCATTGGTGACACTTCTTCACCTTCTGGTCATTGACGATACACATTTCGTCAGCTTAAAGTTCATTCACCCCAAACTTCTTCACCTACTGGTCATTGTCGACACACTTCTTCAGGCACTTCTTCACCTTCTGGTCATTGTCGACACACTTCTTCAGCTACATTTTCTACGTTCACGGTCGCCCCTGATGCCATCGACGTGTCACGTCAGCCCGCCAGTATACGACTTACTTATTCCATACCATTTCGTATAGATGCTCGTACAAATGCAAATTGCCTTAGTTAGATCTATGTATTATAGAAATAACTTAATTGAAAAAAACAAAAATAGTAGCACACAGTAATGCAAATTGCTAAACATTTCATCTGCTCCGCAATAAGTCAGATATATAATCATCAGTTTCAGGAAATCACTGCAGAAATATAATGAATCATAAGGCCATAAATATTTGACAGCGATGAGGTGGTAGTTCCTAATTACTACTCTTATAATATTTGTCGTAATAAATCTCTTCGTGCTCTGCTACAAAATAGTGCAAAAAACGACAATTCTTGAAACTACTTAGAAGGTCTAGCGTACACCATTAAAGAAAAACATTGTAACGGGCCGGTTTTGTCTCAGACGGAAACTGTTTTGATTTTTAATTGGATCGCCAACGTAGGCAACCGTTACGCACACGTTTTTTTAAACGTGACGTGTTTCCGATATGCGTGTGATTTTTAAATCGTCGGCGAGGCGCCGCCATGAGGTAGAAGCTAGTCAACTTCCCTGGAGTGCAGAAGTGTCACGAGGTCACAGTTTTTCTTTGGTCTATCGCAGTAGTATAATTGGCGGGCTGACGTGACACTTATCATCCGTCCCTCGTATATTTTCACTCCGGATGGCATGTCCATTTTTAGAAACGAATATGAAAGCCTGTATGGCAGCAGTCAAGAAATTTACCTAGAATGTTCAAGAGAATTAAGAGAATGTTCTGATAATTATGAAAATGAACTAGATATTAACGATGATTTATTGAAGCAAATTGGTGATTTTGAAGAACGAATTACAAATTTGAGTAAGATCAACTCTGCTGCGGAACGGCAAAAATTACTTAGAAATAACGTGATACTGGAATCGACCATTTATTCCTTAAATCATACAATAACCAGAAATAATGAACAATTACAAACTGCTTACGCTCTAATCGGAGAATGTAAAAAAAAATTGACTAACATGCGAACCCATGTTGATTCACTTACATTTGATTTACATATGATTAATGAAGATTTTAATACGTCTCAAAAAAGATTAAAAAATGCAGTGGATAAATATATTGATCAATCTGAAAAGAATAATATCCTCAAGGAAAATGTAGCTGACTGTATTGAACGAGAGGAATTTTCAAATGAACAAAAAATTAAAATATCTAATAGTTTAAATATTTGTAGAAAAAACAAAAAAAAATTAAGGACGGCTAATAAAAGTGTTACGACACCAACTAATAATTAACAATTTATGCTCGTCAAATCAATCAATTGCATAATGCACATCTAGGTGTATGCTCAATGCAAGCACACGTATGTTAAACCAATAAGTACATATTGAACGCATCGCTACTCAATTTTGCATTCGTCATTACACAACTAATTGGGTATATATGGTGAACTTAAGGTAAAATCAGATCAGTTTCCTGAACCCTGTAAAATGGTATAACTATAAAATTGATTCAACGGTGATGCCAAAGTTCGACGAATCAACGGCGCCCAGTGAAGGTATTTTTATTTTATTATTTTCTTCATTTTAAAATTAACTTCTTTTCTGTATTAATTATTTTAGAACTGAAACAAGAATTGCTTGAATTGTTAGGTGCAAAATTTCTATGGGAATTATTTGTAAGTTTTTTTCTTTTTTTTGCATTAATAATTTTAATAAATAAAACTTTTTTTTGTTAGACTGAAATTAATCAGATCAAATTAGAATATCCTCCACAGGGATCTACTTACCGTGGAGAAATAGAAACCTTGGAATACATATTTCGTCTTCATCGTATAGATGATGTATTTTACTTATTTTAAAGGTATATAAAAAAATAATTGCATGTCCATATAAGTACCGAATTAATCTAGTACTAAGGGATAAATTCAGATTTAGAGATCGCATTCAAAAAGCTGAAGAAATTTTTAAACCTATACTATTAAAACATTTAGAAAAACAAAAAAAAAATTCTAATAGTTGACATTCAGGGGTTTAGAACACCTGCATTCACACCAAAGGAATTGGCATTGATTTACAATGACGGAACCAATTTTATTAAATCATATTCAAAAACAAAAACAAAAAATGGATTTTCATGTTCGAAGCAAAATAATAGAAAAAATTATAGAACCGGTCCTTTTAAAACATATCGAAAAAACAAAAAGAAAAATTCTTATAATTGATATTCAAGGCTTTCGGACGCCTGATTTTACTCCAAAAGAATTGGCATTAATTTACGATGATGGAAAAATTCCTACCACGTTTCTATTTAGACCTACAATACCTTTTGAAGAACTCGATAAAAAGTGTCAAATACAAGTCAGATGGCTTCGAGATAATCACCACGGTATACCGTACGACTCAGGATTTATCGACTTACGTATGCTACCATTAATTTTGAAACGATGGCCAGCAGATGTTGTCTATACGAAAGGTTTTGAAAAGTACAACTTTTTAAAATCTTTCTATAAAAACATTATAAATTTAGCATCGAATAAAAATAGTCCTAATTTAAGTAAATCCTTTAATGTATGTAATCAACATTGTTCTGAATACTGCATATGCAGTAAAAACAATGTAAATATTTTATTAAAATATATAAATTCATTAAAATATAGAAAATAAAAAAATGTAAACATTATTTCCTTGTCCTTATTTATGTGTAATGTTTGGAGTGAATAAAAAAAAATTAAATCAATTTCTGTGATAGTTACTTTATTACAGCGCTAAATAAATCAAATCTGTGTTAGCCGTGATAGTATAGTGGTTAGTACTTCATCAGTATGTCTGTTGACAACTCTGGTTCGAATCCTGGTCACCGCTAACACAGTTTTTTTTTTTTTTTAACCCTTTCCTCAAGCCCATGACTAGCCCAGCCAAGACTGGTAGTGACGTGTGTGTGTTTGCAATTTTTTTATTTTTTTTCGTTTTACCGCGCTGCTGGCTGCTGTACCCAAGTGCTGGCCAAGCCAAACCTGGACCCGACGTATAGAGACATCTAGCGGCGGGTTTTTTTTATTTGAATTTTTCCCGCGCAAAGCTTCTGGTCATTGGTGAGACTACGCAGTTGTCTTCAGTTAAGGTCAATGACCTTTACCTTTGACCTTGACCTTTGACCTGTAGCCTTTTTTCGGTAGGTTAAAGGTCATTGACCTTTGACCTCTTCACCTTCTGGTCATTGTCGACTCCACGAAGAACCTTCTGGTCATTGTCGACTCTGCTGAAGAACTAAATATACGAGGGGAATCATGGTCTCTCCTCATGGACATGCCATCCGCAGTGAAATATACGAGGGTTTTCGAAAAGTGTCATGTCAGCCCGCCAGTATTACTACTCGTGGAGAAATAGAAACCTTGGAATACATATTTCGTCTTCATCGTATAGATGATGTATTTTACTTATTTTAAAGGTATATAAAAAAATAATTGCATGTCCATATAAGTACCGAATTAATCTAGTACTAAGGGATAAATTCAGATTTAGAGATCGCATTCAAAAAGCTGAAGAAATTTTTAAACCTATACTATTAAAACATTTAGAAAAACAACAACAACAAAAATTCTAATAGTTGACATTCAGGGGTTTAGAACACCTGAATTCACACCAAACGAATTGGCATTGATTTACAATGACGGTATCATTCCTACATGTTACATTTTCAAACCGATAATTCCATATAATAAACTAGACCTAAAATGTAAAAAACAAGTAAAATGGCTCGAGAATAATCACCACTTCTTACCCTACAATTCTGGTTCGGATCAATTAAGTATGTTACCCTCAATATTTTTAAAACAATGGCCTGCCGATATTGTGTACACGAAAGGTAATGAAAAAGCTACTTTCTTAAAAATGTTTTACAAAAACGTAATAAATTTTGAATCAAATGAAAACTGTTCAATTTTATTAAAAACAAGTAATGTTTGTGAAGCCCATTGGTCAGTGGACGATTGCATATGTAGCATAAATAACGTTAATATTCTTTTAAAATATGTAAATTCAAACCTGAATCGTTGATTTATTGTATAAATGTATGTTATTAAAAAATATATAAGTTCAAAAAAACAATATTTTTATTTCCTCTCCTCAGCTCCCCACATCTTCAAGCCTAGCCATGCCCAGCCTGGTAGTGTTTCTTTTTGTACTTTCAAATTTTACCGCGCCCTGTGTGATGGGCCAAAACTCGCACACACACACACGGCTCTAGATACGACGACGACGACGACGCAAACCGCCGCAACCAAACATACACGATTCTAGGCATGAACATTCAATGCAACTACTTTCAGCTGACTCATTAGCCGCCTGCATAAGACATGCGACTCATAATACCCAGCCGATGGAAACATTTTTAACTTCATAATTAATTGCAAATAATTTTTAAAACTCGCGCGTAATTCATATAATTCAAGATGGCGTTCGCGCGCACAATATTCAAATCAATTCAAGAGGTAAACAACACACACACACATACAGGATACAAGAGGTAACCCAATATAAGGATCAATGACCTTTCTTCAGCTTCTGGTCATTGTCGTCACACTTCTTCAGCTTCTGGTCATTGTCGACACACTTCTTGTGCCGAAGAAGTAAATATACGAGGGGAATCATGGTCGCTCCTGATGGACATGCCATCCGGAGTGAAAATATACGAGGGACGGATGATAAGTGTCACGTCAGCCCGCCAGTTATACTACTTATCGCCAAACCGGTTTCCGGGATTTAAAACGTGTCCTCCTTTAATCGCCCTAAGAGGGATTGACGGCACCAGGCACAAGGCAAGGGAGGGTACTGTACTACTCAACTCTACACGCTCAAAACATCAGAGTAAGTGATTAAACCCGATACTTTTTTTCGTAAAGACACGTGTCCGACCATTGTTAATAAGGCCATGTGCTTTACAGGCGTTTTTTGGGTAAGGGCTGAAGTAACCCAGCCAGCCAGGTTCTTGGCTAGGGGCAACGACCATCCTGCCAGAGTTGTTCTGAGGACTGGAATTTAGCGACGGCGTCCCCGACGATTGCCGGCCGCCGCCCGTCCTAAGAACCGAGCCCAGAATCGCCAGTGGAGTCGCCACGAGGAACACAGGCCAGATCTATATATATTTTTTTCGTTCTCGTTTATTGCTTTAATTTCATTTGATATATCGTGTTTTTTCTTTTGTGTGAAATTTGCGTTGCATGTTTCGTGCCGTACGTGTTTTGCGTTTTTGTAAGGGAAAGGTGGCTCCGACGGCCCTTCGCATCGAGCGTTACGTGTTCGCGGGATTCGGCCGAGTCTGGTGGACGCAGCGTGATAGAGTTGCGGGCGGAGGTATTTATTTCAGGAAGCGTAGGCACGGTGTCCTGTCTTTTGTGTGAATAAGCGCAGATATTTTACCCCACAAAATTCACACCTGTTATTTTTTGTTCCTCCCACGTTTTCTCGATCGGGCATTATTTTCAGTTTAACTTCCTATTCTCATTGCGAGATTTAAATCTGGTGGTGTGGGCACCAGATGGTCAGCCGTTGCGACAGTTCGTAATTTCTGAACTTCGCTGACTGTCTGCCGTCAACCCAAGCAGATAGGGTGGAGCCCCCCTTTGTGACGAAGTAGTGGCGAGGTTAAAATTACGTGGAGCCTTTTTTTAACGGAGGAAGTTTCACATTTATAACGAAATATTTGTAGCGAAGTAATTCTTGATGGTGATGTCTGGTGATAATAGTGAAAATAGCATTATGAATTGCTAACTGTTTCGAGGAGGAAATGGCACTAAAGAAGAAGAATATCTGGTAATAAATTTTGAAAATGCTGTATAAAAAAAGAGTAGTTGAAGGTGTCAAACATAACGAGAAGATATAATACTGGATAAAATTAACCTTCCGATTGCTGCGAGCAGTGTGGGCAACCCAACTTATGCACACAATACAGGAAGTTCCAAGTTTATAATAAAATATTTGTGGTTCCCGTAATTTCGTGGGTAATTGTACCAAAACACCGAGCGAGAGCGGATAGTAAGATGTAGGCAACTCGACACACCACCTTTCTGGTTCAGTATAGCCAACCCTACGTATACACGCTATACAGGGTGTTCCACAACAAGGCATGGGAGTGTTAGGAGGAAGCCGTTATAGGCAACCCGGCACACTCCTCCTCTCTGGTTCAGTATAGACGACTCTAGTTACACCCACAATACAGCGTGATCCAAAATAGCAAGTTCTGATTGTATAAGACATTATTCGTAGTAACATAATTCTTGTTAATATCATCGGTGGTCAGGCTTGAGGATCAACGACTTTGTTAATGTTTCCATAAAAACAATAGCGGTTTAGATTAATGTCGTAGGCAACCAAACATAATTAGACACACCGTATAAGGTATCCGAAACGACATGTTCGCTATTTACGATAAAATATTTGGAATGGTAGTAATATTTGATATTATATAGTACCAAAAAAGAGAGGATGCTGATGTAATCAACCTCTTGTTCGCTGCAGCTTTGGTTAAGAGGTACGTTCTAAAATGAAGGTAATCTGTAAATTTTTACATTCGTAAACTCCTGTTTATAAATTATAGTCAAAACTTTGCGACCGCTCTTCTCGACGGGAGATAAATAGTGGGACTCCCTTAAGTCCCTCTTAAGAGACTCTTTTCGGCCCTTTAAGCCACGGCCTCGGCTAACTACAATGGAGACGGAAGTGGGTTCTTCTGTCGCTGTTTGCCACGCGACTTTTTCTTGACTCTACCTCTTCTCTCCACTTCCTCTTTGATTAGGAACGTACCACACTATATGCAACCAAACGTATACCTACCCTGCATGGTCAGTACCCATCATACAGGGTGATCCTAACCAGCAAGTTCAAAATTACAACTAAATACTTGTAGTTACATAATTCTTGGTAATAATACCGCTATTAAGTGTAGAGAATAACCATAACTTTGGTAATGTTTCCATAGAAACAGGAGCGGTTTTGACTAAGATTGATCAGCATATTCTTGATCTGTTAACGGTTTGCTTAAATATCTTGTAAATGAAGTAATTGTGGATTATTGAAGATACTTCTCCTTGTGAACATTTCTTACAAAATAATTAGGCGATAAACCCTAAATCCTGTTCATAAATTATAGGCAAAAGTTGCCATGTGACTTTTTCTTGACTCTACCTCTTTTCACCATTTCCTCTTTGATTAGGAGCGTACCCCAGTATATGCAACCAAACTTATACCTACCCTGTATGGTGAGTACCCACCATACAGGGTGATCCAAAACAGCAAGTACAATAATTACAACATACTTGTAGTGACAAAATTCTTGGTAGTAATACCGCTAGTAAGTGTAGAGAATAAACATAACTTCGATAATGTTTCCATAGAAATAGAAGCGGTTTTGACTAATATTGATCGCCATATTCTTGATCTGTTAACGGTTTGCCGAAATATCTTGTAACTGAAGTAATTGTGGATTATTGAAGATACTTCTTCGAGAGATCATTTCGTACAAAATAATTAGGCGATAAACTGTAATACTTTGGTAATAACTGTGACTGCTTGGATGAATCTAGCAAGTAGATTCATTTTCTAAATTGATAAGTAGCTTCTACATGTAATTGTAGACTGTTGTAGATTAACCAGCAAATGTCTCATATTTACAATATAAGATATTGGTCGAGTAGAATTTTTGAAGGTGATATCATCAATTATCTGTCGTTATTATCTGGTTGTAAATATTTAGATTAATCTTGTAACCAGATGTAATCTTATTTTGTGAGCAATATCTTGTTGATGTGTAAGCACTTGTGTAATGTGTAAGCTGCAGCAATATCTCGATATTTTTTGTGTCTAGCAGTATCTTGATGATAATTTGTTGTCATTTTGCAGCAATATGTTCTTTTGTTGGCACCTTACAGCAATATCTCGATTTCTTGTTGGCATTTTACAGCAATATCCCGTTCTACTGTTAGCACCTTGCAGCAATATCATGTTAATTTGTAAGCAACTTGCAGCAATATTTCGTTGCTGATTTGTTGATACCTGGCAGCAATATCTGGTTGTTTGTTGTTTTGATAGTAACATCTGCAGAAGTACGACGCTACAAATAACTTATTTGTTATTGCTGTATAAACATCAGTTGCCCTGATAAATCTTGTATGTAGATCTTGGGATTTTTCTTCCTTCTTCCTTTCTGCTTGTAGAAATGTGTTGCAGTTGAAGTAAATGCGAATCATTCACAACCAGATTACATAATTACATTATAGAATATTTATAACATATAATTTTTAGAATATCTATTATAATTTTAGCAGCCTCAGTGGATGCTTGGATGACTCTTGCAGTGTACGGATTTATTCTCGTTTACATGGCAACTTGCAGTAAAACCTAGTGCGGCTAAAGTGAATCCGCAATTTTTCAATGTCATACAAAGATGAATGGCATATAATTCGTCTCACATCTTTATCTCATCTGTTTCCTGCAACAAAATAAAAACAATAATTAGCATATATTACGGTTATAAATTAATTAATTTAAAAAAATGAGGGGAAACAGTAAGGCCCAGTTGTACGATCTTGGATCATCCTTGACCATGGTTCAGTTACCTAGGAAACAATTGTTAACACAATGGTATCCTAGGTAACTGAACCATGGTCAATGATGATCCACGATCGTACAACTGGGCCTTAATGAGGCTTGAATGGCAGATGGCAGTAAATGCAGCAGTCGTCACTTTTCGGAATATTTCTCAAAAAATCGCTATAGATTTAGTTTTCTTTTTATATAAATTAACTATGGCAATAAATTATTTTTAATGTATACAAGTTTTTCAATAAACTATAGGAAACTTTTATTTATTAAATAAATTTTGTTGGATTAGACAACATTGCTTAAATTTAGTAATTTTGTTGAGTTTATCAGATCAATTTTATGATATTTTATCGCTTATCAGCATTTATACGAATCAAACTACCTTGTACAATATATATTTTTTAAATTTACTACTTGTATAATTTGTATATGGGCTTATTTAATTAGTGAATTGTACATATCTGATAAATTGTAAAAAGTAATTTGTATTTGTAAATGAGTTAGTGTGCTAATATCGAAAATTAAAGATTAATTTTATAACCCTCAATGCATGTCAAAACTTCAATGCTTCAATTTCAAGAAATTTTATCTATTTGTTTATCTATTAATTTTACTATATCTTTAATGTTTCTGTAAAAAAATCAATGGATTAGCCTCAATATCAATTAACTGTATAAATTCCAATGCTAACCATCAAAAGTTTAATGAATTTTGAGAAATAATCAATTTATTGTATCAAAACTTTTAGATTTTCATCCAATATTAGGATGATAAATGATTAAGTGTACTAATATCATAAATTAAAGTTCAATTTTATAACTAATAACTAATACTCAACTGTATATCAGTTGAGTAGTAACTAATACTCAATGCATATCAAAACTTCAATGTTTCTATTAAAATTTTATGATGTTTTATTTATTAATTAATTAATTTTACTTATAACTTCAATATTGCTATAAAAAATTTAATGATTTAGCACAAATATAAATGTATAAATTTTAATAATAACCATCCAAATTTTAATGATTTTTGCCAAATAATTAATTAATTGTATCAAAACTTTTCTGTTTTCATTCAATATTAGGATGTGCTAATATGGAAAATTACTATTTAATTTTATAACTGATACTCAATTCATATCTATACTTCAATATTAGTGTCAAAATTTCCAAAATTGTACCTATTTGTTACATATTTTACTATGACTTTAATATTTCTGTAAGCATTTCAATGAATTAGCAAAGGTATAAATTAATTGTCTAAATTTCAATAATAACTATAAAAAATTTAATGACTTTTGCCAAATAATCAATTTATTGTATCGAAACTTTTCGATTTTCATTCAATATTAGGATGATGAATGATTAAGTGTGCTAATATCGAAATTTAAAGATTAATTTTATAACTGATACTCAATGCATATCAAACTTTAATGTTTCTGTGAAATTATCAAGAAATTTGATCTGTTGCTTAATTCATTTTACTTGAACTTTAATATTTCTGTAGAAATTTCATTGAATTAGCAAAAATATAAATTAATTGTCTACATTTCATTAATAACCATCAAAATTTTAATGACTTTTGCAAAGTTACAATAGCTGTTAAATTACAAAAAAGTTGTGCAATTTAGAGATCAGTTATATTCTGTTGAGAAAATGTTAAATTTACTCTTTAATTTTTTAATTTTTTTAAATTTTTTTAATGAATTTATTTGAAAAGGTATAAGAAAACCAAAGGCACTTTCTTATTGCCACTTTTTTAGCTCTACCAGACAGCGTTTACAAATTTTCAATTCAACGTTTCATTTCGAAGAAACCATCATCCACTTTATTTTTTTATATGGCCCGTAAAAAATATACACCCTGTATTAGATAGCATTTCCTATTACGAATTCAAATATTTATATCACGGTATGGTTTATCATGTTTTGATTCAGAAAGAGGTTTGTTAATAAATTTCGGACATTTTCTTGTAGTAAGCGTTGAAATGATGACGATGAAGAAAATAATTATTATCTAATTTTAACCCAGAATAGGTACCAAAATAGTAACTAAAAATAATTTAGCAAGAATAGTTGTTGAACATTGAAACATTTTAGCTATTTAGAACCACACTTATTATTTTTGTGTGATATGTGAATTGTTCTGTTCGTTTAATGATGACGAAGACAACAACAAGGACAAAATGACCTTAGCATTACACCCATAAAGTATGGCACGTATGTCACGGGATACCCTGTTTAACCAAGATATGTTCTTACATAAGTTATTTGAAGATTGCACTGTGCCATGGAGTCAGTCAACTTGGTGCCGGTAGAAAGTTCAATATAAAATTAAACTTCAATGTCCTTAGCTTCATTTTAGTGTATGTGGCCATTCCTCCGAATATTTATCTGTAAACAAACAACTTAGATTATCATACTGAAATATTACCCATTATTGTCTAAGCATACTTTATATAACTAAATAGCATTATTAAATGAAATTGGAAACTATTTCCTCATTAATCTTAGATTAAATGAACATCCAAATCAATGTAAACGTTCTCTTTTTATAAGCAAATTTTGTTTTTTTTTAAATTAACTTTGAAGCTGAATACTGGCTAAACCAAACGCATTTATATATAGATAAGTTTTGTTAAATCGTCTTTTTTTAATCCCAGTAATCTGTGATTAACCCATGTGCACGTAATTTAGAGACACCCTGTATATTTTTGCTTTTTTTGCTTTTATTTTCAACAATATGTGCTTTTTAAGTGCTTTTTTTGTTTGTTTTATGCATTTTAACCGGTCTTTATATCACAGTGACAAAAAATAAGCACATTTCGCTAACTATGATGCATGTGTGAAATTACATGATACAGAAATTCGAATTTTCGAAATATTTCAAACACTACTTATTTTGGGAATATAATTATATAATACGTTTTTATAGCAAATTGCAGAAAAAATCAATGTTTACGCAATATGTACGTTTGTTGTACATCTTTGCACTGTATATATGTATTTGTTTTTTCAAGGTAACCATCTTTTTAATTTCTATGTGTGTTGATGATTTATTAACGAGTCATATTTTTCTACTGAAATGGAATATTTACATAATTCCATTGTATTACAAGTCATGCAAGTTAATTATGAAATATTCTCCTCCATCATAGACCTTATTATCCCGCTTCATGACAATTATAGCGTATAATTATACCTTTCTCTTGTTCTTTTTACTCCGATTCTGTAAAAGTTATTTAAATTATGTACCTGCTCTCTTACATGTTTTTTATTTAAATAACTTGCATGTTTATACATCTTTATTTAAGCTATTGTAGTAATAAAAAACTGCGAGCTTCAGTTGTTATAAAAAAATGCATCTCATTAAAAAAAACATTTATCAAAATAGCAAAGCAATTAAAAAATATATCAACATCATTGGAACGTGCATAAATGTTTTCGAATGAGTTTTGAATTTTGTTAGATTTCGTAAAAAATACAAAATTTGCAGCAGGTTTTTCTTTATAGCATGGTGTAAATGCGCTTAACAACGGTAGGTACTTTTTGGTATATTTTCCTTATAAACTAATTACTGCGATGGTCAGTACTCTTCAAATTTTTACATATTATTACTGAGTGTTTCATCACAGGTTTATTATATTTTCAGTTTCTTTTGCCCCACAGTTATTTCTCTAGTAGCTTCCAAACACAGGACCCAAAACTTGTCAAAAATTAGTACTACCAGAGTGTGCCAACACAGTTATAGTGTAATGCAATGTAAGTACACGTTATTATTGTAGTTATATAAAAACGTGGTAGTAGCAATGCAAGCAAAGTATGTCAGTTTTTAAAACTTCCCGTGGGTTTCGAAATATTCGTAATTGATTAAAGTCTAAATTTAAAATTGCTCGAAATAACTTTGGATAGAATGTTTCGGAATCCAATGCCGTTTTTGGAAAATTCTCCAATTCCATTATATACTATAGCTGTCAAATAAGTGCTAAAATATGTAAAACAGTTCTAGTATTATAATAATATTGGAGACTGTGAAAAATTATGCGTCAAACAATTTTAAGTTTCACCATTTAGAAATCCAATGGAAATTTCTGAAAATTATCCAATTTCCATCTAAATGCTCGAGTTATGAAACTAGAATTTAAATTTGTAAACACAACTCCAGTATTTAAATGAAATGAATTTTGTATTTGAATATTAAGAAATCCATAGGACATTTTGAAAATAATTCCCTTTTCCGTTTATATACTGGAGTTGCATTTACAAACTTTGGTGTTTTTTTTAATAACAATTGGGCAATTTTAAAATTATCCCGTGGGTTTCGAAATATTAAAAATTGATTTAAAGTCTGAGTATAAATATTGCTCAAAATAATTTCGCATAGAATGCCTCTAATGAATTTTTTTGAAAACTTTCCTGTTTCCGTTTAATAGTAGAGCTCTGAAATAAGTGCTCAAATATGTAAAATAGTTCTTGTATTTAAATAATATTGGAGAATATCAGAATTATACGTCAAACAAATTTGAGTTTCAACATTTCGAAATCCAATGACATTTTCTGAAAATTCTCCTATATCCATCTAAATACTCGAGTTATGAAATTTGAACTGAAATTTGTAAACCCAACTCAAGTATTTAGAAGAAATGAATTTTGTATTTTAATATTACGAAATCCATAGGACATTTTGAAAATAATTCCTTTTTCCGTTTAAATACTTGAGTTGCTTTCAGAAACTTTTTTTTTTTTTAAATATAAATTGAGGATATTTTGAAATATCCTGTGGGTTTCGAAATATTAAAAATTGATTCAAGTCGAAGTATAAATATTGCTTAGAATAATTTCGCATAGAATGTCTCTAATGCCAATTTTGGAAAAATTTCCGATTTCCATTTAATAGTAGAGCTCTGAAATTAGTGCTCAAATATGTAAAATAGTTCTAGTATTTAAATAATATTGGAGAATATCAGAATTCTTCGTCAAACAAATTTGAGTTTCAACATTCTGTCTAAATACTCGAGTTATGAAGCTAGAAGTGAAATTTGTAAACACAACTCTAGTTTTTAGATGAATTTAATTTTGTATTTGAATATTACGAAATCCATAGGACATTTTGAAAATAATTCCCCTTTCCGTTTAAATACTGGAGTTGTATTTAGAAACTTTAGTTTTTTTTTAAATGGAAATTGAGGAATTTTTGAAATATCCCGTGGGTTTGGAAATATTAAAAATTGATTCAAGTCTGAGTATAAATATTGCTCAAAATAATTTCGCATAGAATGTCGCTAATGAAAATTTTGGGAAATTTTCCGATTTAATAGTAGAGCTCTAAAATTAGTGCTCAAATATGTAATAGTTCTAGTATTGTAATTATATTGGAGAATGTCTATAATTGGAGAAACAATTATGAGTTTCAATATTTCTAAATCCAATGGAATATTCTGAAAATTCTCCAATTTCCATCTAAATACTCGAGTTATGAAACTAGAACTGAAATTTGTAAACACAACTCCAGTATTTAGATTAAATGAATAATTTTGTATATGAAATTACGAAATCCATAGGAAATTTTGAAAATAATTCTGTTTTCCATTAAAGTACTGGAATTGTATTTAGAAAAATGAGTATTTTTAATTTCAATATTCTTTAAATCTTGGAATGTGCTAATTCGTGTGCTATTTTAAGGAGTTCAAGCTTTGTGGAATGTCTTTTTAACCTGAAATGCCTATATTACAATACTAGAACTATTTTACATATTTTAGCACTAATTTCAGAGTTCTGAGTTCAAAATTTTCATTAGCGACATTCTATGCGAAATTATTTTGAGCAATATATATATACATACTCAGACTTGAATCAATTTTAATATTTCCAAACCCTACGAAATTCTGTGAAATTATTCGCAGAATAAATAATCCCTGAAATTTAGTGCAAACGTTTAACTGGTAAAATGGCGTAACAATCAACGCTAAAGCTGTTTTATAATTTCAGAAACTTATGGGTGTAATATGCACCGTCAATGGGTAAAAAAATAATAGCAAATTGATATTATTAATACGGACAATCTTTAGAATTATAAATAAAATACATTACTCAGAGACTACAACAACAGAGACTCTGTTTGATAATGACTACTTAAGTAGTCAAAACTAGTAACAAATCAATAAATAATTTTATGTGATGCTAACAAAGTAATGTGTTTTATTTATAATTAATAAAATGTATCACGAAGTAGAAAATCTTAAGAATGGTGCTTCGATGTTGCAATAACATAAATGAATCGATTTTTTTAATATTATTGTGTTAGAATTAAAACAATGACTCACACTGAACGTTAATTATTGAGGTGTGGATTTTTTCTTTATATATTTTATTGTATTCACTGTTTTGTTATTATAAATAATTTGGAAAATATAGGTTTTGCAATCTTTAAAATTGCAAACGTAATATTTAATTACTTATTAAAATTAAAATAAAAACTTTTACTGAAATTTTATGCCACAGTGTGCAGGGACTTCAAGACCGAACCGTTTCAGAAAAAAAAAAGAAAGTTGAACGCAACTCGAGTATTTAAATGAAAATTTGGGACATATTAAAAACAATCCAATGGGTTTTTCGAAACATTAAAATCCGAAATTCATTCAAGCCTGAGAGTTATTTCTCGAAATAATTGTTACAATCTTTGAATAACTCTAATGAAATTAATATTATTTGAATTAAATATTTCAAGAGTTCCTTTCAATTTGTTTTTTCATTATAATACATTGCTACAATATAATCCGTTGCCATATGTACTTTCAAGGAGGTTTCCGTAAATCGTTTTTGGTTGCCCGTTAATATATGTGAAAGTTGTTGACCTATTTGTGGGTCATAAACCCTAAGTGTGGCAAAAGCGATGTACACATATGTACAGAACGCATATTAAAATTTACTACTTTCTAATGTTACATTGGTAGAATTCTGGTATCTAGTTGTACAGATCGCAAATTCATTGAAATTTACTGGTATCAAATATTATTATTAATAGAATTGTGACGCCATTTGCAAACATATGTTACCTTAAAAATGATGCAGGTTTTGAAATATTTTATAAACTACGCTTTGAGAAAACTAGCTACACTTTAATTATAATTACTATAACAATAATTGAGCACATTGATACCGAAGTATTGCAAAATATATTAATATCAAAATCTTACCTTGGGAGTGGCAGCCGGACAACTTTACCTCGCGGTGGATTATTGTGGAGTGACGGTCATTCAGTTTCGTTTAAGCCTCGTTTAAGCTATTGCGCTGTTGCCACCAACAACCAAGACTTTCTAGGTAATACCGTAATTAACAGGTTTTTCTGGTTCCGCAGCAGTCCGTAGTAATAGACACATAATATGAACAACGTACCCACGTATATTTCGACGTAGTGAACTCGGAATTATCCTTCTCATTTTCTGGGTAGGTTCACTATACAGGGGTCTCTATAAGTTTATTCCATTACAACGATGGTATGCATATGACTAGTGTTGCCATTCATTGAATTTACAACTCTAAGGAACGCCGTTTTACTATTTATTCAACAATATCTTCATGTGTAAATTTAAAGAAGTGTCATTTATTTTACACACGCAATAATTTAAAAACCAACTTTCCAATTACACTGTTTGACACTGTTTGACCTATGTATATACCATTACAATATTTACAATTAATTTGATTTCCTGATTTATTTAATTTGTCTATATTTTGTATTTTATTATTGATTATAAATTTTCCTATATTATTTTTTGTTAATTTCTAATGCTTTGATATTATATGTCTTAAACTCTTTACATGTTTTTTTTACTTGTGTTGGTCACATACGGTAATGTAACATGTTTTTTCTTTTTTTCGCTAATTCCTCATATATAAATTTAGTACAAACAAGAAACAACAGACAGCGTGGTGGTCAGAAGACATACGAGATAAAATAAAAGAAAAGAAAAAGGCATGGCAAATATACCTAAATGTCAAAGGCAGTAATAACTACGAAGGGTACAAGGAAAAAAGGAAAATAGTAAAAGACGGGGTTAGAATAGCAAAGACCAGGGAATGGGAAAAGTTCGGGGAGACAATGGAGAAAAACGCAAAGGAAAATCAAAAGCTATTTTATAAAACAATAAAAGGATGCAGGAAAGAAAAAAGACAAGAAACGAGATACATACAAGACAAACAAGGCAAAATGTTAAAGGAAAACGAAGAAATAATAGAAAGATGGAAAGAGTATTTCGAAGAATTACTAACTATAAATAGCGGCAACGAACAGAAGACAAGAAACAGCGAAAAGAACATCACAGAAACAGTAACGGAGAGTATCAACGAACACGAGCTTCTAGAAATAATAAGGGAACTGAAAATAGGAAAAGCACCAGGACAAGATCAGGTTACAGCAGAAATGATTAAACACATGGGACCCATAGGAAAAGATAAACTACTGAAGCTACTGAACCAAATATGGAAGACAAATATGATACAAAAAGACTGGCAAACAGCGTTAATAGTACCGATATACAAGAAAGGTGACAAGACGAAATGCGCAAACTATAGAGGCATAACACTAATAAGTATATAGATGACAATATTAGAAAAGACAATTAACAAGAGAATAATAGCAAGAATAGAACAGACCCTAGAAGAACCGCAATGTGGTTTCAGGAAAGGGAGATAAACACAAGACAACATCTTCACAATAAAACAAATCACAGAAAAAAGAATCGCAAATAATAAAAATACATATCTGGGATTCATAGACCTCGAAAAGCGTTTGACATGACACCTAGAAAGAAACTATGGTTAATACTAAAAGAGAGAGGAATAGAAAACAGGATAGTGAAAATAATACAGAATATATATAACAACAACAGTAATGCAATAATATACAAGGGGCAAATTTCAAGAACTTTTAAAACAAATAAAGGACTAAGACAAGGAAGAGCTCTCAGCCCAACACTATTCAACCTATATATGGATGAAATAATAAAGAGCATGAAAACAGAAATAATAAAAGCAAACGTAGGATACAAAAACATGCAAATGGTTAAAATATCAGAAGGAGCATCCGCCGATGATGTGGTAGTGATAGCAGAAAGTGAGAGGAACCTGCAACATAACATGAACGTATGGAATAAACACGTAGAGAAATATAACATGAAGATGAACTACAGCAAAACAAAAGTACTGATAACAGAAAAACGGAAAGAACACATAAATATACAGATAGGACAGGACCAGATTGAACAAGTGGAGCAATTCAAATACCTTGGACTAGAACTTACAGAAGACGGGAAAAGGAAGGAATGGAAGGAGAATTAAGCAACAGAATAAACAACACAATAAAAACGTACTATGCCCTGAATAATATACTTACTAACAAGAAACAGATAAGCAGAAAGACAAAAATGAATATATACAAAACTATATACAGAACGATTTTGACATATGGGAGCGATACGTGGAAGCTAACAAAGAGAGATAAAAGTAGATTACAGGCAATAGAAATGAAATATCTGAGAAGAGTAAAACAAGTAACGAAAAAAGACAGGATACGAAATAAAGACATCAGAGAGGAATTGGATATAGAATCAATAGAAAAGTTTATAGAAAAGAAGCAGCTCAACTGGTGGGGACATCTAATTAGGATGAAAAATACGAATCAAACAAAACAAATCTGGGAAGCAAAAACTGGAAAGAAACGAGGAAGAGGCAGACCAAGACAAGAATGGGACAACAAAATAGAAGAAATAATAAACAGCAGAGGGAAGACAGTGAAACAAGCAAGAGAAATGGCAAAGAACAGAAGAGAGTGGAAAGAATTTGCAAATACATAACAAAACTGTAATGTAACTGTAGTAACATGTATAGCCCATACTGAAAGGTAAAGGGCCTTTTGATAATAATAATAATATAAATTTAATTATATTCATTCTTAATTTTCTTTAAAGTATTTTATCAATAAATTTCTTATTAAAGCCATTGATAATACAAATTTGGTATATTATATTCAATTCTTTATTATAATCCTCTTTCTCCACTGGTATATTTATTAAACGATGTATATATGAATTTAGAGCTGATTGTTTTATATGTTGTGATTCGCAAGGCGCGGAATTCTAGGTATTATGCTATACATCAGTTTTAATAGCAGACCAAAATGACCTCGTATCTATATGAATTTCAGCAAATGAAGTAACGTGACAATTTTTTTTTTGTCCTTTTATGCATAGTTTCAGTTTTTAAGCTTATAATTGCCTTAATGCATTTTTTGTGCATATTTCCTTATTTTTTGTGCTTATTTGCTTGTTTCTCAATTTTATAGCATATTATTTATATTAGCTAGGAATATATTTTGTTGTACATTATGTTAATTAAAATTTAGTATTAATATTACTCCGTTACGTCTAGAGTGCTTGGTTATCACAAAATCATCTACAAAGCGAGCGTGCGTACGTGATATTTGGTAAACAAAGGTTAATTATTTCGGGGAATACCCTCTTTTTACGTGCACAGAACATATCTGGGGCAAGTGTGCTATCAATTCAGTCCAATTTATCTCAATCTTCACTGCGTTGTGCTTGTGCCTTGTGTGTATTACGTGTTTATAAGTTTTCTTGTATAAAATGCCGAAAGTAAAACCTTCCGTCGATGAATGGATGCGTGGACATTCTGAATTAAAATATGAGAACGGCAAATTAATTTGCAGGACTTGTATCAAGCCGGTAAGTTTTATTTGGTGTTGCTATTGGCCTAGGTACAAGCATGTATTATGTTGTAGATTAACTGCGAGAAAAAATTTAACATAACACAACATATCAAAACAACAGTTCACCTGGAAAATTTAAAAAAAACACAAATCTGCAAGCAGTACCCTGAGTATACCATACAAATCCGGTTTTATGAATTTAACAATGTTACCTATTATGTTAAAAAAAAGTGGCCTGCTGATATTGTTTACGCAAAAGGGCATGAAAAATGTATTTTTTAAAAATTGTATTATAATAATGTTATAAACTTAGAAACCTACAAAAATTGTCCCAATTTATGCAAAACATTTAATGTGTGCGAATATCATTCATCAGATTATTGCATATGTGGTGTAAATAATGTAAATATTCTATTAAAGTATATAAATTCCTAAAAAAATTCGTCATTCTTCACATTATTATAATGTTAATATATGATTAAACTATATAAAAAAAAAAATTATAATAAATGTGAAATAATAAGTAATTATTTTTTTATTTCCCCCCGCCGAGCCTTGCCTAGCCCAGTAGAAATGTGTCTTGCCGAGCCCCCTTGAATTTTACCGCGTGCGCGCAACGCCATCTAGTGGATGTTTGGCGGGCCTAAACTCGTCGAGTCTCTAGACATAACAAAAAAAAATGAGGCACAGCTCAAGGTCACACACACCTTCTGGTCATTGTCGACACAATTCTTCAGATCAAGGTCACACACACACCTTCTGGTCATTGTCGACACAATTCTTCAGCTCAAGGTCACACACACACACACACACCTTCTGGTCATTGTCGACACAATTCTTCAGCTCAAGGTCACACACACACCTTCTGGTCATTGTCGACACAATTCTTCAGCTCAAGGTCAGCTCAAGGTCATACACACACACACCTTCTGGTCATTGTCGACACACTTCTTCGGCTCAAGGTCACACACACACACCTTCTGGTCATTGTCGACACACTTCTTCAGCTTAAAGTTCATTGACCCCTTACTTCTTCACCCTTCTGGTCATTGTCGACACACTTCTTCAGCTTAAAGTTCATTGACCCCTTACTTCTTCACCTTCTGGTCATTGTCGACACACTTCTTCAGCTTATTCATGGACTCTTCAGATGGACAGACCATCGATCTCATGGTACTCCTGATGGACAGGCCATCGAGTGTCATGTCAGCCCGCCAGTTATACTACTGAGCTTGTGTTAGAGTTTCCCGAAAATGTGTCAGAGGCAATTAAATAATGCCACAAAGTTCTTAAAGATAGGAGAGTTGTACAAAATTTAGCATTCCTAAAAACCAACTACAGTTTCGTAAGCAAAGCGATTGATCTATAGGAGAGATTATTAAAAAAAATGTGATGAAGTTTTGTCAAAAAATGAAGGGCTTGGCGAGTTACAAAAAAAATCGTAGATTTCGTGGAACATTGGCTGATAAATATTACAATTGTTCACAAATTTAAATATGCACCGATTACAAGTGTGGATGTGGAGAGAAGCTTTTCACAGTTAAAAAATGTGCTCAGCGATAGGAGAATGGGATTTTCCGTTGAAAATTTAGAAAAACATTTAATTATTAGTTCATTTAAAAATGAGCAGTAATCATTATTTGTTATTAATTATTGTTGTTATTAATATTAATCACCAAAACCTATGTTATTAAAATATTAATTTTATCCACCTATAGTGCGTTCTTGTTAATAAAATTATGTTTTGTGTTGTTTTTCTGTATTTTCATAAAAAATAAAATATGCGTTTTCATGATTTTTCTGCATTTTTGTGCTTATTCTAATCTTTATGCTATTTTATATGCTTATTTTCTAAGATTTTTAGGCATTTTTAAGCGCTTATTTTGTATTTTTTTATGCTTATAAATCCGCGTTTTGGTGATTCGTATGAGTCAGATGGAATTATTATATCTGCTGTTAGTTTTCTATATATTGCCAAAATATATCGTCCACATATCTGCACCAAAATATCACATTGCTTATTTCCTTGTTTTTGTCCAAGAATAATTTTTCTTCAAAGTCCTTCATATATATATTTCTGCAAACATCGGTGACAGGGGTGTTCCCAAGGCTAGGCCTTCTTCTTGATTATAAAATTTGTTATAAAATCTGAAGTAGTTTTGGTCTAGACAGGTGAGTACTAAAGTTATCATTTCTGCCACATTATATGTTGAGCTTTGTGTTTGTAGATTTTTAATGGTTATATTGTTTAGTTCGGGTACTGGTATAGATATGAAAAGACTCTTTACGTTGAAAGATACCATTGTTGTATTTTTATTTATTTTAAGGTTTACCGTTTTTTCAATAAATTCTAATGAATTTTTGATTGAATATTTTGATCTACAATTTATCATTTTTGGAAGTGATTTGTTAATCATACAGCAAATTTTATATGTTGGAGCATAATGTATGAGATAACTGGCCTTCTTCTATGGAATATCTTCATTATGGATTTTGGACATTCCATAAAATATTGGTGATTTTGAGTTCATGACTTTAAATTTTAATATTTGCTTTTCCGGAATGATGGATTTTGCTCATTTCATTGCTTCTATTATATATGTTTGAAATTTACTGGTAGGATCTTTCATGTTGGTATGAAAGTTGTTATCTTCAATGAACTTGTTGATTTTATTTATGTATTCTTCTTTTTTTATGATAGTTATAGTATCACCTGTATCTGCTTTATAAATTATTAAATGTATGTCTCTGCATTTTGTTTTAATATTATTTATAGTTTTTCCATTTCAATTATCTTTATTTTCTGATCTCATTAATTTATCAAAACCGTATTTGATAATGTTTGCAAATAGAATTTTTTCTATGTTTGAATTAACTTCTGTTTCTGATGCAAGTATTTCTAAATCAGGAATTTTATATCTAGGTGTTACTGAATATGTCAAGCCTTTGTTTAAAAATGCTTTCTCGTGCCTATTAAAATCAATATTTGTTAGATTCTTTAATCGTGGGTAGAAATTATGTAATGTCTCTGACGTTGGAATCTTCTCTTAGTGATTTTAGTTTGTTTAATTTTCTCAGTTGGTTATTTTACATTATTTTATGGTTAAAAAAATCATCTTACCAGCTAAAATTGCATCCACTCTTGAGGACTCATGTACAAGATTTTTTTACAATTTTGTACAAGAATTTTCCGCCTGTACAAACTTGCATGCTTACTGCGTCATATAAATACAGACGCACGCATTCAACCTCCATTTATCCATTCTCGTTTGTTGGAAATCGAATCAAATTAGAACAAATTAATATAAATTAATATTTTATATGATATTTTTAAAAGTGTATTTTATATACCTATTGTTTTTGATTTGATTTAATAAATACTTTTATCCAATTATTATACCTACAACAACTTTTTCAAACTGTTTAAAAACTTATTAAAGTGAGTAGGAAATGCTTGGTATTTTTTAGGATAATTTTAATTCATTTTAATTTATTCTGAATTTTATTTATTCAGATTTTTGAATATTTGTTTCAGAAAATTTCTCAAGAAAAAACTTTCTGGCCATCAAAACTTTCTTAAAAAAAGAAGGAGATTTGGAGAAAAATTATCGAAAAATTGCGCATTTTTTTTGAATAAAACAATCAATATGTGCAGTCTACAGCTGTTCCTGTGCCCTGTGTAATTGCCAGTATACAGACGGAGAATCCAGTTCCGTCAACAAGCAGAGACGAAAACTTTGAAGATCACAATTTTGCCGTTGCTACTACTGATCCAACTGTAGGTTACTTTTGTGAAAAATATTGAATATCTCAACAACTATGGGGTTCAGACATAAAATATTCCCCATCAAATTGAAGAGAAGAAAAATATCTATCGAATAATGACATAAAATTGGGGGCATTAAAAAAAATGCTTACAAATTTGCAGTGTGGCATTTTTTTCTGATCTCAATTTTTCCGTTGCTACTACTGATCCAACTGTACAAATTGAATTCAGCAAAAATGAGTATTCTTGTATACTTGTTCCTGATGATCCAGGTTTATGGTCAAATGCATTATCTCCTTCTCAAATTCAAAGTAAAGTAGAAAACGGACCTAGTCTTTACCGAAACGAACTTAATGATTATCCTAAAGACAAATCTGGTAGAAAATTTTCTTTCGTGCATTTTATTAATTAAACGAAAAAAATTAAACGAGATTGGCTTCTATACTCAAAATCAAAAAACTCGGTATTTTGTTTCTGTTGCAAAATATTTAACATTTCAAATTCATTAAAAATGACTAAATTAAGTGATGAAAACTGTTTTAGTGATTGAAAACATATATGCGAACATTTAAAGTTTAATGACAAAAGCAATTTACACTTAGTTATTAAAAAAATAGTCCGATTTACTTAGTCGTTTGAAATCTAATACATCCATTCATTATGCTACTCAAATAGTATTGAACTTGGAAACTAAATATTCGAAGCTCGTTGTGGAAAGGATTTTTTACACTATCCAGTTTCTGTCCCAACAAAACCTCGCGGTAGTGATAAAACGGATTTTGTTTTAGTCGACATTTTAAAATGATTTTAATTTTTTCGTTGTTGATCGAACATTACATTGACAATGTAATAAAAATTTCATGGCAATTTGATTAATTTAATTTTTTTTTAATATATTTTGTAGTTTGTAAAGATCTTGCAATCGAATAAAAAATTATGTATATGAAAATGATGGGGTTTATGATGCAATCGAATAAAAAATACTATTATAGGTGTGTACGTTACAACACTTATAACACTGCTGGCAGATTCCAATTATATTTCCAAACCAAATAAACATTTATTTTTTTACTATCCTTACCGAAACTACTAGTTTGCTCCCAGACATATAGAGAGGAATTTAGAGTAAACATTTATTTTGCCAGAAAATAATTATTTATACACACCAGTCGAATATATTGAATGATGTATTAAAATTATATACATCTACATATAAATAAATATATACACCCAACACCGAATGGTAGAAGGCAAAATAACTAAATAAATGAATAAATATGAATTTGATTTCTTTTATAACAATCATATTGCTGTCGACATAAAATCAATACAAAAATTAGAAGATAAAATCAAGAGATATAAATTAATTTAGAATAAATTATGGGTGTCTCCTCGTGTAAGCGAAAGATTCTCGTTTGAACGTTAGATATTTCTTGCAGTTTCAAGTTCGTTAGATATGAATTCCTCTATTTATTTTTTTGCTATAGTGGAGGACCTCCATCCGCCATACCGTTTGACGATTCTAATAACAGAGGATTCAGTCTTTTCAACTAGTTTGTTTACCATGGCTTCTAGTTGTAAAGTCTTGTTGTTTATAGATCTGATATTAGTATAGATGATGCTTTAAGGACACCCTATTGTGGACTAATAAGACCGATGTGTCACTTCTACAATTTTCGAACCACAGTATAGGGTTCAATAGTTACGTGGAAAAAGCTCAAACTGCATATGCACATTTATAAGGTTTTTCTCCAGTGTGGCTCATCAATCTAATAAGTTATATGGATGCACATATCATATTTATGAGGCTCCGTCAGGAGTGGAACATCATATCCGCCTCCAACTCGCATTTTTGGATGTACCATTTTATATTTGTGCAACTACTTGTTAGAATGGGTCATCTTATCTCCTGTGTGAATCCTATTGTGCTTTTTCAAATCACCACTTCGAGTAAAACTTAATGTGCATTTATCACATTTGTAAGGTTTTTCTCCTGTATGAATTCTCTTGTGAATTTTCATATCACCACTTCGAGTAAAACTTAATAGGCATACATTACATTTGTAAGGTTTTTCTCCTGTATGGATCCTCTTGTGCATTTTCAAATTACCACTTCGAGTAAAACTTAATGTGCATTCATCACATTTGTAAGGTTTTTCGCCTGTATGGATCCCCTTGTGAATTTTCAAATCACTACTTTGAGTAAAACATATTGTGCATTCATCACATTTGTAAGGCTTTTCCCCTGTGTGGATCCTCTTGTGCATTTTCAAACTAGTACTTCGAGTAAAAGTTAATGGGCATTCATCACATTTGAAAGGCTTTTCTCCTGTATGGATTCTCTTGTGAATTTTCATATCACCACTTCGAGTAAAACTTAATGGGCATACATCACATTTGTAAGGTTTTTCTCCTGTATGGATCCTCTTATGCATTTTCAAATTACCACTTCGAGTAAAACTTAATGTGCATTCATCACATTTGAAAGGCTTTTCTCCTGTATGGATCCTCTTGTGCATTTTCAAATCATTACTTTGAGTAAAACTTATTGTGCATTTACCACATTTGTAAGGCTTTTCCCCTGTATGGATCCTCTTGTGCATTTTCAAACTTCCACTTTGAGTAAAACTTGATGTGCATTCGTCACATTTGTACATTTTTTCTCCTGTGTGGATCCTCTTGTGCATTTTCAAATTCCAATTTTGATTAAAACTCAATGTGCATTCGCCACATTTATATGATTTTTCTCCTGTGTGGATCCTCTTGTGCATTATCAAACTACTACATCGAGTAAAACTTAATGGGCATTCATCACATTTGTAAGGTTTATCTCCAGTATGGATCCTCTTGTGAATTTTCAAATAATCACTTCGAGTAAAACTTAATGTGCATTCATCACATTTGAAAGGCTTTTCTCCTGTATGGATCCTCTTGTGCATTTTCAAACTAGTACATCGAGTAAATCTTAATGGGCATTCATCACATTTGTAAGGTTTTTCTCCTGTGTGGATCCTCTTGTGCATTTTCAAATTAGTACTTCGAGTAAAACTTAATGTGCATTCATCACATTTATAAGGTTTTTCTCCAGTATGGATCCTCTTGTGAATTTTCAAATCACCACTTTGAATAAAACTTGATGTGCATTCATCACATTTGAAATGTTTTTCTCTTGTATGAATCCTCTTGTGCAATTTCAAATTACCACTTGAAATAAAACTTAATGTGCATTTATCACATTCGTAAGGTTTTTCTCCTGTGTAGATCCTCTTTTTCAAACTATAACTTGCTGTGAAACTTGATGTGCATTCATCGCTCTTGTAGGTATTTTCTTCTGTGTGGAAGATGTTGTGCCTGCAGAAAAAATACTGTAGTCATCCTCTGAGTTATGTTACAATAATAAGCACTACTTTGTAAGAAATTTCATTATTTATAAAAGAATATTAAACAAAACTAAAAAAAAATTGTCTTGTGAGACATATGCAGTGGGAGAATCGGCGGTAGAGTGGATGGTTTTGAAGAGAAACACTGTTTTCTGGCAACTACTGTCCCTTGCCCCCCAATTACGTAACTACAAATTTACGCAAGTTATGTATTTCATAACTATATCCCCCTAATAGCACCCACCTCTATAGCATTTCAATTATGTGAAAATATTTCTATATGAAATCATTCAATAGCAGTTGCCCTTGTCACAGAATTTTGTTATTTATTTTTTGCTATTAAGTTTTTGTTTTAAATAAATATAAAAATCATTTATGGTATTTGAGTCCTCACACTATTGCTCTCTCATTGTTTGATAAGAATGTGTCAATTGAGTGCAAGCAAAAAATGGCCCATGTTTTAATTCAAAATGAAGAACAAACTGACGAGCATATGCGGCGAGTGATAATGAAAATAGAAAAAATGCCTGATTAACAAGGACTTCATTACTTCGTAACACCACATACAAGGATTTTTTTCTCAATCTTCAATATAAGTTTAGATTGCATAATAATAGATCCATCTGACTGGTCAGAAAACGAGGACTATAGAAAAGAATTTGAAATTGTAAATAAATTAAAAGTAATTAACGATACAGTCGAAAGGGGAGTCAAGTTAATAACGGATTATAACAAATATTTAACAAAAGATGAAGATCAAAAACATTTTGTATTGCAAATTGTAAGCGCCATTTTATCGCCACCATTTTCCTAATGCAAAAAAGGAGACTGTACTACAAAATTTTTAGTAGCCGTGTTTTGAAATAAAAATGTTTTTGTGTTTGTATTGTTATAGTTTGTGTCATAGAACCTTTCACGAAAACGAGAAAAGGATTTGTTCTGATTCTAATATTTGTGTTTCATACCATATTATCAACGAAAGAAAAATAGTACTTGCAATTATTTCGCAGAGAAGCTAGGTTACTGCTTTAAAGCAGCAATATGTTGAATAATAATAGTGAAACATAAATAATTGAATGTAAAAGTGCAAAACCAATATAAGTCATCCAACTGATTATTTCAATATGAAATTGATTTCAAATTTTCAAATTTTAAAGTGCCCGGCAGCACGTGTTCTTGTAATCCTATTGCACAAAATGTAACAGGCGTTCATTTCTTATTAGGGAGAACCATTCCAGGGGGGTTCGAGCAAAAAAAAAGTTTACAATTTTTTTTTGTGAAATTACACAGCAATTTTCACAATACCTAAATAGTTTAGGGCAAGTAATTTTTACCATTTTCATCAGTACAGTCATTAAAACCATGAATACTATAAATTTTAACTAAAAAATTGTCTATGTACGCAATAATATCATTTTAAAATGAATGCTTCGAATTAGTCAATCCTTATAATTCATCAATTAAAATTATAATTAAGGTTGTTATATTATTATTTAGTACTTACTGGTAAAAAAATATTTTTTATTTTATTTTAGTGAATTCAAGGCATATGAACATTGAATGATGATGGTTATATATAACCGAAATAAAATAAATAAATCATAAAATAAAATTAAAATATTTTTTTTACCAACAAGTACTAAATAATAATATAACAACCTTAAATATATAACATAATAATAATAATAATAAAATTATAATATTATGTACTACAAAATACCATGGAATTTCAATTTTTACAATACCAGTAAACATTCCTCCGATTTAACATAGACACTGAATTTTCGATACCATAAATACCGAATATAGGATACATAAACACCGAAAGTGTTTATAGAATTTCAAAAGTAATGCTACGAAATACCGATTGAAATATTGAATTGAAAATATTATATCAAAATACCTAAAACATTATAGTTTCAACAGTACAGTTCAATTTTCACGACACTTACAAAGTTTAGGGCAAGTTATTTGATCTTGATTCTTTTGAACAGATTTTCGATTATTTGAAAATATCATTTTTGTTACTATTTCGTTGGAAAATATAGTAGAAATCACGAGAGGTGGCTCATGATTCATTCTAAGGCAATGTTTTTCGAAGAAATAAATGCAATACCGGAGTAGTTCTATCGCACTAAAATGGTTAAATAAAATGAGACAGTAATTGTCTCATACATTTGCTATACGTTTCATATTAAACCCATTAAAACGTATGTCTCCATTTATTCAATATTTTGGATAAATTTGCTTTATTCACGTGTAACATACAAGATTGTTTCCAATTCGTCATCAGAATTGAAGAATTTGCGAAACGAAAATTTCAAGGATAGTGCGAATTTACCAATTTTTTTACTTTATTCACGTTGTCAATGGTTATAGTGAATAAAGTGAAAATGTGACCATTGACAACGTGAATAAAGTAAAAAACTAGGTAAATTCGAACTATCCTTGAAAGTTTCGAAGTCACATCTAACAATGTGACACTTCACGCAAATTTAAAATATTATTTTTCCAATTTGCATTATTAAAATGCTCATTATGTACATTGAATCTCATCGTTAAAAATACACTTTTATCGAATGGGTGAATAAAATGTTTTTCCTTTTTACTTTATTCACCATAACCATTGACAACGTGAATAAAGTTAAAAAAATAGGTAAATCCGCACTATCCTTGAAATTTTCGGTGTCACCTGACAATGTGACATTTCCCGCAAATTCTTCAATTCTGATAACGAATTGGAAAAAATCTTCTACGATACACGTGAATAAAACAATTACATTCACTAGAAAACATTATCTCACTCGGGTTCGCCTCTTTCGCTAAACTGTTTTTTCGTGGATGAAATTCGACTTTATTCGCTTATACCATAAATAGCTTTTATTCAAAATTTTAGCTCAATTGAACATCTAGGGCAAAATGAACAGACGAAGGATAATGTTAATGTTGATAATGATCATTATCTGAAATAGTACTACTTTTAAAAGTGTGTTATTTTTTTACAATTGCCATAAGACTCATTAAAATTCCATTTCAGAACTAATAGAGATTAATTTCAGAAGATAGATAATATATATTTTATATATTTGATTTATTTTGTCATAATCTTCATCATACGATTTTTTTCATTTTGTTTTTAATTTGTTTCTCATGCAAAATTTTTTTGACTAACATCGTAGGAGATGGATTGCAGTCCGAAACTATGCTTTTGGGCCAAAGAAGCCCCCTTCTTTTAAATTACGTTTACGTTCATTTTTGTCAAAATTACGAAACTTCAATTTGCCTGCACAACCTCTAAATATAATTTTGTTTTATCAACATTTTGCACAGAGTATCCTTATACAGGGTGTTAAAAAACAAATGTATAATATTCCTAGAACACATGGTACAGACCTAAATAAGCCCAAAAGTCTTAATAAAAAGGTGTCCGAAAATGAACTGTTTCAGAGTAGGGGTTGATTTTAATTTTTATATATATTTTTTTTTTACTTTGTCTGTTTTAGTCACAAAACACTTAAATTAATTGTGAAAAGTTTTAGTTGTAGCGAAAGTGAATGTTCGAAATGCCCCTAATAGTGTTTTTTCCAGATCTACATACATATTAAATTGAGTTATATTTGATGAGATACACAGGTTGATTAATATTTTTCTTACATTTCATGTTTATCTTCCATGTGCACCTCATAACTTGCCAGGCCATCAAACGTAGCACTACATATTTCACATGTGTATGGTGTGACTTCGTGTACTTGCACTGTCTCTTCTTCTGTCTTTACTATACAATAATTGTCCTAAAATGCAACTTGATAAAAACTCTATAATTCTCATTTATCTTATACTTACCTCTGAATTACTGTTTTCAGTGGAGTTCCAATTATATGTGCAATGCACAGAATTTATTTCTGGTTGTAAACCTGAAAAAAATGAATTTATGGTATCATCGGATTATAAAATAGTAATATGTAGCTACACTCGTGGGCCCTTTTTATCGAACGCACGGTATATAAACAATCTTTATTGGGCCCAATATTTAGTCAACATTTTGAAATAAAATCCCATTCATTCTTATTTGTTCCTTTTAATTAGATACTCCCCCGGTTTTACCCAACCAGATGGGAAAAAGCGGGTACTTTGACATTTGCAAATAATCGGAAATTATAATTATATTATGTTTCTTTATTATAATTATTACCAAATTATAACTTACATTAATTAAAAATTAAGATATCATGAGCTATCGAAACTATACATGTGTCTCAACTTGTCAACACATTTGAAGAACATTTCTCGCTCACAAACAAATTTTATAACCAATTATGTGATACACGGTTTTACTCAACTCTTAGTATTGTCAGGAATCGGGATGTCCATATTTTGTATGAATTAATTAAATATAGAACCACAAAAAACGACTGATAATATTCGAGATGTTTGGCATAATATTTAAACATATAGCTATTCATGTAAAACGATTTCACACAAGCGTGTAGATTAAGGGTCACATTATGGGAACACAACGATATAAGATATCACAGAAGCCAGATTTGGGATGGTCGAGCAGAATGTTAAGTAATCATAACAGTTATATACCCAATGCCAACAATTTATTATTTTAGACAATTAATGTTAATATTTGGGGGGGTCGTGCTTCGAGTCCATGGGAATCAAGGAGAATCCGAGTCAGAGATTACGTAAACAAGAAGGAGGTGTTTCATATAAATAGCAATGATTTGACTCAGGAAGAGTTAGTTGATCTCAGATTTCAGATATACTAGAGCGCTATGTTACTTTATTCGTTAGAGTCGACACAATTATGGCTATAAAGAGTATTAAATACTGTATACTGGCAGCCCATACTTTGTAGAATATCGCAAATGAATTAAATAAAACATGTGTTATTTCCACTTGCACATTTATTTTTGAAAAAATAGTGACTGTAGCTTTGACTAAGGTCTAGTCATTATCAAGCTAAGACCAAGTCAAAGACTAAGCTATACAGGTTCTCAAAAATTAAAAAAAAAAAACATCGGTGGGTCGCATGTACTCAAAGGTTGAGAACTATTGCAAAAGATCACTCTAACCACAAAACATTTAGGCACTAAATTCACTGTTGAAAGACAAACATCACAGCCACAACACAAATCGGTACCAAATCCATGGTAAACGGAGACGTCTGGAACGTAATTTCAATATTGTGTTCTGTTTTATGACAATTTTCCCTTGTCAGTTATGGCATATGAGAAAATTTACACAAATTCTAGGGTATGTTGTTTGTTGTACCGTAACAACAGTAGATGCAAGATATACTGTAGATTTGTATCTTGGGACACACAAGAGTACCTGTAGAGTATTATATATATATATTATATATATTAAAAATTTATGTTCGCATATAAAGCAAATTGTTAAGTCGTATGTGCGACCACAACAACACTCCACGGTCTCCTTAGGCCACAATCATAATTAACGCCCAGTTATAATGCAATTTAATGTCACTTCAATAACATACCGTGTGCTGCATCAAGTGCATGTAGTGAATCCTCGTTTTCATCCTCAGATGTGCAGTTTTCGACTTTAAATTTTACTCCGTCGGTATCAGAGCTGCTCGTTTCCTCTTTAGAATGAATAGAGCTCATTCTTTCTGTTTGCCGTTTCCTGTAAATAAATATTATTCTCGTCTGTGTCGTACACAGAGTGCGAAAGCGAATGCGAGACCAAAACAAAGACCAAAATTGGCAGCATTGCAGCAACAAGGTTTTGAAGATACAGTTTTATTACCAGATTTTGCAGTGACCCCAACAAGCAAAAAGATAATGTTCCCGTTATTGATTCAAATGCCGACACACGTTACAGGATGTTTATAAATTATTTAACGATTTATTTATAATCTTAAGCTACATTCACGACCACTTAATTCATTATTAACGCCGCAATAAGTAATTACGTACGAGTTCGATATATGCAAATACACAGGAGTAGAATTATTCTTTCACGCGGAAAGAGAGCAATGAGCAAACAGCAAACTGAGCAGAGAATGATGAGAAGTCAGCAGCAGCAGCAGCAGCAGTAGTCCAATAGATTTAGTTGTCTAAATATTTGAAAATGTACTAATTGGCGGTCCGACGGGAAAACGAGTACTATACGTGCTTTTAAAAAGTTTTACAATTATTAGGCTCACAGATTATATATATACAGATAGGCCACTCTCTGTAAAAAACATTTGTCGCGTTTGCGCCCTCTATGCATGATAGGTCCGTACCATTTTCTTAACAAAAGAACACACGAGATGGCGCCACTGTAACTTAATGTAGCCAACATCCACGAGATGGCGCTATATCGTTAAAAAAGCGGGATTTATAAATAAATATATATAAGTAATTATAATATTGCGGGAAATTCAGTCAATTAATTTAATAAGCTAAATTGTATTGGAGCTATAGATTTATTTGATAGTAATTTTTAATCGATTATCATCGACGTTTCGCACTTCGATTGAAGGCTTCTTCAGGATGTTTAGATTATATAACACAAATAATTTACTATAATCTTGAATTGTTGTAATAAATAAAAATCTTTATAAATAATTTTTCAAATTCTTTTAAATTTTAGATTATAGTTAGTTATTTCTGTTACATATAATCTAAACATCCTGAAGAACCTTTCAACCGTAGTGCGAAACGTCGATGATAATTGATTTAAAAACACTATAAAATAAATCTATAGCTAATAATACAACTTAGCTCATTAAATTAATTGATTAAACTTTCCCGCTATACAATAATTACATAAACAAATAGTAGTTATCTCAAGAAAAACACTAGTATATGCATATATAAACAAATCACTAAATATATTAACAAATGTTTATAATAATAATTATGATACATGAATACATTTAAAATTGTGTGAATAAACAATAAAAAACGTAAAAAAAAACAATACTTTTCTTTACTTATAATATATAATGTGCTCCCGTGCAAACAATGTCTTCAAGATAGTGCTGCAGTCGTTTCGATTGCAGGAGATTTAAATGGGTGAAACGTTAGTTCACATATTTTCCTGGGGTTTTGTTTGCATTGTAGCATTGTATAACATTATTGTAATTTACATGACACTAGTATATGCATATATAAACAAATCATTAAATATATTAATAAATGTTAATAATAATTATATGATAGATGAATACATTTGAAATAGTGTGAATAAACAATAAAAAATGTAAAGAAAAACAATACTTTTCTTTACTTATAATACAAATAACTATACAATGTGCCACGTCCAATTATTAATAAAATTATGCACTTGTCAATCCATATGCAAATTGAAGGAAGATATATCCTACAAAACTAAACACTAAAAAAATTCTTTACAAAAAACTCCAAATATATAATAATGCCTGTACAGATAACCAAATGCAGACATTTAACGAGGAACGTATGACAGTTTTTGATTTTGCAAGGCCTAAATGTCGCGATCTGGTTTTTTGATATTTAACTAATGCTAGTTTTTTCACAGGATCATTAATTTTATGAAGTTCTTTTCCTTGCAGTATATTGTTTAAGTTCTGTATCCACACCACAACATAAAATGGGATCAGAAGACTTAAAATTAGGTCAGCCAAATTGTGAATATGACAGTGACAAAAATTTGGAATAATTGTACAAGACATTTTATGTGTAAAAAATGATACTATATTAAAATGAGTGCAAATCTTCGGTATGTAAGACCGCATATTTTGCAAACATTGATTAACGTATTTGAAGAAATTAGAGTTGGGTCGCAGCAAATTTCCACGTGTAAATTGCCTACATTCAATATAGAAGTGAATGGGTTCCAACGTATCGGAAACCAGGTCCTGTTTACATATACTACATCCTTGTAATTTTCTCAACATATTGCGGGCCAAATATCCTGATATGTACATATTTATAATGTCCGCCAGAAAACTGGGGTTGTTTATAAATGTGAACTCATCAGAGACATTTGGGGACACTATCTCAGTTGGCGTAGGAACTTTAATCGTTATTAAGTTTTGTACAGAATTTAGTGCCCCTCTACAACCATCTTCCTCACAATTTGCAAATGAAGAATGGCGAGTCATAAGATTATTAATAATCAAAGCTTTATAAGAAGCTCTGAAGGCAGCAGGTGCTGGATTTATATTTCGAGCACCATGAGTTCGGACATCACAAAAAAAAAAATTGAACGGGGTCCTGGTTCAAATTTCTCGGACCAAGATATTTAATTCCCTTAGCGTGTAATTTGTTCCATATGCTTTGCATACCTTTTAATGTGGTTATGGCACATCGTAAAGGTTTATCACCACTTACTGTCGAACCATTTACACTGTCAAATAGTTTGTCAAAAACTAACATAAACTCCGACGTACCAAGCATTGTCTCTGTCGCATATACCTGCCTATCTAAAAAAAGTATGAAAATTACGTCAATGTCGTATGAAAAAAATAATTCACTTATCAAGTGTAGAAAAAAAAGTAGCATGGCGGATGTTCTCGCCGAAAAGACCTGGGCTGCCAGCTTGCACGCTCTAATGCAGCAATGTCGTCTTCTCATTGTGCTTTACTTGATCTGTATTTATCTGTGTCTGTATTGTTGACGATTCAAACGGCAAACGGATTCAAAAGGTACATACAATCTATCTGTATGCTACCGGCCGTTATTCACAAACAATGGAAATTATGATGAATGTGGATCACTGGATTATTATGCACATATAATGTGTCAATAATGGCGGACAGAGTTCTTTAAAAAATTACAGCGACCCTGTAAGCGACTACAGATTTTGGCGCCATCTATTTTGTATAGGTCCGTACCCACACGAAACCTGGTCAATTTAAATCGTATAGAGTGCGCAGGGTATGCATTGACAAACTACACTTCATAATTATAATTCATGTCAAAGCAAACATGCAAACATAAAACAACGCATCCTTGGATATTTTTAATAATTCCCTGGCCGAGATTGCAAATCATATTGTAATCATTAAATAATCTGGTCAAATACCATTCATGAATTAAAATTTTGGATATTTAACTCTGGCGTGCTGCATAGAGCTTTAATTTTTTTGTGTGACAGTAAAATGTGCCATTATGCTTAAATTGCAATAAGAGTTTTTTACCGCTTGGGCTAATTATTATTAATTATTGTTTCTTTCAACCTCAAGCACTTTGAAAACCTAAATCTGAAGACGCTTTTGCTTTATTTTTCATGATTTGCTGTTTTTCACTTTCAATTGTCATTTACTCAAAAAATATCTTATGCAACATGGCAACATTTTTATACTATCACTTCGACAATGAAAAGATCTCTCAAAATCAATTAAAAAAAATACCCTGTATATATTTTTACTTTTTTTGTGTGTATAAAAGTATATAAAATATATGAAGTGCAGCGACTGCTTCCTCGCAAGTCGCTATCTCCCCCACCCCCCCTCAATATTTTTTACTATAAAAAACATTTTTTATTATTTTATTTCAATTACCTTTTATGTGTTTATTATAATGTATTAAATAAATTATCTTCCGCGTAAAAATATGCTGATTAAACATAACACGTAAATTCAGAAACATTATTTTTAAGCAGCATACTGATACAAGAATATGCTAAAGAGTATGCTCCAGAACGAGCTAGATTCATTTAGCGCCAGACGATTTTATTCCTGTTAATTCTTGCAAGTCGCAAATTTTCCGCCTGTACAAACTTATATAAATCATATAAATACAGACGCAAACATTCAACCCCCATTCATCCATTATCTTTTGTTGAAAAGATAGATTACCTTTACCTTTATTCCCTATATGTTTACATAAATAATTACATAAATCCAGGAAATGGTGTCATGCATACAATTTAAAACATTTTGGGTACAAATTCCCAAAATGAAACGATCGAGAGTACAAAGAGAAAAGAGGAAAAGAAGAAAAGAGTACAAAGAGAAAATCGAATCAAATTAGAACAAATTAATATAAATTAATATTATATGTGATATTTAATGTTAATGTGGGGATATTTTTAAAAGTGTACGCGATTTGGTGGAAATACAGCGACAGACGACAGAAAACCGAACAATAGAAATAAGGTAAGCTAATTTTATATACCTATTGTTTTTGATTTGATTAAATAAATACTTTTATTCAATTATTATATCCATAACAACTTTTTGAAACTGATTAAAAACTTATTAAAGTGAGTAGGAAACGCTTGATATTTTTTTAGGATAATTTTAATTCATTTCAATTTATTCTGAATTTTATTTATACATATTTTTTGAATACTTGTTTCAGAAAATGTCTGAAGAGAAAAAGAAAAAACTTTCTGCCCATCAAAACCTTCTTAAAAAAAGAAAAAGCCACGAAGATTTTGACAAAAATTATGGAAAAATTACGCACATTTTGGAATAAAAAATCAATATTTGCAGTCTACAGTTGTCTCTGCAGTCTACGCCAGCAGAATTTCTGCCGGGCAAATTGCTTGCGCCTGAAAATCTAAAACCAGCTATAACATTTAATGAATTACTTATTTATTGCATATTTGAACACAAATTTAATTTACCTTGTACTAGAATTGAATGGACGTATTCAGTATATTCAAAGTAATTTAGAAAGAAAAAAAATTTAGTTAATTTAGAAGAAAAGTAGAGGACATAACATAAATAAATTAATGCTCACATTGGATGTATGAACCAAGGGAGACGAAAAAATCGTATGTAAGGGAGAAGCAGACGAGGCTCGTTACAGTTGATTCCAGAAAAAATCAGTATCGGCACGTTGCTAGTGAGCTCCCGAGTCAAGACACTCTAGCATTGCGTCTAGTTGTATGTGTGTAAGTTAAATAAAATAAGAAATAAGTGATGAAATTTAAAATACAAAATGTTTGACAAAATTCAACATTTCATATCAAATAAAACAAAATAATGAATTAATATAAACCACAAGTCAGTGATAAATTTCAAAATTTACACTAAATCAAAAAAGATATTAAAATATATTAAAATAAAATAAAACAAAAGAAAAAGAGAATAAAAAACATTAATATCTCTTCCATTAAAAACAAATTTGCATGGAACCTTCGGTCGTGATTTCCGGCTGAACTGGGAAAATTCATATTTTAAAAATAGTATTGGAACCTTCGATCGTGACTTCCGGCTGATCTGTGGAAGGTACCATATTGTTTTTAAAAATATTTGAAAATAAATTGAAATAGAAAAATTAAATTGAGAGAACTATTGTTAACGTTTAAAACAAATTTGAATCTAACCTTCGGTCGTTGCTTCCGGCTGAACTGGGAAAGATACCCTATAATTTTTAAAAGATACATCATTAAAAACAATTATTTTAATAAAGAAATGAAAATAAAGATAAAAGAATAAAAACTTAATTAAATAGGTTTCCTTCTGTAGAGATTATCGGTAGAATTTGGTTTCTTTATGTTACATAAGTTGTAAAATAATTCATAAAAGATATATTTTCAATTTTACTTTAGTGTCAAAAATTGTCATTCATTATTGAAAATTCATTAATATTGGATTATATCGTTGTTTGTTTTGTGTTGATTGGTATTAAAATTTTAATATGGCACATAGATATTATTTGCATTTCTTTTGATGAATAAAAACAAAATCTCTCTTTAACTCCAAATACATATTTTATTTACCTACTATCTCTTGTTTTCAGGAATAAATATATTCCTCAAGTGGCCTGGGTTACACAACAGTGAAGTAAACATATAAAATTCAGTTTCAGCTTTCTACAACTAATATAGAGCTGTGGGTTCGAGATACTACAACATTTATGGTCAAATGCATTATCTTCTTCTCAAATTCAAAGTTAAGTTGAAAACGGACCTAGTCTTTACCGAAACGAACTTAATGATTATCCTAAAGGCTAATCTGGTACAAAATTTTCTTTTATGCATTTTATACGTATTTTACAAATTTCAGAAAAAAATTAGACGAGATTGGCTTCTCAAAATCAAACATATAGGCAAACATTTAAAGCTTCATGAAAAAAGCAAATCACACTTCGAAAATTTAAAAAAAATGGTCCGATATACTTAGTCGTTTGAAATCTAATTCATTTTGCTACTCAAATAGTATTGAACTAGGAAACTAAATATTGGATCCAGTTTCCGTCTCAACAGAACTTAGCATTTCACGGTATTGATAATAAACTATTGAAAAAAAAACCGGAAACTTTGTAAAATGCATAGAAATTATTGCTAAATTTGATCCCATAATGGCTGAGCTGAGCATACTAAAAGAGTGCTAATGCACAACAACATTAAAATGCTTTATTATCTCGGAGACAAAATCCAAATGAAATAATCAATTTGATATGTAATAATCTTAAACGGCATATTTTAAATAATGTTACACAGACAAAATATGTTTTTATTATACTAAGTTGCACCCCCAATAGTAGTCACCAAGAGTAAATCTCAGTTTGCGTTCGATTCGTAAATCTAAATACAAATCAAACAAACTTTTGTGTCCAAGATTTGTTTTTAACTTTCTGTCCAATAACGGACACAACAGGGGAAGTGTTAACAACTTTTTTGTTAACACTAGAACAAAATGGTTTAAGTATTAATGATTTACGCGGACAAGGTTACGACAATGGGGCAAATATGCGACGAAAGCATAATGGTTTGCAAAAAAGACTCGTGATATAAATTCAAGAGTAATTTTTTTTTTCAACAGTTCAGTACATTTATAATTTTTTCTATGCCTCAATCAATCGATGGTCAGTTCTAAAAAAAATACATATCGAATTTAACCGTGAAACCTCTATCAGATACTAGATGGTCTAGCAGGATTGAGGCTATAACACCTTTAAGGTATCAACTGAGAGTAATATATGATGCTCTGAAGTTAGCAGGTGCAATAATTTATTCGATAATAATGCAAAAAACTTAGCCACTGCTTTAGGGGAAAAAACAATTTGGGTTTATTTGCACATTGCTTATGTGGTACAATGTTTCGAGTAAAGTAAAATTTACAACAAAAATGTTACAAAAATTTCAATATTTCAGAAGCTAGCGCGAGTTATGAGAAAATACTAAATGATTTAAAAAAAAGTATAGATCGCATAGAGGGTTCTCTGATTTGGGTACTAGTCAATTCTGCTAAGGAAGTCACTTCTCTATTAGATGTACAAGCAAAGTTCGAAAATAGTGGTTCTTTAAGAGCAAGAAAAATTAAAAAGCAGTTCAGTTATGAACATGATGACGAAACAATTGCGAGCGAAGAACTAAAATTTAAAGTTAACTGCTTCAATAGTGTATTAGATGTGACCATACAATCCAAGAAAGGTTTCAGTTATTATCAACTTATTCAAATAATTTTAATTTTTTGTACGACATTTCAAAATTTTCTCAGTACTCAGAAAGTGAACAGTTGAAATTATGCACCGAATTAGAAAATATTTAAACAGACAAAGAAAAAATGAACGCGATATAAATGGTCTCGAATTATTGCAAGAATTACAGTTTTTACAAAATTTTGGCCCAGAGATTACATCTTCTCCAAACGAGACATTAAATTATATTAGTAAAAACAATTTTAATCAAGCATTTCCAAACACTACTGTAGCCCTGCGTATTTTGTTAACTATGCCTGTTTCTGTAGCTCCTGCGGAACGATCTTTCTCCAAACTGAAACTTATTAAAAACTATCTAAGATCATCAATGTCTCTAGAACGTCTTCAAAATTTGGCTATCATTTCTATTGATTCAGATTTATTAATTACCTTAGATATGCAAGAGTTGATAAGGCAATTTTTTTAATTTTTTTAAATTTGATATCTGCGTATCATAAATTTTATTATATTATATTATATTTGAATGTATTATTTCATTGTACCTACATTTTTTGTAATTATTATTGCAATTTATAATATGTACTCAATAAAAAATATTTCTTAAAATGTCCAGTGTTTATATCTTGGTAATAAAATCCGCGTAAAAATTACTCAATATTTACAAATTGCAAAATTTTTAAAATTAAATATATATACTTTTGAATTGTAAATCACGGGGGGTTGGGGCATAAGAGTTACTTGCCCCCAGAGCGCCAAAAAGGCTTGGCGCAGCCCTGAGTATGATATGCCCAAATTTGATTTGTTGTACATAGTTTCTTACTATAATTAGGTATTTTGGTATGTTTTAATTGGAATAAAAGTGCCACTAAATTGTACAACATTCAGAGTTAAATTAACTTCACATGTGCATTTTTGACAAATATTTCTCAATGCTTTACTTCATACAGTCCAGTAGACGTTCGATTACAATTTAAGTCCGGTAAATGAGTTATAACAGCATCAGAGCTGGTAAGTGTTGATAAGCAATACTTACCGGACTGTTGTTTTTATAAATCAAATCTGACATTTATTAGAAACGCAAACATACATTTGGCGTTAATTATGTATGTATTGGGAATATGAACATGTGTATAAAATAATGAAACAGAAGAGACTTACAGTATGAAGTAAAATGGATTAAGATACACAATCGGTACTACTTGTAACAGTTCTTGATTAGACATTTTTGACTCGGAACTCCTAACGTCGCTTCTTCCATTAGGTCTAACTCATGCTGTTACAAGAAGCTTACTGGACTTGACTTGTAACGTGAAATTTTATGTTATAAGGACGAAAAACGAAATATTTCGGACGATTTGGTCGAAATTGCTGGACGAGGCAACGCCGAGTCCAGCAACAGCAATGAGTCCGAAATATGTTTGTCGTCCGTATATCATACATAATTTTTTATTCGATTGCAAGAACTTTACATTACTATACTATACTTTACTATAAAATATAGAAAAAATAAATTAATTTAATCAAATTGCCGTGAAATTTTTATTACGTTGACGAAATACGTTCAACAACGAAAAAATTAAAATCATTTTAAAATGTCGAGTGACGACGGGTTAATGTGTACTCCTTGTGCAAAATTGGTAGATGCTGGGGGCGATTTAACTGCCTTGAAACGTCATGGAGGATGGCGGTCATCTAATGTCGCTGAGAGATACATAGATGATTCTCTGAATAATTAACTAGATACTGCTCGTAAAATTCTGGATCCTGTAAAGCAGCACAATAGACTCAACTCTGTTTAACAGAAGCATCAAATATTACTAATACAGCAGAGTGCAGTTCATTGAGGGCGGCAGAAAATATTAACAATTCAGCGCTAGAGGTGAATAATCTAAGTCACCCTGTAACGGTCCAGAAATGTCTTTGGCAGAAACTGCATTTTAATAATTAATTGGCGCATAGACCTGCACTATAGACAACCGTGCTCGCACTTTTTTGTTGTGGTGACGCGTTTCCCATGTGTGCGATTTTTAAATTCGCCGGCGAGCAGCCGCCATCGGCAGAACTCAGCTACCTTGCGTGCAGTACGGAAGTGCCCGAAGAACCGTTGTAATAGGTGTACCACCATCCGGTTTCCGGGATAACCAACGGGGACTCAGTTAACCACCCTTGAGGGGATTGAGGCACCAGGTACAGGGCAAGGGACTTCCAAACGCTCATAACACCTGAGTAAGTAGTTAAGCCCGATATTTCTTTTCCTTTTCGTGAAGCCACGTGTCCGGCCATTGTTACTAAGGCCATGTGCTTTGCAGGCGTTTTGTTACGGGCTAAGTAGCTCGGCCAAACCATTCTTGGCTGGAGGCCGCGATCATCTTGGCTGGAGGCCGGAATCGAGCGCTAGGCGTCCACGACGCAAACCGCCGCCCTTCCGGAGCTGTAGCCAGCCGCCAGCGAAGACCACCAGGAACACAGGCCAGATATCCAGAGACATAGATATAGATATTGATACATATTTTTTTGTGTTCTCAATTGAGCCAGACCTTATTTAATTCCATATTGACATATCGTTTATTCTTTTGTGTAAAAGTTGCGTTACGTGTTTCGTGCCGTACGTGTTTTGCGCTTGTGTAAGAGAAAGTCGCTCCGTCGGCCCTTTGAATCGCGCGATCAGGAGCTCGCTATATTCGGCCGAATAGGGTGAACCCTGCGCGAAAGGGTTGCGTGCGGAGGTATTTATTTCAGGAGCGCAGACACGGTGTCCGTCGTTTGTGTGAATAAACGCCGATATTTTACACTACAAAACTCACACCTGTTATTTTTTGTTCCCCCCACGTTTTCTCGATCGGGCATTTATTTCAGTTTCAGTTTTTATTCTCACTGCGAGATTTAAATCTGGTGGTGTTGGCGCCAATTGGTCAGCGTTGTGACAGTTCGTGATTTCTGAACTTCGCTGACTATCTGCCGTCCACCCACGCAGGTAGGGTGGAGCCACTCTTTGCGACGAAGTAGCGACGAGGTTAAAATTACGTGGAGCCTTTTTTAACCCCCCCACTCTCTGACACCGAGAGCCTGGCCCTCGTCACTGCTTCGAAGGGACCCTCCACTCGCTCCACGGCCTAACGCGCTGATTGCCCTTCAGGTACGTCACAACCCCGTTATATTTCAAAATTGTACTAATTGTACCTTTAATATTAATGGCAAGTAAGTAATTTATTGTTAAATTTAAATTTGAAAATTAATAAATTAATCAACCATTGACTTTTTTTATTTTTGCGCTTTCGGCTTAGGACGAAAAAGACCTAGCAACCATTGTCTTTAACAAAATGATGGGGTTTTCGTCCAGATTTTAATACAGAAACATACTATCTTATGATGCAATCGAATAAAAAATACTATTATATGTATGTATATTACAACACTTATAACACTGCAGGCGGATTCCAATTATTATTCCAATTGATTTATTAAAATTATATACATCTACATATAAATAAATATATACCCGACACCGAATCGCAGAAGGGAAAATAAGTAAATTAATGAATAAATATAATTTTTATTTCCTTTTATAACAATCATATTACTGTCGACATAAAATAATTTAAAAAATCAGAAGATAAAATCAAGAGAAATAAATTAATTTAGAATGAATTATGGGTGTCTCCTCGTGTAAGCGAAAGATTTTTGTTGGATCGTTGGATATTTCTTGCAGTTTCAAGTTCGTTAGATACGAATTCCACTATTCAGTTTTTTGCTACAGTGGAGGATCTCCATCCACCATACCGTTTGATGATTCTAATATCAGCAGATTCAGTCTTTTCGACTAGTTTGTTTACCATGGCTTCTACTTGTAAAGCCTTGTTGATTATAGATCTGATATTAGTATAGATGATGCTTTAATGACACCCACAAGAGTATGGATTCAATAAAGTTACGTGGGAAAAGCTCAAATTGCATATGCACATTTATAAGATTTTTCTCCAGTGTGGCTCATCATTCTAGTAAGTTACATTGATGCACATATCATATTTATGAGGCTCCCTCAGGAGTGGAACATCATACCCGCCTCCAGCTCGCATCTTTGGATGTACCATTTTATATTTGTGAAACTACTTGTTAGAATTGATTGGTCATCTTGCCTCCAGGGTGGATCCTATTGTGCTTTTTCAAACTACCTCCTTGAGTAAAACTTGATGTGCTCATCACATTTGTAAGGTTGTCTCCTGTATGGATCCTCTTGTGAATTTTCAAATAAGCACCTCGAGTAAAACTTAATGTGCATTCATCACATTTGTAAGGTTTTTCTCCTGTATGGATCCTCTTGTGAATTTTCAAATCACCACTTCGTGTAAAATTTGATGTGCATTCATCACATTTGAAACGTTTTTCTCCTGTATGGATCCTCTTGTGCATTATCAAATGACCACTTCGAGTAAAACCTAATGTGCATTCATCACATTTATGAGGCTTTTCTCCTGTGTGGATCCTCTTGTGCATTTTCAAATGACAATTTTGAGTAAAACTTGATGTGCATTCGTCACATTTGTAATTTTTTTCTCCTGTGTGGATCCGCTTGTGATTTTTCAAAGTACTACAGCGAGTAAAACTTAATGGGCATTCATCACATTTGTAATGTTTTTCTCCTGTATGGATCCTCTTGTGCATTTTCAAGTAACCACTTTGAGTAAAACTTAATGTGCATGCATCACATTTGTAAGGTTTTTCTCCTGTGTGGATCCTCTTGTGCATTTTTAAATTAGTACTTCGAGTAAAACTTAATGGGCATTCATCACATTTGTAAGGTTTTTCTCCTGTGTGGATCCTCTTGTGCATTTTTAAATTAGTACTTCGAGTAAAACTTAATGGGCATTCATCACATTTGTAAGGTTTTTCTCCAGTATGGATCCTCTTGTGAAATTTCAAATGACCACTTCGAGTAAAACTTAATGTGCATTCATCACATTTGAAATGTTTTTCTATTGTATGGATCCTCTTGTGCATTATCAAATGACCACTTTGAGTAAAATCTAATGTGCATTCATCACATTTATGAGGCTTTTCTCCTGTGTGTATCCTCTTGTGTATTTTCAAATGACCACTTCGAGTAAAACTTAATGTGCATACATCACATTTGTAAGGTTTTTCTCCTGTATGGATCCTCTTGTGAATTTTCAAATCACTACTTCGTGTAAAATTTGATGTGCATTCATCACATTTGAAACGTTTTTCTCCTGTATGGATCCTCTTGTGCATTATCAAATGACCACTTCGAGTAAAACCTAATGTGCATTCATCACATTTATGAGGCTTTTCTCCTGTGTGGATCATCTTGTGTATTTTCAATTCACCACTTCGAGTAAAACTTAATGTGCATACATCACATTTGTAAGGTTTTTCTCCTGTATGGATCCTCTTGTGAATTTTCAAATCATTACTTCGTGTAAAACTTAATGTGCATTCATCACATTTGTAACGTTTTCCTCCTGTGTGGATCCTCGTTTTCAAACCAAAACTTGCTGTGAAACTTGATGTGCATTCATCGCTCTTGTAGGTATTTTCTTCTGTGTGGAAGATGTTTTGCCTGCAGAAAAAATATTGTAGTTATCCCCTGAATTATGTAATGATAAGGAGTGTTACTTTGTAAGAAATTGCAATATTTATAAAACAGTATAAAACTAAAAAAATATGTCTTGTAGCTCTGTAGTGGGAGAATCGGTGGTAGAGTGGATAGTTTTGAAGAGGAAAACTGTTTTCTGGCAACTTCTTCCCCTTGCCCACCAATTACGTAACTGCAAATTTACGCAAGTCATGTATTTCATAAGTATACCTCTATAGCATTTCAATTATGTGAAAATATTTCTATTTGAAATCATTCAATGGCAGTTGCCCTTATGTCATAGAATTTTGTGATTTCTTTTTTGCTAGTAGTAGTGACTGTATTTGTTAGGGATATTATCCCTAACTGGCTATCGACCAACGGGGGTCCTTCTGCCGTGTGTTTTGTGTAAGTGTGTGTATTGAGTTAGGGCTTGTTACTCTAGAAATTCGCCCCCGATCTCTAGAGCGCCGTTAATGAGCTCCCAACGGCGAATGGCACTAGTTTCTCAGTACAAATGTACTACCTGTACTGGGGCTCGAACCCAGGTCTTCGTGCATGCTAAGCAAGCGTTATAACCTGTCAGCCAAACAAGCGGTCTTTTTTGCTATTAACCTACATAACAAACATTGGTTAAATTATTTGTTACAATGTTTAATATACTATTATTTAAGGTTCAAGCTGACGTTATATACAGCTGAATTAAAAAAAAAAGGAAATGAAACACTTTTGTTAGTTTGAAAATGTTGTTTTAGAAATAGGTTAGAAATATTTGACAGTATGACAGCTTATAAATAAATAAATAGGTTAAATTTGAACAAACTATATGTTTTAATACTCATACTAATACTACTAATAAATAGTAGGACCTACATAATAATGGGTAATATAAATAATTATTACGTTCATAATATATTACCCATGTATCTAATTAAAAATGATTTTGATTAAATTTTTTGATTGGTACCTTTAAGTAGACAATTAATGACAAATACTTAAAAACAAATTTAACGGAACACATAGCATGGAAAACATGTTCTTGGAAAATCTTGCTCACCAAATTTACATTCAAGCATAAAAGTGGTATCAATCGAATGATATTATTATTGGATTTTTTTTTTATACCAAATACATCATGCACTATATTAGGATGCTTAAAAATAATTAAGTTTTCATTTTTTTTTGTTCTCACCCTCCCATTTCGTGAGAATATGCATAAATATTATATATGCAAAATTTTAGCTCAATTGAACATCCAGGGCAAAATGAACAGATGAAGGACAGAGTTAGTATCCGAAATAGTACTACTTTCAAAAGGGTGTGATATCATATTTTTTACAATTCTACAAGTTAATACCATTAAAATTACATTTCAGAACCAACGAGATAGAAAATATATATTTTATATATTTGATTTATTTTGTCATAATCTTCATCATACGTTTTTTTCATTTTGTTTTTGATTTGTTTCTCATATTCTCTTTGTACTACTTGTTTTCTATTTTATAGATGTAAAAAAATTGTGTCTAACATTGTAGCAGATGGATAGCAGTCCGAAACTAAGTTTTGGGCCCATCCAGAAACGGGCCAAAGAAGCCCCTTCTTTTTTAAATTACGTTTACGTTCATTATTGTAAAAATTACGAAATTTCAATTTGCCTGCGTGACCTCTAAATATAATTTAATAATATAAATATAGGGTGTTAAAAAACAAATGTGTAATATTCCAAGGACACGTAGTACAGACTAAAGTAAGCGCAAAAGTCTTAATAAAAAGGTGTCCTAAAATGAACCGTTTCAGAGTTGAGGTTGATTTTAATTTTTGTTTTAGATTTTTACATAGTCCAATTTTAGTCACAAAACACTTAAATTAATTGGGAAAAGTTTTAGTTGTCGCTAAAGTAAATGTTCGAAATGCCCCTTATAGTTTTTTCTCCAGATCTACATACATATTAAATTGAGTTATATTTGATGATATTCACAGGTTGATTAATATCTTTCTTACATTTCATGTTTATCTTCCATGTGCATCTCATAACTTGCCAGGCCGTCATATGTAGCACTACATATTTCACATGTATATGGTGTGACTTCATGTACTTGTACTGTTTCTTCTTCTGTCTTTACTATACAATAATTGTCCTAAAATGCAAGGTGCTAAAAACTGTTTACTCTGTAAACTCATTTATCTTATACCTACCTCTGAATCACTGTTTTCAGTGGAGTTCCAATTATATGTGCAGTTCACAGAATTTATTTCTGGTTGTAAACCTGAAAAAAATAAATTTATGGTATCACCGGATTATAAAATAGTAATATGTAGCTACACTCTGGGGCCCTTTTTATCGAACGCATGATATATAAACAATCTTTATTGGGCCTGATATTTTGTCAACATTTTGAAATAAAATCCCATTCATTCTTATTTATTCCTTTTAATTTCCTTGCTACTCCCCCGGTTTTACCCAACCAGATGGGAAAAAGCGGGTACTTTGACATTTTGCAAATAATCGGAAATTATAATTATATTATGTTTCTTTATTATTATTATTACCAAATTATAACTTACATTAATTAAAAATTAAGATATGAGCTATCGAAACTATACTTGTTTCTCAACTTGTCAACACATTTGAAGAACATTTCTCGCTCACAAACAAATTTTATAACCAATTATGTGATACACGGTTTTACTCAACTCTTAGTATTGTCAGGAATCGGGATGTCAATATTTTGTATGAATTAATTAAATATAGAACCACAAAAAACGACTGATAATATTCGAGATGTTTGGCATAATATTTAAACATATAGCTATTCATGTAAAACGATTTCACACAAGCGTGTAGATTAAGGGTCACATTATGGGAACACAACGATATAAGATATCACAGAAGCCAGATTTGGGATGGTCGAGCAGAATGTTAAGTAATCATAACAGTTATATACCCAATGCCAACAATTTATTATTTTAGACAATTAATGTTAATATTTGGGGGGGTCGTGCTTCGAGTCCATGGGAATCAAGGAGAATCCGAGTCAGAGATTACGTAAACAAGAAGGAGGTGTTTCATATAAATAGCAATGATTTGACTCAGGAAGAGTTAGTTGATCTCAGATTTCAGATATACTAGAGCGCTATGTTACTTTATTCGTTAGAGTCGACACAATTATGGCTATAAAGAGTATTAAATACTGTATACACCTATCCCCCGATTTACACGGTACTTTTTTTACACGTTTTCGCTTTTACACGATTTATGCTACTTTCACAGTTTTCACAGTTTCAGAAAGATTTAATTTTCCATATTCGTAAATTACAAGTGAGTGCATAATTTAGAGTATTATAAATTAACGGCTGTGATTAAAGTAAAATTTAGAGGGGGAAAATACGGGAAATTTTGGATGGAAATGATGGCAATTTACCAAATAGGTTTAATTAAAATAAAAAAATTAAAACATTTTAATTTGAATAAATATTAATTATTAAACTTTTTTAATTTTCCCTCCAAAATTTCCCGCATTTTTCCCTCTGAATTTTACTTAATCACAGCCAAATTAACATAAATTAACATAAATTAAAAAAAAATTATAGGCTTATAATGAAGAAAGAAGTTAAAAGAAAAGTTATTTCTTTAGAAACTAAAATCGAAATTTTGGATCGCTTACGAAAGGGAGATAGAGTAGTATATGTTGCAAAATCATATAGCATGAACGAAGCTACAATATGAACTATTAGAACAAATGAAAACACAATTAGAAAGAGTGTTGCAGCTGGCAATACCACGAGTAAGGGCACAACATCACACACCAGAAATATCGCAATGGAAAAAATGGAGAAAGCGTTAATGCTTTGGATAGAAGATCAAACACAAAAAAGAGTACCCATTCATACGGGCGCTATAACAAATAAAGCATTACGAATTTACGAAAAAAATGTAGAGCAATTACCATCTTCTTCTTCAACTGAAAAGAAGCCAAATTTATTGGCAAGTCATGGCTGGTTTGAAAGATTTAAAATAAGACATTCTTTACACAGCTTAATTAAAAGGTGAACTGGCTTCTGGCGACGTAGATGCAGCCCAAGAATATCCAGCAAATTTTGCAGAAATTATTAACGACAATTCATACACCCCTGATCAGGTTTTCAATGCTGATGAGTCAGGGTTATTCTGGAAAGAAATGCCTAAAAGGACTTATGTATCAAAATTGTATAAATCGGCTAGTGGTCATAAAGCAGCAAAAGATCGCATAACAATTATTTTCTGTAGCAATGCTTCAGGATATTATATTATGAAACCATTAGTGATTAACAAATCAAAAATGCCCCGTGCCTTTAAAGGAGTAAACATCAATAATCTTCGCGTTTATTGGAGGGCTAATAAGAACTGGGTTACTGCTGCAATGTTTACTGAATGGTTTCATGAATGTTTTATCCCAGATGCCAAAAGATATTTAAGTTCAAAGGGATTGCCTTTTAAAGTGCTTTTGTTAATTGACAATGCGCCGGGTCACCCACAAGATCTAGAATATGAGAACGTTAAAGTAAAATTTTTACCAAATAATACAACTTCATTATTACAAACATTGGACAAAGGCATAATTTCTACTTTTAAAGCTTTGTACATAAAACGAGCCTTTGCATATATTTTGGAACAAATGGAGAACAATGAATCTTTAACAGTTATTAGTGCTTGGAAATTTATTACAATATTAGACTGTGTGAAGCATATCGCCTTATCATACGCTGCGATTAAGCAAACAACGCTCAATAGCTGTTGGAAAAAATTGTGGCCAAATGTAGTCAAAAATGAACATTCCATTTCAACGTTAAATGATGAATATTCGCAGATAGTACAGATGGCGCATTCATTGGGCGGAGAAGGTTTTGATGATTTTACTGTTGAAGATATCGCAGAGTTAATGGCTGATAAAGAACTAAGTGAGGATGATTTAGTTAACTTAGTTTGCGAAAGTGAGTCTGACAAATCTGATGAAGAGGAATTAGTACCAGTAACATTCACTGCTAAAGTCATCCGCGAAGGACTCGCATAGGGAAGAAAGCTGGGTAATCATTTTATACAAAATGACACAAACGTTGAAAGGGCTTTACGATTCCAACGTGACATAAATCGCTGCTTGGCTCAATATGAAGAAGTTTACAAAGATCTTACAAAAAATTCGAAGCAATTGTTAATAACCGATTTTATTACCATCCCTCATAATGTAAATATTTCTGCTTCAAACATCGAATCGGCACAAATAACTTCGAGTGATGAAAGTGAAAAAGAATGAGAGTAATTTCTGACAGTGATGAAGGATAATAAAACATCTTTGGTTTTATTTTTTGTTCTTCTGTTTAATGTATTGTAATTAAATTTAAAAAAAACAGTGTTTCCGTAATATATTACATATTTTAACCTGTCAATGCATTTTATTTTTATTTCTGTGCACACCTAAAAATATTGAAGAAAATCACAACTGTTAAATAGCAAAATTATGCATTTTCTGCAAGCTTTTCAATTTACACGGTTTTGACTTAATTTTCGATTTACACGTTTTTCTCAGGAACGTATCTACCGTGTAAATCGGGGGATAGGTGTACTGGCAGCCGATACTTTGTAGAATATCGCAAATGAATGAAATAAAACAACATGTGTTATTTCCACTTGCACATTTATTTTTGAAAAAATAGTGACTGTAGCTTTGACTAAGGTCTAGTCATTATCAAGCTAAGACCAAGTCTAAGACTAAGCTATACAGGTTCTCAAATAATTTAAAAAAAAACACGGTGGTTCGCATGTACTCAAAGGTTGAGAACTATTGCAAAAGATCACTCTAACCACATAACATTTAGGCACTAAATTCACTGTTGAAAGACAAACATCACAGCCACAACACAAATCGGTACCAAATCCATGGTAAACGGAGACGTCTGGAACGTAATTTCAATATTGTGTTCTGTTTTATGACAATTTTCCCTTGTCAGTTATGGCTATATGAGAAAATTTACACAAATTCTAGGGTATGTTGTTTGTTGTACCGTAACAACAGTAGATGCAAGATATACTGTAGATTTGTATCTTGGGACACACAAGAGTACCTGTAGAGTATTATATATTAGGATGCCGAAAAATTTATGTTCGCGTATAAAGCAAATTGTGAAATCGTATGTGCGACCACAACAACACTCCACGGTCTCCTTAGGCCACAATCATAATTAACGCCCAGTTATAATGCAATTTAATGTCACTTCAATAACATACCGTGTGCTGCATCAAATGCATGTAGTGAATCCTCGTTTTCATCCCCAGATGTGCAGTTTTCGATTTTAAATTTTACTCCGTCGGTATCAGAGCTGCTCGTTTCCTCTTTAGAATGAATATAGCTCATTCTTTCTCTTTGCCGTTTCCTGTAAATAAATATTATTCTCGTCTGTGTCGTACATTGAGTGCAAAAGCGAATGAGATACCAAAACAAAGACCAAAATTGGCAGCATTGACAGCAACAAGGTTTTGAAGATACAGTTTTATTACCAGATTTTGCAGTGACCCCAACAAGCAAAAAGATAATGTTCCCGTTATTGATTCAAATACCAACACACGTTACAGGATGTTTATAAATTATTGAACTATTTATTTATGGCATCTTAACCTACATTCATCACCACTTAATTCGTAATTAACGCTGCAATTAGTAATTAACGTAAGAGTTTGGTGTATGGAAATACACAGGAGTAGAAGTATTCACAAATTATACAAAATATTATACAAAAGAGAAACGATACTACAGTAAAGTTCAAAATATTTTTGGTCATCTCAAATTGTTTCTTACTTACATTTTGACAGTTATTTTGTCTCAGCATGACCTACTTCAGCGCATAGAAATGAAATTAAAAGGTTACTTTTGTGAAAAATAATGAATATCTCAACAACTATGGGGTTCAGACATAAAATATTCCCCATCAAATTGAAGAGATGAAAAATACCTATCGAATAATACCATAAAATTGGGGGCATTCCATTAAAAAAAAGGATTATACCGCTTAGAAATTTGCAGTGTGGCATTTTTTTCTGAACACCCTGTATTACTAAATTCAAATTGCTCATTACCAAATGTTGCTTATCAATCACACTGATTGCTAAAACTTATTCTTACCTTCAAAAAACGAGGTCGCTACGATTTTATAAAGTTGAGCTTGCTTATGCGTGATATTTGGAGAAAATAATTGTAAATTGGCAACACTGTTACATAATCCAAAACTAAATGGATAACAATGTAGAGGTTGAAATATGTCATCAGAAAACTTGAATAAATACAGCGTGTTCCATTTAAAAAAAATGTTGGTTTTATTATACCGCAAAACTGGGACACCCTATGTGTGTTTGAAAATAATTTTACTGCATAAATATTTTGAAACTGATAACTTTTTGTACAAAACATTTTTTTCTATCTCCCACTGGAAATGCGCTAGGAAAGCCCGACGCACTGTTGCAGGACCCTGTGTAACAACCACTTTTATGTGATTGGTCCTTAATTAATTAATTAGTAAAAGGAGGAGCTGATGATCGGTTGATTCACAATGGAGGGGATTATTAAGGCAAGCCGGCGCAAGTTGGCGGGGCGCGCGCCAGACAGAGGCAGCGGGTTAAAAAGAGAGACAAAAAGGGATGCTCCTTCGGGAAGAAACCCGGACAGTTGACTCGGGGGCGTAAAAGAATTAGGGTTCTCCATATAAATATTGTTTCAATGGCATGTTTGGCGTGCCAATATTAAAGAGGGTGTGAGATGATTGTAGATTGATTGTTGGAGTAGCACAGAGGTGCCCTCACAATCATGGGCCAAATTATAATAGATTGTTGGAGTAGCATAGGGATGCTCTCACAATCATGGGCCAAATTATGATAGATTGTTGAAGTAGCATAGGGATGCTCTCACAATCATGGGCCAAATTATAATAGATTGTTGGAGTAGCATAGGGATGCTCTCACAATCATGGGCCAAATTATAATAGATTGTTGGAGTAGCATAGGGATGCTCTCACAATCATGGGCCAAATTATAATAGATTGTTGATAGCAGCATAGGGATGCTCTTCCAATTGTGGGGCAAATTATAAGAGATTGTTGACAGTAGCACAGAGATGCTCTTTTAATCATGGGATGTAAAAACATTAGCGCCAGATTATAATTAATAAGCGTTAAGTCTAGAAATAAATATGAGTATGAATGAACATGCGGAAACTATACGCGCCTCGATATAATGCGCAATGTGTAAGATACAAAAAAACTTAATAATAAATGCCTGCGCCCGATTTGATTTTTTTAAATTTATTTACTTTAGTCATTAAAAAATATGAATGTATTAATGTTGGGCCTCACTTGTTTTATACACAACCGGTCTACTAATAATAACAATATTGTGTCAAAATATGAGTTATACCCGTATAAAGTGTCATACCGAACAACATCCAAATCAATGTAAACGTTCTCTTTTTATAAGCAAATTTTGTTTTTATAAAATTAACTTTGAAGCTGAATTCTGGCTAAACCAAACGCATGTGTATATAGATATGTTTTGTTAAATCGTCTTTTTTTGATCCCAGTAATCTGTGGTTAAGCCATTTCCACACAATTTAGAGGCACCCTGTATATATAGTACTATATATACCGGGCTTTTTTTTCGTTTTTACACATATGATTGACAATGTATAACTGGTTGCCTGCATCTACCCGTAAGGAATTTCCTGTGTAATTCTAAAAAAAAAAATAATCAACTCATTAACGGCGTCGGTGCTAGCAACCTGTCAATTTTGGCATATGTTACACAGAGAGGTTATGTTTTTATTTTATATTTTATTTATAGTCCTCGCTCGCTAGCTCGCTCGGACCTTAAACTTTAAGGTTATAAAATGCTATTATGTAATGAATTTGTACATTCTTCTCCATCTAAAACATCAAACATGGGTGTCCGAACACAATTATCACACCAATTATGAATGTTTTGTATAAAATCATACGCCGAGTCTTTAATCATATTGTAACTTTAAATCACCACAATAGTCTGGTAAATTTACTAGCATTGCACTATTAATATTTGTTTTTAAAATAACAAATACTGAATTATATAGCTTAGTAAGAAAATTAAAAAAAAAATACTTGGTTTAATCTTACGTGAAATTTGCTTAATTGGGGCAGCCACTACAGGGCCAAAATAGCTTAGTCCCGATGTGTCCCAATTAAGTGGAATCGACTGTATTTGATTTAGTTTGCCAATGTTCAGTTATTGCTAATATTTGGCAGTTATTGTGATCATTTACCATAGCTTCTAGTTGTAAAGCCTTGTTGCTTATAGGTCCGATATTAGTATGGATAATAATAATAATAATAATAAATATCTGTATTCAGTTATACAGCACCCATGTACATAAGATAACAGGACAGTAGACGGACAACGTAAACCAGCATCACTAAATAGGAGTATGTAGAAGTTAATATCACATTAATCAGCTACTTAACGTACCCCTTAGTAAGTCTTTAGTATTATAACGCGCTTGTGATATGTTTTAAGGACACCCTTCTGTGGACCAATATGACCTAATGAGTCACTTGTATAATTTGTGGACCAGAGTATAGTAGGGTTCGATAAAGTTACGTGGGAAGAGCTCAAATTGCAAACGCACATTTATAAGGTCTTTCTCCAGTGAGGCTCATCATTCTAAGCCGTTACGTGGATGAAGTGCACATATAATTTTTATGAGGCTTTCTCTGTAGTGGAACATCATATGTTTTGTTGACGCCATTCGCGTCATAAAAGGTTTATGGCCATAATAAGAGATGGTCCAGGATAATTAGGAGGACCGTCACGTCTGGGTTTTTCCTGGATGCATTATTATAACATTAGACACCTAGGATCGGCCAAGCTGCACCCCGGCCATGAATTGTTGGAACTTCAGGCTGTTATCCCGCCAACAATTACCATCAAGAGGAAGGGCAGATTCACTTGGCCAGCCGACGGCAACACATCATGCCACTCCTCCGCAAATGTTTTATAAGTGAATAAATCTTGTCAAGTTGTAATTCGAGTCTGAATTAATTATTCCACTCAACATGTGTCTTCAACTCTTATTTTTGGATGTACCATTTTATATTTGTACAACTACTTGTTAGAATGGGCATTTTTAAATGACAAGTTTGAGTAAAACTTGACGTACATTCGCCACATTTAAATGATTTTTCTCTTGTGTACACATATCCTCTTGTGTATATTCAAATGACTACTTCGAGTAAAACTTAATGGGCATTCATCACATTTGTAAGGTTTTTCAGCAGTATGGATCCCCTTGTGAATTTTCTAATCACTACTTTTAATAAAACTTATTTTGCATTAATCACATTTGTAAGGTTTTTCTTCCGTATGGATCCTCTTGTGAATTTTCAAACCAGCACTTTGAGTAAAACTTAATGTGCATTCATCACATTTGTAAGGTTTTTCTCCCATATGGATCCTCTTGTGAATTTTCAAACCAGCACTTTGAGTAAAACTTAATGTGCATTCATCACATTTGTAAGGTTTTTCTTCTGTATGGATCTTCTTGTGCCTTTTCAAGTGACCACTTTGAGTAAAACTTGATGTGCATTCATCACATTTATAAGGTTTATCTCCTGTATGGATCCTCTTGTGCATTTTCAAATTACAACATTGAGTAAAACTTAATGTGCATTTGTCACATTTGTAAGGTTTTTCTCCTGTGTGGATCCTCTTGTGAATTTTCAAACCACCACTTTGAGTAAAACTTAATGTGCATTTATCACATTTGTAACGTTTTTCTCCTGTATGGATCCTCTTGTGAATTTTCAAACTACCACTTTGACTAAAACTTAATGTGCATTCGTCACATTTGTAAGGTTTTTCTCCTGTGTGGATCCTCTTGTGCTTTTTCAAAGTAACATTTTGATTAAAACTTAATGTGCATTCATTACACTTGTAAGGTTTTTCTCCTGTATGGATCCTCTTGTGCCTTTTCAAGTAACCACTTTGAGTAAAGCTTGATGTGCATTTGTCACATTTGTAAGAATTTTCTCCTGTGTGGTTCCTCTTGTGCTTTTTAAGACTATAACTTGCTGTGAAACTTGATGTGCATTCATCACTCTTGTAGGTATTTCCTTCTGTGTGGATGATGTTGTGCCTGTAGAAAATATAATGTAGTCATCCCCTGTGTTACGTAACATTAATAAGTTTACAATTGTAACAATTGTACAATTGTTGTTTTAAGTAACAATTGTAAGAAACTGCAATATTTATAAAATAAACTAAAAAGATTCACTTTTCAGATAAAAATATTATAAATCTTGTGGTTCCATAGTGGGACAATCGGCGGTAGAGGTTTTGAAGAGAAATGCAGTTTTCTGGCCACTTCTGCCCCTTGCCGCCATATTACATAACTGCAAATTTCTTGGCCCTTATGTCTACCCCATTATGCACTGGACGTCCATCCACTTATATCTACGAGTACAAATTGTGTTTTGCCAAGATATTTCCCGATGTTCTGTTTTGAAAGTACAAAATTCTACAAATACAATATACTCGGTATATTGTATAGCAAGTGTAAGTACCGTTAACTCCCTAGGTATACCAAACTGTTTGTTAAGAATTACTTTTTGGAAAAATAAAAAACGAGGAAGTTCACAAAGTTTACGGAACTCCATCGGGGGCACACTCTATACAAGGTTGATTAATACTTTTCTTACATTTCATGTTTATCTTCCATGTGCTTCTCATAACTTGCCAGGCCATCATACGTAGCAGTACATATTTCACATGTGTATGGTATGACTTCATGTACTTGCACTGTATCTTCTTCTGCCTTTACTACACAATAATTGTCCTGAAAATACATGGTGTTATAAGCTGTATAATTCTCATTTACTCTTTTATCTACCTCTGAATCACTGCCTTCAGCTGAGTTCCAATTAGATATGCAATTCACAGAATTTATTTCAGGTTCTAAACCTGAAAAAGCTAAATTTATAGTATCATCGGATTACATTATAGCAATATAATATGTAATGCGTGGCTGCTTGGGTTTTAACTAATGTATGATGAAACACATATAAAGCTGGGTAAAGACGGGCAAACTGCTCAAGCTGAGCATGGGAAACTAATTCAAAAGTGAGTTTAACGCATAAGGCAGCCACCCATGTTGGAGGTTTGAAGTTAATCCACAACTGTTTAATTCCAACGCATTGCTTAAAATTGTTTACACAATTTTATACATGCCTCATGTGAATCATGCTATTTTTGACTCTTAGTATTGTCAGGAATCGGGATATCCATATTTTGTATAAATTAATTTAGCCTAATATTTAGCTTAATTTAGCCTAATATTTAGCTTAATATTTAGCCTAATAAAGATTGTTTATATATATTAATTTAGCCACAAAAAATGACCGATATTAAATGAGATTTAATAAATAAAAACACTTGGTAATGTTTCACAAAATTTAATGGAAAAGCTCTACACTTGTTTGAGTCTCATGACCATTATCAGGAGATTAAATTAAACTGAATACTTGTATATAAGATTAAAAGCCCATTACGATTTCCAGTATTTGCGGACTGAATTACTTTCAATAAATTCAATAATCCCATTGAAAACCCGGTGATTCTTAAAACATATTTAATCGTTTACAATATTCCCCATTGCTTTTTTAATCTTCAAGATTTCCAAGATCTCCTTGTTCTTTATTGCCTGCGTGGACCTCCTGGAAATCTCAAGAGATTAAAAACTTAATGTACTTACTACAGTACATATGCTGTAGATTTGTATCTTGGGACGCAAACATAAGCACATGTGGAGTATTATAGGTTAGTGTGCCGAAAAATTTTTATTCGGATAAAAAGCAATTGGTTAGGTTTTACGTGCAACTACAACAACAATCCACGGTCTCCTTAGACCACAATCATAATTAACGCCCAGTTATAATTCAATTTAATTTCACTTTAATAACATACCGTGTGCTGCATCAAAAGCATTTAGTAAGTCCTCGTCTTCCTCCTCGGATGTGCAGTTTTCGTTTTTAATCTTTACTCCTTCGATCTCAGAGCTGATCTTTTCAACTCTTGTATGAGTAGAGTTCATGCTCTCTCCTTACCGTTTCCTGTAGGCTGAATTTTATCCTAGTCAGTGACCTTACCAATGTGCAGAAGCGAATAATGACTCCAACAAATACACTAAAGAATGACTGTAACGAATAAGAGGACCAGGTTAGCACAGTCGTGATTACCGCATCGGGTCTGGCGTATGAGAATCAATATACTGATTTGATTGCTTAATCAATTAATGAATTCATTCATTCTTTCAATAATTCATTAATTCTTGACTGTCAGTGTGAGAAGAATGGTGAGAAGTTAGCGACGACATTGGCAGTAAGTGTTTTTTAAGGTTTAGTTTTATTACCAGTTTTCGCAGTGACCCCAACAAGAGAAAAGATAATATTCCTGTTATTGATGCAAGTGCCGACACACGTTACAAGATTTTTATAAATCATTTAATTATTCATTTATGGAATCTTAAGCAACATTCACATCCACTCAACTAGTAATTAACGTATGTGTTTGGTATATGGAAATACACACGAGTAGAATTATTCATTCTCATGAAAGCGGGGCAATGAGCAAGCCAGCAAACTGAGCAAAGAATGATGAGAAGTCAGCGGCAGTAGTATTAGAGTATCTAATTAGAGTATCTAATTACCTAGATTAAACATTACAACTTGTAAACATCTTATCTGCGAATGATAACACTTGCGCGCTTTGGCAGTTACATGTCCACAATATACTTGTTTATTTGAATGGTTTTCTACCTGTTACCTTCGTGCAATTGTAAACTAACTAGAATTTATCGCTTCTCTGTATTTACATCTGTGCTCTTGTTGATTTTCAAACACTTGACTACCTAACGAAGACAGTTAATAATTTAATTAAACTTGTAGAGTGTTGAAATAGGCAACCCAATATACCTGATTGGATTGAAGAGGCAGATACTTGATGAAACTCCATAGTAAAATAAGTAAATAAAACACTAGATTGCTTAAGTTTAAATCTGTGAAACTTAAACAACCTAGGTATTTGTGACCTCACTTCCTTATTGAATTTCAAATACTTGCCTGCGTAACTTGCCCACTAAATTCAACTTGTAGAGTATTGACGTGGGCAACCCAATATACATAATCTATTAATTCATTGAATTACAAAACAAGACTACCACTTAAAATTAGGGGGGTGGAGGGGAAAAAGATATTTTCCTCACAGCCGGCTATTAAAAATGGTAAAATGGTAGACACGTAGCCTCAGGATTTTTATTATCTTGGTGGCAAAAGTAAAATTTATTAACCATTAAACCTCGGACGTACAGCAGCAACAACAATAATGAAGAATAACAAGAATATCGAAAAAAATCGCAGGGCAGCAAAGGACATAGTAACGCAAGCGAAGAGGAACAAAAAATGGGAAGAATCTAGGGAGAAGATGGAGAAAAACAGCAAAGAAAATCAGAAGCTATTTTATAACATACTAAAAAGCAGAAGAAGAGAACCTAAATACGACACGAACTACTTATTAGATAGAGAGGGCAAAATTTTAATCGAAAGAGAAGAAATAATGTAAACATGGAGAAAATACTTCCAAGAACAAATCAACGTAGAACGGGAGGACGACGAAGAATATGGAAACCAAATAAACATGGTTGTGACAACAGACAACATAAATGTAGAAGAACTAACAGAAGCGAGCAAGGAACTAAAAATGGGATAGGCACCAGGAATTGACAAAGTTGAGACAGAGATGCTAAGGAACATAGGACCAGTAGCGCAATACAGACTTCACAAACGATTCAAACAAAGATGGGAAGAAGAAAGCATACAGCACGAATGGAAAGCGGCACTTAGAGTGCATATATATAAAAAAGACAAAAGAAATTGTAATAACTATAGAAAAAAAAATATATAAAAGAATAAGAGGAAAAATAGACAGCACAATAGACAATGCGCAAAGCGGTTTCAGAGCAGGAAGAGCATATTTTTACAATAAAACAAATAGTAGAAAAGAAGTATCAAACAAAACAAAATGTACATTGTTATATATCTAGAAGTGGATCTAGGAATCAACTGAACCACACAACTGCCATGTGTATCCTCTCTTTATTAAACTTCTATGCGTGGTCGTTGCGGTAGGTTAGACAACCTTCTTTACCTCTAAGGCACATACATTACTTACATTACATCTATATTACATACATCTATTACATCTCCCTTATTACGTTATAGTCGACCCAAAAATCTAAGAATATTACGACTTTGACTTTTAAGTATTTTATGGGGGTTTTATTTGGTGTTGCCATAAAATCAGCGCTTATACTGGCTTTGGGTCTTTATACAAGCCAGTATAAGCGCTGATTTTATGGCAACACCAAATAAAACCTCCATAAAATACTTAAAAGTCAAAGTCGTAATATTCTTAGATTTTTGGGTCGACTATACATAGTCATACAGTCTTTTTGGTTTTCTGGTTACTCTTTTACGGTTCACTCTTTTTACAATGTTATCATCTACAAAGTTATCATTTACAATACAATCATCTGTAATGTTGTCATTTACAATATTATCATCTGTAATGTTGTCATTTACAATATTATCATCTGCACTGTTATCATTTACAATATTATTATTATATACAAAATTTGAACGTTGTATCACTTCGTTTGAACCTTTGAAGTTTTTAATGTAAACACTATTTCTTATTATACATCTTCCATCTTCTTTTTCTATTTCGTAAGTTCTTTCTCTTATTTTATTCTTAATTTTTCCTAGTTTCCAAGTGCTTTTAGGCTTTTCTTGGAACCAAACTTGCATTCCATTTCTAAGTTCAACGTTTGAACGTACACCTGATTTGTCATAATAAATTTTTGATTTGATTTGTCTTGTGTCAATTTTGTTCTCTAGTTTTGTCTTATTTATAATTTGAGAATTTAGTTTGTTTTCATTAATGGGTAAGTTGTCTCTTAAGTATCGTGACATAAATATCTGAGATGGTGTATAGGTATCATAGACAGGGGTGTTACGGTAACTTAATAAAGCTAAGTATATGTCTTCTTTATTTTCGAATGTCTTATTAATTAATTTCTTAATGGTTTGAATTGATCTTTCTGTAAAACCATTGGATTGTTGGTGATGTGGGGATGATTTAGTTATTTGAAAATTCCATTCTTTGGAAAATGTTTCATATTCTTCACTGATGAATTGTCTTCCACTATCTGATACAACAATTTTGGGTATTCCATGTCTAGCAAATATGGATTTTAATTTGTTGATTACATTTTTTGAAGTTAGATTTTTGTTCAACGTCATGATTTCGGGATATTTTGAGTAGTAATCCACGGCAATAAGGAATGTTTCACCTTGTATTTCAAATAAGTCAATTTCTTTTTTTTGCCATGGTTTTTTAATTATTTGATGATTTATCATAGGCTCTCTTCTATTCGAGTTTGAATATTTATGACATACGTAACATCTATTAATTACATTTTCTATATGTGTTATCATATTAGGCCAATATACTGCAAATTTTGCTCTCGATATGCATTTATTTATACCTAAATGACCTGTGTGTATGTCTTCAAGGACTTTGTTTCTCCATGATTTTGGTATAATGACTCTTTGATTCATATATATTAAGTTATTGCTTCCCATTGTTATTTCTGACTTAATTTGTAAAATGGTTTCTAATTTACTGTCATTTTATTTATGCTCTTTGGCCATCCATCCTTAATAAAGGTTTTTATCATTTTTAATTCTTCATCATCTTCAGTTGCTTTTATCAATTGTTTTAACCTGTCCTCTGTTAGCTGAACTTTTGCCACTTCTGATATTGTTAGGCCAGCGAATTACCTTTAGCTTAATACTGACTATTTTTAATCCATAAAAACAGTTTCAATACTAATTCTGCTGTATTATTCTTATGATTGGTAATTATTTGTATTGTCAAGACGTCGATTAATAAACAATGGGATTTGCATCAATGAAACTTATTTATTTAATACAAACTAATGATACAAAAATATAAAAGGTTATATAATCGTATAATAAAATATGGCAATCGCTCTCTTCTTTTGCTCCTTCCAACGACCGTCATTCTGTAACAATTAGAAGAGTGATCGTGAGTTTACAACTCAGTGAGACAATTGTATTGGTTGACCCGAGTATTAATTGGTCAACCCGATATCCTTGATTATTTACGGTGAAACAATTATCTTTGGTAAATTGTTTATCGATAGGTCAACCTCAACTCTCCACAACAATACAATGACTCACCATACTTGTTGACCCGAGCTCAACTCTCCACAACTATACAATGATTCACTATACTTGTTGACCCAAGTTCAACTCTACACAACCATACAATGACTCAGCATATTTGTTGACACCGAGTAATAATTGGTCAACCCAACATCCTTGTTATCTTCTGAGACAATGGAACAACGATGGGTCAACCTCAACTCACACACAACCATACAATGACTCACCTTCAATTTATCCATACGGACACTAAACAATAAAACTTTACTGAAACTATTCTATTAATTCGTCACGGCCCGCTTCGCCTGGTAAGACTCCTTAATGCGCTGCAAATGCGTCTGTTACCTTCAAAAGGGTCCAACAAGAGAGGCAACTTGGCCTTGAATTTATAAACAACTGCGTCATCGGCCCGCTCGTATACGCCCGAACCTAAATATTATGATTTACCATTTTAATAAATTGGGTGATATAACACCTCTTAAATTGTTAAATTTTTTTCGATTAGGCATACTTGAGCGTTTAATTCTAAGATATCTTCGAATACTTTATTTACTATTGGTCGTGCTAATGTATCAGCTATTATTATATATTTGCCTGGTTTGTAAACTAAATTTATTTTATATTTTTGTAATGTCAAAAGCATCCTTTGTAATCTAGCTGGGCATGAGTTTAATGATTTTTTGAATATGAAAATTAATGGTTTGTGATCGGTTTCAACTGTAAACTCTCTTCCATAAACATATTGATAGAACTTTTGTACGCCAAAACATATTGCTAATAGTTCCTTCTCTATTTGAGCATATCTCTGCTGAGTTTCTGTCATAGCTCTAGAAGCATATGCACATGGTTTTTCATTTTGCAAAAGTGCTGCTCCTAAGCCTGAGCTAGATGCATCAACTGATATTGTTATTTGCTCACTTGGATTAAAATACTTTAAAATTGGTTCTTGTGAAATTATCTTTTTTAATTCGTTAAATGCTTTTTCTTGAGGGTGTTCCCATGAAAATATATTGTTATCTTTTATTAAATCCCTTAATGGTTGAGTAATTTCTGATAAGTTTGGAATAAATTTTCCTACATAAGTTATGAAACCTAGGAATCTTTGGACATCTTTTTTATTAATTGGTTTGGGAATTCCTACGATGGCTTCAATTTTATCTTCATCCATTGATTTACCTTTATTTAAAAACTTATGTCCTAAATACTTAACTTCATCTAGACCAAATTTACATTTGTTTCTATTAAATTTTACATTTTTTTCTCTAGCTATCTTAAATACTTCTTCCAATATTTTGTCATGTTCTTCTTTAGTCTCAGCATGAATTAAAATATCATCGACATAGATTACTACACCTTTTATATGAAAAAGTTCATGAAAAGTTTCTTGGCATACTTCACTAGCAGTTTTAATACCAAATGGTAGTCTATTGAATTTGTATCTACCATGAGGGGTTGCAAAAGTGCATAACTTACTAGATTTTTCATCTAATGGAATGTTCCAAAATCCACTAGCTGCATCTAATATTGTGAATATTTTTGAACCATTCAAATTTCTTGTTATTTCGTCCATGTTTGGTATTTTGTATTTTCTATCTATTATAACTTCATTTAAATCTCTAGGTTCTAAGCAGATTCGCAGAGAACCATCTTCTTTTCTAATTAGTACATATGAATTTATCCATTCTGAGCTGCCTTGAACTTTTTCTATTATTTTTATTTTTTCTAAATTTTCTAAACATTTTTTAAATTGATCTTGTATAGAAAAAAGGTACATTTCTTATTGGATTTACTACTGGTTTTGCATGTTTTTGTATTTCAATGTGATATGGCTTACTTGTTTTACCTATACCTTCAAATACATCTTTATATCTATTGGTTAATTCTTCATAATTTTTAATTTGGTTTTTATTTACTGTATTAATGAATTTAATATCCTCATCATTTTTTATGTTTACTATTCCTAAATGAATACATGTTTTTATACCTAAGATTGACCCATTATTACTTTTGTCTACAAAGAATTCAGTTTTCTTGAAACAATTTCCATTATAGTATAAATCTAGATAACATTTTCCCAATATAGGAATTTTATCTCCAGTAAATGTGACTAAGTTTTCCTTAATGTTCTCAATATTTTTTTAATTAAATATACACGCTTTTAATTCAAAGTAGGAAATTATATTGACATTTGCTCCCGTATCTATTTTAAATTTAGCCTTTTCATCTGCATCTTCACGTATACTCAACTCTATAATGCAATGATTAAAATTATTGAGGTTTTTGTTTCCATTATTAATTGTGTCTATACTCAAGTGATCATTACAATTATCCGATTGATTCACTTGGTTTACAGATTTATTCCTACATTTAATTGCAAAGTGATTGTCCTTTTTACATTTTAAGCATATTTTACCGTATGCTGGACATTTATTTATCGGATGTGATTTACCACATCTTGAACAGTCTTTAATTTCTCTTTGTACCTGATTGTAATTTCTATTTTCGTTCGATCTTGAAGAATCTTCTCGGAATTTTTGTGTTGTTTTCTTCTGATTTCTTCCTTGATCCACTTCTTTGTAATTTCTTGTCTTGTCTCCACTCGTTAATTGTTTCATATCCTGAAGCTGCTGTCTGGATGTTTCGGTTAACACACATGTCTCGATTGCTTTTTCCAGGGTGTACTCTTGATGTTGTAGAAGTTGCTCTCGAACCTTCTCATCTTTTATCCCAATGATTAGCATCGTTTTTATTAATTCCGTTTTAAAATTTTCAGGGAATTCGCACTGCTTTGCTTGGTTTTTTAATGATGACATACTGTTCTGTGCTTTCATCATTTTGGCGGGACGTGAAGGATTTATATCTCTCGTAGGTTAGGTCCTTTTTTGGAATGAAATAGTCATTAAATTTCTTCTTTAGTACAGTAATTTTGTCCTTATCATCGTCACTAAATGTGAAGCTATTGTAGATTGCAATGGCTTCTTCGCCCATTAAATGCAGTGAATGTGCACATTGCGTTTTTTCTGGTTTTGAGTCTAATTCAACAGCGGCGGAGTATATTTCATACCTCTGCTTCCATTGTCTCCGATTCTCATTGAGATTGCCGTTTAATTTAATTGGTTGGATTCATCTGCTTTCCATTTTCACGTCTTCTTTTTATTTCTCCTTTTAATGTCCGTTAAGCTGCGCCATGTTATATATCTAGGACTGGATCTAGGAATCGACTGAACAATACAACTGCCACGTGTTTCCTCTCTTTATTAAACTTCTATGCGTGGTCGTTGCGGTACTTTATTTACCTCTAAGGCACATACCTTACATACATTACATCTATATTACATACATCTATTACATATATAGGATTTATTGACTTGGGAAAAGCATTTGATACAGTACCACGCAAAAAAAGTTGGGAATATATTACTTGAAAGAAGAATAGAGCAAAAAAACACCAATATTATAAAACAAAAATACAAAGACAATAAGAATGGAGTCATACATAACAATTACATCGGAACACTTCAAGACAAATAATGGTTTGAGGCAAGGTGGAGGACTTAGCCCAACATTATTCATTTTACATAAGGACGAAATTATAAAGAAAACAAGGGGCAGAATGAAAGGAATAACAGTAGGATACAGAAACATGTTACCAGTAAACATAACAGAAGGCGCATTCGCTGGCAATTTAATGATATTAGCAAATAGTACAACTAACCTACAAAATAACATAAATATGTATAACGAAGTAATGACAGAATATAATATGAAGATAGACAAACATAAGACAAACATAATAGGCAAAAATAGAGAAAAAATAGAAATACTAATAGGAAATGAAGAAATCGAGCCGGTAGAGCAATTTAAATACCTAGGAGTAGACATAACACAGGAAGGGAAAAATGAGAAAGAAATAAGTACTATAATCGACAACACAATAAAAGTATACTATCAAAGGAATAAGATACTAAAAAACAAAAAAGAAGTAACGAGAAAGACCAAATTAAACGTATATAAAGCAATATACTGGAGTATCTTAACGAACGGCTGTGAATCATGGATAATGACAAAAAGAGATGTAAGCAGAATCCAAGCGGCTGAAATGAAGAATCTGAGGGGAGTAGCAGGGAAAACAAAAATTGAAAGAGTAAGAAATGAGGAAATCAGGAAAGAATTGGAAATTGAAACTATACAGGAGTACATAGAAAAGAGGCAGATTAGATGGTGGGGTAACTTAATAAGAATGTACGAAACTCAGCCCTCAAGTAAAAATAACGTGGGAAACGAAGACGATAGATAAGAACAAAAGAGGAATACCCAAAATAGGAAGGAATTAAATGGTTGTAAAAATACTAGAAGTGAAAGGAATGTCAGAAGGAGAAGCAAGGAAACCAGCAAGAGATAGACACGAATGGAAAAAATATTGTACATAAGATGCAAAAAGAAATAGAAAAAGTAGAATACGTCAAATATGATGTAAATAAGATAATACTGTAAACAAAACGCCAACACCGCAAGGTAAAATGACAATTGATTAAATTAAATTAAATTATAAATTTAACCAATGGGATATATTAAAAATGTAGCCGAAATTTGAAAATTCGAATTTCAGTCGATTTCAATAGGAGCTCAATTTTCATTCGAACCGACTGTCGCGTCATCTGTAAATCGTGCACAACAACAATGAATTCATTCGAAAGTCGAAACGAGTGACGCGCCATCTGTGAATTGTGCGCAACATCAATTGCACACATTTTCTACATTGCCAACTGCATAGCTATCAAAGGACAGGACGCCATTTTAGACGCCATTATTAATTTGATACTAACCATGAGCAGTTTGTTTGCTATGGAATTTGCTTCAAACGTGAACAAAACGGTAAGTTGTACCTATCTACTTATTTAATATACACGATGATATGTGTACGTGATCAACCTATAAACGTACAAATTGAACTGTACCCTTTTACTACCACCATTTCAACGTATAACGCCATGGACAATAGTAGTGACTCGGGCATTGTTATTACTAAAGATGGTGATTTGATTATAGTGGCACTTATTTAGATAATGAGGTATTGTGTAAATGAATAATTCGTCATAAGAATAAGTTGGTAATTTTGGGGGCATTGCTAGTTATTAATACGTAGCGACTGTGCCTTTGAATGTTTTCGTGACTCAACATCAGTCAATGCCTTAACATTTTCGGTTATTTCAAATTGCATTGAATTACTGCCTCCACTACAATATGTATTTTTCCACTCGCTGCATGGTAACTACACTGTTGTAACATTGATTTGGTGGAAGTAAGCCCCACTTACCGATAAAGCTTTGGTTGTTATGAGCACCGGGAAATAAGTAATCAATAGCGTTCTTTCTCTGGCACCAGTCTTTAAAACACTTTTGATAACACCCCTTCGACTTCTCCGGCAGTAGGAAGGAACAGGCAGCATCTGCAGACTCTTCAATTGCCATTTCTTGTTTATTTTCAATGGAATTCATTTTACAACTGAACGAATGCAATTTCTGAAATTCACACTTTGTTTGAAAAATAGTCTTAGCAACCAAAGCCATACTGACATTTTGTTCGTGTTGCCAAAATAAATTAATCAAACACAAACAATTAAACCAACTTCAGGAGTGGAAAAACAGTTATAAGCAATTTGAGAGGTAAGTTTTAACCAGTCTCGGTCTTTATTGCTAGCCCTCGCTGTCGCTCGGAGCGCAAACTCGACCTCGACTGGTAAACGATACTTACCTCTCTTAATGCTTAAATAACTATTAAGCATTAAGGGAGGTAAGTATTGTTTACCAGTCGAGGTCGAGTTTGCGCCCGAGTCATAACGAGGGCTAGCAATAAAGTCCGAGACTGGTCAAAACTTACCTCTCGAATTGCTTATAACTGTTTTTCCACTTCTGAAGTTGGTTTAATTGTTTGTGTTTGATTAATTTATTTTCGTAACTTGAACAAAATATCAGTGCGGCTTTGGTTGCTAAGACTATTTTTCAAACAAAATGTGAATGTCAGAAATTGCATTCGTTCAGTTGCAAAATGAATTCCAATGAATATAAACAAGAAATGGCAATTGAAGAGGCTGCAGATGCTGCCTGTTCCTTCCTACTGCCGGAGAAGTCAAAGAGGCGTTATCAAAATGCGCATAAGTATTATAAAGAGTGGCGCCAGAGAAGGAACGCTACTGAAATTATTTTTTCCACTCCCTGCAAGGTAAGTACACTGTTGTAACCATAGATAACCCCATAGATAACCCTCTTATAGATAGGCCACTCACATTGCAAAAAATTTCAGACTTAGTTGTTGGTCGCGCTCCGCGAACAGCGCTGATCACAGAACGATTTTTGGCGGGAGCTTTAAACGGAATAGAAATTCAAAATTTGAAAATGAAACTCTTTTCAAAAACAATTTCAAAATTTATTGTGTTCACAGTACAAAGTTTAGAGAATCAGTTAACTTGGTTACATATAAATAATATGCAATCATAAATATGTATTGCAAATACAACAAATATTAAAACTGTTCTTGAATCTTCACATAGAAAATAAAATGCAAACGTATATGAGCAAGATCAATTTTATTAAGGACTGTTTTCAATTCTGAACATTAGTAAAGTTAATGTTTACAAAGATTAGTTCATACATTTGTAAAAATGTCGATATTTATTATAGTAAAATAACTGAGATTAATAATTATAACAAAATCTGACAATCACAAACAAATTTCAGTTATAATTTGTATTTTACAAAAATTGACCGACTATCGCGAACTAAACCTTAAAAGCTATATTTAATACATACCATCTTCTAATGTACGATTTCGTTATTAACATTGGTGCAACGTTAGAGCATCTATTTATTAGACAAACGCATTATTTGCCTCTAAAATGTATTTATGGTTTACATCCCTATTAATTATTGGTAATACCTTTGATACTGATATTACAGAAGTACAAGCCGTACTTTTGTAAATTACCTACATACTACATAAATATGTGCTACAATGTTAGCGTCCAAATAATTACTAAAATATTAGTAATATTACAATTAACAATAGTACATACTTTAATGTTTAAAATCAAATATGCACAATTATATTATGTCAATTTTAGTAAGTAATAATACTAACAATACACAATATACACATATTACATGAGGCATTTTCGGAATAGTAACAATGTTACTACACTTTAGTGCATTACCAAGTAAAACACGGTTTAAGTTTAAAAGATTAAAATTATTAGATACATAATGTCACATTATTATAGGCTAGGGTATATGGTCAAGTCAATCAGTTTAAACATCTTACTTTGTTTGTAACGGGGTGTTTTCCTTGGTGGACCGTATTCCTTAGTGGACTCTTCGGAAGGTGAAACTGTGGAAAATGAAAATTTAAGTAAATAGGTGAACGCTTTTATTTTCAATTTCGTACCTTTTCTATTGCAAATTACTGGTGCAAAGCTAGGGGAACTATTACTGGTTGATGCTATAATTTCTTGCTGGATGGAACCGTCAACTAGAATATTTTACTTAGGTATTTATTTAGTCACATACAAGCTGATTCTTGACATATATGCATAAACTTTATCTATTGCCGGGTATAATAATATTTATGCTACAGGTAGGGAAGAATTGTAATTATTAACATTATAGTTACCAAATTCATCTACTACAACTGTCTCAAATTCCTCCTGTGGCTCAGTCTCAATCATGTATGTGCCTGTAAATCATTAGATGAGCATAGATTGTTCAACAGTATGAAATTCTCTTACTCAAAATATTCGACAGGAATAATGTAGGTACAGCATTTTTGTTTTAAATTTGAACGATTGCGATTGCAAGGAAATCTTGCGTTTTCATCAAAGTGTCGATCGTATAACCTGTTTGCCCCTCGGGTTTTTTTTAACTCCCTTGTCCAGGTATTCAGCTCTATTTGCTGCAATCACCCATTTCTTAAAGAGCTGCAAAAGTGATAGCAATAAGGAAATTATCTGATTGTGACATTTAATAATTACATCTGAAACTTGAGGAAATACGTGCATTTTCGCAGTTCTGCTACTATTTCCACATCCTTTTACATAGCACTGATGAACCATACTTAAATATTACTGTCTACTACTACTATAACTATATATCACAAAACGAAATACTGTCCGTAACTAACTTTACTATACTAATAATAAACTAACAAAACGAGAAATTGTCTGAAATTAACTTTAGCTATAAATTACAACTAACTAAAGGATAAATTGTCCGATAACTAATGATAACTATATATAACTAACAAAAAACTAAACCACCAAGTCAAAATTCAACGCACAAACACAAAGTCAACAAGTAAAGTCACAATGCAATGCGCACACACAAAATCAAAATCAATGGAAAAGAGCAACGGGAAGTAAGTAATCACTTACTTCCCTCAGGGAAGTAAGTAAAATAATTTGAATAGCGTTCTTTCTCTGGCACCAGTCTTTAAAACACTTATACGCATTTTGATAACACCTCTTCGACTTCTCCGGCAGTAGGAAGGAACAGGCATCCTCTTCAATTGCCATTTCTTGTTTATTTTCATTGGTATTCATTTTACAACTGAACGAATGCAATTTCTGACATTCACACTTTGTTTGAAAAATAGTCTTAGCAACCAAAGCCGTACTGACATGTTGTTCAAATTGCGAATATAAATTATCAAACACAAACAATTAAACCAACTTCAGGAGTGGAAAAACAGTTATAAGCAATTCGAGAGGTAAGTTTTGACCAGTCTCGGTCTTTATTGCTAGCCCTTTGCTGTCGCTCGGGCGCAAACTCGACCTCGACTGGTAAACGATACTTACCTCTCTTAATGCTTAAATAACTATTACTTGCTTCCATGAGGAGGTAAGTTTTTACTTACCTCCCGTTGTTCATAGTAACCCAAGCTTTATCGGTATGTGGGGCTTACTTCCACCAAATCAATGTCACAACAGTGTACTTACCATCTAGGGAGTAGAAAAAATATCTATCGTCACTACCGTAAAACATGGATATAACGAAGCTTAGTGAAATAACAATAAACAAAGTAATTAAAAAAAATGCATACACAAGGAACCACACATAAAATGGAAACATCGTAATGCCTGCTTTACGCGGTCAAAGAAATTTTGTAACCTTGAAGTTATTGTTTCGTGTAATGCATAAAATTGTCGTGAATAAATTGACGACAATAAATTAAGGAATAAATTATCACAATAGAACCTTCTCTAAGTTTTCTGCAATTTTTGGGGGAATTCTAGTTACATTTTTGGTTTTAAATTAATACCAACCTACTGGTGTAATACATATGCAGCTACTGCTAACACATACAAGACAGCACAATGTTTTTTTTGTTACTTTTCCTACTTTCATTTTTAACACACAAATAGAGTCAACATGAGAAGAAAGTAACACTGACAGTTGGCAACACATTGACAGTGCAGAAGTTCCAAGTTTACAGTTGGCAAAAATTTTGATCATGTAATACGCCTTCACATTTTCAATTTATTTACGAATTTATCCATGATAAATTCATGAATTTCTATATAAATTTCTTTGACCGTGTAAAACATGCTTAATACAATACACACAATACGATTCTATGGAATAAAATTCAACATTGGTTGAATTCAACACACGTTAAACTCAGAACTTTGAGAAAAGGGGCAATATATGACAATTCACCAAATAAGATAGAGAGACATAATAAGGTTAAAGCGTTCCTAAGAGCCATTCTGATTTAATCTCTGTTAAGGTAGACTGAAAATAGTATATTAAACAACTAGTGAAATAAGTCACTGGCTATAGCACGAGTCCAAATTTAAAATATGAGCCGGGAAGCGGGTTATGTTTTAACGGACGAGTGCTAGAATTGATTTACTCACAAGTTTTTTATACCATTTTTGATAATTTGCGCATTTTTTATATAGAATACGTATACAGGGTGTCCAAGATAAGGATCAACAGCATGGGGATCTTGGAAACCGTAAAAGTTACAAAGGCAGTTAAATTACAGAAAAGTTGCGCAATTCAGTGGCCAGTAATATTCTGTTGAGAAAACCAGAAATTTCCGCGTACTTCCGGAGATATTCAACAAAGTCTGAATTTTGTTCAAAAAATCGTTTCTATTTTGTTCTGAAATTATTTGAAAAGGTATAAGAAAACCAAAGGCACTTTCTGCCACATTTTGAGCTCTACAAGACAGCGTTTACAAATTTTCAGTACAACGTTTCATTTTGAAGAAACCATCATCAACTATATTTTTCTATATGGCCCGTAAAAAAAGTACGCCATGTATTAGATAGCATTTCCTATTACGAATTCAATGATTTATATCATAGTATGTTGTTATTCAGAAAAAGGATTGTTAATACTTTTTTAGCATTTTCTTGTAGTAGGCATTGAAATGCTGACGAAGAGAAAAATATTATTTTCTAATTTTAATCCAGAATAGGTAATAAAATAGTAACTTCGAATAGTTTAGTAAGAATAGTAAGAATATTGAAACATTATAGTTATTAAGAACCACACTTATTATTTTTTTACTGTAATATGAGTATTGTTCTGTTCATTTAATGGTGACAAAAAGAAAAATTATTATCTAATTTTAACCCAGAATAGTTACCAAAATAGTTACAAAAAATAATTAAACAAGAATAGTTGTTAAACTTTGAAACATTATGGTTATTTAGAACCACACTTATTATTTTTTTACTGTGGTATGAGAATTGTTCTGCTTAATTTTAACCTAGAATAGATACCAAAATAGTAACTGAAAACAATTGAGCAAGAATAGTTGTTAAACATTGAAACATCATAGTTATTGAGAACCACACTTATTATTTTTACACTGTGGTATGAGAAGTGTCTGTTTATTTAATTATCTTAAAATCGTAAAATTAGGCCATAAATTTTGTCTTCGTCTCTCATTTCAACGCATGCTACACCAAAATGTTCTAAATGTGTTTCTAAAACAAGATTTTTTTTCTGGATTAAAGCATGAGAAACCATACTGTGATATAAATCGTTGATTTCATAATAGGAAATTCTATTTAATACAGTGTATTAAAAAACAAAAAAATTTAAAAAAAATACAAACATGACTTGGCCTTAACTTATTTAAGCTTTGCTTTTGTTAATGTATTCCGATAAAAAGTTTTACTTGGTAACCTTTGGTACACAGTATACTCATGAGATGTTGTAGGATGACTTGATTGCAACCCTAATTCTAACCAGGGTTGACAAAATGACGGGACAATTTGGAAAAAGATAGTATACATGAACTTTTGCTGGTTTTTCTAGTTTTTTTTTTGGCTGTTAATATAAAAACAATATAAAATGGAAAATATAAATTGAAATTAATTGTAATGCTTGTAATTAAATGTAGAAAAAAAATGTAGAAAAATCTGCATGAGAAAAGTCCAGGGGTTTTTCTAATCGGTTTTAACCGGTTAAATCCACCACTGTTTTTTCCAAAGCGTTTTTTTTTTAAACAACCCTGATTCTAACGGTAGTTATTTCTTTTGTTGCAGATTATTACAACTTTCCGCTGCATACATTGGTATGAAACTATATCTTTTAAATACTTCAGAAGAATATCGTAATTCTGTCATATACATTCACCACAGTGTGGGCAGCTTAATACGATTTCCACCGAATTTTTACATTGATCACGTTTGCAGCACAGAAGAGAATTACTTATGCTCGAGCATAAACAGCCCTCATAATATCGCTACACTAGAGTACTCTTGAGAAAATGGTAAGTTTCTTTGCCTTAACCACCGGCATAATAAATTTATACTTATTTAATATACAAAACTTGATTACATTTCTAAAATGTAATGTTGAGTACTCACTGTACTTTCGTCTAAAATAAATGTATAATTCTTATGATTTTTGGTTACGATTTAATATTTTATGTCAGTTATTCTCACTGTACTTTCGTCTAAAATAAATGTATAATTCTTATGATTTTTGGTTACGATTTAATATTTTATGTCAGTTATTCTGTTTGTGACAATGAAATTAATTATTGAATTCATTTATTTTGCTTATAGGCTTTCTTATGCACTTGAATTATAATACAGGAGTATATGCCATTGAGTTTAATGATGACTGGCCTAAGGGAAATTTACAGTTGTTAAGTTGAATTGCAGAAATGTTCAAATAGCACTTAAAAAAAAATAGAGGTTGGTACAAAGGCGAGCTTTCAATGACGTTATTTGCACAGCTCATGTCAGCGCATTTGTTGTAAGAAAAGATACACAAATTTGATATAAAAGTCAAGAAAAATATTAAAACTCCTAACGAAATAACCGATTTTGAAGTGTTTCCAAGCATTTATAAAGAATAATGGACAAGATAAAATAAGAATAAAAACAATTGAATAAATTCGATTTCAACTTACCTCTTCGTAAATCGTCTGACGTTTCACAGCAATTTACAACACAATAAGCCGGGTTTACCACCCCATTTAAGAGGAACCACTTACATAGCTACACACAAAATACTTGATGTGAGCGACCTCTCTTCATCGGTTTTCATACAGTCAAACCTATTTCCAAAATTCGAAATATCCAAGTATTTATATCACCCAGAAATATAAAAATAATTTTTCACTCATGGAAGTTGTAAATAGCATTTCAAATTTTTTACTGTTTTCACTTTTATACATGGATTTTCTATTAAAACTTTTCTTTTGTCATGAATTTAATATTCATAACAATTTTTCCTTAAAATCCGATAAAGCTTATCACTTCTCCATTCACAATCACATTGTTCTCTAGCAAAGTTGAATACATGATTGAAAAGTATTCATTGTTTTGATGATATTTCGCCATTTTTTGACTAAATTCTTCTTTTACAAAATAATGGTCTGGGGAAGACTTATAATTCCGGGTGTCCTGGGAGAAAGGAAACACCCTATATATCTACGAATATAATTTTTTTCCACGAAATCGCTGATACACTTCAATTTTTAATTCAAGGGCGACAACTTTTGACATGCAATTGATGCTCAATTATTTGACCCCTTGCCGCAGAGGAGGTAAACCCAATTTTTTAAATTTGTGTAGAGGTTGAGTGATCGCTCATTTGAAAGCTTACTTAATTCACAATATAATTTAAGCTTACTTAATTCACAATATAATTTGATGCTCAATTATTTAACCCCCTTGCCGCAGGGGAGGTAAACCCAATTTTTTTAAATTTGTGTAGAGGTTGAGTGATAGTTCATTTAAAAGCTTACTTAATTCACAATATAATTTAAACTCGGCTTATCTTAAACAACTGATTTTGACATTGAAATGTAAAAGCACATAATAAATATTTATTGAAAAAACTTTCTACTACATTTATCTGACCAAGAGTGTATACCAATATCCATCTAAATTCCTATTCCGAAATATTCTCTATTTCTAACTTAAGACAAACTTAACAATTAAAATAAAAACAAAATTGACTTTGTAAACCAGTGGAGGTGGGGAATAAAACAGACGCTGGATAAAACTTTTTTTTGTTTGTGTGTTCTTAACGGTTGCGAGTAGTATAGTCTAATGACTTGACAACTGCACTCAGCCTGACAGTGAAAAAGTCATGCTTCATTAATTTTTAAACAACCATGACCATGTGCATACGATAACCCAACTTTTTTCGTTGACATTTTAGTAACTAAACGGCATTACAGTCTGTATCAACACCTTATTTTAGTGCTGTTTTACAGGCACACTAAAGAATATTTTAAAAGACTAGACACTGACATTGCAATGTCAAGTAAATGGACTATACTTTATATTTGTCCACTATTATATGCGCCAAAATGAAATACAGATCATCATAAATTCCTATAGATATGAATTGTCAAATTAAAGGTCGGCCAAAATGTCACATTGTATAATAATTTTGACAGTGTACTTGTAAAAAAACTAGTAACAAATATGTCATTGATGTCAACACGTGTTTTGAGATTATGAGACCTATTAGTTTTTAATAATTTGAGTTGGTTTAATAACAAGAGATAGTTACCGTTGCATTTTTTAATTAATAAATTGTGAAAATGAGAAAGAAAGAAAAACGTTTTAAATTCATTCAAAATAGGACAATTCATATTGTAATATTGACATAATATTGCCGCCAAAATGAAATAAGTTAAATTACTCATTGGCGTTCCTAGTAACTTTATCAATAATGCCAACCCAAAGTGCCATTGACAATTCATATCTATAATGGATTTAGTTTATATTCATAGATCTATATTGTACACTTGGTATTGCCTACTAACAATTGCACATGCTAACATCCAAAGCCATGCCGGCATTAAATTGCATCGATGTGAAACTAATAATGTGTTTCTTTGTTCTAGATGCAGCCACAAAGTGTATCATGTTTGAAATCAACTCTGTTGGATGTTCAATGTCCAATGACAAAACTCAACACAGTTCAGTAAATCTGATTTACTGTAAACTCTTAACAGAAATGAAATAATTAACAACCTGAATCGTTACTTTGCTAATCATGTTAATCTGAGTTTTACCACTTGGCCGATTGTATCCGAGTTTGGAACGGTAAGATTATTTTTTCAAGATCCAATATATCAAAGCCAAGATATTATGAATTGTATGCTACCATGTCAAGAAATTTTATTATTCATTTATAATCCAGGATAAATAAGAATATATTCGTTATTCCAAACAAAATTTTGTTAGATAGGACACGTTTTCTGAGCGTGGTAGTATAGTTTTGGCTGTATTTAGTGTTTTGCTACAGATAGGCCAACATTTTTGCACCACTATGCATGATGGGAATGTAAAGGAACAAAAATCAAAATGCACATTATTGTTACTTCAACTCCTTATTTTACATTGTTAATCATGTTAAAGTCATGTCAAGACTCTAAAGTTCTGGTGAAAAGCCCAGAGTTCAGTTATTTTTTCGGAGTAAATACAGATGTAAAGGTTAATTTACTTTAATGCTTATTTATTTATAACGTGTACGAACTTCATGCATTATACAGAGTTATCAAGAAAGTAGCGTCCACTTTTCCAATTAGTGGCAACAGATGGAACTCTTGGTATAAAATATTTGTGATATATGGCAACATGACAAAACAGTGTCAATGTCAATTGTAAATTAGGTTAAATTGTTCAATATCAACTGTCAAGCTTTAAAAACATTTATAAACAGTGTTAAAGACAATAATGACAACTGATGACATTTAAAAAAATATATATGATTTTCTTGTATCCTAGGAAACATTTCAGTAATGTTGCAAGATGTATTTATTTTGCATATCGAACAGTGCCATCTATTAGTATCCATCGTAAAAGTTGACACCACTTTCTTGAACGCTCTGAATGACATGCCAACTGTGATGACATCTAGACACTTTTTTGTCGAATGACGTTTGGTTAGATTATTAAAATGTAAAAATAAGCTTTGTTCCGATATATCAGGTCTAGTTCTCATGTATGGCACGATATCTACATATGCAAATACAATATTTTTTTATCCCCTTTGTAACAAAAATAAACATAAATATTATACATATATTTTTCTACACATATGATATTGTATCATACATTTTGTATTTATGTATATTTCAATTACAACTGAATTGCTTTGCTTCTGCAAATGTATTAATTATATCATCACACAACTACGATTTTTGTAAGTTAACATGACAATACAAGTAGCATTAAAAGAAGTAGCTATTAAAAGAATAGCATTGGTAGTTAATCCATTTTCTGCAATTATTGTGGTTGTAAAGTTGTCACGTTATTAGACGAATAGTGTGAATATTTCACTGCACGGAGTTAAATCCAAAAAGGTAAAGTGATAGTGTAAAGTAGTATAAAATACATAGTAAATATATAGTACAAAATGTATATACAGATGAAGGTATAGCGATATGTTTAGATTTAGAGCTAAAACGCGTGCTAAATATTTGTCAAGTACTTACCGTTCTATTTGAAGCGCTACGAGGAACAGCGACCACGTCGATGGATTAAACTTTTTCTTCACGATATCCTACGCAAAAAAAAGTGAAATTTGGGGTAGATTTTTAATAACAGTTACTTAACAGTAGAGTTTAGATATTAACAGATTTCACGAAATTTACATCCAAACATTGCATTCTGGTGATTGACCGTCAATTTCAATGTAGATAACTAAAATATATATGTATCTGAAATTAGGGTCACCGGGAAAATTTGCCCGTATCCTAGATACGAAGATACCACGGAAATTACACTGGCGAACGACCAAGTCCATCTTTTATCGAAATCGAGCTGGTGGCCTCATCTGCTCATATGCATCATCATGATTAACTATATTTTCAAGAGCCATTGCAAAAAATTAATTGCTCAAATTAAAATATGGCGTGACAGTTACCGGAGGAATTTAGAAGTTATGCTCGGCGTAATTTTAAGATGGGTCTAAGCGGCTGCTCTTGACAACTTGCATCAAACCTTACTTGAGACGTGCTTAAAATGCGGTGCAAACAAATTTCTGATTTAAGCCTGCTCACATTTAAAGCTGTGTTTAAGCCTTACTTGTTTCCTGTGGTGCAAGTGGCCATTAGTAAATTATAATGCTTAAGTTATGCGGTGTTGAGATGTTTCTTGTTTATTTATTGGGTATTTTGAGTAATATAACTATTGTTTGGATTTAAAATGAATATTAAAGTGACATGATATTGGTATCAACATTGTTAAAATAATATTTTGAAATTACAAACTTGAATATTACTAAATGCAGATACTACAATTGTTTTGTTTTTGTTGCAGGACTTCTCAAGAAGAAAGCCCCCAAGAAATCTACTACCACCAACTCGTTTACAACAATTTTTTTCTACTACGAAAAAGTACTGAGTCGTACACGATTATTTCTTCCTACTTGTCACGGTCCGAAATGGACCTCATCCCTAATTGGCCTCTTCCCCATCTGTTTAATTGTTAACATTTTAGCGATCGATGATTGATCCCGGGATATTCACGTTCTATTTTTAAGCCTGAAGGCATGCGCAAGTTGATTGGAGAATGAGTTCAGTTACTAGCAAGCATTTGTTGAGAAGACACTTGTTGAGCAGACACTCACCAAAAGTCGCGCCGGAACACTGCTTTCCGAGCTTCTCACTAAGAGCCTACCTATTTTACACGTCCCAAGTTTATGCTAGTTAGTTAGACATACTCAAAATGGCTCTGCCTACTGTATTAAATAACGATGAATGGCACGGCAACAACTAGTTGATTTAATCCGAGCCAGGTGTTGTATGAATGGTAATTTACCTGCAATATCCTCGGCCGGCACGTTATTCTGCTGTGTTTGTACTTATTATTTTGTCCCGAACATCTGACGACATAATTTTTATTTCGATACATGGGCGATGAACAGAAATAACTACAATTAGAAATATATGCTTAGTATATATGAAATATATTAATGCTGGTATATTTAAACCATATGCGTAAATTGACGCTCTCTATTGTTTGTACATATGTACAAACAATTTGTACAATTGACTAATTGGGCACACTTATTGCATATATTGTTAGCATTATCACCTTGGTAAACCTTCAATTTCATTGTTGGTTGCTGTGGAGGGAACTGTGTTGACCCCATGTCAATTATTTAATTTTTTTATGGAGTCCCTTAATCAATCCCTGGAATAACTTGCGAGGTAAAATTGTGTGGAGCCCTTTTCACCTCCCCACTCTCAGACATCGAGAGCTAGGGGCCCTCATTGTTCCAAAACGACATCCAGTTGCTCTGCGCCCTTATGTGTCGAAAGCCCTTCGGGCTTGTCGCAAACTCTTGGCATGTTCAGTTTGCCACATTTTAAATTGCTGCAAAATGAAATATCTAAAATCAATTTGTTTATTACGAAACAATTTTTTGAAAAAAACTAGCCACTGATGTGGATTTTTGTTTTTTGTTTGGAGTTTTCAACCCACAAATCATCTAAAAATATCATGTGTTATTTAAATTAGTACGAGAAAGAAAAGTTTCATCTAACATTGAAAAAAAAGTTTCATGAACTATCAAAACGAAGTAAGTTTCTGTGATGAAATAACTATGATATTTAATGTCGATTCTGTGCAATCAAAGGATTGCATGCACAGTTCTAATTGGTTTAAAAATGTGGATTGTGAAAACTTGTCACAACAAACAACAAAAAAATTACACGCTGCCCCTATATAAAAGTGAACTTCTCTGAAGTTAGCCCACATTAAAGGCAGAGAAGTGGCTGGAGTGGGGATACACAATAGGCATGTGAGCCTACAGTGTACTGGTCAGTACTACCCCAACGACAACAATGTAACCACGATGATGTGAAATGTGGTTGATTTATTCCAAAATAACCAAATAGTGTTGTCTACACATTTTAATTAGTCCACCGCAATCTATTATCCTTCAGAAGCGTTTGGTGACGGCACAATGATATGGATTTAATTCTACAGGACAATACAATAAATTAAGTCACAGAAAAGTCTTTGTTTGTCATAGATGAATGTTGGTGAACATGCTGCATATCATTATTTTAGTTTAATGGCAGTGTCTGAAGAGGTTTTACTCTAGGTTTTTAATTTTTTGATATTTTCCTGGGTCCCGCTTCATTGAATTTTTTCCTGTGCTACCAGATTTAGGGTAGGGGAAGGTGTTGTACCATGGAACGCTTTTTGGTTTTTATTTTGTATTTTTAAATATATAGGATATTTTAATGTGGTGTACTTTTTAATAGTTAGCTGCATGATTTTACAATGCTCATCGAAGCATTTTTAATGGACATATCAAAAATTGTTGTCACCAAAATATTTTATTCGCATCGGCGTAAAGTGTTCCAAGGTACAAGCCCTTCGTGTACCTTGGAACATTACGTCATGTACCTTTGAACACAAAATAACTATATACGAAAAATGGCCTTTTATTTATAATGAACAAAAATTACATCTTATAGGTTATAACAGACTAAAGAAGACGTGGAGTAGCTTCAATGAAGTTTGCGTAGCTCTGGTACGTCGAAAAACCCTCTCTTTGAAATGGATTTGGGAGGCATAATATGACCAATAATATCTTCCCAAGGGTAAGATAAGATATCTGGCCTTTCTGGCCATTTCCAAGTTTTTAGTGACTTTTGCATGGACGAGATAGTCGCAGCTTCATTATCATAACTGACTATTCTCCCAGGGTAAACTTCCTTCTGGTAAATAAATAGCACATGTTGGTCAACTTCTCGAATGACATCTGCAAGACCCAAAACCTCTTTGACAGATTTGTCTCCCATCCCCAAGGCAATCAATTCTTCTTCGTTTTCTATCTCTCTCAGCTCTTCAAACACATCGTATTCGTCGTCAGAAGACCCTCTAAGGGACATAAGTTCAACGTTTTCGTCATCACTCTCTTCTGTAATTAATATTTTCTTAACCTTATCAAGTTTATTATTTTTTTTTTCTTGTAATTTTGATTGGGAGGTCGATGGCAACTGTTCTTCCTCAATTTTGTCCGGAGTTGCTGTTAGAATCGTCGACTTTCCCTTTTTTCTTCCTTTTGTAGTTGGAACTCGTGGTGCCGCTTTGGGAAAGGGCCTAATATTTTCAGGAGTTAATGTGGTTTTTATTTGGTTGGCGTTCATAGTCGAAGAGCTGGATGCCATTGAAATGTTTGAATTTGGGTCTTCGGTTTCATTTGTTTCTACAGATGGTCTGTCGGTTACAAAAGAAGAAAGATAGTCGACGTCCGTGAAAATATCTGAATTAAGAGGACTTATTCCTGTAGCACTAAAGCCACTTATTATGTTTTTGCTTGTGAAACCTAGAGGAAACGCCCTACCTACCATTTCAGATATTTCATAAATTGACATCGGTTTTCCAGGGTTACAAGACATCCAATCATTAACAGCTTTATTATAATTTACTTTAAAAGAACCAAACACTGTGCGATCGAGAGGTTGAAGCTTGTGAGATGTGTGTGGGGGAAAAGTAAGCATTTTTATACCAGAATCACGAGCTTTTTTAATCGCCGATACGCTAACATGACTTTCGTGATTATCCAACACCAATAAAACAGGATCTTCCTTACATGGTTTCACGTGTTCAATAAAAAAATCCAGCCATTCTAGAAATAGCCTTTCGTTGGACCAGCCTGATTGATTAGCACCTCCTTTACTTCCTACGGGTGCACCTTTCAACATAAATTCTTTAAAATGTACCCTTGGGAATATTAACATTGGTGGTAAATGATTACCAACAGCATTTATTCCAGCGATTAATGTTACATTTTGCCCTCTTTCACCAGAAGTTGCGCTACCAAGTTGCTTTATGCCTTTTGGAGCCAAAACTTTAGGTGGCACGTGAACAGTAGTTAAGCCGGTCTCATCGACGTTGTAAATTCTGTGGGGTAAAAATGGACCATATTTTTCTTGGACCAATTTTAAATTAGTAAAAAACATTCCCACATTAAATCTATTGAAGCTAGTTGACCGTGCAAGAGAAGTAGCCTCTGGTTTCCTTAGAGAAATATCATTTGAAAACTTCATCATAAATCCTCTCATCCATTGGCGTCCAGCTAGTTTATTGTCATCCCATTGTTTCGGATATTTTAAATTATTAGCAACGGCAAACTGACATGCAAGTTTTCTCATTTCAGTTTTAGTCATCCCATAGTGCATCCGAGCTGCTTGCTTTAAATAATCTAATAGTTGCAAGTCCATTTCATTGGAAAATACTTTGCGTACAGCGTTAGTTACATTATATAAATATTCATTTGCTCCGGTTTGATTGTGTAATTTCAGATGACGATGTAAAGAGGAGAGTTTAACATTAAAAACGCTACTAGCTTCACGAAATGACATATCATGGTTAAGCAAAGCAGTTACCGCCTGTTCCATATCATTTTTACTGATTTTTTCTCGTTTTTTTCCATCCTTACTTCTCGGCATTTTTAAAGTCTGTGAAAAATACGAAAGAGATTTACTTTTTTACATTATCTTCGCTGTTCATTAATTTTTCTTGGTAATAGCATTATATAATCACTATTTAAACGGTGTCTTGTACCTTGGAACACCTAAGGTGTGTACCTTTGAACACATATGGGTGTGTTCCATGGTACAACCATCTTAGTGTTCCAAGGTACAGTATGGCGGCATATCGTAGAAAACACGCCATTATTATTTATAGGTTATAATTACATCGGTAAGATTATTATCAAACTAAACATGAATACTTACATGACAACAGTCGCTGAGTAGAGAATGATACTATTATTTTTAACTGGTAAAAATATAACACGTTTTCTAGCCTACAAAATACTTTTCTCTTCTAAAAACTTGTGACGTACCTGAAGGGCAGTCGGCGCGTTAGGCCGTGGAGCGAGTGGAGGGTCCCTTCGAAGTAGTAACGAGGGCCAGGCTCTCGGTGTCAGAGAGTGGGGGGGTTAAAAAAAGGCTCCACGTAATTTTAACCTCGTGGCTACTTCGTCGCAAAGGGGGGGCTCCACCCTACCTGCGTGGGTGGACGGCAGACAGTCAGCGAAGTTCAGAAATCACGAACTGTCACAACGCTGACCGTTTGGCGCCAACACCACCAGATTTAAATCTCGCAGTGAGAATAGAAAACTGTAACTGAAATGAATCGAATAGAAAACTGTAACTGAAATAAGAGAAAACGTGGGGGGAGCAAAAAATAACAGGTGTGAGTTTGGTATGGCAAAATGTCGGCGTTTATTCACACACACAAATGACGGACACCGTGTCCGCGCTCCTGAAAAAAAATACCTCCGAACGCCACCCTTTCGCGCAGGGTTTACTCTATTCGGCCGAATAAAATAAGCTCCTAATCGCGCGATTGAAAGGGCCGAGGGAGCAACTTTTCTCGTACACAGCGCAAAACACGTACGACACGAAACACGTAAACGCAATCTTACACAAAAGAATAAACAAAATAAATAAAAAAGAAAAATTAAATAAACCGGTCTGGCTCAATTTGAGCACACAAAAAAAGTTAGGTATCAATATATTATCTGGCCTGAGTTCCGGATGGTCTCGCCGGTGGCTGGGTTCAGCTCCGGGATGTCGGCGGTTTCCGTCGAGGACGCCTGGGCTTGGTCCGCGGCCTCCAGCCAAGAGTGGTTTTGGCCGAGCTGCTCAGCCCGTAGCCAAACGCTCAGGTGTTATGAGCGTGTTCTCTGCCCCGTACTCGGTGCCTCAATCCCCCTCAAGGGTGGTTAGCTGAGAACCGTTGATTATTCCCGTTAACCGGATGGTGATATACCTTATCTGCAACGGTTCTTCTGGCACGATCTATACTGGGCACGAGTCAATTGAGTTCTGCCTCATGGCGGCGCTCCGCCGGCGAATTTAAAAATCGCTCACAGGGGAAACGCGTCACCACAACAAAAAAATGCGACCACGGTTGCCTATCGTGCAGGTCTATACGCCAACTAATTATTAAAATGCCGTTTCGGCCAACGCTATTTCGGGACCGTTACAAACTAGCACATGTGTTAACACAAAATCTGTTTACATTACCGACTAAACAACTGGACGTATATGACCTCTGTTAGAAATTCAATGAACTAAAGGTTATTACAGCTACCAAAGAGATCTGCATTTTGAAATAACACTACTGTTCCAAGGTATAACCGTTCCAAGGTACAACACCTTCCCCTATTATACGTTTGGGAATTCCTGATTACATGGCTAAGTATCCGAGTTTTCGGACATTAACTTCCTTCTCTTTGCTCATCTGATTATGACGATTATAACATGATGAGGAATTATCCGCTAGATAATAATCCGCTAGGATTATCCGCTCAGTTTTCTCGACTTGTTTCATGTATGTTGCGTCATGTAGTCCATGTCGGACCAAGGTCTTCATGTGGTCTATCCAGCGTGTGGTAGTCTGGGTAAAAAATAAACATGCCTGTATTAAAGTCATACAATTTTAACGCATACTGTGGGTGAGAGGTTATCACACATGTCCCATTCCACGGGAGGTAGGTATGACCTTAAGGACCCGAGACTTAAGTATTTTATATAACATTACCTTATATCAAAGTGGCATTCCTTTTAACCCTTCAGTACTCGCGGTCATATTTGTTACGTGGGAGATCGCGTGGGATACATTTGTATCCCAGCATTAGTGACTCGATTCTACTGTACAATTTTAGGTAAGGAGATGCAGAAAGTTTAGTAATGTCTTTATTATTTTTTAATGAACATTTATAAAAATAAAATAAAAATAAGAAATTTAATATAATCAAGAGTTTCTATTCTCTACACATCTGACACATGTAATCAAAGTTTGCTCTTGATGATCTTTGCAGACCCATTTATTACAGGATGTGCAAGAGTTTCTTGTTTTTCTGCCTTCTGTCCTAGGACAAATATGACACCTACCATTTCCAGTTTTGCGTATTTTGGGTTCTGAACCGTTATTATTAGTAGATTCTTCGATGCGTAGAATAAAGCTGCATTTTGTTCTAAGTTGTTTCGGAATCGATTCAATTTGAAGTCTTCTCTCCATTGCCGGTCTCATAATATCTACGGCAAGTGAACTTAAGAAATCCCGCCTAATTATCTTTTCCTCGGTATGATTTAGTTCATATAATACTAGTGCATTTATTCCTGATATATTCATTAAATCAAAGAAGATAGTGAGCGGCCATCTTCTACTGTTTCTGGCAACATTATAACTAGCACACATTTGATCCACTACATCTACCCCATATTTAGAATTGTTATAATCTATAATCATCATTGGTCTACCTGTAGCGTTATCTATGTTGTTATCTGCATGTGCCGTAGATATAAGTACGTTTTTCTTCTTAGGAACGTAAGAAACGAGTGTACAGTCAACGTGAAAGGCAAATTGACTACTTTTTTCAGGCCTATCAGTAATATTTATAAATTCGGGAGGAATTTCTCTTTTATTTTTTTTCAAGGTTCCTAACATAGTTAGTCTGAAGTCTGTTTTGAGTTCTAGTGCCAGTGGAAAACTAGAGAACCAATTATCCATAGTTATATTCCGATATGTTCCCCTAACTACCTTTACAAGACGTTTGACGACTTCCGAAGGAGAGTTGGATATTTGAAAAGGACCTTCTGGTTGTGTTCCTGCATATATCTCGAGATTCACAGTGTACATGTTTTTAGGATCGACCAGAGCGAATATTTTTATGCCATATTTGGCTGGTTTTGATGGAATATATTGGCGGAAAGGACATCGACCTCTAAATGCAACAAGTTGTTCATCAATCGTAATATTCGGTCCTAGTATAACTGATTTCTGGAAATTATCTACAAAAATTTCGGAAACTCCTCTTATTGCTGCCAATTTGTCCACTCCTCTTCGTTCTTCACGAGTATTTATATCATCAAATCGTAAGCAACGCAACAGAAATCGAAATCGATTGTAAGACATTGTGCAATATACGGCGTCAATTCCAGTACCATCTGTTTTCCATATGTCTTTCAGATTTTGTCGTCCTGATTTGCATAATCCAAGGAGATACAGCATTCCAAGTAAAGCCCTCACTTCAGTAGTATCCGTCTGTTTTGCATCTCTGTCACGTTGATAATGTTTTTTTTATTCCTTCAATGTATATATTCGTTGAATTGGTTATGATCTCTAAGATATTATCGCTCATGAAAATTTCTATAACATTCTAGAAAACTACCAGCGTCAGCTGCTTCTTTTATAGGCCCTGGTTTCTTCGTGAAAATGTTGTGTGCTCTAGTCCTTGTCTTGGGTGGACATTCCTTCGTCCATTTAGTTATCCCGTCTTTTCCAAAATAATACGAAACATTTTCCAAACTTTCGTCATCAGAGGCTTCTTCCTCATCGTCGATTTCCTCATCTTGCTCAGATTCTGAATCGTGATCACTTGTTTGACAGAAATCTCCGTCTTTTTCATTGGGATCAATTTCACCTAAAATTTCCTCTTCTATCTCGTTCAACCATTGCAGCCATTGATCTGGATCTCTGCTCGCCATATTGAAGTTTCTGAATGTGAAAATGGACGAAATAGTGCGTAAATTACCAATAAAAAACAAAATTCTTACCGAAAAATGTATTGCTAGAATTAGTATTTAGCGGTCGCGCGGGATACACTTGTATCCCACAATAAATAACTGATATAAATGAGTTAACTAAATCGTAAAATAAGCATCTGCACCCTGCCACAGCCACCAGTACACTGTTGCTAGGAATACGTGTAGTCTATGCCGTACCCCCCACATTAATCAGTACGCAATCGCAGTTTGAAGTAGCTTGGCATACACGTGTATCCCGCGCGAGTACTGAAGGGTTAAGTGGAAATTAAGCCTGTGTGCTGTTAAATTGCATATAGTCGGTCGGAATGCAAACCACTTAAGCCTTAGTTAGGCGCGCCCAAATCGGCTTACACAGTAAGTCGCCTGGCGTGATTTTAATCCCATTTCCATTTTGTGTTTGAAATTTGGTCTTTTTTCATTGTAGTATCTGAAATATGTTCTTTGCACCTTTAACAACACCAGTGCAAAATATAATAGGTCGAAATAGATTATTTTGTATTTTATTCAAAAAATAAAGGAAACTACATTTTTAAACAAACGAAAACAAAACGAAAAACATTGAAGCAAATAATTTGGAAAAAAATAACACCTCTTTGAGTACGGTGGGTGTTGGGGGCGTAGGCTTAGGTTTTTCTTCTGGTGATATCCTTTCCAATCTTCGTTTCAGGGGCCTTGACAGTGATGGTATATTTTTCCTGACATTCATTTGCTTAGTTGCCAGATCCATAGCCAGTGTTCTTATGAAAATACGGCGTTTCAGTTTATTCACCGAAGGCTTATAATACGAGGGTAGTTTGATAAATCAGTGACTTTTCGAATTTCTTGCCTAGTAACATAAAATGCAACACTGCTCATGTCAACTACTGTAATAAACGGGTTGTTTGTAGGAGTTTTAAACACTGGTTTTTACTTTTGCTGTTTATTAATTAATTTGTGGACACAATTAACTGTCCGGAAACGAAGAAACGAATAACATATGAATTACACAAACTTGGTGGATTAGGAACTGTAGCGTTTGATTAAGAACTCTAGTGTGGTTGATTAAGTACTGTCGCGTGATTATCTTTGTACTCTGACGTGTTTGATTATGTACTGTGTCGTGGTTCCTTAGTAACTGAGTTTCTCCACCTCGGTTACAAGTTTCGAACCCTCGGTTGTAACTCACTGGAGTAGGGCCAGAACGAACTTTGAACGCATTCAAGAACAAAGAATATTCAAGGTTCGCTCTGATATTGAAATATCTCTGTCTATCTATATTAAATATTTTGCATCTACTTAAAGTGTAAATAACATTAATACATAAAAGCTAGACTGAGCGTCACGCGGTGTTGACTTTGAACGGAAGTTAATCTAAGAAATTCGGAGATAATATGAAGAGACTGCATATTGTAATTTAAGAATAGAGAGACATATTTATACATTTTGTTAATAATAATGGGAACATTACACTACTATCTGTCAATAGACTTCTGTTAACAAAGCAAGCTGCGTCATTTCGTTTGTGTTTGGTAGCTATTGAAACAGACGACCTCGTGAATTTCGACGAAAATGGATACAACTGAATTTCGTGCTCATTAAGCATTATTTTTTGCGAAAAGAAACTGTCACCGAAACCAAGGAAAGGCTTGAAAAATACTATGGGGATTCTGCACCATCAATTTTAATGGTTAAAAAGTGGTTTACTGAATTCCGTTGTGGCCGTACCAGCACAAGTGACGCCGAACGTTTAGGTCGGCCAAAAGAGGTTGTTACGCCAGAAATCGTCGATAAAATCCATGGAATGATACTGGACGATCGGAGAATGAAAGTGCGTGAGCTGGCAGAGGCTCCACGCACCTCGTAAACACCTCACCAGAGCGGGTACATCACATTTTACACGAATATTTGGGCATGAAAATGCTATCCGCCCAATGGGTGCCGCGATTGCTCACACTCGACCATAACATGTTGCGCATGTAACCACTTCACAGGAGTGTTTGGCAATGTTCAACCGCAATCCGAAGGAGTTTTTGCACAGTTTCGTAACCGTGGACGAAACATGGATCCACCACAAGACACCGGAGACTAAAGAACAGTCACAGCAGTGGACTTTTCCGGGGGAACGTACACCGAAGAAGGCCAAGGTGGGTCTGTCGGCCAACAAGGTCTGGGCGACGGTTCTCTGGGATGCACGCGGTGTCATTCACATCGATTACCTTGAAAAGGGTAAAACGATCACTGGCAAATACTATTCAGAGCTGTTGGGCACATTCGACACTGATTTGAAGCAAAACCGGCCGCATTTGGCAAAGAAAAAAGTGTTGTTCCAGCAGGATAATGCACGGGTGCACACGTGTGTAGTCTCCATGGCAAAAATCCATAACCTGGGCTACGAACTGCTACCCCATCCAGCATATTCTCCCGATTTAGCCCCCTGCGTCTATTTCCTATTCCCAAACCTGAAAAAATGGCTAGGGCTAAGAGATTTGGGTCGAATATAGAGGTAATCACTGAAACCAACGCCTATTTTGAAGCCCTTGGGGGAACCTATTATTTGGAAGGGATAAAAAAATTAGAACAACGCTGGACTAAATAAAAAAAATTGGCGAAAAAACATCCCCTTGTCCAAAAAGTCACTGACTTATCAAACTGCCCTCGTAGTTATATGTAATTTAGGAATTGATAGCAGCAATATTTATCAACGCAAAAAACGTTGGAAGAGGCCACCTTCTAGTTCTTCTTTGGCAAGTGTACGAAGCAGACATTTGACAACCACATCAACACAACACCTGCTTTTGTGGCGTTATAGAAAGTGATCACTTCCGGTATCTTGTCGTCACTAGAAGCTTCATCTATATCTGCAGAAGAATGCATTGTAGACAAAAGCGTTACAGATCTGTACTTTTTTGGTAATAAGACACCAGCAGCATGTCGTCACAAAATCCAAAAACGCTGCTTTTTGCTTCTCGACGCTTATTGGCCAAAAAAGGATTCTCTCTTATTGATTTCCTCATAGTTCTCACCTGAGTTAATTTTATGCGTGCGACAGTTGGTTCGAGCAGTGTGTGACATGACCACATGTCGATACGTACGATTAATAAAGGAAGTTAATAGACACCTTGGTAAGAGAAGCTATAGTACAGTGTGAGCAACAATGCTTGAGGTTTGATAGGAAGGCAACCAAATACGCATGTTGGTATAACTGAAAATATAAAAAGAATATCCCCTAGATTGTTTTCCAGTGGCGTAGCAAACAACAAACAAAACAACAACAAAATGAATGAAATATTTAATCATAATTACATATTTTTAAACGTTACAATAAAAGTTTACAACAAATGTAGAAAATGGCGACCTTCGTTTTCAAGGCAGATGTTAATTCTACGTTTTTTATTTTCAAAGACATATTGGAGCTGCTCTGGAGTTATGTTTCTTATCTCTTCTTCTTGGAGTTGGTTTAGGTTGTGCATACTATTTTTAGAAACTTGATTTTTTAAATGTCCGAAAAGATAAAAATCACACGGCGTGAGGTCTGGTGAAAGTGGTGGCCATAATCCTGAGCTTATCAATCGATCATCGTAAAATTCCCTTAAATAATTAATTGTCGCAAAGGCAGTATGAGCAGTGGCCCCGTCTTGCTGAAAATGACCCATTATTTGTTCATCATCATGCACCTGATTAAGAAATGCATCCAGGATCATTGTTCGGTAACGCTCCGCATTGATTGTTTCAATGAAAAATATTGGGCCAATTGTCCGACGTCTCGAAATTGCTACCCAAACATCAATTTTAAGTGGATGTAAATCTGTTTCGATGAACGTATGAGGATTTTCTGTAGCCCATGTACGATAATTTTGGCTGTTCACATATTCTGATAAGTGAAACGACGCCTCATCAGTGAAAAAGGTCCTGTCCAGCATATTGTTATCATTTAAATGCTGATTAAACCAATTGCAATAATCAATTCTTTTTTGAAAATCAAGTGGGTGAAGTTGTTGAACTACCGATACCTTATACGGGTGCAAATGGAGAATTTTCTTCGCGACTTTTCGGCAACTCCCATATGATACTCCTGTAAGCGGATTTAAACATTAAAATTTGTATGCCATAAAGACCACATGAATGATAAAAAATAACTTTTGCACCCTAAAATTAAGAACCAACCTGCGAAGAATTGGCACTATGGTAATAAATAATAATATGACGCGGGCGGCACTAGGCTGGGGCTGTCAAATCTTTTGACTTTACAGTAAATTTAATTAATAATAAACTTGGAACGAAGAAATCCCCCAGTTTTTTGGGCGGGAAATTTAACTTGACTGCAATCATTGTTGCTCACTCTGTATTATTTTACTCAGTCCCTCGAAACACCACAATTTTGGCCCGCACCACTCGGGTCAACGCGAACGACCTGGAAGGCCGTTCGCCGAGCCGTCTGGCCACAGCACCAATTTGTCCTGCAAGTGTCCGGCGAGCATCCATTCCACCAGTAATGCTCTTTCCAGTGCTGTGGTTCTTTTGATTGTCCCTCTTTGTGATCTAACTTGTTTTACCATGTCTCTATATTTGGGGCATAGCATTGAGCTGATGTTGTGTCCTTCCTCTTTGCATTCGATGTAGTATGACTTCCTCTTGCACTGTATAGCAAGGTGTCCTACTTCTAGGCAGTGCAGACATTTCTTCCCTTCCGTTTTGATCTCTTCATACCCTAACCTAACCTCCACAAAGGACCGGTCTCAAAACGTTTTCATAAAATTGCGTTTGTCATATGATATATATTATAGAATTTCTGTGAAAAATAAATGAAATTCGTGCAATCATTTCGGATGCATTTCGGTAATGCTTCGAACGTTACGGTTACATTGCATAATATTGTATTTGTTACGATAAAAGCACACGTGCTCTACCACCTCGGCAAGGTGTGCATCCCTCGGCAGAGAAAAATGTGGGTGGGATTGTCTGTCCCAGAGCAGTAGTCCTCACTTGCTCTTCAACGTTGCGCAGCAGTTTATATTTACCAGAGTGAATATTTTAACACGTTCGCTGCCGGCGCGGTGGTCTATATGACCACCGCCCGGAATCTATATGACCCGAAAATAAAGTTTCCTACCAGGCCGGCTCGGTATATATGACCGAGAGCCTCATTCTGACCGCCGCGCCGACTCGGTCCGTTTGACCGAGTCAATGTTTCGCATTCTACAAGCCAGTTACTCGGTCTAGCATACATTTGTCAATGTCCGATGACCGAGCTGGCGTAGGCGAACGGCTGCGACATTCCAGTTTGTGGCGTCCAGCCCTTGGTCCAGGGTTTATCACTGAAAAATTGCGGTAAAATTAAAAAACATGTAAATTCGAAACAAACTCAAACTTTATTGCAAAACGAAAGCGAAAAATCTATAAAACAGTGACAAAACAATATTCAAGACATCAAAAGCGTAAATTATAAATTTTTAAACAAAAAAAAAATGTAAATTCATAAAATAAACAAAAATTCTTCCAGAAATTATTCAACACCATACCGGTGTATTTTGTTGAAACACTTTAGGCACATATGAGGTTCTCCTGGGCAACCTTTACAATACATTCTAATTCTTTTCAAATTCCTTGCAATGCGCCAGCCGTGGGTTTTCTTCGCAGTCTCATAACAGTTTCTACACACTTTTCGTTTTTTGACATCACTTTCTCCTAATTCATGACGCATTCGACGTCTTCGGTTCAGTGGATGATTTTCTTCGGATTCTACATTTTCTGCGACTGGGGGACGCTCACTGCATAATGTGTACGCAAGTGATTTACGGAAATCAAGAATGCCTATATCGGAATTATTTACTTCCTTGTACATAATCCACGCATTTACCACGGCAGTATTTAGTAGGATTTCGAAAGCTAGCTTTCTGTAACATTTTATAGTTTTTCTAAGCGGTGACTGATATGCAGTCATTTGATCCGACTGATCGACAGAGGATTTTCCTTGGTTATATGCCATTATCATTTCGGGTTTTTCTTTTACTTGTCCTCGACGGTTTCTCACTTGAACTTTTGATTGGGAGTGTTTTGTTGAAAGCATCAATACATATCTCTTGTCTCTCCACGAAAGCTTTGTGATTTTCTTGTGCAATAGTTTCTCCAACTTTGAGCTTTTTCTGGACTACAAATTTCGGATTACCTTTTCGGTTTTTTCTCAATGTACCAATCAGATGCGTTTGGCTATTTATGAGTTGTTCTGCTAATGGTAGGCTGGTGTACCAATTATCGGTAACCATGGTCCTTCCGCAATAAAGTACAGTTCAGCTAGCTTCATTACTACCCCCGACGTTGTTGTTTTATTATTGCCCAGATTTTTACCGGCGTAAATTTGTAAATTATAAGTGAAGCCCCCATTGCAGCATAGCTTGAATATCTTGATGCCGTACCTATGTCTTTTATTCTTTATATATTGACCCATTATCAATCTACCACGGAATGGTATCAATGATTCGTCAATGCAGACTGTATCACCAGGTACTAATACGGTTTGAAAGTTGTAAACCACTTTATCGATCAATGTTTGAATTTTATGAAGTCGATCATTATTTGCATTGCCCTCATTATCGGCAAAGTGAACCATCCTCATAAGCAATTCAAACCTATTTCGACTCACTGCCGCAGGAGCAAACTCGTTTTTGAACATAGGCTCTTTGCTCCAATAGTCTGAAATTCTTGGCAAACGAACTATTCCCATATACAAAATTTATCCGAACAAACGCTTTATCTCATAAATATCTGAGGGAATCCAATCGTGTAATCTGGAAAGAGCGGTTGCATCGTCCACAGCAACAACAGTTTGTGTTGCATATAAATTGGTTTGTTCGGTGATGAATTCAAAGATATTATCATCAATCAAAGCAGAGAAAAAGCTTATAGGCTCTTCACCATTCAAGAGTTCAGATAGATGTTGTTCAACTCCGGGTTGTTTCGTGAATTGGATGAGTACGGGTTGTTTACCTGTAGGTGTCTTCCACTCAGGTCCATCAATATTCCTGCGTACAGTGGCTCTTCCATCTTCATCATCAGAATGCGAATCTGGTTCAACATCATTATTCCCATTTTCAGATTCATGCAATTCTACAGCTTCAACATCTTCATTGTCACATACTGTACCATCCATGACTTCATTACTGCTTTCTTCATCACTTGTGTCGTATTCATCTCCGGTACTACAATTTGCCAGGGAGTTAGCTTTATTTTCAGAATCTGTATCAGCTGAGCCTTCTACATCTAGGTTTTCGAATAAAAACAATCAAATTAAAACATAACCAATAATAGCGCGCGCAAAATCCACTTACCCTCTATGTCAGATGATCCATTCAGAATTTCATACAGTTCTTCTTCCGTTAGCGGCCTTTTGTTGTCATATCTCTGTTTTGTCTCGACATGATTTTGAAAGACACAAAACAACTGGTGGAGTCAAACACGCGAGCATGCGTGCACGGTTGACTCAGCAGTTCATACGCCCTGACCGAAAGAGTGACCGAGTCGGCGTGGCACAATGATAAGTTTCACACCACGCCGACTCGGTCTATATGACCGAGACACTTTTTTTGCAAATTTCTCCTCTACAAATAACAATTTTGAAAAATTGCTCACGCCAGCCATTACTATACATATACATGTACCTCAGCGCATAATGGCTTGGAGGGTGATTTTTTTTTAGTTATATGGAAAACCACTTGGCCCGAACGTAATAAACCAATTCTGGCGCTCTGGCAGCGAACGTGTTAACCATCTTACCCAATACATATGAATCATCGAAATACGGTCCGCTATGAATAAATCCACAGAAGGTGCTGTCACTAAAAAAATGTGTGAAAAACGTTTCGTTTTCTTAAGGTGAACCTATCCATCCACTGCTCCTTGTCGATGTGTGAAAAACTTTTAATGCAGTCAAAGTTTGCCTGCATTTCCTCAAGACTAGTTAAATCGTGGTCGGCGTTGTGTGCCACAACTTACAACTGCCCAATGACTGCCACGCGCTGAACCTAATCGCTCAATGCTGTTTGGTATTCGCACCAATGCTTGTAGCTTGAAAACCGATGCGCGACAAGTTTGTTCGTTTTCCTAGGGATCGAGGGTCAAAAATCGATCAAAACTCCGCAGAATCTCCAATGTTCACACGAAGCTGTAGCGCATAAGCAGCGTCAATTCTCGTTTTCATCATCTCGTCGACAACTAAGTTCAGTTCACGTTTGTTGAAATCGTCACCCTTGTAGTTTATCACACAACCGCCGTCCCCATGCATCTGAGATGACCTTAGAAACTATCCCGTTATTGACCAAAGTACCCGGTTCGCCACTCGTCTTCTGAGTTCCAGCATAGCCACGGCCACAGAATTGATAACACGATAGTTCTTCCTGAACGAGTAGTAGTGATCTAAGAATTCCTCAGATATGTTGTACCTCGCCAGTATTCCCTCTCGATCTCCTGAATAAAACTGTTCTGATTGGCGTCGAATGTCACCCCATCTGTAGTCGCATTCTTGCACAATGGGTGTACCCTATTGAACTGTTCGTTTGTACGGTTTATAAATTCGACCTCGTCGATGTAAGAGTCTGTGACCACATGCTGGTTTTCAGTACGTGTGACGACCTTCGTGAGCACCCTCATCCGCTGGTCCGCTATGAATAAATCCAAAGGTGCTCCGTCTGTAAAAAAATGTGTGAAAAACGTTTCGTACATCGGACCCAACTTACCCAACGTACCCAACCCATAAGTAAGTAATATAACAAAATAAAATGAAAACTCTAAATTGAAATTAAATAAAACTTTAATAAAAAGTAACAATAACTTTAATAAAAATTAAAAACTTATTTTTAAAATTAATAATAATTTTACGTCCATATGCACATTTGATGTACGACCGAAGAAGGCAGTTTTGGCACATCTAGTACTTACGATAGGATGAGGTACGTTACAAACACACCATACGCGTATGGGTATGCGAAATGAATCGTGTGCTCGTACGCGAGTGGTGTGCTGTACATCGGTCGTGTGCACGTTTCACGCATATACTTGTGCGGTCGCCAAGTGCACATGCACGTGCGATCGGCGTACACGTGGTCGAATGCAACGGAGCGCATGCGCAGGCGCAGGCGCAACAAAAAAATCAACACTGGGCAAGACCGATGCGAAATGCAAATGCAGTAAGTGTATGTGTGCACCTTCCAAAAACATATGGGCGCACAGTGATTGGGTGCACGCGTGTTCAAAAATTTAGCGAAAGCTCGAAAAGGTTCAAGTGCACACCGAACGTGGCGTGCACCGGACAGGAATGTAGACAGGGTAAATTAACGTGATCGTTAATCACAACCCCCGACGGGCAAAGCAATTGAGATACACTCAATTAGCGGCGCACCTCGACTATACAGCCTCGATGCTCTCAGTTATGTTAGCGGGCAGCAAGACCCGGTTCACCTCACTGATGGGAGCAGAGCGAGGCTCTGCTGGATCTGCGGTCTAGTACCCGAGCTGTTGATACGCAGCTCACCCGCCGTGGAGAAGATTGCATACTTCAGGGCAACCCTCCGCTACCATCTATATGGTCGCAGAAGGTTCCTGGCTGCGGCCACTTCCAGAATGACGTCCTTGCTGACGAGGCCCTGGCGAGCCGGCTCGGGTACGTGAATTCATTATGCCCAAAGCCCAAGTGTCAGCTTCCTGTGCGGTCCTACGTATACCGGTCTCGAGACTTTACGTCACCCGACCCCCCTGTGTCACGTAGAACTCCTCTCGGGGACGCGTGAGGTTGCAAAGCCCATAGCACCCGGAATCGGCCGGACCAGTGGCCAACTTAAACTTCCGACATCGTAGTCTGGTAGATGAAGTCACGAACCGCCTCAAACGCTTGGCTGCAGACAACGTTTCTGATGAAGAGTCTGGCTTGATTGGATCTACCGACCACCGCGGCCTCGACGGCCTGAACCTTGATTGATGCCTGATTGCGAGCGCGCGAGAACGCGACATATAGATGTCCATGCGCAAAAACGGGCGACCGCATGAAAATGCCAACCTTCTCGAACGTCTGCCCTTGCGACTTGTTGATTGTGATGGCAAAGCACACCCTGACGGGGAACTGACGCCGCTTGAGTGTGAAAGGGAACTGTTCCCTGTCGGTCGTCAGCTCCATGCGCGGAATTAGGGCTGTCTCGCCGGCGTGCTGGCCCGCCGTGATCTCGACCTCCAACAGGCACCCGCCATAAGCGCACTTCACTATCAGGCGCGTTCCGTTCTCGAGGCCGTCGCGCAGGGATAGGTTGCGCAAGAGCATGACAGGGACTCTTTTTTTAAGGTAGAGCCGATGATTTGGCATCGAGCCGACATTCAACGAGTTCAGGTACTCCTCGGAGTAAATAAGGTACTCCTGCTCGCTCCGGGTTGTCCGAGATCACCGAGTCGACGCTCAGGAAAATCAGGGGCTCGCCCGGGAGCTGTTCTGTCACCAGATCGTTGATGCGATCGCAATCTCTGTTCCGCGGACACAGGATGACAGTGCTGCGGAAGGTGGCCGCGAAATTATTCGGACGAACGGCAGCTACGGTGCCGTAAATGTCGTGCACTATGTCGTCGGAGATGCACTCGTCCGGCACGGCGATCGTGTCGGGCGGAGACCCATAAGCGTGCAAACTGCCATTGCCCAGCTTGAGGAGCCACTTCGCGAAGGGGAGATCCGCAGAACCGGCCCAAACATTGGTCCTCAGTGCGAGAACGCGAAAGCTCGGCCTGGCGGCGCAGTTTGTGAAGCAAAACTGCACCTGGCGCGCGGTGCTACTGTCGACAGGCAGCAGCTGCCCAAGGTTGCCCACAAAGAGCGTTATTATCCCGCCAAAGGGCCGCACGTCCGCACGGATGGCTCTAAGAAGCCGATCAACCACGTCGATCGCCAGGCAACTTACCATAGATATTTCGTCCCACTTGATGAAATTAACTCTGCGTCCATTTTGGAACACGATGTGACGCTTTCACCGATTGGTGGGGGTACGAACTTATATGACGTCGTATCGAGAGCCGAAACTGCTCTCGAGGATCGAGTAACAATTACAGGAATAAACAAATATACTGAGTGTTACAGAATATCGCAGCGAGGGAGGCCTAGGGCAAATCGCACGTATCGACAAAGCTAGCTAGTGAGAGGGAGGGGGGGGGGGTATAATAAGGGTGCGCCACGTGATTTCAAGATGGTCGTCGGATCGCGATACGTGGGCTGGGGTTGCGACTGGAAATCACGAAAGTTCTGTGATACTCGGTATTTCAACAAAAGGTAATTAATTTAGACACGACTCAACAATTAAACGTTTACTGCGTTGATCCAATAGTTACACTATAAATGGGCAAATGTACAACAATTATAATAATATTTCAGGCAAGAGCTTAGGGCTCATCCGCGTTTTAACGTCAAACTAGTCAGCCAAAACTGATCTGGGCTATGACAGGGTTACAAGGGGGAAAATTATGGCATCGGTTCCTTACGAAACTCGGGGCTCATTCTCGAGGGGAGTACGTAAGTGAGCGTCTATCCGTCCGTGTACGCGATCAGCTGATCTCGACCCGAGCGTTGCGCTATTTAGCTCCGTTGAGCAAGTTTGTTAGGGCGTAGTCTGTAAGGTACTGGCGCTTACACAACAGAATTACTAAGTAAAGGAATAATAGAGAGAATGGCACATGCGTAATGCGCAGATTAAATAAACGTCGAATTAGAAATTACGGTGCGTGATGCGCACAGTAACTACACATTGCTAATATTGATAATTACAATTTGAATTACGTCAAATAAATAATGGCTGAAGGATCAACCAATAAACACAGTAACAAACTGTCTATAAAGAAATTTCAGTGCGTGAGGCGCACGATAACTAAACTTGACCTAGAGAATGCAATTCGTATAACGATAAATAAATAATCACAGCTGATAATCACAAGGACTAAATGTCGATCTAGCAACTACGATGCGTGAGGCGCATAATAAATAAACAAATAAATAGAAATAATCACGCGTGAGGCGCACAATAAATGAACGTTGAAATTAGACAGTGCGAATAATGCACAAGAAACAAGTAGAGATAAGCTTATCAAAGGCTACGCTCGCGGCCGACTCGGTGATCGCGATCGGCGCGGAATTAACCGGACTCGGGGTGATATCTAATTCCACAGAATATAACACGGCGCAATGAGATAAATAAATTCGCCCATCTGGAATCCGGTTCCGAGAACGGCGGGATCGGGAACAGCTCCTGGATTCGGTCTATGGATGGGTCCGTAGCTCCTCGTTCTTTACAGCTGCGGTCATCCGCTATCTCTACTCGCATAGGTCGCAAGCCTGACACGGCTATAAGCGACTACTCAGCACTGGTGGGGTTGAGATGTTACTTAACACCCACACTAGGATAGAAGCGTAGAATCGGGGAAGAATAAGCGACGGAAGATTGAAAAATATAGAATAAACAGCTGGTTGGTAATTGCTAACTTGTATGAGGGCGATATATGATAGACTTTTTAATCCTGCCTCACTGCCGATCGAAATAGTAGCACAATCACTAATGAGTAACAATCGGTTACACAACACGACTAACTATTTCAAATATATCGAAGACTTTACATAAACCCTTAATAGGAGGAACAAACTTTCCACGTAAAATATTCGCTGCTATCGTACGCGCCTCTGGAACATCCGGCATGTATCCGCTCGCTTCGTGTTCACCTTTGTATTAATCTCCGTTTTTACTCTTCTCCTTATCACAATTCTCGTGACCGTCGTTCATCCACGAAATAAATCTTAAATTGTACAAACAAATTTGGATGCCTAGGGTGACAGACCGTAACTTATAAAAATTAACGCTACAACGACTCTGCGTGTGTCTTTAGGGGCAAAAGGAATCGTGAGTGGGCGGTGGTGTCCTCGATGAGGAGTTGCGCGGCGATGCCAGTGAAGCTGACGACGACGGGTGTCGCGTTCGAGAGCCTCATTGATGCCATAACGGTGTTGATGAGGAACGTCTTGCCCGTCCCCCCGCTTTCCGCCAGGTAAAAGCACCGTTCCACGACCGCGGGTCGGCCGCGGTCTGCATCATGCAATCATGAACGGTGCGCTGCTCCGCGTTGAGCTTTTCCAAGTTCGCATCCCTCTGCGTGATGAGCCCCTCGATTCGAAGCGCCTCGGACGCCATGTTCGCGAGCATGTCGTCGACATCCTCGAACGCGTACCAACCCTCCGCCTGATGACGACGGCGGAACAACCTCGTCAACGGCGTATTCGGCGTGTTCGAATCCGTACATAGCTAGGTCGCAGCCCTTAGGCTATCGGGTAGCCCTTAAGCTATAGGGTAGCCCTTAGGCACCCCAATAGCACCTAGAGGCGACAGGCCACGCCATATCAGCCAGGAAGTCGCGCAACTCCTAGGCGGACGACCACAAGGCGTCCGTGACGTACATCCGTTCCAACCCCCTGCATTCGAACGACGGACGGGCAGGAAGCGGCCATCTTGGAGGACCCAAAAAGCTAGGAATTTTGTAACTCTTTCTAACATTACATTTCATCGGAGTCGGCGCGGACCGAGAGCGCGCGATCGAACTATTCGTTTCTAGGATTTCTGTGTGTCCCCTTGCGTCTTGTATCCCGCACCCCCCTTGTTTCTTGGAGTATTATCATTCTGTTGTAAGGGTTCGCTACCCTACAGCGGCGGCGAATACAAGTAGCGGAAGCGAGAGACCCAGTACACTTGCGAAGAGTTGACCGCCTTGTGGCGACTGGCGGCCCAGACGTAGCGTCCCCAGGGTTAGCCATGAGATGTGATGAGGGTGTAGATAAGCTGGAGCTAAACGCTTTATTCTGGCACTCGGCCGCTCTCCGGTTGCGCACACAGAACCGCCGGATGTTAGGGTCGATGGTGGGCTCCTTTGGTCCTGAACCTCAGTTTGCCCCGTCACGAACGAGCACTATAGGAGCACCTCTACCCGCGTTATAATTAGCTACTGGCATAAAATCCGCGACGTCCGACGCGCGTAGTTAGGCCTAGGGGACGGGCTATCTGCCGCTTTATTGTCACGGTGTTTTCTCGAAAACTACCCGTTACAAACGCCATCAGAGAATGATAATAACGCAGAATCCGGACCCTTCGTGATGTACTTGTACAGGTACTTAACGTTCGTAATGTCGTTTACGACGAGCACGTTGGTGTGGCTCTGGTATATTCGTAACAGATATGGATTGTATGGGACGACGTCCGCATCCGTCACAAAATACGGGCTCCCAGAAATATCGCATGGCGTTGTCAGATCTTCGCGCCGACGCCGGCGGTAGAAGACTACCTTGTCGTCGACGAACTGCGTGCTCTCCACGAACTCCTTCGGAAAAGGCTTCGTGCAGTTGCCGTCCTCGTCGTAACACAGAAAGGTGTCACCCACTACGCGCCTTTTGGCGTTGCACGATCGACCGTGCAACGCCAAAGGAGCATGTGACGCAGGACGAGTTCTCACAGCGCGGGTTTGTTCTCCCCCGGAATTTCGGCACAAACTACATCACCAACGTCCCGCGCAGATTTGGGACGGTCCGCAACCGCGATCGTGAGCAGTATGTGCGCGTGAGGCAGGCCCTTCTTTTGGAATTCGACGGTGTAGACGAATGCTAAACACTCGCCGAAAATATGGACCTTCGTTAGCTCTCCGAGAAGCGACTGAAGCTTAAGATGAAAGACGCGCGCAATAATGCCGGGCCTGTCCTGGGGGGTCTTGTTCAGATTGCGCGGGATTTCGTCGTGGATTTCCTTCCACCGCGGATTGCAGGTGAAGGTGATGAAGTACGTCGGCTTCTGGTGTTTCACCACCAGCGCCATCGCGTCCTGGTATCGGGACTTTATGTAGCGGCGTCCCCCGATGAAGCTGCTCGGCAGAAGGAGCATCTGGCCGATGATGCAGCCCTGCAGCTGTCCACGGTTCACGACATGGTCGGTGAGGCCGGCCAGTGTAGACGCTCTGATCGGGGGCTTGCGCCTTAGTTATTCGAGGTGGTCTCCCATCGTCAGAAGGAACAGGTGGAGAATTACCTCTTGTGTTAGTTTGCCGAGCAGGTGAAAGGGCTCAAATTTGGCGACACGCGGAAACATGTAGTACAGGTAGTACTCGAGGCGGCTGATGCGCAGGCGCACTCCCCTCGCGCTATTCGAATAGGGGATATCGCAGTTCCAGCCGCCCTAGCCGCGCGGGTAGGTGATCACGACTTTTTTCAGCGGGTCGAAGTGATGAGGGAGGAGGGGAATTTCCACGTTGTAGCTCTGGCTTCCTCCTCCAAAAGGCGCCTGACGAATATCGAGCCGGGTTCGGGACCGTGACCGTCAACATCGCGATAGCACACACCCACTTCGGTCGCGCAGGCTGGAGCATTGTAGACGCGCTCGTGGTCGGGCCTCGCATGAAACCGGATGCAGACGTCCGTCACGTCGAGCCCCTCTGATTCCGCTTGTGTGACCAGGATGCGCATGTGGGCACAAAGACGCGCCTACGGGTTGACCGACCCCAACACCTCTTGCACCTTGTAAAGGAGTGGCAGGTCCTGATTTATGGGCTGGCTGGCTCGCCGTCCGGCCACAAACTCCGGATCAAGGTAAAAGTGTGATTTCGTTGCGACGTCCAGCGTTCGCGGCCCGCGTCGACGTCTGGCAGTGACGGTCAACCGCTACGTTCGCATGATTTGCTGAAGACGTCTGGCGTTTGCGTTTCGGCAGTCGTTTTTAAAACTGTGAAGTGAATACTATTTATAAAAATGCATCCGGAAATCTTAGCGGAATTGGTTTTGGTAGAAGATGAAGCAGATGATGATATTCTGAGGTTTTTGCTTTCCATGCGATAAGAAACCCACGGATTATATATATATATATATATATATATATATATATATATATATATATATATTTTTTTTTATATATATATATATATATATATATAGATCCAGGAGCCAAGAAGGATATTACAGAATGCTCATTGAAACTCATCTTAATGCCGATGATGAACATTTTCGTGGCTTTTTTAGACTAAATAAAGAGCAATTTTATTTTATTTTAAATCTCATTCGTGTTGATTTGAAGAAGAAACATACAAATACTGTTAAAGTTCCAATTTCTCCAAACGAAAAATTAGCGTTAACTTTAAGGTAACGATTATTTTTAACACAAGAATTTAGAAAAAGTCTTTATTGAAAATATTACATTGCCTATAAGTAACCCAAAGTATTGTGATTGGTATTGTTATACTAAAAATATTGAGTATTGGTATCGGACATAAAATCATCAGGTGTGGTTCTAATAATACTTGAGTCAGTGGGAGTTGTGTGTGGGTGCTCTAAATTACTTGAAAACGAGAAATTTCTTGGATTAACTGATGACGGTGCTGCCCGGGGTATTGTCGGAATCGAACTTCCATAAGAAGAGGCTTGCAGATTGCTGACTATAGTCAAAATCTGCAATTTAGCATGAGGTATTAGATGTGCAGATAGTTTTAATTGTTAAAGCGACGCTTCTCATGAATAAGTCTACATCATCTTCTTTCTTCTGAGTCAATTGTGACACCATTTGCATGCGTTGGTTAGAACGCTCCTCCAACTGATGTAATAATTTGGCTTTTGCTGACGTAGTAGTGGGGGTTGAACTTCCCGAACGTGGGCGGATGATGAATGACTTGCACTTGTAGTTTCTAAATTTAATTTCCTCCTTTTCGGGTTTAAATCATTATATTCTGGTGATCTGGGTTCAGACACCATTTCGTCCAGGTTTTGGCATTCCGAGTCACTGACTTCGTTATCGACAAAATCATGTATATCATGAGATTCCTCATTTTGGCTTCCGTCATCACAAGTTTGAATGCGGCTGAAAACTAATTTAAAAGAATATGAAAACGCAAACAAACAGAAAGTGTTTGAATACCTCCTTTCGGATTTGACAAGCTCCAAAAATTGCAGATGTTGAAACAAAGGCCATTTTGTTGGTCGATTCGATGCTGTACTACCAGCTCCCATCTTCAGCTTTCTTCTGAATTTAAAATAATTATCACGAATATGCTTTCACAATCATTTACACTTTTCAGCTTAAAAACAATGTCAGAATGTTAAAACGATGTAATAATTATTATTGTAACAATATGTTGTATGTTATTTTAATTCATAATAATCTCTTTTAGGTTTTGGCTACAGGAGAAACATTCAGATTACTTGCATTCGCTCTTCGTTTCTCGCCCAGCTACATCTCAATTATTGTTCGAGAGACAATAGAAGTAATGTGTTAGTATTTAATTCCTATATTTCTACCTCCTCAAAATGAAATTAATATGAAAGAGAAAGCCTTAGAATTTTATAATAAGTGGAACTTTCCTAACTGCGTTGCAGGGGTTGATGGTAAACATATCAGCATTGTGTCCCAATAAAACTGGATCACTATTTTTTAACTACAAGGAATGTTTTTCCATTGGTCTGCTCGCATTGGTAGATGCGAACTGTACATTTTCATTTGTGGGCGTTGGTTGGTGCCTATGGCAAAGAAGGAGATAGTTCTATATTTTCTAGCTCTAAAAGGGGAAATGAAGTATATTCCGGAAAATTATTTCCAGCAGATGAAGTTCTTCCTAATAACTCAAATAAGAAGCTATCATACGTTGTGGTTGCCGATGAAGCTTTTAGAATACATAGACATATCATGAAGCCGTATACCAAGTTGTGTGCTAAATCGGAAGAGAAAAACTATTTATAATTATCGATTATGTAGAGCTCGCCGAGTCACGGAAAATGTATTTGGTCTCTTGTGCCAAATTTTCAGAATCTACTACACCCCAATAGCGATAAATCCACAATTGTGTGATAAGCTGATTATGGTAACTTGTTGCCTACACAATCTATACGAGATGAATTTTTGGAAAAAAATAATCGACCCTTTTATGAATTTGACCCTAATGTACAGATGTCTAGCAATATAATACCGATAACAGGAGCAGGAAGCTTCGTAAATGCAGTCGGTTTGGAAATAAGGGATATGTCCACCAATTATTTTAATGAAGAAGGTGCCCTCAACTGGCAAAATGATCGTGTTTTCAGACAGTCAAGTTGAACTAAAATCTGTACTGAACTGTACACTCTTGTTGTTCTTGTCACCTATCAAAGTGTGTAAGTTTTTGTAGTTAACACCCTGTATATTGCTGTTATGACATATTGTGCGATTTTGTGCTGAATAATATAAATGTAATAAAGAAATGGATATAGATAGTACCTACAAAATTATTGATACTTACAGCTCTTCGATATAACTTCTCCGATCTGCTTCCAACTGTTTTCGCGAATTTGGTGATCTTTATAGTCTTTATTTTTATGGTGGTATATACTCCGAAATTCACAAATTTGATTGATTTACATTTCATCATCAATATCCGAAATTTTCTTTTCACTTTAAAATATAATCTAAGTTATAATAGACCTAATTATCATGCGCTCGCACAATGAAAACTAGTGGCGTTCGCGTTCGACTTGTTTTTGACTTGTTTTTGAATGTAATTTGCGGGTGCAAAGTCTGAATCTGTTATTTGGTTCATCGGTAGGAGTGAATTTGCGGATAACGGATAGGGGAAGGGTGCCTTGTAAATACATTGAGTTATTTTCTGTTAAACTCATGTGAATATTTGGAATTGGGAGGGTTACTCCGTCGAGGTCACCTACTTCTATAAGTAAGCCAAGGGTTAATGCGTGATTAAGAGCACTTGGGTTCTTTGAGTATGGTTGAAACCAGAATACGTCTGGTGTTATGTGTCGGTGTCGTTCAAAAGTTTCGTACTTGAATGGTGGTTTGGAAGGAACGTAAGGATATTTTCCTACTAGGTAGAAACATGAATCGATATCATCAACTGGAGGTTGCAGGTCGCTTTTGAAGGAAGGAGCTGGACTCATATATTTGATGGCTGTAGCGTATTGTGAATCTGAAAGTTCAGTAGTCGCGGTAGTTGAACTTATGGATGCAGAAGGTAGAAAGTGCCAGGTTGGAAGAGTTGGTGTCCAGATGGAATGGTACATGATCAATCTTCGATGATTTGGCCTAGTTTTCTTGTAGCTGTTGATTCTTGATTTAAGAATGTTGACACGTCAGTTAGGAATTCAATTGTCTTTTCGATGTTATCATCTGAAAAACACAAAAGTAATTCGTATGGATCGACATTATGTACCAGGTCAAATTCGTATAACGATTGACGGATCTTGGCAAGTGTTGGTCTTTGTATGAGGGCGCGGCCTATTACTTAACTGGATTGAAGATTCGTTCGAATCTGGAATTAAGCCAGTTGTTGTGAGCTGTAGGTTGTTTTCCTCTGTTAAAGTAACCGCCTAAGAAGTGGGCTGGTGTGAAGTCGAGGTTACCGGTGTGTAAGATCGGTGTTGCGTAAAAGGTACGCAATATTGTCTCTGGGTCGGAATTCGTACGGACGCTAGCGAGCAGATGGTGTGCAAGAAGCATCATCTGGGGGGGAACAATTCGGCCGAGATCTGTTTCAAAGTCGAAGCCGGCAAGTGTTGGAACATAGAGCTGGAGACGGCGCTGAGGACCGTAAGTCGGAGCGAGTGAATTTAGTAAGGGTACGAGGTCTGCTGGGACGTAGCAGTCAAGTAGTTGGGTGAGGAAGTCCATCTTCTGGGCGTTGCTTTTGAATTTAGCAGCGTGGAATGAGACAGTTTCTCTGGAATATAAATCGCAAATTAGTAAGTATGCATTAAACAAGATTTGTTCATATGCTACCAAGGTAAAGGTGCTTACAAAAGGGTGTGATTTAACGGTTAAATCGGGGTACAGTTCTGATACTGTATACATGAAATATTGGAATGGGAAGCGGAGATCGGGTTGAACATCAATAATGTGTTGGGTACCATGATCAAGTTCCATTCTGATGGCTATATCAAGTTTCTCGAAATACGTTGATTTTAAATTCGGTGTTGGAGCCTCTGGTTGTGCAGTTGGAGGGTTAAATTTCTTTGACAAATCTGAAAGGGATGTTTTGTTAGCAATATCAAATTGGATTTGAGTTTTGTGCTTATTCATCTTTTTATCCGGGTTAGTCGGGTTGGACTGGGTTGGACGTTTTCCTTTGTGGACAGTGGTCAATTCTGAAATATTTTCTTCCATAGCGATTGAGGTCGTGTTTGGGTCAGTGGAATGTGTGTGAGACATTTTAGTTAGTAGTTTAATTTTTAATTAGATATTTATCGAATGTTAAATTTTTCGTATAAATAAAACTGTGTTCAGGGAAGGCCGCCAGCTTTTCTACAGTGGAGATGGGCGGGGTTATTTTTTTTTTGTGTTTCAAAAAAAGGGAAAAAAAGAAAGGAAACAACTCCGACAGTTGCTTCCACTTGTGGGCTCCAATTTTTTTTTTTTTTCAAGGAAATGTCGCTGTGAGGAAAACAATAAACTCTCCAGAAAAACGTATTTAAGCTATTTTAATGAGAACTAGATAAATTAAGTATTAACAAGAATACCCTGTGGGAGGAACTCCCAGTACGCGTAACTCGCGTGCCTGACGTGCCGGTGAGAATAATACGAGTTAAAGCGCATTGGTAGCCCGTCGATGACCGGATTCCGATAGCTATCGTTATGGTCGCGAATCAAGGTTTCCGCATCAAAACAGTGTGAGGGGCGGTCATCCCACGATTACGCAGCGTCTCACAATTTAAAAATAGGGTGAAATTGGGTGAAGCCCATCATAGCGCAAGAGAAACATTTAATGTAAATAAAAGAAAATAATCCTATCTGTTTTATCCGGACGGCCTCGAAATTTCCTGGTGCGGTCCTGTCCTCGTCCGCGTCGATGGTCACCTGTAGCGCTGTGTCCGCGTAGTGGAGCGTGTGACGCCGCAATCGGTTCTCCAGGGACGGCTCTGCTCCGGAGCCCGTCCACACGTGGCGGTCCTGTGACTCTCCCCCACACCGGAAGGCGAGGGTGTCTGATCGCCCAATACCCACTACGTCGCCCCGTACTCTCGACGAAGATTAAAGTATAAATTCTGGGTAGATAAGATCCGACCCGTGGCAATTACGAACCAAGGAATAATTACGAATGCCAGCGATTAAAAATGCCAGCGATTACGAGCCTAAAACAACAATGCCCTATTTAACACATTCACTCTCACGCATTACAAATATCGCGGGAAAAAAAAAAGGATTTTTGTACACACCTGAGATGGAAAGCGGCTCGAAGAAAGAAAGTGTCTGCACGTGGCCTTCGAAAAAAAAATCCTACAAAGTCGCCGTAGTTTTCGGACGTATTATGCTATTATTGCCAGCACGCCGAACTACGTTAGTCAATCCGATATGAAGATCCGGAAACTTCCGTTGAAACTTCTACCACCACAGGGTACCGAGATTTCAAATTTCACAATCGGAGGTGTGGGCACGATGCAGGTCACCAGAATGAATCTGCTCTCCGGCCTTCCCAGCATCTCTGCGCGTTATCAAGCGACACAATCATGTCCAAAAAAACTAGCCATTTGGGCTGCCTACGGTATTGCCGCCGCTCGGTCGCATTTCGCAAAATAAACCGTTACAAATTCCCCCTTCGCTTTCAAAAGAAAATTTTCGAAGATAATTTTCGAAGAGAAAAAAGAGAAACCAAACCTCTAAACACTAAAACTAACACAAGCAAATATTCCAAACTAGTCCTAAATCAGCCATTCCATCAATTAAACGTTCTCAGGAATTTTCCCAAAAAAAGGTATTAAGTCCTTCACATTCCAAACCCCTCTAAGTTTGCCTCGTTCGTCCATCAACTCATACGTCCATAGAGAAACCTTGCGCTTGACTGTGAATGGACCCAAGTAACGCGGCGCAAGTTTGGGTCATATTCGATATCACGGCGCCTTAGGTTATAGTAATGTCTATTTCGATGATACGCCTTCAATATTCGTTCTTGAATATCCGCATAAAGTTCTGGGAACGCTTTCGCCCGATCGGCCAATCCCGCACGATCAAAAGTGACGTTATCTGAGTCCGTATCGATTTTTGTCAAGGAATGATGCATTATGTTTTCTGGAAAATGCATGTGTATCAAAGGATACACAAGGCTGCACACAAATACATCTAACGAACAGGGATAGTCCCCCATTACATATGGCTTGTCATCGACCATAAACATGTAGTCGTATAATTGATACTTTGCTTCACGGACAGCCTCCTCTAAAACTTCGGCCACATCTCCCCTTATGTGAATATGTCTGACTAGTCGTGTCATTTGACGGCGTACCCTCCAGACGTAGAACCATCTCACGAACGGCGATATTCCTTTTGAATATCTATCAATAGATACATCTATGTTCTCCGCCAGGCCCCAATATGTGAGGAACGCAGCTCGCTTGAGACACATCAGCATGGATTTATAAGCCCAAATTCTACTCTTCTCATATCTATTATATCCGGCATCCAGGGCTATTTCCATCTGGAGTATGTTTTTTTAGGGCATAAATCGGGCAATGGTAAGGTACTGTCGGAGATATCACTGTGGGGTAGATTAAGAAAAACTTCCATTTGGGATGTTTAATATTCAGCTTTGCCTCTAAGCCAGGATTAGTCTTTGTGTAAATTAGGATTTGGTAGGACATTGGGTCCACTGTGGCTAATCTATCATATCCTCGTGGGATATAAACTACCAGCTTCTTATCGACCTCAGGAGTCACCCCAACGGTATTTTCTGTGTTCGTCGCTCTGAGGTACAAACGTTTATATTAAACCATGGATAGATTGATGTTCCTAATAACGTATGGGGTTACCCCTGAGGTCGATAAGAAGCTGGTAGTTTATATCCCACGAGGATATGATAGACTAGCCACAGTGGACCCAATGTCCTACCAAATCCTAATTTACACAAAGACTAATCCTGGCTTAGAGGCAAAGCTGAATATTAAACATCCCAAATGGAAGTTTTTCTTAATCTACCCCACAGTGATATCTCCGACAGTACCTTACCATTGCCCGATTTATGCCCTAAAAAACATACTCCAGATGGAAATAGCTCTAGATGCCGGATATAATAGATATGAGAAGAGTAGAATTTGGGCTTATAAATCCATGCTGATGTGTCTCAAGCGAGCTGCGTTCCTCACATATTGGGGCCTGGCGGAGAACATAGATGTATCTATTGATAGATATTAAAAAGGAATATCGCCGTTCGTGAGATGGTTCTACGTCTGGAGGGTACGCCGTCAAATGACACGACTAGTCAGACATATGTGTATAAGGGGAGATGTGGCCGGAGTTTTAGAGGAGGCTGTCCGTGAAGCAAAGTATCAATTATACGACTACATGTGTATGGTCGATGACAAGCCATATGTAATGGGGGACTATCCCTGTTCGTTAGATTTATTTGTGTGCAGCCTTGTGTATCTTTTGATACACATGCATTTTCCAGAAAACATAATGCATCATTCCTTGACGCATATAGCCGATGGAGCTCTTAAAGATTATGTTGACAGATTCATGTTGGAATTCGGCTCCTTACAAGAGGTGGAGGCCGATGTAGTTGAAGCTGATCGTGCTCCAACTAATGTACTTATTGGAGCAGGTGCAGGCGTTGTACTCGCCATGGCAGGTTTTGCCTACATGTATGGTTTGCTCAAATAACGCTATCCTATTGTTACGTTAGAAATTAGTTTATGACCAAAGAGTACTGTGATGACTTGATGCCACAAAGATAATTGTTTTGTTTGTTTGTTCCCGACACATGGGTTTTATATAATATAGTTATATATAGGGTTTTATATGCAGTTTTTTTATAAAAAATAAACTTGAATTTTGTAAAAAAAAAAGATTACTATGAAGGCCGTACCGGCGCTACAACACAGTTTGATTTTAGGTATAGACGATGGGAATTGTTCCGGACGGAACTGTATTCACATGGAAATTTTCCGAAGTATCAGCGGTTAATTCGCACGTAGGTATCGATACCGTGGAGACATTAACGACTGCTCAGCAATCGCGTTTCGAGATGTGCATTAGTAAATATGTTGATAAGATGGGGAATAGCTTAGGGTGCACAGATATGGTGGAACATGTGATCCATACGGATTCGTTGCCAATTAAGCAACGTTACTACCCGGTCTCACCTGTCGTACAGAATCATATCGACGCGGAGATTGATAAAATGATCGAGTTAGGTGTAGTAGAGCGATCGCATTCGGGCTGGTCATCGCCGGTGTTACTGGTTCCTAAAAAGGACGGGACTTTTAGGTTTTGCATTGATTTTCGCAAGTTAAATTCGGTAACGAAGCGCGACGCATATCCCTTGCCCTACATATCGGCCATCCTAGATAAACTGCGAAATGCCAGACATGGCAGACAGTGCCAGTGCCAGACAGTGCCAGACTAGAGTCAAGCTCAACAGGGTCTTCTTTCCCCGCTAATTTTTCCAAGCCCGTTCCCTTGGCAGTGGTTTCGCTAGATAGTGTGTAGGGACAGTGGGAATCTCGTTAATCCATTCATGCGCGTCACTAATTAGATGACGAGGCATTTGGCTATTTAAATTTATTTATTGAGCAGAAGTACACATATATCACAATTACATTCCTTACTACATATCAGTTTATGTACAACAAAATATAAAGGACAAGACGCGACGCACATCACACACGCATGACGGGATCCGGATGATCACGCCGCCACGAGCCGCACGAACACATGACGTTAACACATTTGGGAGGTCTGCTGGCCTCCCCTCCACAGTAGTCCTCATCGGACAGCTCTTCAATTCTCGGGTGGACGGCCTCGGTGGTGGATGGCCGTCATCCGGTTCCACCTGGACCAATTCGTATGCGATCCCTGTAGTACCCTCGTTGTCACCCCATGGAGGACTCGTTCAGGAATGCCCATCGCCAGCAGATCATTATGTGATTGGGGGGACCATACGCCCCTCCAAGTCTGCGTGGAGGAGGTCACAGCGATGGATTCTGCCGGCAGCCTCAGGAAATCTGCCACCAACTGTAGCAGCCCCGGGTCTCCGGCATAGTACCGCTGCTTCCTCCGGTGGGCGACGGCGAGTGGGACGGCTCCTGACACCACCTGCTGGTCGATGACAACTCCAAACTCGCCACGCGAAGCCACAATATCTGGCTTCCGTGGTCCGACGGGGGTCTGGAACACCCGCTCCCTCGTCACGCTCCATCCTTGGTTCGTCAGCGCCTCTGCCAGTGTCGCACATACGGCATCGTGCCGCATGATGCGACCGCCGTGGGTCCGCCAGCACCCCTGGATAATGTGTGCGGCCGTCTCGGAGGTACCACATCCGGCCCTGCAGGTTGTAGTTCGGGCTTCTCGGCGTACCCCTCTGGTGGTTCGGATCCGGGAGGGCAGGCAGTTGACGTGCACGTGGGTGTGCTGCACGTAGTCCCTCCCGGGAACCATGGCCGCTCGGTGGGCGATCCATGAAGTCGATAGTGGGCTCGCCGACGACTCCCTCAATTCTGCCCCGTCCACTGATTGGTGCAGACGGGAGGCCCAGTATGTCTTCAGATGTGCGGCATCTGGGTCCTCTGCTGGCAGGTGGAGCCGTGCGAGGGCTTTGCGGGCCCAGGCCATCTTCTTCTGAATACGCTCGGTGCTGGCGGCGGCTTTGGCGGCTTCGTAGGCGGACGACTGCAGGTGCCTGGTGCGGGTCAGGGTCATCCTCGGGATGGAGGTGAGGAGGGACGGGATTCCCAGTCCCCCGTCTCGGGTGGCTGCATGGAAATATCCAACGGCAACATCATGGGGGAAGCGCAGCCATCTCCGGACGGCTGCGCGGACCTGGATGTCCAGGGCCTTGAGACGACCCATGGACACGTTCCCCAGGACCAGGTGATGGTAGAGCCTGGGCAGCAGGCAGGTCCGGAGGGCGTACAGCCGTTGTTGTGGCTTCAGGGGGGCCTTCGCTAGAGCGTCTAATGTAGCGCCGAGGTCATCCTCGGCTCGAAGAACGCCCTGGGCCCCGAATTCTAGTCCCAGGTATCGCCAGGTCTGCAACACGCCGAGGGCTGGTATGGCGCCCCCGCGAAGGTGGAATTGGGTGTCGGTTACCACCTTCGACTTCTTCCCCTTGCCATCAGGGACGATGGAGAACGTGTTGCACTTTGCAGAGTTGAACTGGAGACCCATGGCACTAGCCGCTTCCTCCACTCGTCGCATGGATATCTGCAGCCCCTTCCTCGTCGAAGCCAGGAGCACCATATCGTCGGCGAAGGCAAGGGCATTGACGTCTGCCCCCGCCAGCCTGAACGCCACGGCCTCAGGGACAGCCCTCAGGATGGCGTTGCAGGCGATGTTAAAGAACGTCGGCGATAGAGGGTCTCCCTGCTTCACGCCCCGTCTGCACGCGATTCTGGCTGAATCGCGTCCCCTTACGCGCAGGATGATGCTTGCGCCCTGGTACAAGGTGGTAGTGTACTCTAGGAAACCTCGCGGCACTCCGGCGTCCTCCAGGCAGGCCAGCAGGGCCTCGTGGCTTAGGGTATCAAAAGCCTTCGACACGTCGAGCGTTGCGACGTTCTCTGCCATTCCGTCAGCCGCGATGAAGGCCCGTTGCCTGCTGTCTGTCAGGGAAGCTCGTCGAAGTCGGGCGGCGAGTATCTTATGAAGGCCACGTACCGCCACCGGGGCCATAGATATGGGTCTATAGTCCGCCGGCACCAGCGGTACGTCCTTCTTGGGGATCAGCACGGTTCTAGAAGTTGTCATCGCTTCCGGGAAGCCACCGGTGAGGAGGACGATGTTGTAGGCGAGGCATCGGAGTTGGACGGGCACACGCCCACTCCGCGGGAGTGATGCCGTCGGGTCCCGGGGCTGTGGAGTTCCGCAGCCTGTGTTGGTCAATCTCCGCGCAGGAGATCGGGTCCCAGATGAAGGCCAGGTCAGGAGAAGGTGGCGTCGGCCTAGGTGGCCGCACGAAGGCTTTGGAGGGCCGTCCCATCAGGTGGGACCAGTATTGGACCTGCTCCTCCAAGGAATGGTACGCCCTCGTCGGTCCACCACCATCCATAATCTGGGCCGCGGTACGGGCTGGGTTGTGTCTCCACTGCTCCTGGATCCTCGCATACTCCCATCGCCTACGCTTCCTCCTCGATGTAAACGTCGGTGGGTCCCTGGGCCCGGCTTGGGTGGTGTTGGCCGGGTTTCGTTGTAGTCGGGTGGTTGTTGCTACGGGTCTCTCCTGGTCCGGGTGTGGTCTTGCGGCCACGCTGAACCAGTGCAGCAGGGGTGCTGCCACGTCCTCTCCGCGCAGCGCCCTGGGAGCAAGATCCAGTAGGGCACGAGCGTGGAAGCGTCCACTCCCGGCTTCCTGGATCAGGTCGCAGACGTTGCGGATGGCGATCCCAACATCCGTTCCCAGGGGGCTCCGCGGAGAGGGTGGAGACGTCAAGTTCGGTGGTGTCCTCAGGTCCGGCGTCATCGGACTTGGAGGCGTCCGTCGTCGTGGCGTCGCCCCTGAGGTTGATGGTCCTGGTTGCTCAGGTCGGGGGGCAGTCCGGCTCGGTCCCGGGCGCGGCTCGAACGGGATGTCGGGCCGCTTGGCTGGGACTGCGGGGGGAGGCGTCATCGGGGCAGCCTCTGCTGGAGGTTGCCTGGGTGCGGCACGAAGGTCGTGGATGGCCGCCAGTACCGATGCCTTGTAGGCCGGTCTCCGCCTTACTCCCTTCACTCCCTCCAGTGACCGGGTCGGGTTGGTTTCCAGTAGGTGTTGATTTAGAAATTTGACCCCGTCTATCGTGGCCTGGGCCTCCTCGGCCGCCAGGAGGCGCAGCTCCTCGGAGCTCCACCTCACCTTTGTCGAGGGCAGGACGATCTCCTCGTTGACGACTTCAGGGTGGGCACGTCGTCGATGGACACCAAGTCCTCGGTTAGAGGCGAATGTTCGAGGGCACTGGTCGCATTGGAAAAGGTCAATAGTATTGTCGAGCTGTCTTTCCGGGCTAATTGTTTCAGCAGGCCTACCGGGCTGTGGCCCCTGGTAGATTCTACTATTAATTCTTATGGGTTTGCCAGCGGGAAACAAATGTCGGAGGGTTAGGGGGTGCTGGCCCCACCCTCCCACAACCCAATCGCCAATTTCCCGGATCACCAGCCGTCAGGCGGTCGATTGGAACATGGGGAGCCACCGACACGATGGCGTCCCCTTCGGTGATCCGGGCCAAGCATTCTGCTTGGAAGTGGTGGCTCGTCCGCCTCCCTCAAGCCATAGAGGGAGCCGTTGGCCAGGCTCCTCCGCCCCCCTCAGTCCGTCGAGGGGACCGTTGGCCGGTTGTCATCTGTACCCTAGACAGGGGCCCTAACACGGTACTATCAGCCGGGCCAGCTGAACCGCGGTTTTTTTCTACGAAGTTGTTACTCTTCCCACTCCTCTTTTCTCATGCGGGCTTGTGACCGCCAAAGGCAGAGTTGACAAGAGAGTCATAGTTACTCCCGCGCTTGCTTGAATTTCTTCACGTTTGATTCTTCGTCTTCTTTTTATTTTGGGTCAGTAAAGAAAGTGCTATCTGTTTTCTAAAGGCAAGATGGTCGATTTCGTCTTGATGGTATTTATGTATCTGCCAAGCGTTATGCATAGCCATATCGATAGCTTGAGCTATTAGTGGAAAATACCACTTCTTGCCCCTGATGGAAGTCCTGTAGAGACTTATTTTTTCATCACAACGGTCAACACCACCCATATTTGCATTGTACAAACGAATCATGTGGGGTATCGGTGCGGTTCTTACTCAAACGGACGGCACAGGGGAGCACGTCATTTGCTATCTTAGTAGATCTTTAACCAAGCAAGAGCAACGATATAGCACGACCGAGAGGGAGTGTTTAGCGGTAATTTGGGCGATCGAGAAGTTGCGACCTTATTTGGAAGGGTACGAGTTTTCCGTGATAACCGATCACCATTCATTAGTATGGTTAAATAATCTACGCGATCCTCATGGAAGGCTTGCACGATGGCCGGTTCGGTTACAACAATATAAGTTCCATGTTATTCATCGGAAGGGTAAGGAACATGTCATCCCCGATTCGTTATCTCGCGGAGTTCCACAAGATCTTGCTATTGTCTCCGGGACAGGAGACGATCCATCGCTTAATAAGATGCGTAAAAATTTGTTACAACACCCTAAGCGATATCCTAACTGGCGGTTGGAAGATAGCGTTTGGGCTCCTGGTGGGGGTCGGTGAGCTGGGCTTCCCGTAGCTCTGCTTCTCCCATGGTCGGGACGTCCACTTGAATGGGACAGGCAGCGATTTCTCTCTGCCCCTGGTTTAGGCGTGGAAGTCTGGAGAGGGCGTCGGCGACGACGTTCATCCTTCCGGACCTGTATTTTATGGTTAATTGGTAGGGCTGAAGTTGCAGCACCCACCTGGCAAGTCGTCCGGTTGGCGAGTGTAGGTTCATCAGCCAACTTAGGGCCTGGTGATCGGTGTATACCGTTACCTTTCGACCTTCGACGTAGCCACGGAATTTTGTCAAGCTCCAAACAGCGAGTGCCTCTCTCTCGGTGGTGGAGTAGTTTCTTTCCGCCGGTGTCAGGGTGCGGCTAGCAAATTCTACAGGGCGCTCCTCTGGGCCTTCTCCTTGGGCGAGCACGGCTCCGAGGGCGAAAGCACTCGCGTCCAAGCGAATGATAAACGGAACGCCATCCTGGGCGGACTGGAGAACGGGGGCGGACATCAGGGCAGTCTTCAAATCCTGGAACGCGCTCCGCTGTTGCTCCTCCAACGTCCACGGGGCGTCCTTCTTCATTAAAGAACTCAGCGGGGCAGCGCGCGCCGAAAAATCTTTGATGAAGCGTCTGTACCAGGCGCACGTTTGAGTAAACACTAATGTTTCCTCCTTGCAGCGGGGGGTCGGCCACAATCTGATTGCCTCCACCTTGGCGGGATCTGTCTGGAGTCCGGCGGCAGTGAGGATGTGTCCCAGGTACTTGACTTCTGGGCAACAGAAAGAAATTTTCTCCCTGTTGGCTCGGAGGTGGTGTTTCGTAAGTGCCCGCAGCACTTGGTGGAGGTCCTGCTGGTGGTGCTCCCATGTTGGTGACAACACGACAATATCATCTAAGTAGGCGAGGATCTTCACCTGGGGCAGCATTCGGCACAGGCGGTCCATAATGCGTTGGAATGTGACCGGGGCGTTTCGCAGTCCGAACGGCATGCGCTGGAACTCGAAAAGTCCGAAAGGGCACGTGAACGCGGTCTTCTCCACGTCTCGGGGGTTGATGGTCACCTGACAGTACCCAGCCTTCAGGTTGATGGTGGTGATGAACTGCGTGTTAGCGCATATGTTCAGGAGGTCGTCCATCCGGGGCAGGGGTACACAACGGGGGTGGTGATAGCGTTCAGTCCTCTGTAGTCAATGCAGACGCGGGAACTGCCATCTGACTTCGGGACCATTACGACCGGGGCTGCCCAAGCAGATTGTGATTCTCGCACGAAGCCGTGGGCAATCATCTCCTCCAGCTGTTGCTCGAGTTCCTGACGCTTGGAGGGGGCCATGCGATAGGGGCGGCAACTGATTGTTTGATGATCGGCGGACTCGATGCAATGTTGTCCTAAGTCGGTTGGCGGTCCGTCGTCGGCGAAAGCTTCTTCGTGTTGCGCAAGTAAAGCTTCCAGCTGGTCGCGCTGCTCGCGGGCGAGAGCGGAACCTTCGTCCGGACGAAGCATCAGGCTAGCCAACTCCATCGGCTCGAGGGTTGGCATCCCTCGGATCCTCACAGACGGTCCCTGCGATCTTGTTATCTTCACCAGGGAGGTGATCAATGAATATATCCGTGTCCTGCGGCTTCTCCTGCTTGGAGGCGAACATCTCCATGAGCACCTTGTACGCTGGTTTCTCCGGCGTGTAAGTTCTGCGGACGGCGGCAATAGTTGCTTGCCACGTGGTGCACGTATGCTTGATGCCCTGCCACCATATTGCGGCGGCACCCTCGAGCAGTAGTGGAAATCCGGTGACAGCGTCATCGTCCTCCAAGTGCTCGGCTTCCTTGTACACCGTAATAGTACTGAGGAAGGTTTCCGCTTCCCTCGGGTCGCGTCCTCCTCTGAACCGGGCGGTGCACTTGGCGAAGGATCCCGTGGGAGTTCTGTGGCCTCGTCCGTCTAACATGCGGGTCATCAGGGCTTCGAATTGATCCTTCGTCAATGTCAGTGATTCCATGGCTGGATCTTGTTTGCTGCTGGTAGCCTGCGTTTCCTGTGTCCTTGATCGGGCCACACGTTTGGGCGCCAGTTTCTGTCGTGTCTCGCCTCTCGGCCTTTTTCAGTCGCGATAAAGCGGGGAAGAGCTCGTAGAAACGAATCATAAAAACCACGAAGAGTTATGGATTGGTAATAATATATTGGAAAACATATATATACAAAGTCATGGAATATGATATCTCAGGGTGGGTTTCGGGTACTTCCGGTAATCCTCTTCGTCGGTTATATCTTCACTGGGTGATGGGGCGTGAGAGGGCCGTGGTGTCAGCGCGCACTCGTCGGTTTTGAAAGGGCCGTTTCCAACACGCTATCTAGTCTACCAGGAGCTTCTAGGACCGTTGCCAGTGCGCTAGAAGTGAAGGTGCTGGTAGAACAACTTGGCGGAACCGTCGGGGTGAATCGGCATCGGTGTCGGCTTAATCAGGTGGAGCCATCTACTTCATATCCACGCTGGTTGGAGTTAGACGTTGGTGCGGGCCGGTGGGCGCGCGATTTTAGAGATGGGGTCTATAGAGATGTTACAAAATGTAATTGACGGGATTGAATATGGAGTGTTTAGTTATGTGCAATGTTTAAAAAGTACGACTTAAATTTCTCAGTATCATATTCCAAAAGGATGCCCTTGGTTCTTAATAAATAAAAAACAAGGATGAATAAGATATCTAAATTTTAATATATAATAGAGAAATAAATGAGATATGAAGAAAAAGATAATAAAGAATCTCCAAAAAGTAGATGTATGTCAGGAATTTCCTTCCTCCTTACCTTCTATTTTGCCTTCTTTATCTTGGTCCTTAGAAAATGGACTAGAACGATTCTTCATCTGAGTAGCTCTATTTTTCAATTGAAGTGATATTCGTTTGAAATCTTCTTGATGATTCACTTCTAGATTTCTCATCGAGCTTCTAGATAAAGACCGCTGAGTCGCCCCTTAATCCTGGTTTTTATGAGTGAACGGCCCCTAATAGATTCTGATTTTGATGATGATGCAGTTGCTTCATCTGAGGATGCGCCCAAGGTTAATTCCTTATTTTTGTGAGATGCCTTGTCCCCTAAAGTTTCGGTTAGAATAGACAATTGGTTGATTTTTTGCTGCATATCTTCTATAGACTCAGATAATGAGACACAGAAACCAATTATAATATCCACTTGTTTAGATAAGGAGTCACGATGACATCCTTCATAACGATGATGAAATTTACATTTTATACCCTTTGGACAACATCTCTCTGTTTTAAAATAAACACATTCATCTCTAGGAGGTTTTTGCCTTCTTCTATTCTGCTGATATTCACTCATAGTTGAGTAGGATTTTTGATTAATTTTTCTGTTGAGGATAATTGGAATATTTAAATTCCTGATGGCTTGAGTTTTTCTTAACCCAGATATGCCTGAAATTGAAATAAATGAAAAATAACTGATATTTTTGTCTAAACTATGTAATTAGGATAAAAAAAACTCAGAAATATTATTAATCAGAATTGTTTCTGTACAGAAGGGCACTTTAGATACCGGCCTATATTTAGGACTTTAGGAAAATGCACTGTGATAAAACTTTTTTTTAATTTAATTTTTTTTAATCAAAAATACATCAAATATATTAACCATTGTAGATTTAAAAAAAAATTAAACAGCATGATATGCAACAAAACATTTTACATGTAAACCAATGTCGCATTTTTGGCAGCGGGTTGTAGTTTTCGTATGGCAATGTCGGCATTTTGTCTGCTTATCTGGAGGGATAACAAAATGATCCATTCTGTCATATCTAATGCCCATATTCTCTGTTTGGCCGGGCCTTCCTCTACTAAAATTGCTTGTCTTCTTTTTATTTTGGGTCAGTAAAGAAAGTGCTATCTGTTTTCTAAAGGCAAGATGGTCGATTTCGTCTTGATGGTATTTATGTATCTGCCAAGCGTTATGCATAGCCATATCGATAGCTTGAGCTATTAGTGGAAAATACCACTTCTTGCCCCTGATGGAAGTCCTGCAGAGACTTATTTTTTCATCACAACGGTCAACACCACCCATATTTGCATTGTACAAACGAATCATGTGGGGTTGATCAACATATACTGTTTTTTTCTCTTTCTGAGAGAACCTCTTTACTTTCTGCACAGGTTGTATACCAACAGCATTTGAGCACATACTTACAATTTTGTTGTCATTCCATTGAACAGCCAAAATTTTATTTTCCTCACACATTTTGTATTCATAGTACCCTCTACATTTTTTTTCCAGTCCATCAAAGGAAATGGTTTATTTAGGAGCCTGTTTGTCCTAATTGTTCCCGTACCAAATATATTTTTTTCTGACATCTTTTGTAGGAGTGGCAAAGAAGTAAAAAAATTATCACAATAGAAATGAAATTTTGTATTAGGCCACTTAGATTGTAGCACATCAATATCTGACAGTACCACACCTGCTCCTACTCCAAATTCCCTATATTTCGTTCCAATGTGAGTACTTGCTCCTTGATAAGATTCGAACCAGTATACATATCCCAACCGAGAACAACCCATCCACAGCTTATAGCCATATCGAATTGGCTTGCCACGGATATACTGCTTACATCCATGACGGCCATAGTAAGGGACCATCGCTTCATCTATGCTATGAGGTTCTTGCAAAGGGGCTACTTTCAAAAATGCTTGATTGAGATGCGTAAATATAGGCCTAACTTTGGCGAATTTGTCAGTTTGGCTCAAACTATTATTATCTGCAACATGAAAATGGCTCATAATAAACTCAAAGCGATGTCTAGATATAGCCGATGCAACTAGATCATTATGTGCGTCATTTTCTCGCTCCCAAAACATACCACGTCTAGGTAATTGAACATAACCGCTTAAAATAAGTACTCCCAAGAAACTCTTTATTTAGGTTGGAGTAATATTTCCTGGATTGTTTTTTTGATTCTCTCACAATCAAGTCAATAAGGTTGTTATCGAAAAATAACTCAAATAATTCTAATGGATTTAACTGCTTTAGCTCATTATTTGCGTCTTTTGGCCATTCAACCACATCTTGTACTTCAAAATCTTTATTTACCCATTTATATATATATTTTTTTTGCCGCTTTCCAGGCTGAAACAATTCCGCCAGGGGAATGTCGTCTTCACTTTCGAAGTGTTCATCAACATTATCGTGTTGAGTTAGGTTGGGTTGGGCATGCATTATTTCTGCCGGTCCTCTTAGCTGACTAGCTGGTAGATTGTTGGCATTGAAGTTGTGCTCATCTCCAGAATCTTCGTCAGTAAGCCACCCACACGAGTTTTCAGGAGGAAGGAAGGCAATATCTGCTTCAGAATACGGAAAATTTTCATCTTCTACCATTGCAAGAGCCCTGTGAGAGTTAACCCTCTACAATAAAATAAATGTCATCAAATCATATTGATCCGGTACCGATTTCATTTCATTTTTGAAGCTTATTTATGAAAAAAAAGAAGTCAATCATAGTTACTTATATTACTAGCGTCCTACATGTAGGACCGCTGTATAAAAATGCAAATATTAACAGATCGGTTAAGATAACCTAAAAATTTACAGCTGTCACACATAATTCTATTATTTGTAATACCTAATCCAGAATTACTTGACAAATGTGATTTATAAATATAAAAATATACATACCCCATAAAATTGATGTCGCGTGGTTCCATTTTCACAGATTTAATTGTTTTATATCTCGCTTATAAATACCTTCTTCTGTTAAATTGCTATGAAGTATCACTACACCAACTTGTTTGAACAGAAAATGGTAGAGGGCGCTATCATAGTAGGCCATATAAGTGTAGTATGTTTTTTTAAACTGCCGTCCTACATATAGGACTATAGGTAAATCTGGGTTAATCATCTAAAATTACTTATGAGCATTCTAATAAATTCAATATATTTATAAAAGAATTAAAAAGTTAATAATTGACATGGCTTAAAAGGTAAAATTTCAAGAAATAATCTCTTATAATGAATCAGGTGAACATCAGATACCTGGAAGATTGTTAGGATTTTATTTCTAGAAGAGGCTAATCATGCACATTCCTCTTGTCTGCGTTTATTCTTTCTAGATCCAGTGCTAAGATAAGTTGTCTTCTGATGATGTCATTAATTTGTTTTCTATACTGGTAACATGTTATTAGAAAAATGAACAATAGAACAGATATGATGAAGTAGGGAACCCAATGAGGACTTGTAACTGTTTGTAATTCTTTCAATTTGGTTAAGTCTGTCCAGTTAGTAGAGACAGGAATTTCAATATCTGCGAAAGATATACCAATATTAGGAAGGATAGTAAGATTGAAATATTCTTTATGGGTTCCAAAAGAGTAACTATCTTTTTCAACTATGGCAAAATCTCCTGATGAAGTGGGTAAGAATTGAGGTCCTTTATCTTTCAGAGATAATTTGGTTCTAGAAAGTCTTACTTCTAGTCAAAATCCCTATTTCCCCCGAAATTAAACTTACTAAAAGTCCTGATCTCATCTGAATAATAATAGGCTGGTTGGAGGAGGACGTCTTCCTTGGTGCTATCTCACATTTTTCTGTAGAATTTCTATCCATCAAATTGGCGAGACAGTAATTTGTGTTGTCTTCTAATGTTTTCTGAGGGCATACAATCACTGAGAACATGATAATACATTCACTAGGATTAGGTTCCCAAAAAAGATTTGTACCATATATTTTCGCTATTATAGTACCAGTTGTAATTTGAAAATCCATACCTTTTCTTTTCCATGGAACGGAACCCACAGAGAAAAAATCTCCAATATGATGAGATGACAGTTTTGGAATAATAATTTATCCAGTAATCATGGCTGGAGATACAGAGATAGATACAATAGAGAAAAATCCTAACTCGTATATCAATGTATGATCTAATGTATAAGGGGTGTGTTTTAATTCTTGGTCCTCTTCAATCATCAACATAGCCCTAGCTGGAGGAAGCAGATCAGGTGATATTTTCCCTATTAATGCAAAGTCTAAAGCTCGCATAAACTCTCCAAAAATAAGATTCTCCCATTTATTAATGTACATCATCTCATCTGTCCAACATTTATTATTGATCATTAAATCTCTTAATGCTTTAAAGGTATAGAAACAAAGTGATGAATTTGGTTAACTTTATCAATAATTGTATTTGTTTTTTGTGAAATAAGATGTAGATACTCCCTTAGAGTATGGATGTTTGACTCTAATTCTGATTATTTTTCTTTGAGGGTCATAATATCATATCTATTCCTAGCAGATACTCCTAGGCTAGAAAATCCAGGTACAATATTCAACCATCGTTTTTCGTATTCATACTAGATTGCTTTATGTTGTGGTTATCATTTTTTGAAGGAATTACTAATGATAGCATGTGATTGATAGAGCAAAGTACAGGGTAGCACAATAGAACGTGCATTTATTAAGTATAGGCTAAAAAAATAAATACAAAAGGTATAGTTGAAATAAAATATAGGATGATTAGGTAATTAAAAGTAGTTTATTTTTTAAAAATGACATCATCTAAATGACGGGCCTCTCGAAGACGGCACTCCTCTAAACGCGAACGCAGATTTGTGAAAACTCTTGTCAATAAATCTGGGGTGATAGCTGCCATTTCCCCACGGATATTTTCCTTTAGCTGACTGATGTTCCTCGGATTGTTCATGTAGACTTTATGTTTGAGGTATCCCCACAAAAAAAGTCAGGAGGCCTCAAGTCAGGGCTACGTGAAGGGATATCACCTCTTTTGGAAATTAGTCTTGCAGGAAACATCTGTCTCACAACCGCCATAGAGTCATTTGATGTGTGACAGGTCGCTCCGTCTTGTTGGAACCAAGTCCTCGTATTCGTTATTCTCGATCTCGCAAGTTCTGGAGTCAAATATCCCTCTAACTTCGCAACATAGCGGTCGGTGTTAACGGTGATGTTTCGTCCTCGTGAATCTTCAAAGAAGAAAGGGCCAATAATTTCTTTGCTTGAGATTGCTGCCCATACCGTTACTTTCAGACTATGCAGTGGTTTTTGATGTTTCATTTTTGGATTCTCGTCGTTCCTATGGCGACAATTTTGTCGGTTTACGAACCCATTTAAATGAAAATGAGCCTCGTCAGAAAAAAGGATGTTGTCAAAAGTGGAAAATCGACTAAGCATTTCTTCAGCAAATGCCAACCTTGCTCCGAAGTCGGCCTCTTTTAATTCCTATTTTAACTGGAACTTATAAGGATGCAGTTTAAGATCCAACTTCAAAATTCGCTGTAAACTTCGTCGTGACAAGTTTAAAGCCGCCGATCGCTTCCGAGTGGACACTTGCGGATTTTTTCCTACTGACTCCTTCACCCTCTCAATATTGTCTGTGGTCCTAGACGTTCTTGGACGACCTTTTGCTGGTGGTTTAAACGTGGAACCGGTCTCTTCAAAACGCTTTATCCATATTTTAATTAAATTTGCACTCGGAGCTTCATTAATGTGTGTTAATCCATATTCAGAACAATACATTCGCCTTGTAGAGATGTGTGAACGACCGTTATCGTAAAACGTGACTTTGGGTATTTGGATTGGAATGCTGTATGTTATTGGATGATATGACAATCCGTGATGGGTTAATACAACTCCAACTTTCTCTAATAGTAATCCATGTGATTTTATAAAATTAACTTTCTTGTATTCAGCTCTTTCCATACCTAGAGACATACAAGTCAAGACTTGTGAGCCCAATATTACATAGATAATATAGGTCCATGGTTCTAGTAAGAATAGTCTATTCACTTGATATTAATAATAACTAATCTTGGTGGCTTCGACATCGGTTCGTGTGTCACCTGTGATTCTGTTGACAATCGACCATGTCGTTTTTGTTTTGTTATCACTAGATGCTATGGCGCTCTCCACTTTTTCCCGGTATGCAGCCTGGAGTAAGCGATTATATTCCCGGTTTATTTGGTTGTATATCCGGTTAGCGTTATCGTTATAGTGTCTGAGTACTTGAAAATAGTCGAGCACAGATTTATAAGAGAGAATATCAGGGTTTTTCATCGTTAGTTTACGATTTAACTTGTGTGGTATTTTGGTTATTATTGGGCAGCTTTTATTTAGGCACAGTCTTGTAACCTCCATGAATTTATCCCACCCGGAGTTTACTGTGTCTGATATGAGCACATCATTCCAGATATTATCCTGTCCTAGAAGGTCTACAAATGTTAATACGTTAGCCGCACTAAATGTTCTACGCATTTCAGTTACAGGCTCTGGAACACAAATGTTTTTGCAGATTGTTAATTTATGTGCAAGGTGATCGGACAGGTGCGCATCAAACGTTTAAACCTTATAATCACGTTTTGTGTTTGTTATAATATTATCAATGACTGATACGTTTTTATTAGAGATTCGCATGGGAGAGGTGATTATCTGCTCGCTAATCGTTCGATTCTGGTGAATATTTACTGACGTCAATGTTAAACTCGCCCGCGATGAAATATTTTGGGTCATGTTTTGTAAGTATGTTTAATAGTTTCTCTAATGTTCGGAAGAAGATTTTTAGATTCGAATTTGGCGCCCAGTAAACAGCCACTAACACGCACTTGGGTTTAGCTTGCAGACCTATAACATTTGAATAATCTAGGATTATAAAGATATTACCGTAATTTAGGATAATAGAAAATTTCTTAGAATATTATACAATAGTACAATATTCGTACAATAGAATATTATTTATTGTAGTCAGTAACAATTGTGAACACAAACTGTATATATGTACACTCAGATGCAAAAAAACGGGTCATTGGGTCGTTGTTTGCAAAAACCCCATTTTTTCAAATTTTGATGTTGGTATTGTCCTTGGAATGAAAGTTTTAGTGTTATTCAATCAAAGAGACCATCAGGATGTAGAAAAAAATACTAATCAGTTTATTTAATAAGCGAAAATAACATTTAAAGCTATGCGTTCTTCACTACCTATTGCTCATTCGGCGTTATGCATAGAGTATCAAGGTGGCTACCGATTTTGATATGTTTGTTTTCGATTAGGTGTCATTTCCATTTATTACTCTCTGTTAAGTTTATTTTGCAGAAATGCATTTTCTTCGTGTATACGTACATTATCGTTTTCGCTTCTTAATGTTCATTAAATAAATAATAAGTGCCATATGTTGCTTCTTTTTACATTCTGACGGTCTCTTTGATTGTAAAACACTAAAAAATTTATTCTAAGGACTATACCAACATCAAAATTTAAAAAAAAGATGGTTCTTTTGCAAACAATAACCCAATGACCCGGTTTCTTTGCATCTGAGTGGATAAATGTTATAAATGTTATTGTTATTAAAATAAATATATCTCAACAAAAATTAATGAATATAAAAAAACAGATCAATCACTCTCGATGTAACTACGACACTATCAGAACGATTAATAGCGCACAACAACAACTGTAATGTGTCACTGCAAAATTTTTCAGATTTTTTGGGGCCTTGGTTTGAAAATTGGAAATGACCGGATCCGATGAAAGTATAAATCTGTTCATTATGCCGCGATTGGTGTCTTTTCTTGAGGTCTTTCTACTAAAGTGTTCACGAAACCGTCTATAGTTCTTATTTCTGGCCTTTTGTGCCTCTTCGGACAACTGTCTAATAGGTAAGATGCAATTTTCAATTATTTCCTTCCCGTGAACGAGGATTTTGTGTATGCTCGCTGCCATGTGGAATCACGCTTAATTTTCCAAAAATATTTTTTTTTGTTTCTTGCGCATGTTCATCGAATTTTTCGCAGTCAATTTCAAAACCACTAGATAAAGCTTCTAAAATTACCTTAAAGTGATAAATTAAATTAAGATGAACTTTTGTAATATCAGCCGTTTTTTCACAATTTTTAAAAAATCTACGAGCGGTATTGCCTTTATTTGTATTTCCCGTACATTGTTTCGGCATGTCTACGAGTAAGCCCATTTCATTTCGCCCAAAAAGGCTCCACGTAATTTTAACCTCGCTACTACTGACGCCCACACTACCAGATTTATATCTCGCAATGAGAAAAAGGATGTTAATTTGAAAAGAATGCCCGATTGAGAAAACGTGGGGGAACAAAAAATAACAGATGTGAGTTTTGTGGTTGTAAATATCTGCGTTTATTCAAAACACAAAAGACGGGACACCGTGTCTGCGCTCCCTGAAAGAAAATACCTCCGCTCGTATATTTATCGCGCCGCGTTCACCGAATTCGGCCGAATTCCGCTTAACGCTTATCGCGTGATGCGAACTGCTCTCGGAGCTACCTCTTTTTACAAAACCGCAAGACACGTACGGCATGAAACACGCAACGCAAATTTACACAAAAGAAAACGATATAACAAAAAGAATTAAAGTCGATTAAGGAAAAAAGTATGAATCTGGCCTGCTCTTCCACGCGGCGTCTCTGATGCCGGTTCGTGTGGCTCGGCTCTCAGGAATTCGTGCTGCTGGCAATCGCTGGGGATGCTGTCGCTAGCCTGCGATCTTTAAAAAAAACTCTGGCAGGGTGGTCGTCCCCCCTATCCGAGAACCTGACTCACTGGGTTGTTTCAGCCCCTACCCAAAAAAACGCCTGTAAAGCACATGGCCTTATTAATAATGGGCGGACACGTGACTTTACAAAAATGATGTAGATTCTAATTACTTACTCTGGTGTTTGAGCGTGTATAGCCGATTATTGCTGCTCCCTCTAGCCTTGTGCCGGTGTCGCTTAATCCCTCATAGGGCGGTTATTGGAGAACACATTTGAAATCCCGGAAACCAGATGGCGATATGCCCAAAGAAAAACGTGTATCTCCCGACACTTTTACACTCAACGAGAGTCTGCGTTCTGCCGCATCCCAGCGCCTCATGGCCGGATCATAAATATACGCAGTCCCGAAAGCGTATACGCTTAAAAAAAAAACGTGTGCGTAGCGGTTGCCTATGGGCCACACAAACTTGACATCGTAGAACATCTCCATCTGTTGATAGATTCGTATCTATTTTTGACCACTGGCTGAAGTTGGCACTTAGTGACTTCTTGTCCGCTGGCATTTTGACAATATTTTTAATAAAGTTGTTATTCCACCGAACGATGTACAACAATTGGAGAAATAAGTAGCAGGCACAGACTAAGATAATGGTGGGGGCGGTCGAAGGGGATAAAGAGAGTGGGAAGAGTAAGGGTTGTTTGGCTATTGGAGCCTTCTAATTACATCTTAATGGGTTCTAAAAACTTGCTAATGCTTATGGAAATTGGATGATCCTATTTAAATATAAAGGGTTGTTTGGCCGTCGGAGCATTCTAATTACATCTTAATAAATTTTGTTTTTTAAGAATTTCAAAATCGAAATAAAACAATGTCAAAACCACCTAAAAAAGCATAAAAAAGACAAAAAAGCAAAATGCACCTGAAAAGGGCAAAAACCTCGAATTTATGCGAAAAAGGCAAAATAAAAAAAATAATTTAGTTTTTTTTAAATGTTTACTATGGTAAACAGATAATGCGCTGGACCTGCCTTTAATCATACCTTTTATAAGAAAAAGGCAAATTGCCTAACTATCCTACCTCTAATGATTACTTACAATAATTATTAGGCGGACTTAAATATGAAAAATAAAATTATTATCAGTGTTATGTTCATCCCTGTCATGATGGCCTACAATTTCTCGTACTCTTAAAAGCTGCATAACTTCATCATCCAGAGCTATTATGTTATAATGTCGTGATCGATTATTACTTTTGGATAAAGATGAGATGAGTGGGTCTGATGTAAATAATAAAATATTAAACAGATCTGTTATGTTTTATAAGCGGGAAAATTTTCTAGCGTGAAACTCGCTAAATTTTCGAAAGTCTTTATTCCGATCTTCCATAGCCTCCTCAGATAACATTCCAATTGGCAAGACAGAAGCTTCTATGATTTCTGAACAATGGATGAGCAATTTATGGGCACTCGATGGCATATAATACCATGGATATAATTCCACATATTTTTGTGCTGTGGATGCCGCATATATTTTAAAATTTTCTAAGTTATTCGCATAACCAGTTGACACTGTTTGCAAAATAACTTTAAATCGTCTAATCAGGTCTTCATCAACCCCTACTACAGAAGCAGCAAGCTGTGGATCATCGAAAAAACGGCTTGCCGTATTTCCGTCGTTTGTTGTTCCAAATCCATGTTTTGGTATGTCCACTAACAAACCCATCCTCAACTTTAAATCATTTTGAATTTTAATTTTTCTTGTTTTAAATGTTGTTTTGTCCTCTTCGCTGCGAATTTGCCATTTTTTATATCTTGACGGTATGCAATATGGAGAATGCCCTCGAAACACCGAATCCACGCGTGTAGTGTAGAAAGGCCATATTGATAGCATTAATTTATTGCTTCGACATTCCATCCAATTGATTAATAAATTTAGGAGTTATTCCACAAATTGCACATGATTGAGTGGAGGAATCAGTCATGGTAGATTTTTTTTTTGTTTATCATTGTCATATGTTGCAAATGTTGCACAGAAAAAATGTTACCATCTAATTCAAATTGAGTTGGCATCAATGCTGCAATTTGTTGTTCGATGTCATTTGTCACTATTTTTGTTAATTCCGTCATTTCCTTCGCAAACTCAATTTTTATAGGTCTGCAAAACCTTGTTGAAGATGGACGTGGATTCTGCCAGAGTATTTTATCAGTTGTATTCATCTTCATTTGCAGAGGAACAATACAGGTTGCAAATAAAAATTCATCACTTTTTTATCTGCGTCATGTCCCGAAAACTTTTGTTTATATTGTGAATGGCTGGAGCTCCCATCGCAGCCCTATTTATAAACAATTTAGTTACTGCATCACTCAAATTATCGATTTTTTACCACCCTATTTGCAGTATGATTAAGAAGTGATTGCAACGAAACTTCTCCTGAAGTTTCCGTGATAATTATTGAATTCATATCGGGATAGCAGGATATTTTTGTTTTCAAAATAACCTCGTATGGGGGGAAATATTAGCATGTCGGTATTTTGCTCCAGATTGAATTAATTTGTATGTATGTTTAGTTATACGATAATCAATAAATAAAGTGAGTGCTTCTGGAGAATATTTGTTTTGCTCCGGCTTCGCAGTTTTTAATGTTTTTGCAATTTTAGTTGCACCGGTCGAAGTCGTTGCAATTGTGTGTAAAAGTTTAGCAGCAGTACGTTGGCCACTTAGTTGCAAACTACCCTCCGTTGCAAGTAACAATTCTCCTTTTGAATAAGTTTTAATTAAAGGTAATACCTTTTGTTTCTTGGTACGCAACGATGAGTCTTCAAAATGTTTTAACGGTCGTCCTCTTTTTGAAGTAGATGGGGTTGCTGTTGCTTCCGGTTACTTTGATTTGTAAATGAACTCTGCATCTTCATTGAGCCATTGCGATTCGCGATGTAAAAATTTCTTTTGCTTGTGCGATCGGTGACAAGTTGTCCATTTCTTATTGATGAGGCTATTAAATCTTCCAATTTGCTCTTTTAAAGTGTCTTCAGTTTCGTCTGCGACATTTTCCTTTAGGCTGTCCATAATGTAGAAAGAAATTGCCGCAGTTTTAATTTTTAGTGAAGTTTTTTGGCGCCAGATGTCGAACAAAGTTTGCCTCGAAATTGATAACTTGCCTAAATAAATAAATCATTGTCTCAAAGGGCTAGCAGGACAAGGCAAACTTGCCGCAAATAAAACTATGCTCAAACAATGCATATAATGTGTATGAATGTGCATAAACATTACTTAAAGAAATCACGCGCAAACACCGTGTTTTGCAAGCTACACAAAATAAGATACTTTATTTATAATATCGGAATTGAAAAGTTATGTTTTGAATATATTTTGAGCCCAAAAAGGCTCCACGTAATTTTAACCTCGCTACTACTTCGTGACAAAGGGGCGAACATATGGAGTAATTTAATATCTATATTGAACAATAACTCATGCCTCATTTTCTCTACGATCATTCATGAAGTACCATATAAGAAGTTAATAATTCCACATGTGATTTGTTTTCTACCCTTGACATTATATTATATTATCTGTGTTTTAAATGCGTACGATCTGTGTCTTGTTTCCCTATTAGGTTTTACTGAATTTTAATAATCTAACTTGATATTATGCTATGTGCTTTGCCTTTTTACGAACCAAAATGACGATGCCAATTATTACGTAAAATATGTGTTTGTTTAAATTATGATTATTCGGGCCAGTCATTCATACTGGCTGCCTTGGACCTTTTACGATTGTTATTGATATTACAACAGCGGGGATTCGCGATTTCCGATCCGACGGTTTTTGAGAGGGTTCGGCGTGACTCTAACATTGTAAGTGATTTTATTCACGAAATCTCTAGCTCATATACGTATGACGCCGACGTGCAGGAGGCGATTCCACAGTTACATTTGTGTTGGGGGTGCGCTGTATCTAATGCGTCAACTACATTTGTAACTGCTTCGTCTAATTGGTCGAACACGAAAGCGACTCTTCTGTCCACTTTTGTTCACTTACAGGAAGTAGGTAAAGGGTTAAGATTTTGGTGGGTTGTTTGTGGTGTATTGGATAAAATGACACTCCCGTGAATTGATACTGAAACCGACTTGTGAATATTGCCCCGGTTATTTTGCAATGTTATTATGTCTCGTACCTATAATTCTGCGTGTTTTAGGTACAACTGCGTTGATTCGTATTGTATTTTCTGGCAGAGAATTACCGTAACTGGGTAACGTGTGACTGATGAATTTACTTGAAAACTGTCGTGAATATGTTAGCTCGCGGACCGACGTAACACATCTCATCCCGGCCCGTTTTTGGTTTCGCTTATAAACGCTCACGGGCGTTACCTAATACCTCTCCCCTCCTCTACATACAGCTAATATTCTCGCGTCTCTCTCACGGTGGTCTCGAATGGAAAAGTTCCACTAGGGATCTGGTTTTTGTTAAAGCTAACTGCCTCCAGGGCACATATTTAACGGGTGGTGCTCATACGTGATGCCCCTATGGAATATTTGGACGACGCGTATCTGCAGACTTTTGCTTTGCCACGCCATTTTCGTGTTAATTTGAATCTCCGTCGTTTAATATGGGCTTCGTTGGCGCCGCGATATCGCCTGTGTTTCTGGCAAAAATTTAACTAATGTTACTGTAATATCATCGTGATAATCTTTTCTTTTAAATATTGGCCTTTTTATTATTAATTTAATTAAATTTCAAGCCGTATATGTTGGCACCTTACAGATCTCCCCATTTTGTAAATGAACTTAAAGAAATTATTAATTGATGACATTATTATTCAATTGATAAGTGGAATTACTAAATCTCTCAGTGATCACAACATATACACAACCTGATGTCCTGTGTAGGTTTCATGTCTCGCACAGTAGACATAAACTCACGTTCTGGCGTAGAAATTCGCCATCCATTTTGCATATGTTTACTTAATATTGTAGCATATGTGTGCGTGCATATGTAGTAACTTAACGCTGAGACGGGCACACGTCTTGCAAATGCAGGTGATAATGCGACTAACTTCGCATGTAACGTGTCAACTATGTTGTTGGTGGCCTCCGCTCCAGGGTAAATTCTTCGTACGGTTGATACGGGTCGCAATTCGGTACCAGGGGTTGGGACTAAACTGGAAAGAAACAACGGATCGTTCTTCTCCGCTGTACCAGTAGTCTGTGGCCGTTTTATCGCTGGTGGTTTTCCAGTAGGCTTGTCGCTACGTGGTGGCCTTGGTGGACCGCCTCCAAATCGTTTTGGTGGAGGACGGCGCTCTGTCTGGTAATTTGTCGAACTGCTTTAGTCGTCGTGATTCGGTGGTGGAGGATTTTCCTCGTGTGGTGGGGCCGCGCGTCGCGTCTCCCCAGGCCCTGAGCGTCCGGCTCGGGCTCTTCCACGTCCACGGAATTCACTATTTCTGAACTCGTAGTTCATGATTTTTAGGTACTAGATCCACTAGATTTACCTCTTATCAAAAAGGGTCCATCAGGAAGGCGTACAAGAGTACACAAACTGCCGTAGTACGGCTACCCACGGAACTAGCAAGGAGGGCGGTTGAAAAAGGCCATGTGCGCATAGGATGGGTCAACTGCCGGGTAAGGGAGAAGATCGACGCGCGTAAATGTTACCGGTGCTGGAACTTTGGGCACCTAGCGCGCGACTGCAAAGGGACAGACAGGTCCAAGTGCTGTCTTCGGTGCAGCAAGCCTGGACACATGCGAGAGGCATGCACGAGCAAAGAGGCGAAGTGTGTTCTCTGTGAGGGCGGTAGAAACCACTCTTCGGGAAGCTACGGGTGCCCGGCCTATCACGTGGCAGTGAGGTTATTAGCAGACCGGTTATGCCGCAGTCATCCGGCAGCTCCGGCAGGAGGAGAAAAGTAGGCGAGGCCATCCCGGGACGTAGAGGGGGATAAAGCAGCACTGTGGAGGGCTCCAATAAGCCAATACGCCTCCCCCGCGAAGTAATGCCTGACGGCGGTTCCGCGGGGGGTGGGCTGCGACGTATGGGAGGTGTTTTTAGTGGGTAAAAATCCCACACACTGCAGAGGCAATAGCTCTGCAGCGTCTTTTGAAGATTTTCACCTACCCAACCCAAAAAAAAAACACAGATCGTGCGTTCGATTCCCAGCCGATGGAAACATTTTTAACTTCATAATTAATTGCAAATAATTTTCAAAACTCGCGCGTAATTCATATAATTCAAGATGGCGTTCGCGCGCACAATATTCAAATCAATTCAAGAGGTAAACAACACACACACACACATACAGGATACAAGAGGTAACCCAATATTAGGGTCAATGACCTTTCTTCAGCTTCTGGTCATTGTCGTCACACTTCTTCAACTTCTGGTCATTGTCGACACACTTCTTGTGCCGAAGAAGTAAATATACGAGGGGAATCATGGTCGCTCCTGATGGTCATGCCATCCGGAGTGAAAATATACGAGGGACTGAATACTACTGGTGTAGTATTCAGATGGTGCCGGAGGTAGCGTGGTCATTTTATCAAGGCAAATAAGTTTTATCCGATATCCTTATCAGGAATCCTGGAATCCTGGAGCCACGGGAAGAAAATTGATATCGCTATCGATAAAATTTTGGATTGATACGAATGGCGAACGGTATGTTCGCATTGCAGGAAATTGGCATATGAAAGAAATGGGAATACCAAATTATTCAGGTGAGCATTGCAGAGTACTATTATTTTTATTTGTGAAATTAATATAGTGAATAATTAATTTAAATTTATTTAGTGAATAATTAATAATTCATTTATTTCTTAATTCAGAGTACGGTATTTCAAGCGTATGTATTTATATGTGAACGAAATCCTGCATTGGTTGGACCAAAGTAAACAATTTTGTGCATTTTGTTTTACCATGCCACTTTTTAAAATGGATGGCGTAAATCTTTTCCGCGAACCTCTTGAAACAGACACGTGGATGGAGGTATCTGCATACTCGTCAGACTTCGACACGGTCACTGATGTAGACGATGAAGTCGTCTACATCAGTGCGCTAACAAAGCAGACCACGCAAAAAGTGGCAACCATAGCAAAAATGAACCAAACACAGGACAGGAGTGGCGGCGGTGCCTGTGTGTGTGTGTGTGTTTTTTCTTAAAGAGTCATGTTACGTAATCAAGCTTTCTAGCTCCTTTCTTTGGAAGGATCTTGGCAGAGTGCATCTTCCGACAACTCTCCACCTCCAAACATCTATCCAGGAACCAATGACATCCTGGACATCAACAATTCTTAAGATAGACACTCTACCGATACACCTTTGTGCTGTGCAGAACCATTTCTTCTCAAAAGTTCTACCTCGTTTTGTGTGGACATTTATTTGTTTGCTTTCTATGTTTAAATCATGGAAAGAACGCTTGGTCATCAGGTCCCAAATAAATACCATTTCAGTGTGGGCCAAAGCCGAGGTTTCAATAGTGGATTGTAGTCGCTCTCTTTGATACCCAAACTCTAAATCATTTTGATTCTCTCTGACTATCAGCTCTTTGTAATTGATTAGAGTGTCATGAATCTTTTTAACTTTGTTTATTATGATAGTTTCAATGTCTTCCCAGTTATCGACGTTGGATCCCAAGTGTGATGATGCCCAGCTCTTCAAAGAGAAACACCCTTGTATTTCATTGATCCATATCTGCTTGTGTGTGCTGAGAATTTGGTACTCATTCAAATGGCTAACAGGGATGTTATGTACCAGCATGGGCTCGGATGTTGATAGTCTCCAGAATCCGGTTTTATGGGGCCTAACTTGAGGCAGGAAATATTTATGGTACTCATGATGAGTAAGTATTTCATCTGTGCAATTGTTTGTATAAGTGAGCAAACATGATGTCTCTTGGCGTGAAATTATACCGGGCAGCATTACCACGAGACCCCCTTCTACTGTGAGATCTGGTGACAGAACATGATGCAGAAACATTTGCTTGTTATATCCAATAGGACATTCATCAAGCTCTATCTCAGTGGGTCCTTTCCCAATAATGTTCTCGTACTCTTCGGGATCAACTTGCCATTTAGGATATCCTGATATGGTTACTTGTCTAGCGTGAAACCAGTGATATAGATATGAATACACCAGACCCTCCTCATCGTTCAACGTGATCACGGTTATTAATCCTTTTCCCTTAGATTTGCTCATACCAATGATGTCACTTTCGATTGTATTGAGAACACATGACAGAGAAGCCAGAAGGACCCCTTCCTGAACACCCAGCAAGAATGAGTCAACGGGATTCCAGGACTTAACGTAGTCAGAGCAAATGGATGACAATATCTCAGTTTTCCATGCGGTCGTCATGAATTGTTTTGATATCTTAGTTCTTGTAGGTCTTAAGAGTGTGCTCCTAATTGAAGATACTGACTCTTCTTCCGACATGACAATTTTTGGAACAATACTGCTTATCAAGTCAGGAAATTCTTTGTTTAGATGAGTTGCAACATCCTCCAAAGAAGATGTCTGAGACAAAGGCGAATATATCAGCGATAAAGCCTGCATTCTGATAATAATTGATCTGACATAAGTTTTCTCTGAATCCTCCCTGGTAATTAAATGAATATTATCCAATAGTAGCAAGCCCTCTAATGTTGAAAAATGAACTATGGCGTTGTATATGACCATTCTGTTATCCAGCTTTCGATTATGAACATTCTTTGTGGGAAGGAGTGACACAAGATCAGATAACAGATTGCATTTAATGATACTATCCATAAGGACATCATAAGGTCCTTTGTTTCTTCCAGGCTCAATGATTGCATCCCATATTAAATATTCCGCATTTAAGGTCTCCGGCCAGAGCAAAAAATGAGAATATATCAAACTCTGGATAAATAACTTACAATTTAAGTGTACAAATTCTGTCATGTTGACGAAAGGGGCCAAAAGAACTTCACTGTAAGCCCTGTTTTCTAATGTTGTTAGCCTCTCTGCGTGCTTGGTCGAGATCAACCACAAGACAAATCTCCTCGCCATTATTACTGAATAGCTGGTGACAGCGTCTATGTCAGAGTTTCCAACATGCAAGGGTGCATGATGACTGCGAGGGGTGAGTTGTGTCATCTTCTTAAATAAATCAATACCTTCATAAGTGGATGAGGATAAAGAAAATATTTCCGGAGGAAGGATCCAAGTGCAGTCTGATCCATCTCATTATATGGATTTGCTCTGTTTGAGGAGACATTGTTATGCCCTCCATTTGAAATTTCCAGAGAGACTCGCGTAAATGTTGAGCTGACTTGGTTGTGCATGGATCAAAATTTAACATTTCAGGGTATTCTGTGTCTTTTTTACTTCCTAGGTAATCTATCCATGTCTTTTCTATACATCTAACACCTTCTAGAACCGCAACCTCGGATCTCCATCTTTCCATGGACATTTTTTGAATTGATCTGGTATTCCCAAATTTGCCTAGATACTTTTCTTGAAGTCCAACATTGGATAAAGAATATATTTTGCTTAAGAGTCGAGGATTAGTTGGACGAATATTCATTAAGGAATTGATAAGGAGATGCTTCTGAGCTTCAGCAGGGAAGTCAAAGAGGATCTTTATTGCTTTGTTTTTTACAATTTCTGGAAGGCTCTTCCTGACTTCATCTCGTATGACCCCTTCAGGTTGTTTACCTATAGTAATTGGGATGCTTTGAGGATCTTTGATAAGAGTTTCGGGCGAAATGTGAGTCTGAACCCTGGTTACCACGTACGTGCCCACTTTTGATTGATATCCTGGTTGAGTAGAGAGAAATTTGAGAAACTTCATGTTCAAAGATAATATGTCTTGATTTGCCCTATTAGCATATTGGGCGTATAATGTAATTGGGTAACCTCCTAGGATTCTAGTTACTGATAATAAGCATATATTGGACTCGATGGATTTCTTCTTTAGCCAGGGTCCCACTGATCGTAATTTGTGAATGATCTCGAAGATAGAAATGAAATAGCAGAAATAAGGAACGTCATCTTCAGCTGCACCAGCTGCTCCTGTAGAGCTGAACCCAGACAAGTCTCCGTTTAAAGATGGTACTGTTTGATTGGGTTCACTTGCAATTTTCGAAATTCTTTTGAGAGCACAGCTGATAGGAACCCCTTTGTAGTAGTACTTCCTAGCGTATTCGAACAAATCCACGGAGTCCCAGGTTTCCAGTTCTTTAATAGGGATACCAGCTTTATAAGAATATTTGACTAATACAGATACAAAGTTCCTAACATATTCATTTTCGCTCATTTGTAACTGGCTCAGTATGTCAATGGGAGGAATTCTTAATAAGATGACCTGATTGTCTCCTTGTCCTAACAGAGATGCTGTTGTTCTGCACTCTTGAGCTGCTAAGAGGATAAGCATAATAGTGATCAGAGTCCATCCTTTTTGCCTCAGGCCTTCTTGCCATCCTTCTGGTCCCCACCAGCATCTGGGTCCTTCTTCAGGATCTCCGTTTTTACCCTGGCGAGGAGGAGCGAATCTATCTTGGAATAACAGGCAGGATCTCATATGGAACAAATGTGTAAATTGATAAACGCAATCGAACCCGAATAATTGATCTAAAGATTTGAAGGTCCTCCGACACAATTCCTCTCTAAAGTTGGTGCACCAAGATGAGAAATCTATCACGATGAATCTAAAGGATCCTCCCTTGACATCAACTACAGGGCTGGTCATTCTTAGGGTCGTTCTGGTTAGTTTCTCCTCATCCATGGTCATAGACTGCTGCTTGATAAAGGGAAACACCTGATCTGCGATGTTGCTCTCAGTGACAACCTGCCATAGTCTCATGTCTGGATGTAGTTTGGCGTACATTCTGACATTATCGTATTTAAACTCTTTCTCTTTTCCCACTACTACTATAATGAACCATTCTCTGTCCCAGCTCTTGGTATTTATTTTGTTGATTATTTTTTCAACGTCTACTTCTTCTGATTTTAAGAAATTCAATATGAGGCTCTTATCACTTGGAGGGGGACCAAACGGAAACATTCCATAATTGGTCCTGTGAGCCTGTCTGTCGTATTCGTATATCCATTGAGACATCCCTGGAATAATTGATTTGTCGGCGAAGACATCAGAGATGTCAGGGTTTGAATTGAACACTAGAGTAGCACCATAATCAATATTTTTAAACTCTGATGAATGCCAGGGGTTTCTAGGGGTTTCATTCCACGTGTCATTTTTTATGTTAAGTCCTACTCGAGATGATACGTCCTTGCTTTGAATGATCTTAGGCCAGCATCCGTGTTTCCTATAATATTGTCTACACCAGGTTAAGCTGAACATTTCTCCGATCTGATTGGAGATCTCGTATTGATTGAATTTCATGTTTGATCCCTTCTCCTTCCACCCTTTGAAGCTCTTGTCCATGTCAATAATAGGGTGACCAAAGATCTTCCACAGTCCACTCAATTCTAGTTGCATGTGTAATTGGGGGATGGTTCTTATGAATTTGTCTACGTGTATAAAGAAGGAACTTTGTGTGATCAAAGGATCTAGTCCGGCAATTAAATGGTCCAAAAACATGGGATTCATCTCTCTATCCTTTAATATGTGTCCGATGATTATAGAAGGCCATGACTTCAACAAATCATAGAACTTCTTATTGAGGAACTCTAAAGAGTTCATTCCCTTGCCGATGAGAGTAGTGACTTCATGATAAAGATTGTACCCCTGGTATTTATCTTGATTCAAGTTTGAGTAAGACAAGACTGAGAACCAGGAGTTGAACATATCTCTTATTCCCGCAAGATGGGCATGAGTCACAATAAAGAATTCATCTTCATTAGGTATGGGGATGTAATGAAGGTTTCCATAAGCACGTCCTATTATCTTCCCTAATGACCATTCCATCTCGAATTCTTCGGAGAAAGTGATTCGGGAGAATAGTTCATCAAATTCACACTTTATAGAAAAACAATCTATCAATTTGTCTTCATTGGTTAATCTTAAGGACAATACATTTCCTTGTGTATATTCCATTACGCTGAGTTTGGTCATTTCAGATGCGATGTTATTGCAGCTGACGAATTGTTGGGTTCTGTGTTTTACGAAGAATTTTTTCATGTTCTTCATGCTCCAGGCATAAAAGTAGTCCGGATGTATTAAGTTCCATTGTTTATGGCTGGCTGCGTCAGTATCCAGTCTCTCCAACAAGGATCTGTGCTCTCTTTTCAGTGCTTTGGGATTGCTTTTGTTGTGCATCATATATTCAATTTCTGTTATGATCAGGGCTGTTGAGAGGTGTCGATCTTTTCTGAAAACAGGATTGCCTTTGTTGATGTTTTCTCTGTTTCCCGTTTCGTCCCCGAATGGTCCATCTACTAACGATGGGTGCGTGAAGCTTGGGTCCGTCATTTTGTGGTGTGGGGTATGGGTTACATAGGTTGATTTTTCTTAAAGAGTAATGTGAAGGTTTAGCAGGCGGTGCATCGGTGTCAAAGGATGTGAACGGATTTTGACCACTTACAATTCTCCTCGTCTATAAAGATTGTATCTCCTTTCTTCATTGAGATATAATTCGTCCAATGCCGGAGCTGACGGTGCGGGTCTTCCTCTGTATGTGGAGATCCACGGTTTTATCAAGGTATTTATAAAATATGCTACACCACCCATCCATCCAAGGAACTTTACAAAAGATACAAGAAAAATTAGAGTTCCTCCTTTAATCCAATTTAGCCCTAATTGATACAACAAGTAATGATTATTTCTTTCATCCTCGTGTTCTCCCACATATTGAGCTACATTGTCTAAACGTGATGACAATTTCTCGTAGTAATAACTAGTTTGATCCTCCCTTACCATGTCACTAAAGTTATAAATCCATGTATTGTTCCAAATGGGAGAGAAATATTCAAAGTTGCCTGAGGAGACGGTCAGAGGGAGTGATGTTACATGCTCAGTGTGTATGGTGATAGTCTCGTTTTGGTGAGATCTCTTCAACAAATTTTTCTCACTGTACCATCTATCTGGGGATCTCTCGCACAATATTTCTAAACTAGATGGATAAATATCTCCTGTCACAAGGTCTATATACCCTGTGAGATATTCCATGTTGATGTTGTATTTTATTTTGGGATTCTTGTAGCATAAATTATTTTCTGTGAACTTCCATTCATAAATGGGTACACAAGGCCATATCAAAATGTAAGGATCTCTAATTTCTGCGGTTATAAATGTGTTATTTATATAGGATCTTATAATTTGATCAGTATTAGAGCCATGTTCTATGTTCATGTTATGAAGAAACCTTGCCGTTTCACATAACACTCTAACATGGTTGAGAGGTTCTTCAATTTGGATGCTCAAGTGCTCTAATTTTGATGTAACCTCTGAGTGAATAGTTTCTAACATAAGACTAGATGCATTGTCCGAGCTTCTTTTCACTATCGATGACTTCCTTAATCTGATGTCCACTTCAAATCCTTCCATTGTCTTGTGACGTACAAATGAATCTGTAACCGTGATTTTCTCTATTAAGGAGTATGATTCTTGCAGCTGAGAGCTAATAACCATTATGTTTTTGTATAACAATCCTTCTCCGTGCCACCTGGCTATAAATTTCTCCATGTGAGCTGGGGAAGTCCATACTAGGAGTCCATATGACCTGGTTCTGCAAAATCCCTTTTGAGGTTGACAAGAAAACAGAGCCTCTCCGTCACAAGTCACATAATTATCCGTAATATATCTAACATTAGTAGATTCTGATAGACAATAATTGACAGAATTATCAACGGATTTCAACCATGAGTAATCGCAAGAGATGCCAGGAGCATGCTGAAGTTCATATGGGTGCGAGGACGAGACTCTACATTGTCCCACTCTCAAGCCTGATACATCTTCCTCTTTAATGGGAATCTCATAGGTCTTCTCCTGCCATTGATGAGCTCCAAAGAATGAAGTTGTTGTGGAGCAGACTTTTTTGTATTGATGAACAACTTTGCCAGGTAATGAATGTTGGGATACATCCTTGGCATAGACAATGAGATCCACTGGCTTCTTTGTGGCGTGGGGGGATGTATCGCACATTGACATGTCTTGCTTTTTATAGATCCTAATTCCCTTGTCTGTTTGACACACCTTTGGTTGAAAGTCTGCATTACATGTTTGAGAGAGCACGACTACTACCACCAGTAGAATGTCTATGGTGTTTGAGTTCATGATTGTTTGGTTGATTTTTCTTAAAGAGTTCAGTTATGGTTGTGATGAATGAATGTGATTTGTTGGGTTGGTATTCTCTGTAATCATTCTGATCTCTCTCGTTGTCCCCTTCTGACTCGACTGCCCCTTCCTCTAGTAGAATGCAATGTTCTATTGAAGTGCATTATAGGTCCTCCCACTCTTCTCCGAGTCAATAAGTGCATGATTTCGGCGATCTCCAATAGTGCACACACTAAGCACATCCTCGAGCCCTGTATTCGATGGTATACATGTTGATGAGGCGCACTGAAATCCATTAGAGACAAGATGCTCTAAATTGTCGTCGGTATACTCCCCTCTATACAGTATCTGATCGATCGCCTCTAATAAGTACTTTGGTGCATCCGTTAAAGAATTAAGATAGAATGGTATAACTGTCTCGTAGGACAGTTTGCAGTTTTCGTTGAGTAGATCTTTTTGTTCGGATGACAATTTGATGAGTAGGTAAGTTTTACCTTCCTTAGTCACCGTCACACAATAGAGATTATTGAGAAAAATGGGAGGTAAAGATTTATCCTTCTTCAATGGAAATTTAATTGAAAAGTTTGTAAGTACCAGCTGGGGCGTTCTTGAAATGATCTGAAGATCCAAACACAGATATCTCTGAGCGAAAGTTCTCTTGAGTGATGAGGCTGAGAGCATTCTGATGATGTTGGGTTGTTGGGGTTTGGGTTTTGATAGGTTGTTTTTTCTTAAAGATTACGAGTGATGATAGGGTGTAGAGTGGACGTTCCTTTCATGTTCTCTTCAATCTGTTTCCATTCCCGGATTTTGTCCTCTACCCCTGCCTCTTCCTCTCTTGTTGGCTCGCATGGCTCTCATCATCATGTCGTGCAAGTCAGATGATCCAGATTCTGAATCTGGGACGCTGTGGGGAGTGGTCATGTGTTCTTTAGGGGTGCTGTCTTTGAGTCTTGGATAAATGGAGGGTGTGTCTCTTTGCGAGGCCTCTCGCTGTTTTTGTATCCCGCTCATTCTGGCTTTAAGAGAGTCTATCTCATCAATGTGTCTCACATTTTGTTGAGCTACAGTTTCGACCAGCGATTTGATGTGAGATAGTTCGGCGAGGATAAGATCCAGTTTTTTGTCTTGCATGTCTGCTCTGGTCTTCAGGGAGGCGTTCTCTTCTTCCAGCTGTCTTTTGGTTCCCCTGGATCCCGATAGAGGGGCGTTCTCTGCTCTCTTAAATAGAGGAGTGTCTCGTGTGGGAGTTCTTCTTGATTGGGTTGATCGTGTGTCTCTTGGCTGGTCCTTGTTGGAGTTTTCCTTGGACTTCTTTGTTCTAGAGCTTATTCTTATTTCCTGAGCGAGCTTCGCCTCCATTTCGGTATCAGAGTATACCACTCCTTCTTCGATTATGAAAAGTTCTCGATGAGTTTCGGGTCTTGTTTTGCGTGGGTCGGATGTGACTCTGTCTACCTTCTTCATGGCCTCCTCTAGGGATTCCGGAGTGTGGGCCATTTTTGGTGAATTTGTTAGGTTGATTTTTCTTAAAGATTGATTAATAATAATTGTATAATGTTGGGAGGGTAAGGTGACACAGTTATCTCTTCGTTCTTTTTCTTTGAGGAACATCTGGTTCATCATCCCCCTCATCATCAGGTAATCCCAAGATTTTCATATACTCCCTATCACTAGTAGTGAACTCTGTTACTTCATCATAGCTGCTAGATGTGTCTACAAGTCTCTCAATAATGGCTCTTGACGCAATTGGAACCACAGATGCTTCTTGATAGTTGCTGTTTTTGGGAAGAGTTCCCACCTTCTTAGCATATGCTAAAGCTGCAATGTACAAGTCCGGAAAGAGGTTATGCCTAAGTCCTTCGAGTTTGGTAGGATCTATCAGTCCCAAGTATGAGAAGGATTCACCTCCTGCCTCCTGAAGAGTGGTATACTTCACATAGAATTTTGCAGCTTGAGGCAGCATTATGGATGTCCTCAAAGAGGAGTTCCTAGAGTTCACATAAGAGTACATGAAGTAGTAACTCTTCATCCCGGTCCACTCCCAGATGAGTCGTACTGAGGATTCTAGAGACCCTGCAAGCTTTGTGGATTTTCCTATTATAGCTACGAAATAAGGGTTGGTCAAGGCCCCTCTACTAGTAATCCATGTGGAGAACAGTACAAGATTGGCGAGAACGGCATCTTGGTGCATTCCCGAGAGCATATTCACCGATTGCTCTTGTAGGCACAAGGTCTCCCATCTCTTGATTATATAGGCTCTGTTGATAGATGTAACATTAGCCCCCCCATGGCCATCATTCGAACAGCCTGGGACAGAACCGCTCGATCATAGTCATCATCAGCTTGGGTAACTTTCACTGAATCATCAGTAATCATGGCTGGAGATACAGAGATAGATACAATAGAGAAAAATCCTAACTCGTATATCAATGTATGATCTAATGTATAAGGGGTGTGTTTTAATTCTTGGTCCTCTTCAATCATCAACATAGCCCTAGCTGGAGGAAGCAGATCAGGTGATATTTTCCCTATTAATGCAAAGTCTAAAGCTCGCATAAACTCTCCAAAAATAAGATTCTCCCATTTATTAATGTACATCATCTCATCTGTCCAACATTTATTATTGATCATTAAATCTCTTAATGTTTTAAAGGTATTAGAAACAAAGTGATGAATTTGGTTAACTTTATCAATAATTGTATTTGTTTTTTGTGAAATAAGATGTAGATTCTCCCTTAGAGTATGGATGTTTGACTCTAATTCTGATTATTTTTCTTTGAGGGTCATAATATCATATCTATTCCAAGCAGATACTCCTAGGCTAGCAAATCCAGGTACAATATTCAACCATCGTTTTTTCGTATTCATACTAGATTGCTTTATGTTGTGGTTATCATTTTTTGAAGGAATTACTAATGATAGCATGTGATTGATAGAGCAAAGTACAGGGTGGCACAATAGAACGTGCATTTATTAAGTATAGGCTAAAAAAATAAATACAAAAGGTATAGTTGAAATAAAATATAGGATGATTAGGTAATTAAAAGTAGTTTATTTTTTAAAAATGACATCATCTAAATGACGGGCCTCTCGAAGACGGCACTCCTCTAAACGCGAACGCAGATTTGTGAAAACTCTTGTCAATAAATCTGGGGTGATAGCTGCCATTTCCCCACGGATATTTTCCTTTAGCTGACTGATGTTCCTCGGATTGTTCATGTAGACTTTATGTTTGAGGTATCCCCACAAAAAAAGTCAGGAGGCCTCAAGTCAGGGCTACGTGAAGGGATATCACCTCTTTTGGAAATTAGTCTTGCAGGAAACATCTGTCTCACAACCGCCATAGAGTCATTTGATGTGTGACAGGTCGCTCCGTCTTGTTGGAACCAAGTCCTCGTATTCGTTATTCTCGATCTCGCAAGTTCTGGAGTCAAATATCCCTCTAACTTCGCAACATAGCAGTCGGTGTTAACGGTGATGTTTCGTCCTCGTGAATCTTCAAAGAAGAAAGGGCCAATAATTTCTTTGCTTGAGATTGCTGCCCATACCGTTACTTTCAGACTATGCAGTGGTTTTTGATGTTTCATTTTTGGATTCTCGTCGTTCCTATGGCGACAATTTTGTCGGTTTACGAACCCATTTAAATGAAAATGAGCCTCGTCAGAAAAAAGGATGTTGTCAAAAGTGGAAAATCGACTAAGCATTTCTTCAGCAAATGCCAACCTTGCTCCGAAGTCGGCCTCGTTTAATTCCTATTTTAACTGGAACTTATAAGGATGCAGTTTAAGTTTTTAACTTCAAAATTCGCTGTAAACTTCGTCGTGACAAGTTTAAAGCCGCCGATCGCTTCCGAGTGGACACTTGCGGATTTTTTCCTACTGACTCCTTCACCCTCTCAATATTGTCTGTGGTCCTAGACGTTCTTGGACCACACAAACAATTAATTTAACTTACCAGTGGTTATTTTATTTTTTTATTTGAAAAACAAATTTAAACAAAATAAAATATTAGGTAGTTATCACAAGTATAATCGTCATTTAATAAGTATTGAATTTATGCACTCTCAGAATGTAGCAATTTAAATTTTCGCAAAAGGGAACTATAAATTACATATTTTTAATGTGCTATAATAATCATGTTCATCGTGAGGACTTTTTAATGTGCATAATAATCATGTTCATCGAGAGGACTAACAGTAAAATGTTCCCATTTACAATATTTGGGATGATTATTTACCTTTGTGTTTTGCTTCATCAGCCTGCACTATTATCCGCCAACGTTTGCCTGCCGATGCAGGCAAAGAGCACTGATGATTACACGTGCCGGGATGAGACCAAGCGTCCCTACGTGTTCGGCTATGACTTCCAGACCACTTCGGATGATTCTTCGCCCAGAGGTGTGTTGAAATCTGTGAAAATAAAACAAAAATGATACCTATAATAAGTGATACCTATAAAGTAAAAATTGTATTATTTATTTATACATAATGTATCACGAAGTAAAAGAAGTAAAAGCCTCCAGTGTTAATAAAATAAAAAATATAACCTCATATTGAAAACAACTTAACCTTAAAAAAATTTGACAAGTTTCCATTGGGGCATTCAGTTATTTCCGAAACAAAACCAACCAAATTACTAGATATTCATAGATTCCTCTGACGCAAAAAAATCGTGAATAGAAAGTATTTGCACCTTTTGAAAACTACATTGGATGGAAAAATAACATGTTTGCATATTAACGCTTATTTAGACGTCCGGCTCCTCCCCACTAATTCCGCATCAACACAATCCATTAACGCACCGTTTATGCACGTTTGCGAAGTGTTTTCACCCCCAGAAAGGGCGTAAAACAGCCAAAAATAAGTTTGAGAAATATACAACCCTTGCCTTACCAAACAACACTTGCAACTGTTTGGTGTGTGGCCCAGGGGAGCCAACTGAATGTGCTCGGATTTCATGTTGTTTATAAAACGCTTACGGAAGTTATTTGGGGCTCGTGCTGATGTAGAAAACCGAAGGGATGGCTGCAGTTTGCCCCCTTGGCAAATATATTCACACGAAGCGCCGTGTTACGCCGTAATTAACGATTTTTTGGTAGTGTTTTCGAAGTGCCGTGTAATTAGTGTTTACAGCGCCAAGCGTCCCGTGGGCGTTTTGGGTACTAGAGCTTCCGTCAAAATTCCGATAGCAATGGTAAAGAGGGCGCCACTTTCGCTGGTGGTTTAAACGTGGAACCGGTCTCTTCAAAACGCTTTATCCATATTTTAATTAAATTTGCACTCGGAGCTTCATTAATGTGTGTTAATCCATATTCAGAACAATACATTCGCCTTGTAGAGATGTGTGAACGACCGTTCTCGTAAAACGTGCGAACACAAAAAGCGCGACGCTTCCCGTCGTAGTGACTCATGGTTACTAAAACTCCACGAGTGCCAGTATCCAACCACGCTAGCCCCCCCCCCCCCCTGCCCGCGCACTGTTTACCCCGCGAAAAAAGATGACGCAATATGCACGTTCTATTGCGCCACCCTGTATCAGAGAACAGTTTAGACGTGTCACATGACCCTTCGAGTTTTGTATATCCATGAGGAATAATGACTTTGGGTATTTGGATTGGAATGCTGTATGTTATTGGATGATATGACAATCCGTGATGGGTTAATACAACTCCAACTTTCTCTAATAGTAATCCATGTGATTTTATAAAATTAACTTTCTTGTATTCAGCTCTTTCCATACCTAGAGACATACAAGTCAAGACTTGTGAGCCCAATAATACATAGATAATATAGGTCCATGGTTCTAGTAAGAATAGTCTATTCACTTGATATTAATAATAACTAATCTTGGTGGCTTCGACATCGGTTCGTGTGTCACCTGTGATTCCGTTGACAATCGACCATGTCGTTTTTGTTTTGTTATCACTAGATGCTATGGCGCTCTCCACTTTTTCCCGGTATGCAGCCTGGAGTAAGCGATTATATTCCCGGTTTATTTGGTTGTATATCCGGTTAGCGTTATCGTTATAGTGTCTGAGTACTTGAAAATAGTCGAGCACATATTTACAAGAGAGAATATCAGGGTTTTTCATCGTTAGTTTACGATTTAACTTGTGTGGTATTTTGGTTATTATTGGGCAGCTTCTATTTAGGCACAGTCTTGTAACCTCCATGAATTTATCCCACCCGGAGTTTACTGTGTCTGATATGAGCACATCATTCCAGATATTATCCTGTCCTAGAAGGTCTACAAATGTTAATACGTTAGCCGCACTAAATGTTCTACGCATTTCAGTTACAGGCTCTGGAACACAAATGTTTTTGCAGATTGTTAATTTATGTGCAAGGTGATCGGACAGGTGCGCATCAAACGTTTAAACCTTATAATCACGTTTTGTGTTTGTTATAATATTATCTATGACTGATACGTTTTTATTAGAGATTCGCATGGGAGAGGTGATTATCTGCTCGCTAATCGTTCGATTCTGGTGAGTATTTACTGACGTCAATGTTAAAGTCGCCCGCGATGAAATATTTTGGGTCATGTTTTGTAAGTATGTTTAACAGTTTCTCTAATGTTCGGAAGAAGATTTTTAGATTCGAATTTAGCGCCCTGTAAACAGCCACTAACACGCACTTGGGTTTAGCTTGTAGACCTATAACATTTGAATAATCTAGGATTATAAAGATATTACCGTAATTTAGGATAATAGAAAATTTCTTAGAATATTATACAATAGTACAATATTCGTACCATAGAATATTATTTATTGTAGTCAGTAACAATTGTGAACACAAACTGTATATATGTACACTCAGATGCAAAAAAACGGGTCATTGGGTCGTTGTTTGCAAAAACCCCATTTTTTCAAATTTTGATGTTGGTATTGTCCTTGGAATGAAAGTTTTAGTGTTATTCAATCAAAGAGACCATCAGGATGTAGAAAAAAACAACATATGATACTAATCAGTTTATTTAATAAGCGAAAATAACATTTAAAGCTATGCGTTCTTCACTACCTATTGCTCATTCGGCGTTATGCATAGAGTATCAAGGTGGCTACCGATTTTGATATGTTTGTTTTCGATTAGCTGTCATTTCCATTTATTACTCTCTGTTAAGTTTATTTTGCAGAAATGCATTTTCTTCGTGTATACATACATTATCGTTTTCGCTTCTTAATGTTCATTAAATAAATAATAAGTACCATATGTTGCTTCTTTTTACATTCTGACGGTCTCTTTGATTGTAAAACACTGAAAAAAAATTTTTCTAAGGACTATACCAACATCAACATTTAAAAAAAAGATGGTTCTTTTGCAAACAATAACCCAATGACCCGGTTTTTTTGCATCTGAGTGGATAAATGTTATAAATGTTATTGTTATTAAAATAAATATATCTCAACAAAAATTAATGAATATAAAAAAACAGATCAATCACTCTCGATGTAACTACGACACTATCAGAACGATTAATAGCGCACAACAACTGTAATGTGTCACTGCAAAATTTTTCAGATTTTTTGGGGCCTTGGTTTGAAAATTGGAAATGACCGGATCCGATGAAAGTATAAATCTGTTCATTATGCCGCGATTGGTGTCTTTTCTTGAGGTCTTTCTACTAAAGTGTTCACGAAACCGTCTATAGTTCTTATTTCTGGCCTTTTGTGCCTCTTCGGACAACTGTCTAATAGGTAAGATACAATTTTCAATTATTTCCTTCCCATGAACGAGGATTTTGTGTATGCTCGCTGGCATGTGGAATCACGCTTAATTTTCCAAAAATATTTTTTTTTGTTTCTTGCGCATGTTCATCGAATTTTTCGCAGTCAATTTCAAAACCACTAGATAAAGCTTCTAAAATTACCTTAAAGTGATAAATTAAATTAAGATGAACTTTTGTAATATCAGCCGTTTTTTCACAATTTTTAAAAAATCTACGAGCGGTATTGCCTTTATTTGTATTTCCCGTACATTGTTTCGGCATGTCTACGAGTAAGCCCATTTCATTTCGCCCAAAAAGGCTCCACGTAATTTTAACCTCGCTACTACTGACGCCCACACTACCAGATTTATATCTCGCAGTGAGAAAAAGGATGTTAATTTGAAAAGAATGCCCGATTGAGAAAACGTGGGGGAACAAAAAATAACAGATGTGAGTTTTGTGGTTGTAAATATCTGCGTTTATTCAAACACAAAAGACGGGACACCGTGTCTGCGCTCCCTGAAAGAAAATACCTCCGCTCGTATATTTATCGCGCCGCGTTCACCGAATTCGGCCGAATTCCGCTTAACGCTTATCGCTTATCGCGCGATGCGAACTGCTCTCGGAGCTACCTCTTTTTACAAAAACGCAAGACACGTACGGCATGAAACACGCAACGCAAATTTACACAAAAGAAAACGATATAACAAAAAGAATTAAAGTCGATAAAGGAAAAAAGTATGAATCTGGCCTGCTTTACCACGCGGCGTCTCTGATGCCGGTTCGTGTGGCTCGGCTCTCAGGAATTCGTGCTGCTGGCAATCGCTGGGGATGCTGTCGCTAGCCTGCGATCTTTAAAAAAAACTCTGGCAGGGTGGTCGTCCCCCCTATCCGAGAACCTGACTCACTGGGTTGTTTCAGCCCCTACCCAAAAAAACGCCTGTAAAGCACATGGCCTTATTAATAATGGGCGGACACGTGACTTTACAAAAATGATGTAGATTCTAATTACTTACTCTGGTGTTTGAGCGTGTATAGCCGATTATTGCTGCTCCCTCTAGCCTTGTGTCGGTGTCGCTTAATCCCTCATAGGGCGGTTATTGGAGAACACATTTGAAATCCCGGAAACCAGATGGCGATATGCCCAAAGAAAAACGTGTATCTCCCGACACTTTTACACTCAACGAGAGTCTGCGTTCTGCCGCATCCCAGCGCCTCATGGCCGGATCATAAATATACGCAGTCCGGAAAGCGTATACGCTTAAAAAAAAAACGTGTGCGTAGCGGTTGCCTATGGGCCACACAAACTTGACATCGTAGAACATCTCCATCTGTTGATAGATTCGTATCTATTTTTGACCACTGGCTGAAGTTGGCACTTAGTGACTTCTTGTCCGCTGGCATTTTGACAATATTTTTAATAAAGTTGTTATTCCACCGAACGATGTACAACAATTGGAGAAATAAGTAGCAGGCACAGACTAAGATAATGGTGGGGGCGGTCGAAGGGGATAAAGAGAGTGGGAAGAGTAAGGGTTGTTTGGCTATTGGAGCCTTCTAATTACATCTTAATGGGTTCTAAAAACTTGCTAATGCTTATGGAAATTGGATGATCCTATTTAAATATAAAGGGTTGTTTGGCCGTCGGAGCATTCTAATTACATCTTAATAAATTTTGTTTTTTAAGAATTTCAAAATCGAAATAAAACAATGTCCAAACCACCTAAAAAAGCATAAAAAAGACAAAAAAGCAAAATGCACCTGAAAAGGGCAAAAACCTCGAATTTATGCGAAAAATGCAAAATAAAAAAAATAATTTAGTTTTTTTTAAATGTTTACTATGGTAAACAGATAATGCGCTGGACCTGCCTTTAATCATACCTTTTATAAGAAAAAGGCAAATTGCCTAACTATCCTACCTCTAATGATTACTTACAATAATTATTAGGCGGACTTAAATATGAAAAATAAAATTATTATCAGTGCTATGTTCATCCCTGTCATGATGGCCTACAATTTCTCGTACTCTTAAAAGCTGCATAACTTCATCATCCAGAGCTATTATGTTATAATGTCGTGATCGATTATTACTTTTGGATAAAGATGAGATGAGTGGGTCTGATGTAAATAATAAAATATTAAACAGATCTGTTATGTTTTATAAGCGGGAAAATTTTCTAGCGTGAAACTCGCTAAATTTTCGAAAGTCTTTATTCCGATCTTCCATAGCCTCCTCAGATAACATTCCAATTGGCAAGACAGATGCTTCTATGATTTCTGAACAATGGATGAGCAATTTATGGGCACTCGATGGCATATAATACCATGGATATAATTCCACATATTTTTGTGCTGTGGATGCCGCATATATTTTAAAATTTTCTAAGTTATTCGCATAACCAGTTGACACTGTTTGCAAAATAACTTTAAATCGTCTAATCAGGTCTTCATCAACCCCTACTACAGAAGCAGCAAGCTGCGGATCATCGAAAAAACGGCTTGCCGTATTTCCGTCGTTTGTTGTTCCAAATCCATGTTTTGGTATGTCCACTAACAAACCCATCCTCAACTTTAAATCATTTTGAATTTTAATTTTTCTTGTTTTAAATGTTGTTTTGTCCTCTTCGCTGCGAATTTGCCATTTTTTATATCTTGACGGTATGCAATATGGAGAATGCCCTCGAAACACCGAATCCACGCGTGTAGTGTAGAAAGGCCATATTGATAGCATTAATTTATTGCTTCGACATTCCATCCAATTGATTAATAAATTTAGGAGTTATTCCACAAATTGCACATGATTGAGTGGAGGAATCAGTCATGGTAGAATTTTTTTGTTTGTTTATCATTGTCATATGTAACAAATGTTGCACAGAAAAAATGTTACCATCTAATTCAAATTGAGTTGGCAACAATGCTGCAATTTGTTGTTCGATGTCATTTGTCACTATTTTCGTTAATTCCGTCATTTCCTTCGCAAACTCAATTTTTATAGGTCTGCAAAACCTTGTTGAAGATGGACGTGGATTCTGCCAGAGTATTTTATCAGTTGTATTCATCTTCATTTGCAGAGGAACAATACAGGTTGCAAATAAAAATTCATCACTTTTTTATCTGCGTCATGTCCCGAAAACTTTTGTTTATATTGTGAATGGCTGGAGCTCCCATCGCAGCCCTATTTATAAACAATTTAGTTACTGCATCACTCAAATTATCGATTTTTTACCACCCTATTTGCAGTATGATTAAGAAGTGATTGCAACGAAACTTCTCCTGAAGTTTCCGTGATAATTATTGAATTCATATCGGGATAGCAGGATATTTTTGTTTTCAAAATAACCTCGTATGGGGGGAAATATTAGCATGTCGGTATTTTGCTCCAGATTGAATTAATTTGTATGTATGTTTAGTTACACGATAATCAATAAATAAAGCGAGTGCTTCTGGAGAATATTTGTTTTGCTCCGGCTTCGAAGTTTTTAATGTTTTTGCAATTTTAGTTGCACCGGTCGAAGTCGTTGCAATTGTGTGTAAAAGTTTAGCAGCAGTACGTTGGCCACTTAGTTGCAAACTACCCTCCGTTGCAAGTAACAATTCTCCTTTTGAATAAGTTTTAATTAAAGGTAATACCTTTTGTTTCTTGGTACGCAACGATGAGTCTTCAAAATGTTTTAACGGTCGTCCTCTTTTTGAAGTAGATGGGGTTGCTGTTGCTTCCGGTTACTTTGATTTGTAAATGAACTCTGCATCTTCATTGAGCCATTGCGATTCGCGATGTAAAAATTTCTTGTGCTTGTGCGATCGGTGACAAGTTGTCCATTTCTTATTGATCAGGCTATTAAATCTTCCAATTTGCTCTTTTAAAGTGTCTTCAGTTTCGTCTGCGACATTTTCCTTTAGGCTGTCCATAATGTAGAAAGAAATTGCCGCAGTTTTAATTTTTAGTGAAGTTTTTTGGCGCCAGATGTCGAACAAAGTTTGCCTCGAAATTTATAACTTGCCTAAATAAATAAATCATTGTCTCAAAGGGCTTGCAGGACAAGGCAAACTTGCCGCAAATAAAACTATGCTCAAACAATGCATATAATGTGTACGAATGTGCATAAACATTACTTAAAGAAATCACGCGCAAACACCGTGTTTTGCAAGCTACACAAAATAAGATACTTTATTTATAATATCGGAATTGAAAAGTTATGTTTTGAATATATTTTGAGCCCAAAAAGGCTCCACGTAATTTTAACCTCGCTACTACTTCGTGACAAAGGGGCGAACATATGGAGTAATTTAATATCTATATTGAACAATAACTCATGCCTCATTTTCTCTACGATCATTCATGAAGTACCATATAAGAAGTTAATAATTCCACATGTGATTTGTTTTCTACCCTTGACATTATATTATATTATCTGTGTTTTAAATGCGTACGATCTGTGTCTTGTTTCCCTATTAGGTTTTACTGAATTTTAATAATCTAACTTGATATTATGCTATGTGCTTTGCCTTTTTACGAACCAAAATGACGATGCCAATTATTACGTAAAATATGTGTTTGTTTAAATTATGATTATTCGGGCCAGTCATTCATACTGGCTGCCTTGGACCTTTTACGATTGTTATTGATATTACAACAACGGGGATTCGCGATTTCCGATCCGACGGTTTTTGAGAGGGTTCGGCGTGACTCTAACATTGTAAGTGATTTTATTCACGAAATCTCTAGCTCATATACGTATGACGCCGACGTGCAGGAGGCGATTCCACAGTTACATTTGTGTTGGGGGTGCGCTGTATCTAATGCGTCAACTACATTTGTAACTGCTTCGTCTAATTGGTCGAACACGAAAGCGACTCTTCTGTCCACTTTTGTTCACTTACAGGAAGTAGGTAAAGGGTTAAGATTTTGGTGGGTTGTTTGTGGTGTATTGGATAAAATGACACTCCCGTGAATTGATACTGAAACCGACTTGTGAATGCCCCGGTTATTTTGCAATGTTATTATGTCTCGTACCTATAATTCTGCGTGTTTTAGGTACAACTGCGTTGATTCGTATTGTATTTTCTGGCAGAGAATTACCGTAACTGGGTAACGTGTGACTGATGAATTTACTTGAAAACTGTCGTGAATATGTTAGCTCGCGGACCGACGTAACACATCTTATCCCGGCCCGTTTTTGGTTTCGCTTATAAACGCTCACGGGCGTTACCTAATACCTCTCCCCTCCTCTACATACAGCTAAAATTCTCGCGTCTCTCTCACGGTGGTCTCGAATGGAAAAGTTCCACTAGGGATCTGGTTTTTGTTAAAGCTAACTGCCTCCAGGGCACATATTTAACGGGTGGTGCTCATACGTGATGCCCCTATGGAATATTTGGACGATGCGTATCTGCAGACTTTTGCTTTGCCACGCCATTTTCGTGTTAATTTGAATCTCCGTCGTTTAATATGGGCTTCGTTGGCGCCGCGATGTCGCCTGTGTTTCTGGCAAAAATTTAACTAATGTTACTGTAATATCATCGTAATAATCTTTTCTTTTAAATATTGGCCTTTTTATTATTAATTTAATTAAATTTCAAGCCGTATATGTTGGCACCTTACAGATCTCCCCATTTTGTAATTAAACTTAAAGAAATTATTAATTGATGACATTATTATTCAATTGATAAGTGGAATTACTAAATCTCTCAGTCATCACAACATATACACAACCTGATGTCACTGCGATCGTCTCGTTGCTGGTACCTATTCTGCTTTGGCTGAAACATATACACTATAACCGAAAACGAAGGGATGATTCAAGAATATATTACGAACGCTTTATATATTTTTAATATTGTAGGTGCGCTACCTTCGCGCGTTACATTTTTTTTACGGTACATACATATATGAGGGTTACTTAGGCACGTGTTATATGGGTAAACAGAACTACAAATACATAAGAGAAAGAAAAACAGAAAAACATATCGATTGCGACATATCAAATTAACACAAAAACATATCGATTCGAAAACATATATATATATATACATATACAGGGTGGAAACTTTAACTGGAATAAAATTCATAACTTCGATATAGGCGATTTTTGCAAAAAATCCCGAAACACGCTAAGTATTGTTTTTTCTTGCCCTCATTTCTATGTATATGCTGCTTGTTTATCTGTTCCCGGAAGAGCCCAGCCACCTCCGACTTTTTTTTTTCAAATGGAAAGGTATGTCAAGTGACACCTCGTTTGAAAGGTCTCTTCGCAAGTAATACAACACACTATTTATTTCTTGAATATTTATGTAACCAAACCAAACGACATTGAGGACCTTAAGCAACGTATTAGGCATGAAATACGGCAAGTCACACCAGAAATGTTACAAAACATTAGAGATGCATGTTATCATCCATTTGCACTTTGCCAAGAAAGAAACGGTGCCCAGTTTGAACATTTGTTGCATTAAATAGTATTCAAGTTATAAAAGTGTTTTTTTTATCACGTGGGATTTGTAAATATTCAAGAAATAAATAGTGTGTTGTATTACTTGCGCAGAGACCTTTCAAACGAGGTGTCACTTGACATACCTTTCCATTTGAAAAAAAAAAGTCAGAGGTGGCTGCGCTCTTCCGGGAACAGATAAACAAGCATCATATACATAGAAATGAGGGCAAGAAAAAACAATACTTAGCGTGTTTCGGGATTTTTTTGCAAAAATCGCCTATATCGAAGTTATGAATTTTATTCCAGTTAAAGTTTCCACCCTGTATATATACATACGTACATACACACATACATACACACACACATACACACACACACACACACACACACACACATACACACACACATACATGTGCCTAAATGCTAGTTATAGACAACTAACATCAGTTGTTACTGGCGCTTAGAATGTAATGTTCTTATCGCTGAAGGGCGCACTTACACCTTACTCTGCTTTTTTTTAATACTGTTTACGCGCACCTGTGTTCTCTTCTCGCTTCTGCGCGACCGCGCTTCCACCCTTCGCTTCCACCATTTCTGGCGACTTTGGCGCGCGCTTTCAGCTCCTCGGCTGCCTCGGCGGCGAGCCCTGCGTTCCTTCATCTCCTACCTCCTCCAGTTCGCGGCATGCCTCCGATCCAGGGGTTGGTGGCCTCTCCATGTCGAGCCACTCGGTGACGGCCAGCTCCTCTGGACGTGGTTCGGCTACCTTCATGCCGTGTTCTTCGGTCCGCGCATTGGCCATGATTATGACCTGTTGCAGGATCAGTGGAGGTTGGTAGGGCGGAATCACCAAGAGTTCCATCGGAATCCTGGTCCTGGATGTCGTCGGCCTCGGTCTCCTGGGGTCGGTCGGTGGTGCGTCGTCTGTTTGCATGGTGGTGTACTGTGGGCGGTAGTCGGCGTACTGATTTCTGAAATTTTAGGTAGTGCCGAAGGGAGGGTGGACTGGTGGTCATTTTTTTTGTTGTTGTTAAATTTTATGGGGTCCGCAACGTGCGGGAATTTTATACAGGGTCAGGGTGACGTTTTCTGCGGGAGAGCATCCTCCTTTCTTTTCTACGGGTTCAGTTCAGTGTCGTGCCCTTTTCTCCAGCGATACGGCCGTAGCGAATTAATTTTGTAAACGCCCTTGGTGGCGGCGTTGTGACAGTGCTTTATCCGGTATGTGTTCGGGTGGGTTTGTTTGTCCACTATGTACGGTCCTTCATAAAGCAATTGAAATTTGTAAGTGACCTTGTCCTCGGCCTTTGAGATGGGGTTCGTGCGAAGGAGCACCAGGTCGTCTTTCTCATACTTGTCCACGTTGCGCGGTTTCGCATCTGCATATTTTTTGCGTTTTCGCGCTTTTTCTCGGAGGTTTCTGCGCACTGCTTCGATAACGTTTTCGGAGCGGTGATTGCCCGTGATCTTGTAGGTAATAGAGTCTGCGGGCAATTATTAAGGACCTTCTGTGTTACCGCCCGCGCGGTCGCCTTCTTGATTGGATATAGCTGAACGTACTTAGAGAATGCGTCGATTAATACGAATATATAGGTCACGTTTCCCCTGCTGGGTGGGAGTGGTCCAAATAAATCGCCAAATACAATATCCCCGGTGTTTTCCGCTATAATCGGTTGGATCTCTCCCTCGGTCGGTCGATTCCTGTGCTTGCTTTTTTGACATATATTAACTCGCTAAGACGTTTCTGATAGACTTCCGCATTTTCCTCCAATGGTAAATTTTCTTGAGCACCGCGAATATCTTGCCGGCTCCGAAATGACCCAATACCTCGTGGTAATACCAGATTAATTTTTCCACCATTGTCTCCGGAATTACAATTCGGCGGAGTGCGTTGCGATCGTGATGCAGGAGTACGTCCTCGCGCATGTTGTAATTTCCGCATTTCTTCTTACCCATGACCCTCTCTTAGTTGTCGCTAGCACTTAAGTATTGTCTAATACTTTTTAGCGTGGTGTCCGCGTGTTAGTGTGCTGATTTTTTTTAATCCCCCCAGGATGTCCTTCGTATGTTCCGATTGGAACAGCGCCACGATCGGTTCTTCTGTTATGTTGCTACTGCCGTCCTTGTCTGATCCCGCGATGTAGCGTGATAGTTGTCGGCCACTTTGTTTTCTGTCCCTTTTACATGGATTATTTCATAATCAAACCGGCTTATTAGCAGCACCCACTTTGTCAAACGCTCGTTGAGCAGTCTGCATTCATTAATGAACGTCAGTGCTTGATGGTCGGTTTTAATAATGATCTTGGCAGTTTGATCTGCTAATGAAGATAATCGGTGCCTCGGTGTTGTCGTCCATTATTTGATACAGCGTTGCCCCCATCCCATATCCACTGCTGTCGGTTTGGATATAAAACGGTCTGTCCTGCATTGGTGTTTGTAAGACCGTTGTTTCTAAAAACAACTCTTTGACCTGGCTAAATGCTCTCTCCTCGTGTGCATTCCATGTCCACGGAGTTCCTTTCTTTAACAGGTGTAATAATTCCCGCGTGTACTGGCTATAATACTGTGAAAATCTCCTGTAAAAATTACATAGACCTAGAAAATCCCTCAGTTGCTTTAAATTTTGCGGCGTAGGGAATAATCGGATAGCGTTTAATTTCTCAGGGTCCGCCCTTATCCCTCCTGGTGTAATTATAAAACCCACGAATCGGATCTCTTGCTGGACAAAATTTGTTTTGTGTAGGTTCACCGTAAAATTCGCCCTAGATAGTCTTTCCAGCACCAAATATAATCTCTGGATGTGGCTCTCAAAGTCTCTCGATACGATCAGTATATCGTCAATATAATTGATCGTGAACTCCCTGACCTCCGGCCCCAGTACTATATCTAGCGCTCTGCAAAACGAACTGCTTGATGTCTTTAACCCGAATGGTAGGACTTGATATGTGTAGCTGCTGCCATTGTATAGGAAACCCGTGTATTGTTTGCTCTCCTGGCTGAGCGGAATCTGCCAGAATGATTGGCGCAGGTCAATGTTGGTGAGCCATTTTACCCCATTAAATTTATTAATTAATGCCTCAGTGGTGTCCGGTGATTCGCACTCAGCGATCATCTTGGAGTTTAATAATCTGGCGTCTAAACAGACCCTGACACCTCCCGTTTTCTTCCTGATTACCGTGAGTGGACTCGCGAATGGTGTAGGCTCACGCTTTATTATATTTTGATCCAACATTTTGGTGATTTCAGCATCCACCTCTTCCCTTAATCCGAATGGGACCGGATATGACTTTTTGATGAACGGCTCGTAGTCATTCAGCAGTATTTTATGTTCATACACGTGTGTGAGCCCTGGTTGTTCCGAGAATATATGTTCATATTTGTACAGCGTTTTAATGAGTACATTTCGCTGGTACTCTGGTATTGCCGTGGCCGCCACTTTTTGTTGAATTTCCCTTCTTGTGTCTGGAGTTCCATTTTCCTTTTCAATTGCATTTCCCTCAATAATATCTTCGAACTCCTCCCCTATAGTCAGATCCGCTCCCTCTGTGGCACCCTCGTCCCTCTGTATGAAATTAATTTTCACCTTTTGGCCACTCAGCTGGCAGCGAATTATGTTCTCATTGAAATTTACGATAGCCAGGGTTCCGCGTAGCCAGTCAGCTCCAAGTATTATCGGTCGGATTAGATTTTTCACGATTAACATGACTATCTGGGCGCGGTGTCCACTTATCGTGATTGGAATATATACCTGCATCCTGATCCTCTGACTTCGTTGTCCCATCGCTCCTCTTAGTTGCGTCGAATTGACGGGCAACGTGGGGCACGCTAATCCTTTACTAGTTAGATCGGTCCAGACGTCTAGCGCTATGCAGGACACCTCACTCCCCGTGTCCACAAGCGCCGTGTATTGTATGTTGTTGATGTGTACGATTATTTCAGGTATGGTGCGCCTACTGTTGCTCCCCGCATCACTCTCATTATCCTTGCTAATAGTGTTTATACTCATGTTATTAGCGTGAATAAACTTTATCGGGAGTGTGTCCTGGTTCCGTCGTCCCTCCATGTGTGGCAACTTGTTTATTCCGTTGGTTTCGATTGGTTCTGTTCTCCCCTGGTTATATTTTCCGATTCCTTGTCCTGGTTGCCAACCCCATTTTCTAACTAGTACTTCCCCCATTCCATAATTTGATTTCGGGCTCTCTGTTGTCCTGTTTTTGTTGATTGCGTTGATTACATTGATTAGTAGGTCCTGTGTTTTTAAGTTCACCCGTCTCACTTAAAAAATGTATGTTTTTGTATTTTAAAACAAGAATTTTAATTTCAATAAATTATACTTTATATATCAAAATGTTTTATTTGTATTTTCTTATTATTTGTATATGTTTTTTACATCCCGAAGGCATCAACGTGAAATATGTAGAGTTATATCACTTGGGGGTTCATGGTCAGGTTTTTACTATCAGAAGGGGTCCATGGGCATATTAAGTTTGGGAACCACTGTTCTAGATGGTTGGCTCGTCGGTCTCTGGCCTTTGTAGCAGCTGATTTATGAGCGGGGGGGGCATCCTCGGTAACTGACCGGGTGCGCTCCTTTGCAGTTTGTGCAGTAGACAGGAATGGTGGGGTCGTTTTTGCAGAGTGGGTTGGAATTATTTCCTCCGCAGCGTACGCATACGCATACGCGTACGCAGTTAATGCATTGGGGGAGTCTATTAACCCTGTAGGGTTCGATGGTGACATCGATGTCATGGATATGTTTAATCTGATGGTTATGGTTTTTAGCACTGCTGTCGATTGTCACGACCATCATGGTGAGGGGTGTTTTGTTGGATAGGTGTTCGGCCCTTGCGACCTTGATAAATGGCAAGTCGTTTGCCGTGACGAAGTCCTCAAGGTCCGATTCGGTGTAGGCCATGGGTATATATTTGATGAGGATGCGGATGGGTCTGATGTTTCTGGGGAGGGATGTGAAGTACAGAAGGTCGTGGCTCCTCAGGTAGTTAATTAGATTTGAGTGATCTCTGGCATTGAAGGCCCTGAGATACGTGTATTCGATGTGGGGTTTAATCATTGGGCGGGTGGTAACTGTTTTGGCTAACGCCTCCAGGAGCTGCCTGGTCGTGTCGGGGGTGGCTGACATGTTGGGCGTGATGCCCTGCCCGCAGGCGAGGGCGTAAGGTAAGTTTTGGGTTGTCACTGTGTCAGGGTGCTGATGGTGGCTCGGCACCTCAGCAGGTGCACTTATGTTTATGTGGGGGAGCACTATGCTAGTTTGCGACACTTAGCTAATTAACTTTTGCACTTAACTAGCGTGGCGACGACTCTCATCGGTCGTTTTCTTCTATCGCCGCGAGGTAAATGGTACACTCCTTATAGTTGGAGGTGTGGCCCTCCTCCTGGCAGTTGACGCACTTAATGTCCCGCGACTCCTCAGGCATGGGACAGTCGGCTGTCCGGTGGAGACGTGCGCCCTTCATACACCAAGATCGGGAGAAGCAATTGCTTGTTGCATGTCCCCATCGCTGACAATGATGACATTGTGTCAGTCCTGCCTTTGAGATGTACAGCACCCAGCGGATCCGTACCTTGCACACAATGTTTACTTTTTCCCGGAGTGATTTGAGAAACACTCCTCTGAGGACGACTACCATGAATGTCGGGTAGGCGGTTTTTCTCATTGTGTTCACCCGGGTGGCGTTGAGGTTATGCATGTTCTGCAAATCATATTCTATTTGCTCAGGGGTGACATCCGCTGGTATGCCGTGCAAGACCAAGGCCTTTGTCCTCTCGTCTCTAGCTGTATAGGCGTGAAAGTCCATATTTCGTTTGACCAGGAGGTTCCTGACTGCCAGGTTGTCCTCCTTTGTGGCCGTGAAGATTGAAGTTTGTTCACCGTTCTGTTTCATACTGACCGGTGACTTGCAGATTGATTCGGGTTGTGGCATGATTTCCTGCGTCAGTAGTGCATCATTGTGTATCTGTCAAATAACATTAGCGCGCGTGCGCTCTTTTAACCTCTTAATAAAAATCGAATGGGCAGCTAAAGGCAGTTAATTTTGATAGATTCCACAACTTAATAATTTAATGAAATAGTTCATAATTGAGTCTTTGATAAATGCGGTTAAATGCATAACTTTTCGTTATATCGCAATTTTATATTTTTTAAATTGCGGTCCACAATCTCGCCAATTTTTTTTTTTTAATGGTTTTATCCAAGATTTTGAATCATTCCGTATAATATTATGTAGTACTTACCTGAGGGAATTGTATCCATATCGTATAATATAAAATAAACAGTTCACTTCCAAATTAAACAATTTGAAAATCGCCGTAATATTCACTCGCTAATTGCATCCACTTATGCTCTCACTGAAGGCTCACTTTGAAGTGTTACCACAAGGGTAATATAAACATCAGGTACCTATCCTTTTGCAAGAAGATGCCTCAATCAATTGTTCACCCTGCCCATTAGTCAAAATTTCAGAAATCGAACTTTCACTTTTAAGGTTTTGGCCAGCTTTTTTACAATGCAATTCAGCACACTGTGCGCCGTCCGTGCAGGCTCGGGTCCTGCATATACTGCAACGGGCGGAGCGTGGTAGTGCATTTCACTAATGTCTTTCTCACTGAGTACTTTCTTGGGTTCCACTGTCACCGTTGTCGGGGAAAGTTGCCTTTTTCGCTCGTTTAGGTTCTCCCTAATCACAATTAGACTGTATATGGGCCTGGTGGCCTGGATTGGCACATGTCGGAATCTGGATTTACCAGCTCCCTCTTGCCTCTCACTCACCTTGTCGCTTGTCCCTCTCACTTTAGTGTCACTTTCACACAGCGTTGCCGCACTTGCATAGGCGTGTATAACCTCGCATACACTAATTTGCGATCTGCGGGTTACGCTTACTACACTCGCGACTTTCCCATCGCTCACCGGTACCTCGGCACCTTTACGCCCACCACTGGCCACTTTCACTGTTTGATTTACGCACTATTGCACGGAAAAATTGCACTTTTATCGGAGCTGTCGCAAACACGTCCGGCCGGTCCGACGAGAACCGGTGCAATCGACGACGAGAACCAACAATAATAATAATACAACATTATTTATTTTGATATCGGTACATCCAGTTGCCTATGTTACAATGTTTCTCCACCTATCGGCCCTCGGCCGTTTAAGGACACGTGCGCTTTTCTTACAGTGTGTAAGGAAAATTTAAGATTCTAACTAATAATTCGAATGCGTGCGTAATGACATTAAATTGGAGAGCCCCAGTTTCGTGGGGCAAACTCCCACGGGTCCGGTTTAGTAATAACAGGTAATAAAAATTTATTATATACATAACATGACTAGATTAACTTAACTAAAACTTAACAATGACGAAACTTAACAATGAAACTTAACAACGGTACAGCTTTAACAACTACTACCCAACAACAACAACATTAACACGTCCCTAACAACATAACAATAATTAACAGTACAACAGTACACCGTTATACTGTAATACATGACATATATAACGCTACCCTTTATGGGTTTACAGTTGTTTACCGATTGTGCCGCACCTAATGTGCTTCTGGTGCGACTGGTGCCATGGGCGGGCTTCGGCCTTAACGCCGCGACCTATGGGGATTGGGGTTGATCTGCCTGAGGTGCCCTCTGTCTCGTACAGGAACCTCAAGCTCTAATGTGTCGTGCTGCTCTCGCTAGGAACTAAAGAAGTCGGTGTTATAATGGGGCGGTATGTGTTTTAACTCACCCAGATTCCTTATGTGCATCCTCCTGAGTCTACCAAGGGCTCTATTGCCATGAAATCGAATGCGGAGTAGAATCTCTCGTTCGTTCTGCTGAGCCTTCCCCCAACATCTCAATCCCGGTGGCGTCGTGCAGGTCCGCGATACTGGTGTACCTATCGGACCCGGTCGCCAGGCGCAGACACTTATTCTGCACCCGCTGTAGCTTCAGCGTCTCGGACTTTGATAGCCCCGCCCACACCGGAGAGGCGTATGTTAGGACCGTGCGGATTGCAACCTTATACAGCAAGAGCTTATTCGCAGTGGACATTTCGCTACCTCGTGCAATGAGTGGATAGACCCTCCTCAGTGCAAGCAGGAACCGCTGGGCAGTGCCCCTAGCGTACTGCGTGAACCGCAGTCTGCGGTGCAGCATCACGCCAATACAATAAAAAAATATGGATAAAAATTAAATATTTATTAAAAAATACAATAAGAGCATAACATAATTACATTAATTTTCTTTTTCTTTTAAATGTTTAAAAATCTCTTGCAGAGATACTGCGATACTTTCTCTAGCCTCGACCGATCGTCTTTCCAACTCATTTCTCTCCCGAAGCAACATTAATTTTTCTGTGTGGTATTTATATTTTTGTTCCAATTTTTCTTTACTTAATTTAAGTAAATTTTCAGTTGCAATCATGGTTTGGCTCAATCTTTGAGCAGTGTTGTTTTTTTTAACTTGGATTTAACTTGGATACCACCCGAGAAGCCTGCTTTGGGGCTGGAGGCTTCCGATATTCCGTGCTTGGAAGCCTCTCATATTGGGGGCTTAGAAGCCCCTGATATTGGGGGCTTTCAGGTCTCTGGTCCTTTAAAATTCCATCCATTCTTTCTTCCTTTGGAACTGTGGGTACAAACTGCAAATGAAAATTGTTTTAAGAAAATAGTTATTCATGTACCAAGTGTTACATGTTAAATAATATAGTTTAGAATATATTATTATTTTTACTTTAAAGTTTATATTATTTTCTTATAACTGGGAATTGAACCTTAATTTTACGTTGCAAGTTTACTCACCATATGGATGACGGACTCTTCAATACGTTCATCCCCATGTACTTGGGTCGGCCCCAGTACACAAAGCACTTCCTCTTCAAGAGGTCCCAACATCAGCTATGAGGCTGCACCCCCGCCAGTACCTCCAATATTTTTTTTTATTTCAGAGTTTTTATGTTTTGTAGATTTTTTTAAATCCTGCCAAGTCTGAAATAAGATTACACATTAAATTATTTTAAAATAGGTATCATTAGCTGATTAGGACGGATTCATACTTTGCACAAACTGTTGCAGTAGTGCAGGGCAGTGGAAAGTTGTGTTTATAAGATATACATTTATAATACATACCTTTCTCCACTGTCGCCAGTCTTCTTGGCAACCGGAACCCCATTTAAAAGTTCTGATATTGCAACCCACTTATTTTGTGCATCTTTTAGGGTGTAAGATATTGAAAATTTGCCACTATTTAAAAGTGGCTTCGATTTTATAAATTCTACCAATATTTTTTTTTGCTCCTCGCTAATTTTTCCTGCACGTTGCTTCAGGGTATCCATCGTGGGTGTTGGTTGCACAGAGACTGTTTAAAATAATTAAATAAATGGGTATGGAAATCCCAATCCGACCAAGTACCTGGATCACGGAGTAAATTAAAATTACCGCAATGGACCTCTTAATGTGTCACAGCTGATTGCCTTACGACAGCCGGCAGGGTCGACAGCGTCTTGAAAACGCCACCAAATGCCAGGGTTTTCATTGGCTCCCAAGATAGCCGCGTGTGAAGTTAGAAATAACATCGTTCACCCGAGCGTTCCTCGAGTTTTCATATCGCCTGCCGTTCGAGAATACCCTGTTTTCGGCAATTCCTATGCGTTACACGGTAGGAGAAATATCTCCTACACGAATTATTTCTCCCGCTTTCGAGAATCACCCCCCAGGAAGTGTGTTTGGCGTTGAGATCCCCTGCCAGGATGGTGGGGGTGTTACCGAAGGCGTTGTCTAGCTCGCGTTCCTCGCACTGTTTTCCTTGGCCGATGTAAGTCGTGGCGATTTTCAGGGGACCGATGGCGGTGGCCAATTTGATTGTGGTGACTTCGGCGTTTTCTATGCCCTGCAGTGGTTCCTCCTGCCATGCCTGGACGTCGTGCTTGACGTAAATAGCTGTGCCTCCTCCTCTGCCGATTGCTCTGTCTGTGCGCATAAGGTGGTAGTTTGGAATTTTGGCCTGTTGTGCTCCCTTAAGATTTGTTTCTGTGACTAGAAGCAGGTCCAGCTCATAGTCCGCCAGGAATTCGGTGACTTCGGTTAGTTTGGTAGTGATGCCCGCCGCGTTCCCGAAGGCAAGCTTGACGGTTGCTGGCCCAGACATTGTATGCCTGGGCAATTGCCATGAACGCTGCGAACGCAGCGGACCTCTGTTCAGGTGTTTAGGCCTCCTTGGCCAGCTGCATTAGGTTTTGGACGATCGTAAGAGTAGTGGATGTCTGGGGCTGATGGGATTTTGTGAGCCAGTCAATGGGGGGGTGGGGGGGCTTGGGCTTGAGCAGGTGGACTGCTTACCCGTCCATTGTTTGGGTGTTGTGGCTGAGCTTGGTGAACTTGTTGCTGCCTGTTGTCTGAGGCTCGGGGTAATTTGGTGCAGTCTAGGGGCAGCGTGGGGACCAGAGCAGTTGACACAGGTGGGTGTATTTGACCTTGGGTGAGGGCATTCTTGGAGCTGGCGAGGTCCTGCACACCTTACACATCGGGGGTCGCCGGAGCATCGTTTGGCCACGTGGCCAAACTTCTGGCACCTGAAGCATTGAGTTACCTGATGCCCCTTGATCTTGTGTTTGATTGTAACGGAGGGCTTTAGGATTTCTTTAAGTGCAAATATAGATTTGTTTTTCTCGTTTCGTGTTAGTTCCAGGAAGATGAGTGGGGTTTCGTTGCCCATCTGCGTAATTCGTCTTATGGATACCGGCGAGAACCCCTTATCGCAGATATCCTGGTCTATTTCGTTTAGTTCGATTTCCATCGGGACCCCTCTGATAACTACTTTTATGGTTTGTTACTCGGGCAGTTCATAGCTGTGGAACACCTGTTCCTCCAATATCCTTTTTTTCCCTTTTGTTTCCCAGCGGTGGCGCGTCCGAGCGGAAACGCTTCCACCCACTTGGTGAAAATATCGGTGACAACCAGGATATTGGTCTGTTTCAGCAAATTGTCCACCACTTCGAGGCAGCGCGCGTGCTCGGCCCAGGCCGGGTTCTCCTGGTCCTGGAGGATGCGGCGAGGAACTGCGGCGTGTACGTCCGTAGCTCTCCACTGCAACATGTGTCCTCGCTTTTCGCCGATGTGGACCCTGCACCGTTGAAAGTCGAAAGTCACGTCGTGCGCTCGGAAGAACGGCGTGCCCAGAATCATCTTGAAGCGCAGGTCCGGGCTCACGAGAAACTCCTCGTCGAACTCCGCGTCACCGAGGCGGATGGTGACACGCGCTATGCCCGTGATGCGCATTGTGCCTTCCGACGAGGCGAGCTGCGTGACGATTCTGATGGGGCGGCACTCAGGTGCACGACTCGCTTGTAAAAAGTTCCTGTCGGCACCTGTGTCTAACAGACACGGAAATGTAGCGTTTTTCACGTGCACCGGCACGATGGGGAGGTTGTGTCCGGCGGTGTTACACTGTGACGCGGGGAGGGACGCACTCGCGGAGTGTTCGATGGGGGTTTGCGCCGCGACGCCGGGCGTCGTGACGATGGGCGTCGCGACGCAGGGCTTCGGGGCAAACCACTGCCGGGATGGTTTTCGTAGCTAACATAGAAATAAATAAACTAACATAGAAAAATTAAACTGACAGAAACAATTATATATACAGAGGAGGTGAAAAACATGAAAAAAACATGCAAGACATAATATACATGAAAACATGAAAACCTCAGGTGTATGTACAGAAATTATTGAGAAGGCGACAGTAAGTAAAAGCAGAATGGTAGTGTAGGGACAGTAAAAACTAAGTAAAAACTAACAGTTGCGTGAGCTTAGGGGCAAAATTGTTAAACACAACACTGCCACTATCAGTACCTGGGGAGCGCACTCGAGCCTTCAAGGGGGGTCCGGGGGGACCGCCGCACAGTGTGGCAGGAGGCTCTCAAACATGGCATTAAATCACAGATGTAAAAATTGAATGTATAATACATAAAATGTATTAAATGTATGTATTTAATAAATAATAAAACGCACTCACGCCAAAATGTATGTATTTTTACATATATATATATATAAATTATTTTATATTTTTAATTTTCTGAATCGTCTTCGCTAGCATTTTCTTTATCATCGCTGTAATTTTCATAATCATCCTGATTAGGCAATTGAAGAAGATCCGATGCTTCTTTGGGCAGATATTGTACACTCCGCGACAAAAGTCTGGGTTCACTAACAATTTTTCCGATTTTTCGTCCTATTTTTTTTTTCAAATAAGCCAAAATGTTAATGTTTGTTTATCAAAAAACAAAAATGAAAAACCACCTTTGGTGATAAATTAATAATTAATCTTTATTTACTTACATTTTAGGATACTAAAGAAATATAGTGTTTATAAAAAAAAGTGAAAAACACGAACTATGGGTACGAACGAAACTTTCAATATCTGGTGTTTCCACCACGAGCCCTAATAACACAGTCCAGACGTCTAGACATGCTGTTAATCAACGTTGCAATGTTTTCTTGCGGCAGTCTGTCCCACTCTTCAACCAAACATGCTGCAAGGTCTCTTAAGGTCCGAGGGCGATCAGGGCGAGCTCGAATGGCTCTTCCCAGTTGGTCCCACACGTGCTCAATAGGGTTCAGATCTGGTGAACAAGCAGGCCAATCCAAACACCTAATTACGACTTCGTTAAAATATTGGAGGGTAATGTTCGCCACATGTGGGCGAGCATTATCCTGCATTAATTGAAAGTTTTCTCCAATAAAGTGACTGTATGGTACAACATGTTCCTCTACAATATCCCTAATGTACCTATCTGCGTTAAGGGCTGCTCTATCACAAATATGGAGTTCTGTACGAGCCTCGACAGAAATCCCTCCCCATACCATTACAGAGCCTCCGAAAAAATTGGATCTAGGAGCCATGGTACATGCTGCGTATCGTTCTCCTGGTCTCCTCCATACCCGTGTACGACCGTCTGGAGCATCCAACGTAAAACGGGATTCATCAGTCCATAAGACATGTCGCCACTCGGCAGCCCCCCAGTTCTGATAAGTCTAGCAAAATTCAGTCGGTTTTGTTTGTGACGAACCATAAGTTTTGGACCAGTGGCAGCCCGATAAGACTTTAGATTATTTTCTCGAAGTCGTCGCTGAACTGTACGTGCCGATATTTGAACATTTCTGACTGCAGCAAGCTCATTAGCTCTAATTGTTGCAGTTTCAGTGCGATTTCTCAAAGATTGTAACAACATAAATCGGTCATCTTGAGCATTAGTTTTTCTTGGTCTTCCTGACCGTGCTCTGGCTGTTAGTAGACCATCTTCCTCATACCTCTGCCAAATCCTTCGGACCCGGTTTTGAGAAACTCCATACCTACGGCCTGCTTCTCTCTGGCTATGTCCTTCTTCAATGTGGGCAATTATCCGTGCACATCTTACTGGAGATATCGGCATTTTGATCACAAAACTAAATTTCAGCACACACTGACACTTGCCAGCAACATTTGAAGCATGATAAACAAATCCATGACAACACCAACTTAATTGTTAACCAAATCTCAAAAATCTGAATAAGGCACGTTAGAAGGAAAACATGCACTATATTAAAAATTGTACGGCTATGCATTTGGCGACTACGTCATTAAACTTGTTTTTTGATAAACAAACATTAACATTTTGGTTTATTTGAAAAAAAAAAAAAATAGGACGAAAAATCGGAAAAATTGTTAGTGAACCCAGACTTTTGTCGCGCAGTGTATTTTGGTTAAGGGCAGTTTTCGCAAGCTTGTAATCAGAGGATCGGAGCTAATTAATAATAAATGAAATACATCCTGGTTTGTCATTTCGCGGCTACATTTCCTCGAATAATTTTCTCTAAACTTCTTGAAATCCTTATTCCGTGCTTCTTGCGCTTCTTCCGTTAATTGTCCTATTGGCAATAACGCAGATTCTATTATTTCGGGGCCGTGAATAAAATATTTGTGTACAGTAGGAGGCATATTGTATCAGGGATATGTTTCGACAAAATATCTGGCTGTATCATAGGAAAATTGTCGAAATTTTTCCACGTTTATTGTATGGCCACTAGCAACAACTATCAATATTGTGTGCATTTTTTTTATTAGTTGTACATCAAGTTTTGTAATTTCTGCAGATACTTCTGCATTTAAAAAAAAAACGTCTTGCGGTGTTCCCGTCATTCGAATTACCAAATCCTGGTTTTGGTTTATCGATTATTAGGCCACATTTTTCTTTAAACTGTTTTTGTATAGGAGCTTTATTTGCAGCTACAATTGCTTTTTCGTCCCCTCTAGCTTCCCATTTCTGGATGGGCATTTAATAGGCAACATGAAGAAGGCATTCAAAAAATCGGATCCAGCCATGTAATATTGACAATCCGAATTGCAAGTTGTCCACTACAATTTTCCTTTCCATCATTTTATCGATGGAGTTGAATTCTTTCGCTGTCGCTCCGCATATATAACACTTTTGTGTTGAAGCTGTGCCGGTAACCGCATTGCACACCTTACCATCAACCATAGTAAACATTAAATTATGGCTAATGCTAAAATATTTCTTATCTAATATATATTCTGTATTTACAAGGGCTTTAATTTCTTTGTCTACTCTATTTTTTTCGGATACAGAGACTTTTGTAGTTTCTTTAATGAAATGCATTTTTAAAGGCCTGCAGTATCTAGTAGAACCCGGTCGTGGATTTTGCCATAAAAATTTTTCATTGCATTTTAATTGTAATGGGACGATGGACGTTATGAAAATCGACGAATCACTATCTTCTGCCCCATGGAAGATTTGTTTGTAGGAACTGTTCCCAGAACTACCATCAAAGCCCCATTTTGTAAATAAACATAAGTTCTTCAGGTCTTCATCCTCTATGTCATCTAGATCGGATATTTTTGATAACATCAGTCTTTTTGCTGTGTGGTCAAGTATTGATTGCAATGGTAATTCTGCTGTAGTTTCGTTTACTTTAATATGTTCCGGATAACACTGCTTTCTTGCTGCTTGCACTATTTTATAGGATGGAAAATTTTCGGGGGCACTCTGTCTTATTACGTTATATTGATGAGTAGAAAGTTTTGCATCCACAAGAACTGCAAGGGCTTCATCACCTGACATTATTTTGTGTTTTGGCGACAAAGATTTTTTAAATGTTTTACGGTATCTAGTGGCTCGATTTGGACTGGTATTCGTAATTTCCGTTACCAACTTAGATGCATATGTTTGTCCAGATGCTCGTAAACTCATTTGCGTTGCGTAGCATAATTCGGCAGTTGGGGTGGATTTCCGTAATTCTGTGGTTTTTTGCCTTTTCGTTCTCTCCTTACTGCTTTCGAATGAAATACCTCTGCGACCACGTTTATTTTCACAATAGAGGGGAAACGATATTGATACTTCTAGCCACTCTTTATTATTTTCAAGAAATCTATCCTTAATCCTACATGCTTTAATCATCGGGATTTAAAATCGGACTTAAAATAGGATAGCTTCTTCACTAAGTGCTTAACATGTTCCTCTTCACATTTTGTACGTTTTTGAAGATGTTTTAATAAAACACTAAATTGGTTTTCAATTGTATTCGAAGAATTTATCACAATCTTGATAAGTTCCAACCTCTTAATGAAAAGAGTATTTGAACTCATTCCTGAAATAATAAGATAGAATTGATATCTTATAACATACGGATCATATTTTATTGGCTTTCACTTTATTGACGGAGGTTACCCACTAAGATATCATGTATAAATAAAAATATCTCTTATAAATTACAATTGCCCATTTTTCAAAATTTCTATTACGCGCCGTTAAAAAATCAATTGTGAAATAAAGAGCAAAAACGAGCAAGAAATAATACCGGCTAATAAAAGTACAATGATTCCGCTTCAGAATGATGTAAAATTCAAAACCCGGACTAACTCGGAACATAACTAATTTTATAGAAATTTATAACAATTCACAAACATAATTTGCGGAGGAATCTTTTACAAATCATTATCCACAATAATATTGAACTTATATAGTAATACAGGGTCCGCCAGCAGGTATTGACGATTTTGAAGGTAAGATTAAAAGTTTATTAATTGAAACACAACAATAAGAATGACATATATTTATTCAACACATAATGCAGTTTTCATTGACATTCAATTTTTAAAGATTACGTTTACCAAATGCGCTCCATTTAATCTTTGACATTCTTCAAGCCGATTGGTAACTGATTGCATGACACGGCGCAACATATCCGCATTTATGGCTCTTATCTCCCGTCTAATGTTTTCTTTTAATTCTTCTAGTGTATGGGTCCGGTCCACGTACACTTTCGACTTCAAATATCCCCATAAAAAGAAATCACAGGGAGTCAAATACGGAGATCTTGCTGGCCAATTAACATCGCCGTTTCGTGATATCAACCTTCCAGGAAACATCTGCCTCAGCCACTGCATACACACTCGTGCAGTGTGACTTGTTGCTCCATCTTGTTGGAACCACAATTCATTCATGTCCCTGCCCAACCTTTCAAGTTCAGCAGGGAATTTTTTTTCCAGCATCGTTAAATACCGTTGGGAATTCACAGTAACTGTCCGACCCTCTTCTTCGAAGAAATAAGGCCCAAGTATTCCGAAGGCAGAGACGCCACACCACACTGTGATTTTCGCCGAATGAAGGGGTTGCTGGTGAACTGCGCAAGGTTGTTCAGACGACCAGTAGCGCATATTTTGTTTGTTAACACGTTCGCTGCCGGCGCGGTCTATATGACCGAAAATAAAGTTTCCTACCAGGCCGGCTCGGTATATATGACCGAGAGCCTCATTCTGACCGCCGCGCCGAGTCGGTCCGTTTGACCGAGTCAATGTTTCGCATTCTACAAGCCAGTTACTCGGTCTATCATACATTTGTCAATGTCCGATGACCGAGCTGGCGTAGGCGAACGGCTGCGACATTCCAGTTTGTGGCGTCCAGCCCTTGGTCCAGGTTTTATCACTGAAAAATTGCGGTAAAATTAAAAAACATGTAAATTCGAAACAAACTCAAACTTTATTGCAAAACGAAAGCGAAAAATCTATAAAACAGTGACAAAACAATATTCAAGACATCAAAAGCGTAAATTATAAATCTTTAAACAAAAAAAAAATGTAAATTCATAAAATAAACAAAAATTCTTCCAGAAATTATTCAACACCATACTGGTGTATTATGTTGAAACACTTTAGGCACATATGAGGTTCTCCTGGGCAACCTTTACAATACTTTCTAATTCTTTTCAAATTCCTTGCAATGCGCCAGCCGTGGGTTTTCTTCGCAGTCTCATAACAGTTTCTACACACTTTTCGTTTTTTGACACCACTTTCTCCTAATTCATGACGCATTCGACGTCTTCGGTTCAGTGGATGATTTTCTTCGGATTCTACATTTTCTGCGACTGGGGGACGTTCACTGCGTAATGTGTACGCAAGTGATTTACGGAAATCAAGAATGCCTATATCGGAATTATTTACTTCCTTGTACATAATCCACGCATTTACCACGGCAGTATTTAGTAGGATTTCGAAAGCTAGCTTTCTGTACCATTTTATAGTTTTTCTAAGCGGTGACTGATATGCAGTCATTTGATCCGACTGATCGACAGAGGATTTTCCTTGGTTATATGCCATTATCATTTCGGGTTTTTCTTTTACTTGTCCTCGACTGATGAGGAGAAATGCGCACTGCGACCAGTGCGTCCAATGCACTGGTCGCATTGGAAAAGGTCAATAGTATTGTCGAGCTGTCTTTCCGGGCTAATTGTTTCAGCAGGCCTACCGGGCTGTGGCCCCTGGTAGATTCTACTATTAATTCTTATGGGTTTGCCAGCGGGAAACAAATGTCGGAGGGTTAGGGGGTGCTGGCCCCACCCTCCCACAACCCAATCGCCAATTTCCCGGATCACCAGCCGTCAGGCGGTCGATTGGAACATGGGGAGCCACCGACACGATGGCGTCCCCTTCGGTGATCCGGGCCAAGCATTCTGCTTGGAAGTGGTGGCTCGTCCGCCTCCCTCAAGCCATAGAGGGAGCCGTTGGCCAGGCTCCTCCGCCCCCCTCAGTCCGTCGAGGGGACCGTTGGCCGGTTGTCATCTGTACCCTAGACAGGGGCCCTAACACGGTACTATCAGCCGGGCCAGCTGAACCGCGGTTTTTTTCTACGAAGTTGTTACTCTTCCCACTCCTCTTTTCTCATGCGGGCTTGTGACCGCCAAAGGCAGAGTTGACAAGAGAGTCATAGTTACTCCCGCGCTTGCTTGAATTTCTTCACGTTTGATTCTTCGTCTTCTTTTTATTTTGGGTCAGTAAAGAAAGTGCTATCTGTTTTCTAAAGGCAAGATGGTCGATTTCGTCTTGATGGTATTTATGTATCTGCCAAGCGTTATGCATAGCCATATCGATAGCTTGAGCTATTAGTGGAAAATACCACTTCTTGCCCCTGATGGAAGTCCTGTAGAGACTTATTTTTTCATCACAACGGTCAACACCACCCATATTTGCATTGTACAAACGAATCATGTGGGGTATCGGTGCGGTTCTTACTCAAACGGACGGCACAGGGGAGCACGTCATTTGCTATCTTAGTAGATCTTTAACCAGGCAAGAGCAAAGATATAGCACGACCGAGAGGAAGTGTTTAGCGGTAATTTGGGCGATCGAGAAGTTGCGACCTTATTTGGAAGGGTACGAGTTTTCCGTGATAACCGATCACCATTCATTAGTATGGTTAAATAATCTACGCGATCCTCATGGAAGGCTTGCACGATGGCCGGTTCGGTTACAACAATATAAGTTCCATGTTATTCATCGGAAGGGTAAGGAACATGTCATCCCCGATTCGTTATCTCGCGGAGTTCCACAAGATCTTGCTATTGTCTCCGGGACAGGAGACGATCCATCGCTTAATAAGATGCGTAAAAATTTGTTACAACACCCTGAGCGATATCCTAACTGGCGGTTGGAAGATAGCGTTTGGGCTCCTGGTGGGGGTCGGTGAGCTGGGCTTCCCGTAGCTCTGCTTCTCCCATGGTCGGGACGTCCACTTGAATGGGACAGGCAGCGATTTCTCTCTGCCCCTGGTTTAGGCGTGGAAGTCTGGAGAGGGCGTCGGCGACGACGTTCATCCTTCCGGACCTGTATTTTATGGTTAATTGGTAGGGCTGAAGTTGCAGCACCCACCTGGCAAGTCGTCCGGTTGGCGAGTGTAGGTTCATCAGCCAACTTAGGGCCTGGTGATCGGTGTATACCGTTACCTTTCCACCTTCGACGTAGCCACGGAATTTTGTCAAGCTCCAAACAGCGAGTGCCTCTCTCTCGGTGGTGGAGTAGTTTCTTTCCGCCGGTGTCAGTGTCTATCGTGGCCTGGACCTCCTCGGCCGCCAGGAGGCGCAGCTCCTCGGAGCTCCACCTCACCTTTGTCGAGGGCAGGACGATCTCCTCGTTGACGACTTCAGGGTGGGCACGTCGTCGATGGACACCAAGTCCTCGGTTAGAGGCGAATGTTCGAGGGCACTGGTCGCATTGGAAAAGGTCAATAGTATTGTCGAGCTGTCTTTCCGGGCTAATTGTTTCAGCAGGCCTACCGGGCTGTGGCCCCTGGTAGATTCTACTATTAATTCTTATGGGTTTGCCAGCGGGAAACAAATGTCGGAGGGTTAGGGGGTGCTGGCCCCACCCTCCCACAACCCAATCGCCAATTTCCCGGATCACCAGCCGTCAGGCGGTCGATTGGAACATGGGGAGCCACCGACACGATGGCGTCCCCTTCGGTGATCCGGGCCAAGCATTCTGCTTGGAAGTGGTGGCTCGTCCGCCTCCCTCAAGCCATAGAGGGAGCCGTTGGCCAGGCTCCTCCGCCCCCCTCAGTCCGTCGAGGGGACCGTTGGCCGGTTGTCATCTGTACCCTAGACAGGGGCCCTAACACGGTACTATCAGCCGGGCCAGCTGAACCGCGGTTTTTTTCTACGAAGTTGTTACTCTTCCCACTCCTCTTTTCTCATGCGGGCTTGTGACCGCCAAAGGCAGAGTTGACAAGTCACTTGTCCTTGATTCCTTTGCGATTTTCTTGTGCAATAGTTTCTCCAACTTTGAGCTTTTTCTGGACTACAAATTTCGGATTACCTTTTCGGTTTTTTCTCAATGTACCAATCAGATGCGTTTGGCTATTTATGAGTTGTTCTGCTAATGGTAGGCTGGTGTACCAATTATCGGTAACCATGGTCCTTCCGCAATAAGTACAGGTTCAGCTAGCTTCATTACTACCCCCGACGCACAGTGTGTCATTTTCACAATCTAGCGGTACTTTATTATTCGGTTGGATTTTTGTAATAGTTTCTGTTTTTTACATACATACTTACATTAATATATACATATTATAAGCTATACAAGTGATATTTAGAATGGTGTATATTGAAAAGTATATTTTTTGAAACAAAACTAATTAAATTTATGAAATATTATTTTGATCAGTTTCACAATCTAGCGGTACTTTATTATTCGGTTGGATTTTTGTAATAGTTTCTATTTTTTACATACATACTTACATTAATATATACATATTATAAGCTATACAAGTGATATTTAGAATGGTGTATATTACAAAGTATATTTTTTGTAACAAGACTAATTAAATTTATGAAATATTATTTTGATCAGTTTCTATACAATTGTGTAAGGTATTAGTTCGAACAAGACTTATCTCTGTGGGATATCTATGGGCTGGTAATTATAACCAGACCTATAAAATTTGCATAATCTAGGATTATAAAGATATTACCGTAATTTAGGATAATAGAATTTTTTTTAGAAGTTCGTACAATAGAATATTATTTATTGTGGTCAGTAACAATTGTGAACACAAACTGTATAAATGTATAAATATTATAAATGTTATTGTTATTAAAAAAATATATCTCAACAAAAATTAATGAATATATATAAAACAGATCAATCACTCTCGATGTCACTCGATCCGAACGATTAATAGGGCACTTGAACAACTGTAGAGTGTCACTGCAAAATTTTTCAGATTTTTTTTTTTGGTTTGAGTCCTGGTTTGAAAATTAGAAATGCCCGGATCCGATGAAAGGAAAAATCTGTTCATTATGTCGCAATTAGTGTCTTTTCTTGAGCTCTTTCTACTAAAATGTTCACGAAATCGTCTATAGTCCTTATTTCTGGCCTCTTGTGCCTCTTCGGACAATTGTCCAATAGGTAAGATGCAATCTTGAATCATTTCCTTCCCGTGAACGAGGATTTTGTGTATGCTCGCTGGCATGTAGAACAACGCATAATTTTCCAATAATATTGTTTTTGTTTCTTGCGCATATTCATCGAATTTTCCGCAGTCAATTTCAAAACCACTAGATAAAGCTTCTAAAATTACCTTAAAGTGATAAATTAAATTAAGACGAACTTTTGTAATATCAGCCGTTTTTTCACAATTTTTAAAACATCTATGAGCGATATTGCCGTCATTTGTATTTCCCGTACATTGTTTCGGCATGTCTACGAGTAAGCCCATTTCATTTCGAAATCTTTCTTGTATTTGTTTTTTTATGACAGCTACTGAAGATTTCTCCTCGGTGCTTCTAGCTTGCCACTTTTTAATTTCTAATTTATACGCCAAATGCAAAATAAATTCAAATGACCTAAATCCATGAATGTAAGGGTGAAATGCCAAATGCATACATTTCTTTTAAAGGCACTATTTTACTACATTTAGTCGCATCATTCATTTGTTTAGGTGACGCACCACATACACTGTGTATCAGCCAAATGGAATAAATTCGATAATGAATAAATGGGGGCGTGTTCGAAAAAACGCTCGGACAGGGCGATTGTTATTTTTAGTTGCGCATTTTTTTCAACAAAAACTTTTTATACAGGGTGTGTCATGTGACCGTGGCCAATACCAACTTTCTTATTTTAAATTCAACACCTGGTATATTATTCAATTTTTGGATTCTTCAGAAAATTCTAGACATATTTCATGTATAATGTCCTATACCTATCTTCAACTGTTTCGGAAATATTAAGGGTTTTCCGATTTATTGCAAAAATTGACATTAAAAAAAGAAAATTATTTGATTACAGAAATTCGTTACAACACACTCAAAAACTAATAAGTAATACTGTTTATTTCTGGATAATGTAAAAAAACAAAAAAAAATAAAAAATTTCAATGGAGGAGATGTTCAAAATGCTCGCCGTGAACGTCTTGGCAACATCCTAATCTTAAATAGAAATTTCTTCTAACGTTACTCAACATCTCAGGCGTGACCGATCTAATCGCAAGCATTATTCGTCTTCTTAAGTCAGCTAAATATTTCCGAAAAAGTTGAAGATAGGTATAGGACATTGTACATGAAATATGTCTAGAATTTTTTGAAGAATCCAAAAATTGAATAATATACTAGGTGTTGCATTTAAAATAAGAAAGTTGGTATTGGCCACGGTCACATGACACACCCTGTATAAAAAGTTTTTGTTGAAAAAAATGCGCAACTAAAAATAACAATCGACGTGTCCGAGAGTTTTTTCGAACACGCCCCCATTTAATTATTATTGAATTTATTCCATTTGGCTGATACACCCTGTATATAGCATACTTGCGATGAACTATATTGCGAGAGTGCACTGCAAATTTTGCCGTCCACCATGGTCAGCATCAATTTATGTGAAACTTTTAACTCTGTGTCATTCACACATATTATTGATAGTTTTATATTGTCGATTTTGTTCTGCATTTTCTTGGTTTCCAATTGGATAAGCTCTTTTGTCTCCTTTCGATACATAAAAGATATCACACGGCAATATCGGGTGGATGACGGTCTTTTGTTCTGCCAAATCAGATGTGTTGTTCCATTACTGTTTAACACTAATTGAAGCGGTACACAAGAAATTGTGTATAAGTTTTCATCTCCATCAGCACCTTCAAGCTTTTGTTTATATCTGGCCTGAGCAGAACTACCATCACATCCCCATTTAGTTATTAACATTAAGGAATAATTATCCAAATTATCACAAAATTGTCTTAACACTTCACTTTGCACAATTGCAATTCTTTTAGCTGTGATAATAATAATAAGTCTTGTAAATTCACTTCAGCTGAACACTCTGTAATAGTTAATGCGCTTTCTGGCAGATAACATTTATTTTTTCCTATTTAATTAAATTGTAAGATGGATACACTGAATGTCCTAATACTTTTACTGGGCTCCTTATTAATTTGTACTGGTGTGTACTTTATTTTACATTAATGATAAGGGCCAATGCTTCCTCCAGAGTCATCTGTCGCTTTTCCTCAGAAAAAAGATGTCTACATTGTTTGATCTTCGTGGCTCTTTTAGGTGACGCAGCCGCCAATTCCTGCTGATATCAGCTGCATCTCTTTTTCCAGATGCTCTCACTGATAATATTCCGCAGCCATTGCGACTTCACAAGGAGATTTTTCTTTAAGCAACTTTTTCACTTTCCTCTTTTGTACCATAGGGGAACAGAACTCGAAGGCCATCTCTGGACGTCCTGCAGATTTTGTAGAAGAATTGCCTGCAGAGCTGGACGATGGAATAATATTCCGAAAATCTATCGGCAAAGTGATTTCTGCCTCAAGCCAGTTTGAATTATTTTTTAAATATTTTTTAAGATGCCCACACGACTCGTTCCATTTGTTCCTAAATTTCTACACAATGAACAAATATTTGTTTCCAATGTACGCATTGTTGGTTTGTCACACTCTACAACATTGCACCAATCCATTACATGACTAGTTATTTTCTTAATATAGTCTTTTTTTTTCGAATTATGCCAAATATAGAAAGTCATTTTGCGGGTGATGATGCACCTACCTATATAAAGAAAAAAATATATAAAAATAGTTGGCGCACACCTCCGCAACTGAATTTTAGCTAGCTTATCGCGCAAATGTATAAACTTTCGAAATATGATAAAATAAAACTGGATACACGCGGATACATTTTTAAAAACCTACCCAAAATTGAAATTTACTCTTAAAATCAACGCTATAAAAAAGTACAAATAAAACTTGTAGTGTATTCAATTTCTTACCTGCATTTGCGGAATCCATTAGAACAAAGTACAACGGAACTGCTAGATAACTTAAATAAGTTCGCTAGGTGAACAAACGAACACAGCATTAGTTAGAAATATAACTAAATAAACGTCATGATGACAGGTACTTGAATACTGCAACTTTCGCGCGCTCCCAGCCGTAGTACGTTACTTTAATTTTATAATTTTATGGGGTTTACATAGCATTGGGGTCTTAGTTACCTGTTTATGGCAATATTTTGTAATTTATGTAAAGTAAGATTTTTGAATAAAGTACCGCCAGATTCGGCAAATCTGGCAATCCACTCCCCACTGTGCGACGGTGTTGTTTTATTATTGCCCAGATTTTTACCGGCGTAAATTTGTAAATTAAAAGTGAAGCCCCCATTGCAGCATAGCTTGAATATCTTGATGCCGTACCTATGTCTTTTATTCTTTATATATTGACGCATTATCAATCTACCACGGAATGGTATCAATGATTCGTCAACGCAGACTGTATCACCAGGTACTAATACGGTTTGAATGTTGTAAACCACTTTATCGATCAATGTTTGAATTTTATGAAGTCGATCATTATTTGCATTGCCCTCATTATCGGCAAAGTGAACCATCCTCAAAAGCAATTCAAACCTATTTCGACTCACTGCCGCAGGAGCAAACTAATTTTTGAACATTGGCTCTTTGCTCCAATAGTCTGAAATTCTTGGCAAACGAACTATTCCCATATACAAAATTAATCCGAAAAAACGCTTTATCTCATAAATGTCTGAGGGAATCCAATCGTGTAATCTGGAATGAGCGGTTGCATCGTCCACAGCAACAACAGTTTGTGTTGCATATAAATTGGTTTGTTCGGTGATGAATTCAAAGATATTATCATCAATCAAAGCTCATCAATCATCAGAGAAAAAGCTTATAGGCTCTTCACCATTCAAGAGTTCAGATAGATGTTGTTCAACTCCGGGTTGTTTCGTGAATTGGATGAGTACGGGTTGTTTACCTGTAGGTGTCTTCCACTCAGGTCCATCAATATTCCTGCGTACAGTGGCTCTTCCATCTTCATCATCAGAATGCGAATCTGGTTCAACATCATTGTTCCCATTTTCAGATTCATGCAATTCTACAGCTTCAACATCTTCATTGTCACATACTGTACCATCCATGACTTCATTACTGCTTTCTTCATCACTTGTGTCGTATTCATCTCCGGTACTACAATTTGCCAGGGAGTTAGCTTTATTTTCAGAATCTGTATCGCTGAACCTTCTACATCCAGGTTTTCGAATAAAAACAAACAAATTAAAACATAACCAATAATAGCGCGCGCAAAATCCACTTACCCTCTATGTCAGATGATCCATTCAGAATTTCATACAGTTCTTCTTCCGTTAGCGGCCTTTTGTTGTCATATCTGTTTTGTCTCGGCATGATTTTGAAACACACAAAACAACTGGTGGAGTTAAACACGCGAGCATGCGTGCACGGTTGACTCAGCAGTTCATACGCCCTGACCGAAAGAGTGACCGAGTCGGCGTGGCACAATGATAAGTTTCACACCACGCGGACTCTGTCTATATGACCGAGACACTTTTTTGCAAATTTCTCCTCTACAAATAACAATTTTGAAAAATTGCTCACGCCAGCCATTACTATACATATACATGTACCTCAGCGCATAATGGCTTGGAGGGTGATTTTTTTTTAGTTATATGGAAAAGCACTTGGCCCGAACGTAATAAACCAATTCTGGCGCTCTGGCAGCGAACGTGTTAACAAACCCCGATAAATGAAAATGTGCTTCATCGGATAAAATTAAATTAGGCAAAACATTCGCATCATCGCGATGAAGAGCCAGAAAGTCTGCGCAAAACTGGCTGCGTGTTGCAAAATCGTGCAGTTTAATCTCGTGCACCAATTGAATTTTATAGGGATGGAATCCTAAGTCCTCATGTAAAATTCGCCTGACGCTAGTATTCGAAATGTTTAATGCTCTTGCATGGCGAACTGCTGAACGTTGTGGACTTCGCTGTATCGCTACTCGCACTCTTTCGATGTTCTCTGGGGTACATACCAATTTCGAGCCCCCGCGGTAAACGTTGTTGACAGTTCCAGTTTCCATAAAACGTTGGTGCCATTGCAATTCCTTGAAGGAATCCTACCTCGCCGTGGAATGTTATAATTCCGCGCGAATTGACGCTGAACCTCAATTATGGACTCGGTTTGGATAAATGCTGTTACACAAAAAATGCGCTGCTGCAGCGGCCAGGAATTCATGGTTATGAAACTGCATTCTACGTTAAACAAGTTGCCTACCTGAATTCCCCACTCTCCTTTTTAGTACCCGTACCACAACGCTCCGAAAATCGTCAATACCCGTTGGCGGACTCTTTAATTATTGCTAGTAATATGTTACATACCTGAACTTGAAGGTTCCATGTAAAAAAAAAAAATTCGAGCGAGCCACGAGCGGTGGCATCAACTGAAGCTGGCAGGTAGTCGGTACAAGATTACATCCTCAAATGGCCGGTTTACGGTGGCAAAATAGTGGACTATTATATGGTAGGAGAAACTATTGTGTAAGTAATAAATCTTTTTTTGATTTTATGCCAACTTTGGACACCATTTGCCACACTGTGCGGCGTGCGGCCGGGCGGCGACGAAGGCGGCCCGCGGCTGTAAGACGGCGAGCTGCTAGTCCCGGAGGAAACACACTTCGCACGACGGCGGCACTTCACTAGAGGCGGCGCACACAAGGGTTTCACACGGGGAGAAACACAATAAAAACAGAACGAGAATAAGGGACGCAACAACGTTTGCACTAAAATGGGATTGATTGAACACAAAAGATTGACGGTTGACAACAAAATAAAAAAAACAAAACAAATTAACAACAAAAAAATGAACGGCCAAGATTTGGTGATTAACAAAAAAAAATGAAAATGAATGAATTTACAGCAAATGAAAGGAACGCAAAAATGACTCGACTGGAATTAGGAGAGGAACGTGTGAGGCTGCACTGGAGCATGCGAGGAACCCGTCCTGCTGCGGTGATTGTAACGAGCAGGGAAGCGGCGAACCTGGTGCTCGTAATCAGCGGTGTGTGGCCGGACGCACGTCGACGGGCAGCGGGTGCCGTGGCGTGGAACGGGCGTTCGCGGTGTGTGTGTGTGTAGGCACGGAGTCTCGGTCACAAGATGCGTGAACGCGAGACGCGAAAAAAAACTAAAACTAAAACTGTGGTGGTGTGTGGGTGGCGTGGATCTCGGTCACGAGCGACGAGGACGCGAGACGCGGTAAAAACGGACTGGAGATCATAAAAAACACCACCCCTATTTAAGGACGCGACCCTGTAAGTAACAGGCTCCTCCCTCATAGGGGTGAGTTTCACCCCCGCGGCCTCCCCTAGCCATAGTGCGGGGCTTAATTTAGACTTAAAATCGGTAAATTCGATAACCCCGCGGCGCGCTCGCGGATTTTAATGAGCCTAGCACCAAAATACGCGCTCGATTTTTGTGCAGCTTTTAAGCTCTCTTGCATCTGTCTGAGAGTTCCGGCGGATGACATTGGTTCTAATTTGGACAGCTAATGTCCGAAATTAATTAGTGTTCTACGGGATGTTCCAGAATGGTATCTCTCCTGCCGGAAACACAGCTCCTGCTGGAAACACGGTGCATAATTCCTCGGTGTTTATTAGTTATTAATTAAAGTTTGGTTTCCCTCGTGACGTCAGCACGTGACGTCACGTTCTTTGTTCGCGGTGCCGGAAGGGCCTACGTACGCATTCCTCATGATTGTAGCTTTAATTTTGAAACGTAGTCGATGCAATTTATGTGTGTTGATCAGAAATGTTTGAGGAATCGAATGAGCGGTGTCGCGCGCATGTGTGATGTGTGTGGCCTGCGTGGCGTGTGGATATGTGGTGACGTGACGTGTGTGTGTGGTGTGTTTGCCGGGGTTTGGAGCGTTCTAGCTTCGACATCTGACATAGTAGGTTGATGGGAACTTATTCATTCGGTAAACTAATGAACGCGGTTTTGACTGACGTTTGAATGAAGTTAATTGAGTAATGGATAACTCTGCACTTAAATAAGAACGGACAATAATAAAAACGTGAGAATGCCAAAAGGGCGATGAATCGCCGGTGTCAGTGCCTGAAGAGGCTTCAGCTGCCGTCCGTGCGTTGCCGGTCGGTGCGATTGCACTGTTGTTCAGTGTTTTTGTGTCAATTTTTATGTTTTTATGTGGCTTTTCACAAGGCGGGGAAGGCTCCTGCTTTCCATTTCCCTTAGGCTTAGCCTCCCCGAAAAGTTCAAGGAGGTCCAGGTCTATGACGGCTTCGAGGGCGCCCAGATTTCGGGAGCCGGCGACGCCGTCTCCCTCTAGTTCTTTCTCACTCACAGTCACTGTGTCTCTCTCACAATTTGCATCCACAAAGGCACCTGTCACGTCTGACGCGCATTTGCACTTTCGAGAACCGGATTTCCCGGTTCCCTCTTGTCCCTTTCCCACCTTTTTCGGTGCCTTCGGCACCGCGAAGCATTCACGCAACTTACTGCACACCCTCAACAATTAACTGCACACACAGCACGTTTCATTGCTACTTAACCGGGAGCTCGTGACAAACACGTGCGTGCTTGACGACGAACCGGTGCAATCCCGCGTTCTTCTTCGGCAGAGGTGCCTCCTGGTAGCGGGTAGGCCTCGCTCGCTCGCTTCTCTTATTATTTGCCGCCATGGCCTGTGTATACTCCTCACAGTCCCTCTTGTTGGCGGTGTGATTCCCGTCGCAGTTAACGCATTTAACATCTTTGGACTCAGGGTCCAAATCGCAGTCCATGGTGGCATGTGGTCCCGCACATTTCATGCACCAGATCTGCGAGTAGCAGTTACTGGTAGCATAGCGCCAGCGCTGACACCTGTGACATTGTGTCAGCCCTGGTCGGCTGATGTACTGGACCCCTTTTCCCGCATGGTCTTGATAGTGACCCCTTCTGGGACCACCACCATATGGGTGGGGTATCTGGTCTTCCGCATCAGGTTGACCCTGGAAACCTCGATGTTATTGACCGTGCTGATTTCATCCCTGATCTGCTCCGGCGTGATATCTGACGGTATACCGTGCAACAAGTAAGTCGTAGTGCGCGCGTTCTTGGGCGTGTATGTATGGAAATTCCACCATTTCTTGATGAGGAATTGCCGCGCTGTTTGGAAACACGGCGCTTAATTCCGCGGGGTTTATTAGTAATTAATATTAGTTTGTTTTCCCGCGTGACGTCAGCACGTGACGTCACGTTCTTTGTCTGCGGGTGCCAGAAGGGCCTAATAGCTGAGCATTGGTATCAATTGTGCAATTCTATGTCTTTTTCCTAAAAAGATTAAAACTAATAGCCCACAATTGGTCAATTATAGTTTCCAACCTTTAGAAGGACATTTAATTTCCAAAAGATATTTTGGCTCAGAGTTTTTAAAAATTATGCCATCAGGTGAGTGAGCAAGCCATGGTGCTTCCTGCATATGATCAATCCAGTTTGTATTAAATTTTCATCTGCACCGAGTTGATCGCACATAAATTGTTGTCTTGCACTAGTCTCACAATTTATTCCATGTCTAGTGTAACAACTGGTAAATTTCATAGGGCAAAAATACTGTTTGGATTTTGCTTCCCAATTGTCTTTTTTGTACGTATATATATATATATACATCCTGCATCTTTATGAACTCCTTTCATAATTCTTCCTTATGACGTCCACGTATATTTATTTTCAGGCTACTATCATTAGAACGTCCGGTTTTCAGTGTACTATCCATAAAACGTCCTGCGTATATATTTTGTACAAACGACTACCATGCGGCGTCAATTTGTATATATTTCCGTTCAGTTAGACGCTTTCAAGAGTCCGACGGTGTTGCCGACTGTCTGGATGCGCTGGGCATAGGATCGCCCCGATATTCAGAGGAGCCGCATTGCGTATATGTGCAATATGTGCAGCGCCCACAGGTGCCAAGGTCACAGAGCGCCCATGCCAATAAAATCTTTTTTGCTAATTTCCATTGCTACTTTACTACAGTAATGCCGCATCAATGTTTACGTCTATAGTTCAAGTGAATTCTGTGCAGTAAAAGTCATTCTATCAGTCAGTTTATCTATCTATCGCTACTTTATAAACATACTTGTACTCGTTCTTATTAATTTCGTTACTAATTTTATTAATAAAGGATTCACGACGTGCTCTGAGGATAAAAATCATTAAATGATCTGTTATCAAACTCTTGTGAGCAAACGAAGCGAGAAGAAGAACGAAATAAAAATATGTACGATTATAACGAATATAAAGAATAAAATATTTTACGATCTTGCCATTATCCTATTTCAAACAATAATCCTAAAGTTTTGAGACTAACAATTCTATTGATGAAGGTATTGGTGAATAGAATAGCGAATAGCGTTATATATGTATAATATAAAATCTATTTATATGTATACAGGGTGTGCCCCGTAAGTTATTGGTTCAAAGATTATGGGGTTCCTTTTGAAATAAAAAGTAGAAATTAATCATACACATGGTTCATCGCGATCTTCCAAATGAAAATACGTACATGTTTCTATCAATTCTATCAAGTGGCCATCAATTTTGTTATTTCAAATAGAACATGCTGCATATTTTTACATATTCGGATAACTCATTCACTTCTATATATATTTTGTTAAGCCTGTTGGGCACTTATGTTTAGTAGTTTTTGAGGAAAACATTAATTTCCTATATATTTGCTCGCAACAGACGATTTAAAAAATCATTACTTATCTTATGAATGAATATAAACTTAAACTTTCTTGCATACAGTAGCAGCAGCATGGCTCTATCATTACAATGGTTCGAACATGTTGATATTTTCCCAGTACTATTTCAAAAGTTTATTTATTTACACGTTAAAGAGTCGCCATTTTTTTTTAATGGAATGGCATATACCTTTGTATGACGGGGTAATATATAAAACAGTTTTCTACACAGAAGTGTAAAACAAACCTATCGCTAAAATGAGGGGTTTGACAGTTATTTAGAGTTATTTAGAAAATTTCTTAAAAGTTTTTTTTTTCAGTATTTAATTCCATATGTGCACGTGCCATCATAACAAGTAATACATGCTTCATGTATTTTATATTTTTTACCATTGTTTTTCCCTTCGTTTGTTTTTCTCTTCGAATATCTAAAAATTCCACGCGGTTGCATAACAAAAATTTCTAAGAAAATCGACGTAAATACCTGTTAAATACAAAAAAAGGATAATATTAAAGACTGCTTGGAGAACAAATGTAAAATAAAAGTAAAAAGTAATAAAGTTCCTCTCTGGAGCCTTAATTATTGTATTTTAGAATGAAACGGTAACAAAATTGCTTGATAACAAAATTGTGAAAAATTAAAGATTGCCCTGGGAAAAAAAATATAACACTTAAACAAATACGTTTTATTAGTGCTAGTTAGTCAAGTGAAGTTGTAAATTTAACTGTATTTGAAAGTATTTCTCAATAATTATGGTATGTTTAACCGAGATAAAATAAAACGAATCGATATTTTGATGATTTTCAGTTCGCCGAAAAAATATTTTATAGGATATACATGAAGTAGTAGTAGTATGTATAATTTAATTTCGATAGAAAAATACAATTTTTTTTCGGCACCCCCTGCACTCTGATCCCCACCTGTTTCACATAGGGCTTCGCCGTATTTTTTTTGGACCCCTGCGGCAGCGGGAACACCATTCATAAGAAAATTTTAATTACATATTAATTTTCAAAAATTAATAAAAAAATTTGGCTGTATTTTTTTTTATAGGACTCCCTAACAGTTTACCTAATAGTTTACCCTAATAGCATGTTAAATTTAATTACGATAGAAAAATAAACAACAGGGTTTACATATTTTTTCGGCACCCCTGCGTCTCACCCCTTCATGTTTCACTTGGAGCTTTGCCGTATTTTTTTCTGAAGTTCTTTATTTTTTTCTACATTTATCTGCAAAAGATGACCCTCTGCTACAACGGGAACCCCATTAGTCCCAAAAGATAAAATCGTCGGGTTTTAGGTGTAATTCTAGTATTTCAAATATTAATTAAAATTACTTCCTTATAGAATTCAGGGCTGTAATTCTTTATAGGATGCCCTAATAGTTCACTAATAGTATGTTAAATTTAATTGCGATGGAAAAATAAACACCACGATTGACAGAGTTTGCTCTCTCAACCCCCTCCTGTTTCACTTACGGCTTCGCCGGATTTTTTCCCAGCTTCCTTATTTTTTCTACGTATGTCTGCAAAATATTAACCCCCGGCGATACTGGGAACCGCATTAATCAGAAAAGGTAAAATAGGCCTGTTGTAGGTGTAATTGTAGTATTTATAAAATTAATTAAAACTACTTCCACATAGAAATTACAGTTGCATTTTTTTAGGATTAACAATTAGTAGTACTTCTGTGTATTTAATTCCGATACAGAATTAAATAAAGACAGGGTTGCCATTTTTTTTTCGTCAACACCCAGCCCCCAACCCCTCCCACCAAGCCAGTTATTTTGAAAATTCCTTGATTTTAAAATTGATTATAAAAACGATCTTAAATCATAACAGACATGTTGCATGTTTTTTTATGTTTTTTACCATTATCAATAGCATTAAATTTTAAATTTTCGGTTAGGTACAGCTTCACTAATAGTTTATTTAATGATGTATGTTTAATGATTAATTAATGCACAAATGTAGAAAATATAAATTTATTTAATACAGTATATATATTTAATACAGGACAAGTGTGACAGAACTATTCTTCGAACTTGCAGAAAATTTAATGAAACTTATCTTCATTTACCGTCGGCGAACAAAAATAAATTTGGAATATTGGAACAAAATTTTCTTCATGCTGGACAATTTCATGGCAGAATAAATGTACGAAAGCCGGTTTTCCGGCAAGTGCATCCAAACGCATCGCATTGTTGTCAAGAACATTTAGGCGTTGCTAATCCTTTATTGCAGAGAATTGCTTGATTAACCATGTACGGGATCGGAATATCCATATTTTGTATGAATTAATTTAACATAAAACCACGAAAAATTACTGAAATTAATTGAGACGTTTAGTAGTAATTTTACAACAATTTCATACTCCGGTATAAACATTGAACAACACGTAAAAGCCAAGTATTTTGTTAGAATAGGAAGGGGTGATCATTTGGGGAAATAATAAGTAATGTGATTAAATATGAATTCAATTTGAATCGATTACAAAGGAAATTACGAGAACTTTTATAATCACTTCTATAAGGGCACCCTTGTGATTTTGTTCTATTTGTGTAAATTAAATCAACATTAGCAGAACTTCAAATTTCAAACTTTTATTGAGCTTCGATTGGGATATTTTATGTTTCTTAAACCATAATAAATTCTGATGACACAAATTTGCTTTAAAATCAAACCAAAATTAAAGAAATATGCACCAACAATTCAAATATTAACCAATATATTCAAATATATTTAATTAAAATCACAATTAATATTATTTTAATTTTACCAAAAGTAACCATTTAAATTATTATATTTAACGAAAAAGACATTTTAAGTATCAATGTGTTTTTTGGTTGCGTTTATCATTAAGACGCTTCGTTGTGAACTTGATATACAAAACCAGAGCGTTTTTCTTAAAGCCACAACCCTTACCTATAAAATTTCATTCACTACAATGAGCCGCTACTGTTGATGTAGCGGCTTGCGTATAAAGAGAGAAACGTAATTCGGTTCTCACTCATACAACACGATTGAATAACTAGCTGAAAGGAGCAGTCTCGATACAGTGTTGCCGTCAGTCGGATGCTCTATGGTCGCATAATGAAAATTTGTATATCAACTTTTCAATATACGCTTCCAACTACAGCGCCACCAATGTCAATAACGTGAACTAATATATACAAAAATATACAAAGAAAACCATGTGGCTATCCATACCGCGTCCAAGTCGATTTTCGCCAATCGATTCTAAATGGTGCATAACGGCAATAGAATTTTTTTTAAAGGCGATACATTAGAGCGTCCATATTCGGACGTTCCAAAGCGAAGGACGCCGTAAAAATAACAAAATGTCAATGTGAGGACGGCGTAAAGATAGTGGGATATATATATATATATATATATATATATATATATATATATATATATATATATATATATATATATATATACTATACTGCAACACCTAGAACCTGTTACGCGAAATTGGCTCTCCAATTCCCATAATTTCCTATTGGTAAGTGTTTGTGTACATACACTTTCTACGTCTACATCACATAAATGATTATAGGTTTGAATACAACAGATTAATAAATGTCGAACAAAATAAAATGATCCAATTGTTTGATTGCTTCGGCATTGGAGGCATGTTTAAAAATTGTCTGTATTGCAATCATGTGCCCAGTGTAGTTAGTTTCATAATGTTCAGATGATTCAGCATCTGACATCCTATTTCTGCAAGTTATTAAAATAAAAAGCTATATTTTCTACAAGTTAAAAACTGGTTCCTGTGTTGGGCGAGAGCTGAATTAGGAAGTGCTTCTACAAAATAGTCCCTAATGTCTTGGTCCGTCATTGGCTTAACAATAGTTTGGCTTTGACTTGTATTTCTCTTTTTTAGAAAACATGGGGTTTCTAACAAGGGTAATGGTTTATACAGTTTTCCTGTTTCTACCTTCTTCTTACGCCAATAGCATTTCAAATCAGTACTGGATAACTTTTCAAAGTTATAAATATTATGCCGGCCATTTAAAAAAACAAACAGCAGAAAGACAAAAAAGTAGGTAAAATTGGTAAAATTAAATTGTTAAATCACATGACGATTCGTCTGTAATTTGAATATTAATAGAACCTGTGGTAATGCAAAAGAAGTGCAGATATATGTTTGCATTGATGACCTAAACCTGCTTTACAAGAACAAATGAATGTATTAACATTCCACAAATTATTGATTATTTCCATGGTCCCGGTAATTTCATGTGGAGGAGAATTTAAAGAAGACGTTTGCCGACCAAGAACAAATATTTTTATAGATGTTGACATTTCTTGCAAAATACCACACATGACCAAATGTCCTGCATTTATAACAGCTTCTCCTAAAACATTACAGTCAGCACCCATATATTTAAAATACTCTCTTAAAGAGAGACGACATACTTTGTCGTTTATCGAATCCATCGTTGAGTAGAATAACCATCTATCACGCGTATCAATTGGCGAATTTGACACGAATCACACACTGTCGCATAACACATATGAAAACAGCTGAATAGGGTACTCAACGCAAGTACGTAATTATGCCACCGTGGCGCTGCCGAATATTTTTTTATTGCTCCAAAGAGATTTGCAATCTGCCCGAGGCAATAAGCAAATGTTAGTTACATTGTGCCTTGCGAGTTGTTTGCTAGGCAAGCGGGTGTTAGTGGACTTACATTAAAGTACTAACATAGGGAGAACCTGCAGGGTTCGTTACAGATAAGGGTTAGATTTAACATATATTATAGTATACATTATACAAATGGGCATTATGGTTCACACAATTCAATGCGTATGTGATTTAGTACGGCTCAGGTTATCATCGATTGCACAAGTCCAGAGGGTCTAGTCGTTTCAGCCGGTGTTCGTTACTGTTGAAGTATCTATTGGTCAGGTATGAGGATAGTACTGTGTAGTAAGGTGCTGGCAGACAAGATTTCAATTTGCAGAGCAAGCCATGGTGCCTGACTTCGTCGAATGCTTGTGTGACGTCCAAGAATGTGGCTGAACAGTATTTTTTTCTTTCGAATGTTTCGTTTATAGTTTTAACTACCCCTTGCTCAATGGTTGCGTGCCCCTCACGGAAGCTGGTACTCCGGCATTAGTTTAAGTCTGTCCACCACGAGCTTTAGCCGCTTCACGAAGAGTTTTTCGAATAATTTCGACAACATGGGAAGTAGACTGATGGGCCTATAGGACGTGGCTTCCGTCGCCGGTTTACTAGGCTTTAGATTAAATATAACTTGTGCGACTTTCCATTGGATTGGTAAGTATCCGCATCTTAGGATTGCGTTAAAGATCTGGGTAAGTGCGATTAGCGCTTTATTGGGTAATTGTTTGATGGTGTGTCCAGTTACCAGATCGAAACCTGGAGATTTTTTTAGAGTTTAGGTTGTTTTGGATGGTGTCTTTGACTTCGGACATTTTGTCTGCCTTTTCTATGTCCGTTCTTGCCCACGAGTTGTCTTCCTTTTTAATTTGGGGGATGTATGCTTGTGTTCTGTCACATGCCGAATTAATGTAAATCGCCTATACAAGTCCAATGTGGGTGCTATAGTTAAATTCCCTAAACCCGAAAATAATAAGTACCTATTATGTTTCCTCGGTAGTATATTCTCTCTGTGTATGTACAAATTCACTCGATAGTGTTGTGTACAACTCCGCAGAATATGTTCGCGGCGGGTGACTCTATTTTTATCTCAGGGGTTTTGTAGTCTATGACGGGCATGGTTCGGTCCTCGGCGTGGTATGAGGTAGAGTAGAAAGGTGGTTTGTTACGATACATGGTATATATTCAAACACAGAATAAGGCAAGAAATATATATATATATATATATATATATATATATATATATATATATATATAAGTTATGCGAAGTTAAAATGAGAAATATAGGTTTGAAAAGAGTTACGAAAAATTTCACAATAATATGCGCACGGTAGTATTCCAGGGTCCAGGGTGCCATAGTCCTGGATCGTCACGCGATCCTGGACTACGGTAAGTTCACGAGGATGGTGGACCAGCTGCTTGACTGTTTGAAGTTCACGAGCAGAGCTCGGTGAGGTCAGGGATGCTGGACTGTTGCAAGTTCGTGAGCATCTCGGGGTGGATGGCGGTGACGTGACCGTCGATTTTCTGGTGGTAGGGCGCGTCTGCGGCTAAGTGGGGTAATCGTGGTATCGTGGTGATCTCGGCGCGGGGTGCGCTCGAAATTTTGGGGTGCAAAGGTGTGGTCGCGCTACAACAGTGAATTTGACAATTTACAATTTACAAGATATAAGAGTAGGAAGAAAACAAGGCTTCGGATAAATGATACCCATGTAAATCTTATGGACATCCGGCGATTAAAACACTTTCGGTTTGTGGGATGTATATTCGGATAGTTGGTTGCGTAAGAGAGCATGAGTGTAAGTGAGAGGTGTTCTGGAAAGATGCGAGATAATGTTACGTGCAGTGGGGTGGGGGGGTATAGACTAGAATTAATTTAAAAATAAATTCATATTTTGTCAATTGAGGTTATAATCCTGGATCGATTATCAAAAATACTTGCGAAACTACGTGCTTTATTAAAATGAAAGGAAGGGAAAGATTATTGGATACAATTATTTATAATTTGTTATTATACAATGCATGCACTATATATAATATGAAAATATACAAAAAAGTTTCAAATTTCTTTTGGATCAATTTTATTTGTTAGGTTATTTTCAGATTCTAAAATGCTAAGCTGAGAGGGTTTACCATGCTCAGAATAAGATGATATATAAAAAGGGAAACCACAAATTCGGCCTTATACATGTAAGTATTCCTATGGCTTCCACTGAATCACTGCCCTTTGCATCTGATATTTCCTGCTCTAGAGATTGCTTTACAGCATTATAGTTTTTGATTAAATTGTCACAATTTTTGAACCGGCAACTCCATCTAGTTGTGCTAAGTTTTTGAATTTGTTTTAGTTTTTAATCCTAGCTTATTATGTACCTCTTCGAATTGTTCATGACTGCTGGGTTTCGAAAAATGGGTATATAAAGCCTCAATAACTTAAAAAAACGTGATGATCCTGATACTGATTTGCACGTATCAACAACAATTAAATTCACTCTGTGCGCCAAACAATGTGTGTAAATTGCTTGAGGATTGCATACCAGATGCATCTATGAGAGCAGAGCAGTCTACAAAACCTAAAAAACGTTCTTCTATTTCTAATCCTTTAGCTTATCGAACTACAATGGACATTTGTTCGCTTTTGTAACATCGAGCTTCGTCAATCATGAGGGAAAAGAATCCACATTCAATTTTTTGAAGATGAATTTCACAAATTCTTCAATTTCCAGAACTACTTTGCGCATTACAATATAGGATGGCACACAGATTAGTTCGTTTTGGATATCATGACTTAAGTGAGACTTTTTCTTTAAATCTCTCGCGAATTTTTCATCATATTTTGCGAGCAAGTTGCATAACTCTAGAAAATTTCCTTTGTTATCAGAAGTTTCGTTTTCACAATTACCTGCAATGATGATGATGAATGCAATAGTTTGCTTAGAAATAAAATAGTATCAATAATTTTCATAATGTATTCCCTGTTGGATTGAATTGCAAAGTTATGCTGACTTACCAACATGTCTTGAACATTTGCATGCTGTCGAGATGCCCGGTACATGATGTGCTTTTCGACAGCATTACGATGATTATGAGATTTTTCATGCTTCAATAAGTCTTCTGCACTCTTTTTCCATTTACAATATCCCCATTTAGAAAATTTCCCATTTTGGCTTTATATGGTATGACCAAAGTGACGACAATATTAACAGTAAATTTTATCATTTTTATTACTGCATTCCAACCATTTGTAGTCTTGATAGAATTTGGCTTGAAAGGATCGACTTTGTGTTTTAAAGTCTGTTTTGAGGAACTCGATTACTGGGTGTTACGGACCCGAGTCGAGTGTTCCTAAATCTAATTCTTCACCTTTCCCAGCTGCTGAAGTAGTCGGAAAAATTGATATTGTGGAAGTATTTTGTAGGTTTTGGTATCTCTTCAATATTCCAATACGCTGACCTACTCGGCAACGGTTCCAAAGTTGGGGTAATTGGTGATGAAGAGCTTTCTTTTGCCACTATGTTAACTTCTGAATCCTTCACTATCGACAAATCGTCAGTGTTCTGTGGCTCTTTCCTTCCAAACTTGAAAAATGTTCTGATGTGGTTCTTCATGGTATTTTGCCTAGCAGAATTGAAACAAAGTTCTATTTAGTCTAAAACACCTCTTAATAGCTTTTTCGTACACAATAAAGATCTATTACAATCAAGGTGGTCTGCAGGCTGCAGGAAAAAAAGGACTGATTCTAATGACATTTATAAACAAGCTGAAATTAAATGAAAATAACTACCTACTCATCAAATTAAATTACCATTAGAAATAATTCAAACTAATTACAATTTTATAATATAAAAAAAAAAGCAAATACGAATTGTTAAAACGGTACTATAGTTTGAAACTTACAATATTGTAATAAAGTTGAGTAACTGTAAAAATGACTTCGAAATAATAACACCAGATTTTATTGAAACTTCATTACTTGGAATGTCTTAATGCATTCATCCACTGTTACCGAAGATACTAGGCCAAGATCGGCTTATCAAATGAAAAGAAAAACAACAAACATTGTTACGTCAGGCACTACCGATCTTCTGTGTTTCGTCAGTTTTGTATTGACTCGTATGCGACTCTCTTGCACACTCCTTTTCAGCTACTCTTATTCATTCAGGGTATTTTCAACAAAATATTAATGTTAAAGGCATGGACATAATGTAATAGATATGTACTTCATACTTACTATTTTGTCTTAAAATTGAATTATTTTGAACGTAGTTCTTTCAAAAAACCGCACACAAATGAAGAAACGTGTATAAAGATAATTTATACAAACGCATTTATAATGTTTGTTCCAACACTTGTCTTATGCTATATTTTACGTATTATTAATACCACCCTAACATAACACGCACGAAGAGTCTAGCCTATTTCGAGTAGTGGCTGACTGTAGGCTAGTACATGGCGTGGTCGTAGCTGTATTGTATGTCAGCGCTTCACATAAGCACGCTTCACATAGTGCCCATACGAACTGCGTCGATGAAATTATACACCTGGAGGAGGACGCCGATGAAGACGGCACTGATTTTGTCAATAACATGTTCATGGAGTTCGCCAATGATGTACGAAACGAGAGCCTTCCGTCAGTCGCACGCCGAAAGTTACATGAACGGTCGCGCGTGTATCTCACAGATACATTGTATTATTTAGGTAATAGAAGAGCCCAATACTACAAAATAACGTTAGTTGCATTAGGTTTATTTTGTTAAGGTATATAAAAACGTATATTTAGACGAAAACAACCAAAAAATGTTTCTAACAAACAATATCTAGAAAATGACCGAAAAACTGTTCTAGCAAATAATATATAAAAATTAACCTTTTTTTTTGTAACAGATAATACGTTAAAAAAATTACTAAAAAATGTTTCTGACAAACAGCAAATATAAAAAAAAAAACTAAAACATGTTTCTAACAAATAATAATAACACGAAGCAAAACAACATAAAAACAGCAACAGCATTCTGTGGCGATTTCAATTCAAAAATTATTTAGAAACGCAATCCATGCAAATAAATGCACAATGGTTTAGACAAAAAACATTTTACAATTTGTACAAGAATATTTTGAAAGCCGGGTACGTTTTACCGTAGTGTAGCAGGTAGTACATCTTTTTATTTTTCCAGTAGTAATATCTTGTTGTTCCACATTTTCACCTGCAGTTTCATTTTATGGATTTATATTAACATCTCCAGTCTGATTTGGAATGTTTTCGGAATCCGACACTTCCCTCAGTGTGCGCGGAAAATGTGTGTTGGTTGCTAGTCGCCTTTGAATATGGGGTTCGGTTAATTCCATAGACAGTTGCCGTAAATATGTTCTGCGTTTTGCTTCATTTTTATTTCCAATAAAAATGAAGCAATTATTAGGGAGTTAATACCACATATATTTAAGATCGAATAAAATACAACTATAAAATATAACTTGCACACATTTATCTACGGGTTTTACTCCACCTTTCGTTTGATTGTAGAAGGTTATTATTTCGGGCTTTTGATTATCTCCAGTGTCGGTATCTATTTTGTCATCAAAATGCATACTAGATGGATATCAAGATTACATTTTTATTTTCTTCTGGCACGTATCCTTTTAGTATCCTAAAGTGCATTCCTTTTGAAAGCCAAATATACTAGATGCATATATACTGTAAATGTAGTAAATCAAGAAAACGCTCACTGGACGACAACGGCGACCAAGCCAAAGAACAAGACGATATCAAGCCATACGCCAACGTGTTCAACGAGTGCGATATATTTTTCGGACGTGCTACGAAAACAAATTTTGTGAGCCTTCATAGGAAAGGCGTGAAAATTATTATTATTCGAAAAGTGTTTGTATCTCTCTGCGAACTGATTTCGATCATTCAAACGCGAATGGAACGTCTGGAAAGTTGAAAATTTTACTTCTAAAATAAATAAATAAAAACTTCTACAATGATTGCCTCGTTGAAATTGTTGCTGCTGCATCGAATAACTGCGACACGCCCGAGGCAGAATTGTTACAAATTTTGTTCACGACGCATCGAGACCGAGGTGACACTTGTAAAGAAAATATCGAGTGCATGCAAGAAATTTGCGTATATAATAGGGAACGTTTGAGGAGAGACGCGGACGTAAATAGAACTCGTGTGCTTAACGAGAAAGACAACCATACAGTGTTAATGCATGTACCAAAAAGCTATGAACTATGATTCGCTGATTCTTTGTTATTGCGTACGAGTGTACGAGTGCGCATATTACAATCTCCAGCTGAACAGTGAACACCTGAAATATCTTCCCGAACAGTACAGAAAAAAACTCGAGAGGGTTGAACTCTTTAATTTTGGTTTGTCCTTGGCGAAGGTGACTCCTGTAGGTGGAGCTGATTCTGGCTTCCTGGGGTTGGCGCTGTCCGTGGTGCGGATGGCCGTGGGCTAGCTTGTTCTGGCTCTCTGGGGTCGGCGCTGTCCGTGGTGCGGATATCCGTGGGCGAGCTGGTTCTGGGTCTCTGGACGCTTCCCGGGGACTAAATCGGGTCCCGTGGTTTGTCCTTGGCGAAGGTGACTTCTGTAGGTGGAGCTGATTCTGGCTTCCTGGGGTCGGCGCTGTCCGTGGTGCGGATGTCCGTGGGCGAGCTGGTTCTGGCTCTCGGGGATCGGCGCTGTCCTTGGTGCGGATGTCCGTGGGCGAGCTGGTTCTGGTTCTCTGGACGCTTCCCGGGGATTAAGTCGGGCCCCGTGGTTTCTCCTGGGCGCAGGTGACTTCTGTAGGTGGAGCTGATTCAGGCTTCCTGGGGTCGGCACTGTCCGTGGTGCAGATGGCCGTGGGCGAGTTGGATCTGGCTCTCTGGACGCTTCTCGGGGACTAAGTCGGGCCCCGTGGTTTCTCCTGGGCGCAGGAGACTTCTGTAGGTGGAGCTGATTCAGGCTTCCTGGGGTCGGCACTGTCCGTGGTGCAGATGGCCGTGGGTGAGTTGGATCTGGCTCTCTGGACGCTCCTCGGGGACTAAGTCGGGTCCCGTGGGTTGTCCTTGGCGAATATGACTTCGGCAATAGGGGCTGATTCTGGCTCCTGGGGGTCGGCGCTGTCCGCCGTGCGGATGTCCGTGCTTCTACCCGGAGCGGCGGCTCCAACGGGTAAGCTTGAATAGACGAGGAGAGCGCCTCGCGTATTCTGATAACCTCCTCGAAGGTCTTCCTACTAGAGCAGTAACCTAGGACAATGTTGCCCTGGGGAATGCTCTCGTCCTACCAGCTTATGCCGGGTAGTGAGTTAGTCTCGCAGAGCTACTGTGTTCCAAGCTGGATGCTGCAGTGGCTGCTAAGTTGAGACAACTGGAGAGTTTTTGTTTTGTTTTTGTCAGAGGGGTAGTGTCTGATTCTTACCGACTAAATCCTCTCCGTACTCAGGACATCAGAAGGCGTCCATGAATACTGAGGTACCGGTTGTTCACCATGACCTGCCGTATCATATTAATGATCAGAAATGTTCAGCATTCAGATATGAGCATTTAAATGAAACCCGAAGGTTTAAATCACCAAATCATCATACAATTATACAATACAATACAATAAAATACAAATCATCTCTCTCAAATCATCATACAATTCGCATTCATACCTTAAGTGACTATCCTAATATACTAAGTGGCTATACTAAGTGGCTATCCTCATTCTGAAACCCGCATGCACAACTTGCCGATTCGGTCAACCTCCTTGCATGCAAGAAGCCATTCATACTCCCATGCCCGGTTAGGAAAAAACCCAACACTAGGCATGGGTTGAACCACTTATTCTCAGAAGCAAAGCCCACATCGCCTATACAACGGTGGGTGACCCACCCCTTTGAACTAGTGTCCCACCCTTCTTGCCAGGTTGCCTTGAGCTTTCCCAGGAGCACCTGTTTAAAATTTTCCACACTCATACCTGCTGACTCTACGTTAGTGATTACATCATTTGCACCCAAATCACTCCGCCTCAACTTAGACATACCGCATCGCCTGATTACCCCCTGATTACGCCACGGCAGTTCGCCGTTGAGAACCTGCATTGGCCTTGGTCGAGACTGTTCTGCAGATCCCTACACAAGCGTACGAAGCTATCCTCTCACACGAATCCAGGATTCTGCGTCCATACTCAAATTTAACAACCTCACCCCAAGCACCCGCACCGTACATAACCCCGGCGGTGAGCCACCCCTTATACAACATTCTGACAGCCTTCCTACCGAGGTGCCAGTCCCGTCGCAAAACTCGTCTGATCCCACACACTGCATTAAATACCTTTGATTTTAAACTCACAACATGCTTCTTAAAATTAATCCGTTCTCCCACGGTCACTCCGAGGTACTTAACGTATGTAACGTAACGCAAAGTGTGCCCCCTTAATTTCACTGAAGGCTTCCTATTCGCTGATAGGATACCCTTTAGGTCTAATTGTATAAAAGCGAGTTAACTCACGGATCTATTGACCCTTGGTCAAGACTTGATCCTGGATCAATGTTAATTTCGTTGTATAAAGCATAATGTTCACGGAGTAAACTGATCTCCGAGTAAGTTTTACAATGAGTGTTGGTATAACGAATATCCCTAACAAAACAAAGTTACTTTTATTTTTATCACGGTGGCGTACTGATATTCGTGTGTTTACTCATTTCCTGTGCTAATACCTAACCTCACCCTCACCTTATATATTATGACTGCAAATATTGCGCTCAACAATAGAGCAAAATATTTTTTCGATTGGATTGTACGTCCTAATATGAGCTTCGTGTAAATGCTAATTTAAGAACACCAACTCAGAGCGCAGCTCATACGAGATGTGGCTACTACATAACCGAATTAGTACTATAATATCTTGTATAGATTTTCTTTCACAATTCCCAACTATTCCCACGTCGTACAACAAAGACATGAGCAACAAGTTAAGTTTAGCAAAGAGCAACATTTGCTAAAGATGGAAATTTTAAAACACAAGGGTCGTGAAGCGAAGGCAATTGGAACTTTGCCCATTCGGCCTTGCGATAGTATGGCACCGATTGCAAAATTGGAAGCATCAGTTGTTAATACAGATGGTTTACCGAAATCGGGATATTGTAATACAGGATCATTAGTTAAGAATGTTTTACAAAGCTTTTAAGAATATTTCGTCATGTATGATTTTGTCATCTATATTCAGGCATTTGGTGAATGGTTTTGCAATATTAGCGAAATTCGAGATAAATTTTTGATAGTAGCCTAAGACGCCTAAGAATGATTTTATCTCTTTTTTCGGAATGGGAAAACGTTTTATTGCATCGATTTTGCGTGGGTTCGGTTTGATACCGTCCGAGGTAATGACATGGCAAAGGAATTCTACTTCTTTGTGAAGGAACTCGTATTTGTCCAATTGAATTTTTAGATTAAGATCTCTCAATTTTCGGAAAACTAATTTGAGATTTTTAATGTGTTCGTCTAATGACGCAGATAATATAATTATGTCGTCCATGTAGACGAGACAAACTTTGTTTTGGACATATTTCGGGATATTATCCATAACGCGTTGGAACGTGGCTGGTGCGTTTTTTAACCCAAAGGGCATTCTGACGTACTCGTAGTGGCCATTTTCAACATTGAACGCGGCTTTAGATATTGAATCATGGTGCATTTCGATTTGATGGAACCCTGATGCGAGGTCCAATGTAGTAAAATATTGGTATCTGCCTAATTTATTTATCATTGAAGTTAGGAATGGGGTAGCGATCAGTAATGGTTTTTTCATTTACTTTTCGGTAATCTACTACAATCCTTCATTTTCGGGTACCCGAAGCGTCGGATTTTTTGGGCACAACCCATATAGGCGAGCTCCAAGGACTTGTACTAGGACGTATAATACCATTGGTTAGCATTTCCGAAATTTGTTTATGTACTTCATTTTTGTGCACGAATGGGTATCGGTTAGATTTTGTATGAATTGGTGACTCATCCGTCGTTTTAATGTCATGTACTGACATATTCTTTGTATATACTATACTTTCGACCAGTTTGGCAAAACTATTATGCGGTAGTCGGCGGTAAATTGCTCCAAAATTTGATGCAGTTAATAATTGTTTTCTTGACTGTACCCAAAGGGCACTCATTCGCTGCTCGTTCGTTCTCAATTCAAATTGTTCGATATCTTTCGTAGACATGATTAAGGAATCCAAGAAATCTGTTTTGGTAATGTTATATTCGGTATCATCCATATCAGCCTTCTAACAATTTCGCCATAATCCATACCACTATTTGCTATTGCTTGTGATAATTTTCGTGGTTTGGATTTTAATTTTCTTTTCTCTTTTACAATATTGCGTTCCTCGAGCTTTTTTGTTTCGACCCCTCGGATGGGGTCTTCTGGGGTCCGGACTTCTATTCGGATGTGAATGCATCTAAATTTCACTCAAAGGCTTTTTGGTATTATCTGAAATCACTGCAGCGGAGCATCTACCAAGGTAAGACGTGCCGCTTGAAAAATTTATCCGTTTTCCTCCAATATATTTTGCGATTATGCAATTTAACTATGCTGACACTATGCGACTAATTTTATTTATAATAATAGTACCTTCCATTTCTTTATAAAAATATTCTTTTTCTGGTTGTTGACAAAAATAATTGGTGCATTTAATAAGCGCATTGGCATAATTATATTTTTTTAAATTGACGATTTTCGTCGTTATGTCACCCTCTTCATTCTTTCTAAATACGATGGCATTATATATTCCCCTTCGCATTTTAAGAATATTCTCCTTTAATTTTTTTCTTAAATGGATTGGTCCGTTTCTGGTGTCTTTTGCACACTCGAATAATTCATTGCAAAAATTGCGTAGCAGGTTATTTCTGCACTCAATTTTCTCCACTTTTACAGATCCATAAGGACACGCAGCACAATTTTTTTTGTAGCGGCTGCTGTCTCCATCCGCAGTCATTTTATTATATATTAATCCATACATTTCGATGCTCCAAGTGAATCGTTCTACTAAGATGTCAGCATCCATCGCTGTAGATGTGCCAATTCAGTTTTTAAAACATTTGTGTGGCTTTACTTTTTCAGTTTGTTCTGCTCGTTTACAAATTAAACAAAATCTATTTCTGACTCCAATAAATAACACTTTTCTTGTTCGAAATCCTATTATTGTTGCTGTGCCTGAGAGTGAATTGTATTTTGTCCTATAGCTTCTTTTTGTCCAATTACCGTCGCAAATTACGGTGATGATAGGAACACCATCAGGTGAAACATCGCCAGCCGATATAACAAGAGTCCTCTCTTATTTTGCCGATTCTTCAATTATTTCATCTGCCTTTTCTTCCCATGCCGAGCAAATTTTCCAATGTTCAATGTTGTAGTGCTTTTGAGACATGGGAGGTATATTTAAAGCCGCTGAAAACTGTTCAAGATGACTGTAACCTGTACCTATATTCATAATACCTGTTACAGCACCTTTATTGATAGTTTTATCTTGCAATGTACCCACGGATTTTATAATATTGTACATTTTGCATTTAAAATCGATTATTGAAAGCATACCTTGACGTCTGTCTTTAATGATTGTCATTGTATTTATACTGCACCCCATTTCTGGAAAATGATTTCCAGCTTCCACTAAATAATTTATTAAAAAAATCAGATCTACAATTCTTCGATCTAATATTTCATGCATTTCACTCTGACAGTTATTTGCATTCTCATGTTCCATGTCAAAGTGATCTTCAGCATTAATTTAACTTTGGGGTTGGGAATGCTTATGTGAAGATTGCTCCGAATGTAAACAATTTTCCATTTCAACATTGTTCTCAGGATCTGTTTTGGATTTGGCCAGATTTTTAAGAAACGATTTCTTGGTCCTTCTTCTAGCATTCAGTCGCAATGTTGTTTTCTTGGTCGGAAGGGCAATATGTACTTATGTTCATTGCAATAATTGCTACTTTTACACGAAAATTGTACGAAGCCCTGCCAGAAACCGATTACTGCTTCGGTCTTCTCACCAGACGTGTTTTCTTTCTACGCATGCGCTACATGGAGGATACCCAGCCCACTTATAAATGTAATTGCATCACTTCCACGATTAAATTTATTAGCAAGTCACACAGATAATATTAGGGCGCTAGCCACTAATATCCACAAATTATTTTTGCACTTAAAATTCACTGTACCTTGGTGTTCCCAACGTGAAGGTCCAGGTACGCTCTGGTGGCACCCTTCCTCTACGGAAGAGGCGACCTGGTGAAGAACGGTATGCGGGTTCGCTTTGCAGGTAGCGAGCTGGAATTCCCGGGTTACTACAAGGTGGTGAGGCGAAGATGTCGTCTGTCGAAGACAAGACGGTGGCGATAATGATTGTAGCTGTTAAAAATGAGTTTCACTCGCGTATAATGTCACTTATTTAACGGAAGAGTTGGTGATCTTTCAATCGCGCACTACAGATGCACGTGAACACATGGCAGATTCGCGAGATTTTTCTCGCGGCGCGCTCGAAAAGAATTTCGTTGTTTTTTGGTCCGCGCGAGAGGAACGGCGGAACTGCACACGTCGCGTCCTCTCGGGGCGGCGATGGGGACGAAAAGACTGTCCACGCGGCAACCGGTGCACAAGTGTGTAATTGCGTATTTTTTTGGTGGTGTTCCCGCTGTTTCTATGCGTTACATGTATATTCAATATTTGGGCTACGTGATCGGATATGGCAGTGTCTATGGTGAGTCCAGTCGAGTTAACTATATTCGTAAAAATGTTGTCAATGCATGTGTTTGATGATTTAACAGATCTTGTGGATTGTTTGATTGTTTTTGTCAGTCCATACGTGCTGAGCATGTTGACAAGGTCATTGGTTTTTTTTGTTGCTCTTGCAAGATCGACATTAAAATCCCCCGCAAGTACTATATCAGTTGAGGCTGCATAGTTTGTAAGTACATAATCAAGGGCATCACTTAATATCGCTAGATATTCATCCAGATTTTCCGTGGGTGCCCGGTATGAGGCTATGATCACAAGGTTATGAATATTTATATGTATTGCTGCCAGTTCGCATACTTTATCTTTAGACCTGTTGTTGATGGCTTCTATATGTTCACATTTAATATTGGTGCGGGTGAAGATGCAGACCCCACCTTGCTTGAATTCACATCTATTGAAGATGCTGGAGTTTATGAAATCATGCATATTATATAACAGATAGTTGGTTTTGCTTAGCCAGTGCTCGCTAGTACACGCCACATAAATTTCACCTGTTTTTAAAACAGCTTCCAGAGCTAAGATTTTATTAGTTATACATTGGATATTAAGGTGCATTATTCTGAGTTTTATTTAGACTGTTTTTTTATTTGGTTGCTATGATGACCCGGTGTTATAGTTTGTTCTGCTTCTCATGGAGGCGACAAGACGCAAATAGGCTGGGCAGTGGAGATCCCGGGCTGAGTGGGTTGTGTCTGCTTTATCATGGCGGTTTTTGTTTGCCTTAATGCAATTTATGCATTGTGCCCTTTCCCGTTTACATGATTTTAGGTCATGATTTTCGGAGCAGAGTGGACAAATTTCTTCGGTGCTCTGGCAATCTTTAGCAAGGTGTTTAAAAGCAGAGCATCTGTAGCACCTGGATATGTTAAATGTCTCCTCAACGCGACACCGGCGCCACCCCGTGTATATGTATCCTGTTGACATTACTAAATTCATAGTGCTTGGATCCGTTTCGATAACGATATTTAAATTCGCCCCGCTATTTGTTTTTCTGACAATCCTGAGGTGCGCTTGGCTATCCAATTTATTTAGCGTTATAATGTTTTCACAGAAAGTTGCGGCTTCAGGACAATCCGTGTCGGCGCCGTAGATGATGAATTTGGGGTTACGTTTTACCGGAAGTAATACACTATACGATTCGCCGATTGTTTTAGATATGCTGCTTTGTATTTTATTTATATCTGCGGCTCCTTCGCAGGTGATGATAACTTCGTTATTTACAGTTTTTCTTATGTTTGAGATAGCAATAGATAATGCAGCTGGGTTTATCTGCTTTTTTAATGTTTCCAGTGTATTTGCCTCGGTGTCTGCGTCTGCAGGTTTTATTATTATTGTGTTTATCTTGTTTTCTGGTTTACTTTTCATTAATGTGGACTTGTACGACATCTGGTTGGTACTAGCAGACGTAGTGGTTGCTAGGCGTAGAGGTTGTCTAGCGGCACCTGTGCTTTGATTTTGTGGCTGTGGTTTTCCCTCCAAGAAATCTAACCCAGCAGCCTGTAGTTTATTTACTTTATCCATTTCCTCAATAGTTTATTTAGCAGATGTATCTGCTTTCTCATTACGAGAAAATCGGGTTATTATTACGAATATCATTATGAATGTTATGAATATTAACTATAATAAAATACTTACATTATTAATCGCTTTACGAACTTTACGAACATATACGCAACGAGACTCTAAAACACGTGTAACTTCTACACTTGCTGTAACTCAACTAAAATATGTATGCAGCCGCTGTATTATACCACAATACTAAGTTACCTAGACTGTCTGGAAGGGGAAACTAAAACATAGAAAATGGCGAAGTATTTCCCGCTGCCGGAGCACTGAGTGCGCGCTAGCGCCTACTTAAGGGTTATATGTTAGTTTTACAAGCTGTGCGACAACATCTTCCACAATGGATTTCAGGGATGCACTTTTCACAGGGCCTGTGCTTGTATAGTAGCACAAGGGTAAGTTCCAATTGAACAATAACCCTCGAATAATGACAACGAATGCTGTATTCGCCAGTGTATTTCCTCTTCCTAGAGCTGCTAAATCTTCATAGCCTTCAATGAAATCTACATGCTCATTCAAATCTAAATTTGGTTTTAGAGAGATTTCATCGAGCATTACACGCACATCTTTTCTCTATCAGACATGCATTTCGCTTTGATTGCAAGTTTTTTTGTCAGATTATTTTTCACGCCTGTCCTTAGATTGTTAACTTTCAACCAAGTTTGAATTGTGCGAATCGATGGCAGTATAAATTTCAATGTCTGCAGCATATACTTGTAGCCACCTGGCGACTTATAATGGAGCGAAAGTGCTAATTGCCTTTCAGCACTAGTCCATTTATTTCTACTTTGGTGGTTTAACTGCATATTAATAAATGTTTTTACAGAATGGCTCTTATTAGTTAATAACGTGTTTAACATATTGTTCCTAGTTAATTTGTTCTTCTTTGCACCGTAGAACTGGACTTTCTTCACCTTTAGTGTTTTTCTGAGTTCTACTACTTTTGAAGAGATAATTCTATTTTTTTTTCTTTAAACTGGCCTTCTTTGATAATGGCATTGTCAAAATTCGATCGCTTACTTTAGATGAAGAGCTGTTGCTGCTTACAAAGCTTGAAATTTTTGGATCGGGTTTTGTGACGATCAATCTTAACGTTTCTGCCTCGTCGGACATTGAAGCTGTGCTTGTCGAACTCGACCTTCTTTTTCTAGATATATGCAGATCGCTACAAGATGGATACACCTTTGATGGCTCTATTGTCAGTTGTGCTAAAAAAATACGTTAGGGTTTCTCCATTACTCGATGCTTGTCATTAGTGTTAATCTATAGGAATAAGAAGTGTAACTTGTTAAACACGTTTGGTTAAACTAATTTTCTTGTATCCCTTCAGAATGGCCGTGAGAGCAAAATATGACGGGAATTTATAATTAAATTTATATATTATAAAACATAAACAAAGTGTCGTTTCCACCTCTTTATTTGTTAAAATGTTTTACCAAGTGATGGATGAGATAATCATGTGTAATGAGTATCAAAACATGTTTGCAGTAACGTGTACAATCGCCGACATTTGAAGTGCAACTAAAAGCCATAAACCAGAGCGAATTTCGACCTTATTGGTAATTTGCGGTTTCGGCACATACAAGTACAAATACAGATGCAAAACAGCTTCGCCCTCAAATGTCCATAAGGCGGTCGTAAAAAAAACCGTATTGCACTTTTAATGTTGGCGATAGTACGCTAATTGCAGCATCACATTCCATCGTCAGATGCAGTGATCTCATAAATGTATCTGACACTCGAATGTGATGCTCTCAAGTAACGGATACGTTACTGCAAACGATTTTTGATACGCAGTACAGCTGAATATCAACGTTAAATTGAATGTTGTTCGAATAATAAATATTCGGAATACAACATAGAAAAAATAAATTTATGTTTTGTATTTATTTTTAAACAACTCAATTTATATTTTATTCACTGGCATTAAATATTTTCTAAGCAACATAAAATACGTACCTTGTTCGATAAGTTTTATAGGCACTGCATTTTTTATTAACAATTGCGTTTGCAATTATTGCGTTTATTATTAGAATAGTAGTCCTTAGCTAAGAAATGTTTCTCACACACAAGTTTATTTTTTAAACTATAATTTTTCGTGGTAGCAATTTCTACGTTTCCGCAATTTTTTTTTTATTCTTCGGTCGTCGCTAAATCCTTTACCGGAAATTTAAAGAAGCTTACATCTTTATTCTTTCTCTGTTCATTACAACAAGTGTTGTAAACACAAGTATGATGGGCTGTATTCATTTTTGCGTTAAAACATACGCAGTCGATCGATGCACTTGGAAAAGGATAGAACACGTGGCTAACGGAACTCGGAGAACGTTACTCGACGTCGATCGTATTACACTGAATCATTTGGAGCAGATATATTAGTGGCGCCGACTGTATGTCGGCTCCAACATGGGTAACATGACCACCGTAAAGGTTGTACATCTGTAACAGGCCTGTTCTGACTCCGGTATGCGTATAATTGTAATTCAGCCGCGAGGCGCTGGGATAAAGGCAGAAGGTAGTCGACTCTCCTGGAGTGCAAAAGTGTCAAGAGGTACACGGTTTTTCGTTGGGCTTATGGCCAACCGGTTATCGGTATTTAAAATGTGTCCTCCATTAACTGCCCTATGAGGGATTGACGACACCGGCACAAGGCGAGGGAGAGTGCAGCAGTAATCGACTATACACGTTCGAATACCAGAGCGTTTTTTTGGGTAGGGGCTGAAGCAACCCAGCCAGTCAGGTTCTCGGCTAGGGGCGACGACCACCCTGCCAGAGTTTTTCTGAAGACCGTAAGTTAGCGACGGCATCCCCACGATTGCCGGCCGCAAGATGTCCGAGAGCCGAGCCCAGAAGCGGCAGCGAAGGCGCTGCGAGGAACCGCAGGCCAGATCTATAACTTTTTTGTTCTCCTTTACTAACTTTAATTTTCTTGATATGTAGTTTTCTTTTGTGTAAATTTGCGTTGCGTGTTTCGTGCCGTACGTGTTTTGCGTTTATGTAGGGAAAAAGTGGCTCCGATAACAGCCCTTCGCATCGCGTGAAAGCGTTGCGCGAAATTCGGCCGAATTTCGGTAATTCGCCGTGATAGATCTGCGAACGGAAGCATTTTCTTTCGGGGAGCGCGGACACGGTGTCCCGTGTGTTTGTGTTGAATAAACGCAGATAGTTAAAACCACAAAATTCACATCTGTTATTTTTTTGTTCTCCCCCGTTTTCTCAATCGGTCATTCTTTACAATTTAACTTCCTTTTCTCGTTGCGAGATTTAAATCTGGTGATGTGGGCGCCAGATGGTCAGCCGTTGTGACAGTACGTAATTTCTGAACTTCGCTGACTGTCTGCCGTCACCCCACGCAGATATTGTGGAGCCCCCTTTGTGACGAAGTACTGCCGAGGTTAAAATTACGTGGAGCCTTTTTTTTAACCTCCCTAATCTCCGACAACGAGAGCCTGGCCCTCGTCGCTGCTTCGAAGGGACCCACCACTCGCTCCGCGGCCTATCGCGTTGATAGCCCTTCAGGCACGTCATACATCTTTATAAACACTTATAATCACTGGTGCTGCGCAAGTAAAGCTTGCAGCTGGTCGCGCTGCTCGAGGGCGAGAGAGGAACCTTCGTCCGGACGAAGCATCAGGCTAGCCAACTCCATCCGCTCGAGGGTTGGCATCCCTCGGATCCTCACAGACGGTCCGTGCGATCTTGTTATCTTCACCGGCGAGGTGGGGAACAGGTGGCGGGACAACGCAGCTGCTTCGGCTCGGGCTTGCTTCTGTAGAGGGGCCTCCATTTCTTTCGAGAAGTGGGGCTCTGTTTCCTTCATTGCGGCAACTCCTCGGCGGCAATCCCGGGCTCGCGGCATCATGGCATCGATTAGGCGTTTAGGCTGCTCCACAAAATGCCACTTATTCTGACCAAGGTTCAGGATAATTCCTAAGGGTCCCATGATATCAGTCCCGAGGATAGTTTCCAGGGTGTTTCCCTCCGGAAACGCGTGCATAAGCACAGTCATCTGGCGGTCTTCGAACTGCATCGTCACGGTGTCTGTGTGCACTTGGTGAGTGGCGAGCACTCCATTCGCCAGGGTGACATCTCGTGCTTTCTGGCTGAACTGCACGTTGCGCCGTTTTAGTGCTTTATACAGCCGCTTGGAGGCGACTGTCACATTGGAGCCTATGTCCATCATGGCCGGCTCGGTGTGACCTTGGATTCCAATGGTTGCATGGGGACGGGTAAATGCATAGATAACCCCCTTATAGATAGGCCACTCACATTGCAAAAAATGTCAGACTTAGTTGTTGGCCGCGCTCCGCGAACGGCGCTGATCACAGAACGATTTTTGGCGGGAGATTTAAACGGAATAGAAATTCAAAATTTAAAAATAAAACTCTTTTCAAAAACAATTTCAAAATTTATTGTGTTCACAGTACAAAGATTAGAGAATCACTTAACTTGGTTACACATAAATAATATGCAAACATAAATAAATATGTACTGCAAATGCAATAAATATTAAAACTGTTCTTGAATCTTCACATATAAAATAAAATGCAATACGTATATGAGTAAGATCAATTTTATTAAGGACTGTTTGCAATTCTGAACATTAGTAAAGTTAATGTTTACAAAGATTAGTTCATACATTTGTAAAAATGTCGATATTTATTATAGTAAAATAACTGAGATTAATAATTATAACGAAATCTGACAATCACAAACAAATTTCAGTTATAATTTGTATTTTACAAAAATTGACCGACTATCACGAACTAAACCTTAAATGCTATATTTAATACATACCATCTTCTAATGTATGATTTAGTTATTAACATAGGTGCAACGTTAGAGCATCTATTTATTAGACAAACGCATTATTTGAATCTAAAATGTATTTATAGTTTACATCCCTATTAATTATTGGTAATACCTCTGATACTGATATTACAGAAATACAAGCCGTACTTTTGTAAATTACCTACATACTACATAAATATGTGCTACAATGTTAGCGTCCAAATAATTACTAAAATATTAGTAATATTACAATTAACAATAGTACATACTTTAATGTTTAAAATCAAATATGCACAATTATATTATGTCAATTTTAGTAAGTAATAATACTAACAATACACAAAATACACATATTACATGAGGCATTTTCGGAATAGTAACAATGTTACTACACTTAAGTGCATTACCAAGTAAAACGCGGTTTAAGGTTAAAAGATTAAAATTATTAGATACATAATGTCACATTATTATAGGCTAGGGTATATGGTCAAGTCAATCAGTTTAAACATCTTACTTTGTTTGTAACGGGGTGTTTTACTTGGTGGACCGTATTCCTTGGTGGACTCTTCGGAAGGTGAAACTGTAGAAAATGAAATTTTAAGTAAATAGGTTAACGCTTTTATTTTCAATTTCGTACCTTTTCTTTTGCAAATTACTGGTGCAAAGCTAGGGGAACTATTACTGGTTGATGCTATAATTTCTTGCTGGATGGAACCGTCAACTAGAATATTTTACTTAGGTATTTATTTGGTCACATACAAGCTGATTCTTGACCTATATGCATAAACTTTATCTATTGCCGGGTATAATAATATTTATGCTACAGGTAGGGAAGAATTGTAATTATTAACATTATAGTTACCAAATTCATCTACTACAACTGTCTCAAATTCCTCCGTGACTCAGTCTCAATCATGTATGTGCCATTAGATGAGCATAGATTGTTCAACAAGTATGAAATTATCTTACTCAAAATATTCGGCAGGAATAATGTAGGTACAGCTTTTTTTTTAAATTTGAACGTTTGCGATTGCAAGGAAATCTTGCGTTTTCATCAAAGTGTCGATCGTATAACCCAGTAGTGCCCAACTTTTTTTTGTCCGTGGGCCGGATTCATCATGACATACGATTTCGCGGGCCGGATTCTTTATAATTGCACACTTAGCGGCAAAATTCAATATTTTCAATGAATTCGCGAATATGTTTGTGCTGATTCATTTTTTTTTAATATTCATAAATTTTATGAAAATGTTGCGTTTTTTAAAATGTTTAGAATTATTAGGATTATTAGAATTAGGACTCATAAATGATTAAAATTTCAAAAAAACAAAATCTAATTTATTAATGAGAAGTCTGATGTTGTTTTTCAGAAACTATTTTTTTAATATTCGGGTCAAATTGGGTGACGTTCATCCTTAATATGGAATGAAGGTGATCATCTGAAAGTCGAGCGCGAGACGCTGGTTTGGCTCGTTTTAAAGTTGAAAATGTTTGTTCACAAATGTACGTGCTTGCAAACGCCGTTGTCATTTTCATTCCGAGGTTCCTCAAATTCGGATAAGAATCTAACACTGCATAAAAATCTGGTAAGGACTTCTGGCGAAAAAGATCCTGTAATGGTGTTTGGCATTGCAATTCTATCAGTTCTAATTGTAAATCACCTGGGGCCGTAGAAACATCCACTGTAAAAGGATTTTCAAACAAGCGTATTTCATTTTTAATCCGGTGAAAATCTGCAAATCTATCTTCAAAACTTTTGCTGAGTAATTGCAGCATCTTGGTAATTTTTTCATTTGGAAAATGATCATCTTACCTTTCTTTGCGTAAAGCAGTGCAAGTCGGAAAGTGCGTCAACTGTCCTTTTTCCGTTTGCTGTATGAAAAGCTTTAATTTTGTTTGAAACGCACATAAATCAGCATATACATGGGAAATAAGTTTGTCTTTGCATTGCAATTTGAGATTAAGTTCATTTACATACGCAGTTAAATCACAGAGTATAGCTAAATCCCACAGCCACACAGGGTTACTTAGTTCGTGGAGCTGAGTTGATTTTTCAATAAAGAATATATCAATTTCATGTCTCAAATCAAAAAATCGCTGTAGTACCCTACCGCGGCTCAGCCAGCGGATTTCAGGATGATAAACCACATCACCATATTCGGCTTCAATTTGTAAAAGAAAATCTTTGAATATTCTGTGATTCGTAGAATATGATCTTATTAAATTTACGGATTCGGTTACCTTCATAACATGATCTAAATTTAAAATTTTTCCACAAAGATTTTGTTGGTGAATGATACAATGTATATCCAACGGCGGTGATCCATTTGATTCTAGCACTTTTTTCTTTAATCTGGCTACTAGTCCATTGTGCCGACCAACCATAGATGGAGCGCCATCTGTAGTTATGGCCGTTAATTTATTCCAGTCAAGGTTGAGGTCATCAAAAATTTCGGATACTTCCCTAAATAAATCTTCACCCGTAGTCGTTGTTTTAATACTTTTCATTGCAGCAAGTTCCTCCGTAACTTCAAAACTATTATTTATTCCACGGATGAATACAAGCAATTGCGCAATATCAGTCACATCCGTAGATTCATCTGTAGCAATGGAAAACATTTTGAACTGACTTGCTTTTGATTTTAATTGTACCATAAGATCACTTCCTAAATCTTCTATTCTTCGTGTGATTGTCATACGTGATAAACTTACAGATTCAAATGCAGTTTTTTTTTCCGGGCATACTTCTTCTACTACCGCCATTATGCACCTTTTAACAAATTCCCCATCTGAAAATGGATGAACTTCCTTGCCTATTATGTGACCTACTCGATAGCTAGCTCGCACAATCGACTCAATAATATTTTTCGCATTGTTAAAAAGTTTGGTTAATCCGCCAATTTCACATTGCAAATTGGTAATTTTATGTTCGCGACACACACCGATGTATTTGTTATATGTCTGCTTATGTTTGGAATCGTAATGTCGTTTGATGTTATGTTCTTTAAATACAGATAAACTTTCCTTGCAAATAAGGCACAAGCATTTTTCCCCTTGCGCCACAAAAAAGTACATGTTTGTCCATTTCTCTTGAAAAACGCGGCACTCACTATCCACTTTACGTTTTTTCGTCGCCATTATTTGGGGTAAAAATAAATAATATAATAGTGAGGAACGTTTAAATAGGCAACCACATAATCAACAGCTTCGCGCCGCGGGTGCATATATTTGCACGTAGACATAACAGGTATCTGCAATTAATTCACCGTCAAATTCAGTTGTCATTTCAATTCGGCTTCTTATTTACTTACCTACACGCTGTCCATACTCCATATATTATATATAAATCAGTTTGCAAATATGAGTGAAAACGAAGATCTAAACGAGAGAAAACGTAATAATGCGTCGTTAGCGGCGAACAGGTTCACTTGTATTCAATATGTAGCATGTGAGCATCTCGAATGAAATAATTACCACAACTAACTCCTGACTCCATGATTACACTAACTTCACTCTATCGGCCACTCGCGGCAGCACTAGTCAAATTTGTATTTATACAAATACAAATTATTCAATCCAAATACATATAACAATATCAGAAATATTGTAGTTAATAAAATCCACAGAAAATACTTTAATAAATTTAAAAAATACACGGTAAATAGTCCATAATTTACGAATATCCGACTAGGAGCTCGCGGGCCGGATTGAGCTCCTTCGCGGGCCGGATCCGGCCCGCGGGCCGTAGGTTGGGCACCGTAGGGCACCCGAGGGGCAAACAGGTTATACTATAACCTGTTTGCCCCTGGGTTTTTTTTAACTCCCTTGTCCAGGTATTCAGCTCTATTTGCTGCAATCACCCATTTCTTAAAGAGCTGCAAAAGTGATAGCAATAAGGAAATTATCTGATTGTGACATTTAATAATTACATCTGAAACTTGAGGAAATACGTGCATTTTCGCAGTTCAGCTACTACTTCCACATCCTTTTACACAGCACTGATGAACCATACTTAAATATTACTGTCCCAAACTAACTATAACTATATATCACAAAACGAAAGACTGTCCGTAACTAACTTTACTATACTAATAATAAACTAACAAAACGAGAAATTGTCCGAAATTAACTTTAGCTATAAACTACAACTAACTAAAGGATACATTGTCCGAAAACTAATGATAACTATATATAACTAACAAAAAACTAAACCACCAAGTCAAAATTCAACGCACAAACACAAAGTCAACAAGCAAAGTCACAATGCAACGCGCACACACAAAATCAAAATCAATGGAAAACTTAATATCGCAGAATGGACCTCAATGGGAAATTCAAAATTTAACTCACAAACAAAACAACAGCTACAAAGCACACTCAGTAAATGAATCTAGATTTCATATATTCGTTAACGTTTCCTCGAGCTATTGTAAATATTTACCATTGAACAGCCTTTTCCCCAAGTCCATCGTCAATTTGTTAACACCAGCAGCAGGGTAAGAGATAAGGGGTAGATTATAACTAATGACTCTTACCTTATCGTATCCACTTCATACTTACCGTTGCGTCTACGACTGTCTGCGAAGAGCATGTTCAAGGGTTATAAGCTGTTCCACATTTTTAGTATAACTATAACGGAAATGTGCCGATTTTAAAGTAATTCGTTAAACGTCAAATAAATAAAATAAATTCGTCATGGTAAAGCCATTAGCGAGCACTGCTGCCGATAAATAATTGTAGAACACTGCCAAATGCTGCCGATGCTAGCGACACAGACGGAATGGGGGTATCAACTCATCTCAAAATCGAAATATACAGGGAGTGCGTAAAGCCTGGGTAAATGGTTTTGACTCACCGATTTTGCACTGGGCTGTGCGCGGCTTCCACTTATTTCGGCAGTCCGGGCAATTCACTCGGATGGTGTCGGGGCATCCACATCCATGGCACTTCAGGCGGGTGGCGGCAGATGCGGTCTCTCGTCGGCCATTTGTGACTCAGGGCTGGAAAAGTGGCGGTGGCGTGGAGCTAAGAGCGCGTTACAAATATACTGTAACACCTACCTTACACAAAGTGTCGGCCAGCTCAGCGTCCTCAGGGGGGTTAAGCACAGGCTCCTTTTCTACGATCCGATTGAGGAAGGGATTGTAGGTGTGGTTTTTGGGCGCCACCAGTCTAATGACCCGATAAAATCTCATACGTAAGGTAAAACATATCGTTTTAATATTTCCCTACGATGAGCTAGTTACGTAGATGACTAATATTAACAGATAACAATTATAAAAAAACCCTACTCTACAAAGCGCCCTGCCGCATCTACCCGGTTGCGCTGCTCGCGGAATGTCCGCTAAAACGCGCACGACCGCTGTGACGTCACCTCGCTCGCGCTATAACAAACCGCTTATTACGAACGCATCCTAGTACCTACGTTTTTACACCATGTAGAGAATGGACATAAAATATTGAAAGCTGAAGGCTGCGTGGTTAAATAAATGACAAAAAAACGATGGAAATAAAATATTGAAAGCTGAAGGCTGCGTGGTTAAATAAATGGCAAAAAAAGAATCTCCTATTTAATCTTAACAATGTCGCCTCTTCTTACTCCTGCGTCCGACGTCCTCGCCCCCTTATCGGCCACGTTCTCTAGGCGTCGAGCCGTGATCAGCTACGGGACCTGACGACAACCTTTAATGGTCCAACCCCGGTACGCCAACAGCAGGACTCACTGCCTTGGACCTCGTGCTTTAGGCGTGTGCTTAGAGCGTGTGCCTGAGGCGTGTGTCTAGGGCGTGTGGCTAGGGCATATACCTAGGGCGTATGCCTGGGGCGTATGCTTAGGGGCCTATTATGCGGAAAGCGTGTTTAGTTACGGCCCGTTTTTAACCGCTACTGTTTACTGACCTTAGGTGGTATTCGGCCCCTGTAGTATGTTAATCACCGGCGCACGGTTTCTCTTGGTGTTATCTTGCACCTTGCCGTTACGCGGTGACACTCTGTCTGGCCATCTGATATGGCTTCTTCTTCTTCCGATTTTTGTTTGGCCTAGGCACTAAGCCCTGTTGGCCAGTCACAGCTGCTAACGGTATCAACTTGCCTGGTCTTAAGAGGGTTAGAGTTGAAGAATGTAGGTTTGACGAACACAGATGGACTAACTGTAGAAGTTAAATTTTGGTATTAGTAGATGAGAGAAATTCACATAAAAGAGAGTAAGAGTCAGGCGAAAGTGCACATAAAATAGAGGAGATACAAAGCGGGGCAGGGTATCCCAAGGAGGTAAGAGCAAAGTAAAGGTGTGAACAATTGGCTTGAAAGTTGTTGCAATTGAAAAAAATGTGGTTTATGTCACCAAAGCCTCCACACGAACAAAAAGGGGAAGGGGTTTGGCCTATTTTGTAAAGGTGGGCTGGCGATGAGTTGTGGGCTGTCCTGATTCTGACCAACGAGGTAACAAATCTTCTCCCGAGATATTTTATATTAAAGAACCATGGTTTAATAGGAATTGAAGGTTGGAGGGGAAAGTATTTGAGAAGAGTGGAGGAAGTTGACCAAGAAGATTACCATTTACGCCTCATGCTTGCTTTCAATACCTTAAAGAAATCATGGTGAGGGGATGAGTAGGATGAAATAGGGGATAGGGCAGCTGATTTTGCTGCTAGGTCAGCAGATTAATTGCCTTTGATGCCAATGTGGCTGGGGATCCAGCAAAAATGAATGGAGAATCCTAGAGACGAGATACGGTAATATGTATTTCTCGAATTCACGACGAGAATGGAAGATTTTTGATTGATGCCTGTGAATTCTAGGGATTGGAGGGCGCTCATAGAGTCTGAGAAGATGACTGAACGTTTGAGGTTGAAGTGCTGGATTTGTGCGAGACATTCGAGGATTGCTGTGAGTTCTGCCGTATGGATAGAAGAGGAAGAGCAGATTCTAAATCCCTTTGAGGTTGAGGGGTTTTGGATGAAAATGCCGCATGAACTGTAGGAGGAATTGGAAGAAGATGATCCGTCAGTGAAGCAAAAAGAATAATTTGGCCACTGTTTGAGGGCTTGAGAAAGGAAGGTAGAATTGTTTATGTGTCCTGGAAGGGAAGAGAGAGAGATTTGTTAAGACCTAGAGAGTAAGTAAAGACCCAGAGAGTAAGTAATTTTAAGAGGGAAAAAATGGGAGAAGTAAGAATGGGTGAAACAAGGGAGGCGAGGCGGGTGCTTTTCTGTACATTAAAAGCAGACATTTCCGTGAAAGCAACAACTAGGGGAGAATGGGGCTTTCTAGATTGATAGGATGCTTTTTCAAGGTGTTTGAGAGAGTTAATGATATAAGTGTTGTTGAACGTAATACATTTCTGATATGGCTTCCTAGCCCCGGTTCCGTCGGTACCGCCAACCGTCTCTCGCGGACCTCCCGATGTACCTACCTTATTTTGGGAGCGGTTCCCGACTAACGCGCTAAATTCAAATTACGGTCTGCCGAGTTCGCTCCGTAGTGCGTTATAATTTTAAACCACTACAATACTTATAGGTATTATTACAACATTTACATTCAAAAATATATTAATAAAAATATTGGCATAAAAGTAAACGAAAAATAAAAATAAACATAAACTCTACAATAATAAAAAAATACACTGGCGAGCAAACAATAGAGGTGACTTTAAAATTATGACTAATTTTTGGAATTTTTTTGTTTTAACTTTATGTGCAAATTTAAATGCAAATTGTAAACCAAAGTAGGCGTTTAATAATACATTTCTTGACAAATGTTATCTATCTGTCAGTTACTGTGTTACAGACTTTTATAAAACAAATTTTAAACAATTGTGCTGTATTTTGCATACTAAATTAAAAAAGCAATGTTAAATTGTAAAGCATATTTTTTATCATTGATGCATCATATTGCTTGTTTAAAACATCGTGTAGCGTGCATAAAACAGGCTTTCAAAAACGCGCGTTTCCTGTAAAGGTTTCCATGGATACAAAACAAGTATCCATGGATACCGCCATAACATGGCGGTATCAGCCGCCATGTTAGCTAGTTATTTATTCAGTATCTTAGCAACGATACTAAAACTGTAGGGCAAAATCGACGGCACATCAGATAGAAATTATAATTACAAATGTTTAGGCCAATTTACGGCATCAATGATAAAAAATAGCGTAAAGTATGCGTGGATATCTGGCCTTTCAAGCACTCACTCTATTCAAAAAACCTCCCCGCTCCCCGCTGCGCGGGGAGCGACGGGTCGGTTTTTTGAAAAACGTTCGTGCTTGAAAGGCCTTGATATCCACTTATACTTTAATATACTATATTGATTTTATTGCCTATTTTAGAAATATCACAAATTTACAGTTCAGACGAAGTTAGAATTTTTGTTCCTAGGACTAATATGGAACGAAACATAATGAAAAAAAAATATTACTAATAACGAGTCTTACCCCCACTTGCATTAATGACTGCTCGAAGTCGACAAGGAACACTTTGAATTAAATTAACGATCCCAATTTGGTCGATATTATTTCATTCCTGCAATAGCAACTGTCTTAGCTCCTGAGCTCCTGAGCTGTCTTCAGAATTTTAAATGGGAACCTAGGTCGTATGTGACATCGTTGGATATGTATTTTAAAAAGAAACATTTTCTAAGAAAAGTTTTTTTATAAATGACATACTTAACGGAATAAACATTAATGCGTCGGGCATTCAGCCTAGACCATGTTCCCAAAAGTGTGACGTCATAGAGGTTCCGAAACAAAATAGCACGACTTAAGCCTACCTGATGAATTTAATGGCGGTAGTTCCGATTCTCGAAAGTTACCGGAAGTGGCGTAACTGTACTCAAATTTAGAATTTTAAATGGGAACCTCAGCTATTCTAGAAGAAACAATTTTTTTAATTAATCAATAAAAGCTTAAACTTGATGAAAATCTTAATATTAAAATAAAATAAACACAAATCTTTTAAACAATAAGTATCATAAATGCTCAAAGTGTCTACCACCTTAATTGGTACATTTTTGCAGCCGTATTCGAATATTATTGACTGCCCTCAGCACCTCAATTCCACTAATCATGCGGCAGGCATTCCGGATCCTATCTTCCATGTTGTCCCTAGTCGTTGGTTGTTCTTGATACACTAGATCTTTAAGACGTCCCCACAAGAAAAAATCAATTGGTGTCAGGTCTGGAGAACGAGCTGGCCACGAAACCGGGCCTCCTCTTCCGATCCAACAGCCAGGGAAGATACGATCAATGGTTTCGCGGGCCACTTTCGAAAACTGAGCTGGACAACCATCTTGTTGCAGCCACATTCTTAAACGCGTTGCTAGCGGGACAGCACCTAATAGATCATAAAGTTTGTTCTCTACGAAATCTCTGTAAATTTCGCCATTTAAGGAGCCGTCGAAGAAAGAAAGTCCAATTATCTGGTCTCCTAAAATGCCACACCAGACATTAAGGCTCCAAACATGCTGATTATTTAACTGCACGTAGCCAGTGAGGGTTTTTCGCGAGACCAGTAATGTGCATTATGGAACACCTCCTTTATTTTTGAATGTTGCTTCATCTGTCCAAAGAATTCGGTGTTGGAAGCTCTCGTTTTTTCCTGCCAACCATCCACAAAAATCCAAGCGATCCTGAAAATCTCGCCCCCCTAGTTCCTGGTGTAGGTGGATATGAAAAGGATGAAATTTAAATTTGTTTAAAATTCTCCAAGTCGTCGTCTGACTAATCCCAGCATCGATTGAAATCCTTCTCATTGAGGTGTGTGGATCTAATGTAATAGCAGCAATTATATCAGGTGCTGTATCATTCTACACGCGTTGCCTGACATACTGTCTCTTATTATGACTTGACTGTACTACAACCTAGGTTCCCATTTAAAATTCTGAAGTTGAGTGCAGTTACGCTTACTTCCGGTTACTTCCAGAAATTGAAACAACCTCCATTAAATTCTGCAGGTAGACTTTTGTTATGATATTTTTTCCCGGAACTTCTAAGACGTCACATTACCGAGAAAAAGGCCTAAGACGGTTGGTCTGAATCACCCTGTATATAAACTCAATACAAAATAAAACAAATTCCCTATTTTTTAAATGTAATTTAACGTTTTAAATAAACATAATATACTTATAGGTATTATTACAACATTCAGATTCAAAAATATAATAATAAAAATATTGGCATAAAAGAAAACGAAAAAAATATATAAATATAAACTCTACAATAATAACAAAAATACATAAACTCTGCAATAATATAAAAAAATAAGGTTATTCAAGAATTTCAATGTTGTCAAGTTCTTTATTTCCCATGGTAAACGTGCCAGCGTGGCTGATAACTGTTTTTCTTGTTTTCAATAGCTTTGATATTGTCACAATATCCTTGTTATTTTAATCTAGGACCCAATAATGTAGGTTCCACAATTAACAGATTTTCATTAATTATTAATTTTTTTATTAACCTGTTCTAATATATCCAGCGTATTTTTAATGGTACAAGGAACATTAATTATATTTTTTATATTTATTATATTATATTTATTATTTATAGAGAATTTATGTAGTTATTCTTACTATTTATTTCTACTTATTTTGTTTCTTTGCACTGTGGAGTCTCTGTGCTTCTATACTATATTTAGGGTCTCTAATTTCCATATTTCTTGTTTTTCTTGGATCGATCAATTCCGGTAGTATACAGTTTATATAAAAATGAACAAGTTTTGGTTCCATTTGACGTTTCGAAAACAAATTGTCTCTCTGTATAATTTCTATTTTTATACCTTTATATGTCCATGTTCCCAAATAGCACACAACTTTATTTGCAGTAGCTAATTGCCCTTGAATTTGGTAATACCATCTATGTTTTTTATTCACTGCCATACTTTGATTCCAAAAAGTAATCTTTTTCGTCTTTATTCCTATATCCGGTGTGTCGTTTCTTGCTGAATGTATACATTTAACTTCCACTATTGCGTTTTCTCCCACGGTTTCATCGGGTGTTGCAGCTAAAAAAATATATGTGTGATGCACAATTATCCCACATTTATCAATTTTTATGTACAATTTATTTTCCATGTCACGTATTCACTTCTACATTTTCCAGACCAAACCCAATGGATTCATATACTGACATATTATTTGGATATACTGTGCTTTCGACAAGTTTGGCACAACTAGTATGCGGTAGTCGGCGGCAAACTGCGTCAAAATTTGATGCAGTTAATAATTGTTTTCTTGACTCTACCCAAAGAGCACTCATTCGCTGTTTCCTCCTCAGTTCAAATTGTTCGATGTCTTTCGTAGACATGTTTAAGGAATCCAAAAAATCGGTTTTGGTAATGTTATATTCGGTATCATCCATATCACGCTTCTGACAATTTTCGCCATAATCCACACCACTATTTGCTATTGCTTGTGATAATTTTCGTGGTTTGGATTTTAATTTTCTTCGCTTTTACAATATTGCGTTCCTCGAGCTTTTTTGTTTCGACCCCTGGACTTCTATTCGGATGTAAATGCCTGTAAATTTCACTCAAAGGACTTTCGGTATTATGTGAAATCACTGCAGCGGAGCATCTACCTTGGTAAGACCTGCCGTTTGAAAAAATTATCCGTATTCCTCCAATATATTTTGCGATTATGGAATTAAACTGTTCCACTGCATTACTATCTACATTTAAATTAAGCTTTGGGAGTGATTGGCCAGGTACGACACTATGCTGCTAATTTTATTCATAATAATAGTACCTACCATTTCTTTATAAAAATCTTTTTCTTCTGGTTGTTGACACAAATAATTGGCGCATGTATTGTGTTTTCCAAATACATGCCTAGGGCAATTTAAAATATCATTTTTTAAATTGACGATTTTCGTTGTTATGTCACCCTCTTTATTCTTTGTAAATAATAATAATAATAAATACGATGGCCTGATATATTCCCCTTCGCATTCTAAGAATATTCTCCTTCCATTTTTTTTCTTAAATGGATTGGTCCGTTTCTGGTGCCTTTCTGGTTGCTATTTCTGTACCCAATTTTCTCCACTTTTAATGTTCCATAATAATAATAATAATATGTTTATTCATGCTAAAATACAAATCCGTTTGCAGTCGTCAATTTACAAATAAATACAGGGAATACACAGTAAAATATAAAATAATAATGTTCATTATATAAATTGCTCCATACACAATTTCTCCTGAAGAAACTCAGTGCAATCATAATATGCCTGGCGCAAACTTTTTGATGCTCGTCTTAAAATGAGTTGAGGGTTTATTTCGAATTTCTCGTGGGAGAGAATTGAAAAATTTAATTCCCAGAAAATTTGGACCATTTTGGGATTTTTTTAGTCTACAACAATTATCACGAAAGCATAAGGACACGCATCACATTTTTTTTGTAGCAGCTGCTGTCTCCGTCCGCAATCATTTTATTACCGCGCGTTTTTTTAATTCCTGAACATAGGCCTATGTTCAGTTTTAAAACGACAGTATCAATTGCATTCAGTTATGCAACCAACATTACACGCGCCTGCAACTCGATTATTTGAAATGTCAAAACTGTTGACAGAAAATGTATTCAACGCAAGAATTATCCTGAGACACCAATCCCATCATTCCTGTTCAAATAGGAATCATCAACTGTTAATCCCGAAATAGTAACTCATTTGTGAAAGTATCCTATTTAAATACTTTCTTGCGTTGAATAAATTTTCTATCAATAGTTTTCATATTTCAAATGATCAAGTTACACGTGCATGTAATTTTGGTTGCATAACAATTGCATGCAACCAAAATTACATGCACTTGTAACTTGACATTTTAAATGTCAAAACTATTGACAGAAAATATATTCAACGCAAGAAAGAAATAGGGCTCTTTCACAAATAAGTTCCTATTTCGGGATTAATAGTTGATGATTCCTATTTGAACAGGAATGATGGAATTGGTGTCTCAGGATAATTCTTGCGTAGAATACATATTCTGTCAACAGTTTTGACATTTTAAATGATCGAGTTGCAGGCGCAAGTAATGTTGGTTGCATAACTGGTTGCAATTGATACTGTCGTTTTAAAACTGAACATGGCCTATGTTCAGAGATAAAAAAAACGCGCGGTATATATTAATCCATACATTTCGATGCTCTTACTGAATCTTTCTACTGATGTCAACTTCTACCGCTGTAGATATGCCAATCCAGTTTTTAAAACATTTATGTTGCTTTACTTTTTCAGTTTGTACTGCTCGTTTACAAATTAAACAAAATCTATATCTGACTCCAATAAATAACACTTTTCTTGTTCGAAATCCTATTGTTGTTGCTATGCCTGAGAGTAAATTGTAATTTGTCCTGTAGGTTCTTTTTGTCCAACTACCGTCGCAAATTACGGTGATAATAGGAACACCATCAGGTATCGAGCCGATACAGCAAGAGTCCTCTCTTTTTTTGCTGACCCTTCCATTATTTCATCTGCTTTTTCTTCCCATGCCGAGAAAATTTTCGAATGTTCAATGTTGTATTGCCTTTGAGACATGGGAGGTATATTTGAAGCCGCCGAAAACTGTTCAAGATGACTGTAACCTGTACCTATATTCATAATACCTGTTACAGCATCTTCATTGATAGTTTTATCTTGCAATGTACCCACGGAATTTATAATATTGCACATTTTGCATTTAAAATAAATTATTGAAAGCATACCTTGACGTCTCTCTTTAATAATTGTCATTGTATTTATACTGCACCCCATTTCTGGAAAATGATTTCCAGCTTCCACTAAAGAATATAACAAAAAAATCAGATCTACAATTCTTCGACATAATATTTCATGTATTTCACTCTGACAGTTATTTGCATTCTCATGTTCCATGTCAATGTGATCTTCAACATTAATTTTATTTTGGGGTTGGGAATGCATATGTGAAGATTGCTCCGAACGTAAACAATTTTCCATTTCAACAGCAACCAATGTCACAATTGAAGACACATGACGACAAATTACTATATCTGCAGTTTACTGCCCGCCAAGGCATGCAAACAAGAAAGACATAAACACGGAGTTTTTTACCACACTTGGAAGTCGTTTTATAGCTGGTGGTGACTACAATGCTAAACACCAGATATGGGGGTCTAGGCTTACCAATACCAAAGGAAGAGAACTAGCAAAATCTATGAAATATAATACCCTTAACGCCCTCTCGGCTGGCAAACCCACTATTGGCCAAGCGATAGGAATAAATTACCGGACGTGATCGACTTCTGTGTCACAAAAGGTATTCCCACAGGACACTTTTTGTTGGAGCAAAACCTAGATCTATCATCGGATCATTCCCCAACAATGGTCACCTTAAGCAGCACTCTAATTGAGAAACCTAAATTGATTAAACTTTTCAACAAACGTACAACTGGGAGCTGTTCAGAATGCATTTGGACGATAAAATTGACTTAAATATTGCACTAAAAAATGCAGAAGAAATCGATAAAGCTGTAGATTATCTTGCGTGTGCTATATAAAAAGCGGCCTGTGACTGCACTCCGGTGCAGGACAAAGTTAGAAGGAGACAAACAATATCAAATACTGTGAAATAAGCAATTCTTAAAAAAAACGGAAGCTAAGGAAAGCTTGGATGGTGACACAATCTTCAGAAGATAAATCAAAATTCAATAAGGCAATAAGAGACCTAAAGGAAATAACAAAAACCGAATAAGACCTAGAAATAAAGAAGTATCTAGAAGACCTGACACCCTGTGAAGCTACGGAATACTCGCTATGGAAAGCAACCAGCAAACTCAATTACCACCAAGTGAACATTCCACCATTAAGAAAACCTGAGAGGAGTTGGGCAAGGGACAAGGAAAAAGCAGATATTTTTGCAGAACACCTGGTTAAAGTATTCCAACCCTTCCCTCGGGATATCAGCTTGGAAGAAGAAAGTGAAATAACACAGTATCTAGAATCGACTCACCAGTTAGCCCTTCCCATACAGGCAATAAATTTAAAAGAATTAAATACCATGATTAGACAAAACTTAATCCCCACAAAAGCTCCAGGGTATGAATTAATTACAGGAACAGTTATTCAGCAACTTTCAAACAGAGCATTAATACTCCTTACTCACATTTATAATGCAATTCTAAGAACAGGACATTTTCCTTATCAGTGGAAGGTAGCCCAGATTAAAATGTTCCCAAAACTAGGAAAACCAGTAGAGGAAGTCTCAGCGTATCGACCAATCAGTTTGCTACCCATTTTATCCAAGCTCTTCGAGAAATTATTAGTAAAACGACTAAAATCCATACTTGACAAACTAAAAATTATACCTGAACACCAATTTGGATTTCGAGATAAACACGCCACGATTGAACAAGTACACCGTGTTGTAGAAACATTCAGAAACTGCTTGGAAAACAAAAAAATATTGTTCGGCAGTTTTTTTGGACATATCCCAAGCGTTTGATAAGGTATGGCATCCAGGTCTATTCTATAAACTTAAACGAGATCTTCCTCATCCATTCTACCAACTATTGAAATCGTATCTGAGTGACAGATACTTCATGGTAAAATACGAAGATACAACGTCAGAATTATACCCCATACAATCTGGGGTACCTCAGGGCAGTGTCCTTGGGCCCATTTTTTTATCTCATATACACGGCTGATATACCAATAACTCCTAATACAAATACATCAACTTTCGCCGATGACACGGCAATCATGGCAGTAAATTCTAATCCAGTTAAAGCATCTGAATACTTACAAACATCACTTGATAATTTACAAAAATGGTTGAAAATTTGGCGAATTAAAGCAAATGAAGCCAAGTCGGTACATGTAACGTATACATTGAGAACAGGAGACTGCCCAATAGTTTACCTTAACCATCAACCACTGCCACAAGCCGAAGCAGCAAAATATTTGGGTATGCATCTTGATAGGAGGCTTACTTGGACTAAACACATTTTCACAAAGCGTAAACAGCTTGGACTGAAATTTTCGTCACCTGGTTACTCGGACGTCAGTCTAAACTATCACCTGAAAATAAACTATTAGTGTATAAAATTGTACTTAAACCTGTATTGACATATGGGATACAGCTGTTGGGTACTGCGAGTTCCTCAAATACAGAAATCCTTCAAAGATCCCAATCGAAAACTTTACGAACTATCTCAAATTGTCCTTGGTATGTTACCAACGATTTAATACATAGAGATCTCCAAATTCCCACGATTAAAGAAGAGGTGAAGTTGACGAGTGCGCGCTACATAAAAAGACTAGAAGTACACCTAAATGTGCTACCTATGAACCTCCAGGACAATAGTACTACCAGGTATCGCCTCAAGAGGAAACACATACTGGACCTACCATATACATAGACTTAAATTATTTCATTTAAATAATAATTATTATATTAAACAATGATCACTTAAGATTATGAAGTCAAAGTTAAAGCTTTAATGTAAGCTTTAACCTCATGTTGTTAGCAGTTGTATTAAACCATTAGCCGAATACCTTAGGGTAGATGCCTAATTGTACCATTGGTGTTAAATTAAAAAAAAAATTAAATGAACCGCCTCCATAAGCTTGATGGTAAGTCACGTGGTTCTCAATATAGCGTTATCCTCTGCTTCTCCAAACTTTCACTCTTCCATCTGAGCTATGGAGACGCACTCTGGTCTCATCACTGAATAAACAACGACCCCAATCTTCAACACTCCAATTTGTATGTTGGTGTGCCTACTCTAGCCTTCTTCTTTTGTGGGCTCCGGTCAATAATGGACATTTTTTAGAAGATCTGGACCTTAAATATACCGCATGGAGCCTTCTTCTTGCTGTTTGAGTGGAATGCCATGTTGCATTCAATAACTGAATTTGGAGTGTTCTTGCAGTAGAAAATCTATTCCTTATAGTCTGAATCGTAATAAACTTGTCCTCCCTGACTGTTGTATTCCGATTTCGCCCTCCGCCGTGCCTATGTTCGACATATCCAGTATCATTAAAACGCATTAGAACTATTCTGATCACATTGTGGCTCACATTGAAATGGGCAGCAACAGTTCTTAGCGATGCACCAGTTATAGTTGAGGGTGGAACTAGGGTGGAACTACCTCTTTTCCAACCCCTTGGAGTTTTCCGCCGTGGTTTTTCCATCCGGTTTCTTGCGATTGTCTTTACAAAAATGGTTGAATCTAGCTCCTTGTGTGGCAATTCCCTTTAACTGTGTTGTTTCTTTGCGATCTTCTATCCAGATGGCATCTTGTGTCTTAAGAAATTCTGCCATGCCGGTTAAGGTTTTGTAATCTTCTAGGCTTTATAATGCCTGGATATTTGATGGATAATGTCGGATTAATCTTTCCATTAACACATTGTCTTCCATTGGTATAGTAAATAATCTCGATTCGCTTATATATATGGCAAAGTGGTCCAGCATGTCTTGCTTTTTATCCCATTTTCCATGGCTAATTTTGTGTTTTACGTCAGCCTGATGTGATTGTGACCAATATAGCCGTACGAATCCGCACATGTTTCCCATTTATCTTGAAAAATATCCATGCTTCTTCTCGTGCTTCCCTGTACCCAATTTATCGCCACTTGCAATATTTGTTTGTAGTTGAAATATAGGTGTTTGCCGTAATTCTCAATTTCTTTCAAAAAATTGATTGGATTTTCATCATCGCTGTAGAACACTGTTTTGTCTGGTGCTGTTGCCATTATAAAATTGCTACCTATCCCTGGTGGTATTGCTCCTATTAAATTTGATATATTAATGTCACCATTTAACCTCCCACTCCCATGACTAACTGACACCCAGTCACTTCTTACCTGCTCATTTACGCTACGCAGTGGTGATGCGACCTCTTTTAAACAGGTCAAAATTTGTCCCATCTGGTGATGGTTACGTAGTTGTCTACTTTCAGTTTCGTGGTGATTGTTTCCATTTTCTTTTATGTCTGCACTGCCATGCATGTTGCCTCCTTGTCTAGATTGTTCGGTGCAAAACAACACCTCCGTGTTCTTCTTCTTGGGAGTGATTGCCATCCAACACCCTGCTAACGACCCGTTCGTGCTGCCAGGTCACCTGCATTTGACTGGTTCCGTTGCAATTCATCTGTAAATGTTTCGAATTTATTACTCACCCAACATATGTTTGTATAACCCCAATATTATCTCTGGTCACATGGCAACAATGTGGTGCAATGACCATAATATCCTGGTCACGGCACCAATGTAAGACTTCGGTTTACCCAATATTTAATAATTAGGTATATTTCAGTTGTAATCATACATTTTTATAATTTATGATATTTGTTTTGGCTCGTGATTTATCTATTTTACTTTTATTTTGTGTGATCGTATGATGGCAGTACTTCTTTACGTTATGTTTGATATTAAATCATTATCGTGACAACTCCAACTTCTTTTAGAGGTAATGCATGTGTTAGTAACAATAATATTAATAAAATAAAGACACATATTCATGGATTAAGTGTAATTCATTCCCTTTAAAGGATTTTGCAACAACAATTAAACATCAATTTTGAATTTAATAACTTTCTTTGTTGACTCAAAAAGTATTAATTAAGTACACATTGATCAATTCTACGTGCCCGCAAAACTGCTCAACGCATGTCACCACTTCATGAAATATGTCACTGTTTGTGCCTTCCAATGTCACATTCTATCTATTACTTCAGGATTCACTAACTAGGTTTTAATAGATACATTTATGTGAAATATATCCTGCAAATTGTTCATATAACTGATATTAATGAATATGCAATATGATTATTTATAACTCGTTTATACTCATTACACAAAACAACCAATAATTTGCCACAGTATTACCTAGTTATTCTGTAAACTATACCTTCATATTTTATACTTATTCTCTGGAAAATATTATCGCTTTTAGATTTCAGCTATAAATTTAGAGTAAGATTTATTCTATGGTTCTTATGCCAATTCAACATCCGCAGCATTTTATGAAGGTCGTAGCACAAACAAAAAACTGTTAATAAAAGCTTTGAACCAGCTAATAATAATATACTATTAAAATACAATAAATAAAAATAAATACTTGCTGTAAATAAATAAAAATAAATTAAACTTAACGATGCATTTTCTTCAACACCCATAACAGACGTATCAGAGAAAGTTTCCGAAAGGACTTCAGCATTACTATTACTGCATTCATCGTGATTTATGCTGGTATTTTCTCTATATATTATAGAGTTATAGGTATATTATTATTTTCCACATCCTCAAAACCGGGACTTCGAACATTATCTATGGAGTCTAATGGCGCATCTTGATCTTTCGTGCAGAGTAACAATGGATAGTACCTACGAAAGAAATTAACTCTACAATGTCTGAACAGGAAGCTAATACTCCAGTCAATTTAAATATTTACTCACCAGAGAGTAGGTGTATATACATATTCACTGCCTGTTCCACTTCTCTTGCTATCTTCAATTTTTTTTTGTTCTTTTCTAAATGCATTTCTCAAATTTTGAATATTGGTTTTAACATCCTTAATGGTAATGCCCGGATCATTTTTACTTTTTAAAAACTCTAAGAACTCTTCGTATGCTTCGGGCTTAATTTTTTTATTAAGGTAGCTTTTGTCCTTAATTCTCCATAAACATACCTTTTTATGTACCTATCAATAAATTCTAGCAAAATATCTTTTGTCCACTCCATTTCGAAAGATAGAACTAAGATTAAACTGAACTAATTATTAATACAGTGCCTGAACTATTTACAAATGACTAAAATAACTATGATGACATAATAATTTCAAATGATCAAAACTGTCACTTTCAAACTGCCACTAATTAAAAAAATGCTGCACGTAATATTAACCTCGCTACTACTTCGTCACAAGGGGGGCTCCACCCTATCTGCGTGGGTTGACGGGAGACAGCGAAGTTCAGAAATTATGAACTGTCGCTACGGCTGACCATCTGATGCCCACACCACCAGATTTATATCTCGCAATGAGAAAAAGGAAGTTAAATTGAAAATAATGCCCGATTGAGAAAACGTGGGGGAACAAAAAAATAACAGATGTGAATCTTGTGGTTGTTAACTATCTGCGTTTATTAACAACACAAAAAGACGGGACACCGTGTCCGCGCTCCCTGAAAGAAAATACCTCCGCTCGTAGATCTATCACGCCGCGTTAACCGAATTCGTCCGAATTCCGCGTAACGCTTATCGCGCGATGCGAAGTGCTCTCGGAGCTATTTTTTTCTTACAAAAACGCAAAAGAAAACGATATAACACAAAAATAAGGACAATAAAGAAAAAAAATTATAGATCTGGCCTGCTCATCCACGTGGCGTCTCCGCCGAGTGATTGTGGCTCAGTTCTCAGGAATTCGTACTGCTGGCAATTGCCGGGGACGCAGCCGCTAATTTGTGGTCTTCAGAAAATCTCTGGCAGGGTGGTCGTCGCCTCTAGCGGAGAAACTGACTGGGTGGGTTGTTTCAGCCCCTACCCAAAAAACGCTCTGGTGTTTGAGCGTGTATAGCCGATTATCGCTGCTACACGGTTTATCTTCTCTATCGGTCCGTCCGCACGCGGAGTACCCATAGCTATCAATATTAATTGAATGACTTGAAATCCTCCGATCTAAAGAACTAAACGAACTTCCTCTGTCTGCTACAATTTTATTCGGCCTGCTATAATTTCGGATGAAATCCCTTACATGACGCAATATTTCTTTGGTGCTTGTAGTGCGACATGGATAGAGCTTCACAAATTTGGTAAACCCATCTATCTTTTCAAACACATATTTGTTTGCCATATTTGTCTGCCGTCCGGTCTTCTCCAGGGGACCATAGTGATCAATATGGATCGTGCCAAAAGGCAGTTTTCCTTTTGGTATCGGGTGTAGGAATCCTTCATATTTCCTTGATGTTGGGAAAAATGTTATACCCTTCAAGCAATTTCTAATATATTCTTCAACATGCCTTCTAATGCCAGGAAACCAATAACTTCTTGACAAGTACTCTACCGTTTTTTTCTAACCCTACTTGCTTACGGAAAACCATACCGTCTCGTAGCTCATACATGGGTAGCTCACCTTCTGCCAGTTTGTCTCGAATATTTGTTATTTCTGATGATGATTTCTGAGATGATGAAGGTGGTTGGCGACTTCACCGTTAGCACTTGGTATGGCCCATCGCGTTTAGGGGCGAACTTGGCTGTGATGCCCATTTTAGCATTACTGAGAACGTGGGATGTTACTAATACTTGATCCCCTTCTTTGTAAGCAGGTAGGTCCCTCCTTCTTTTACCGGCATACATCTTCCGAAGATCCTGTGCGGCTTCATTCAGCTCCCTGACATCCTTCATTACTGACCTCATTCCAGTGAGCATAGGGATCACCTCAGAGATGAAGGCCGTTGAGGATTCTACATGCCTCGTATTTTCGTGTGCATCTCTGGGCGACCTCAGCTCCATCCCGAATGTCAGGTATGCTGCTGAGTGGCCTGTTGACACATTGTAGCAAGTATTCATTGCATACCTGATGCTGGGTAGGTCGGCTGCCCAATCAGTATGGTCCCCTCGACCAAAATTGCCAGCTGAGTTTTCAGGTCTCTGTTTTTCCGCTCTACCGGATTCACCTCGGGGTGATAATAGGGAGTGAGTCTCTGTTTAAAGCCAACGCAGTAGGCTAACTCCTGCATCACCGCTCCTATAAATTGAACACCGTTGTCGGATAATAACCTCCGGGGTGTTCCGAAACGCAGCGCCACTTCCTCCAGCAAGAGCTTGGCACAGGCTCCCGCTGTCGCTTGCTCCATGGGGAAGAGTTCCACCCACCTAGTGGCGACGTCCTCTACCACTAGGATCCAACGATACCATTCTGATGTAGTGGGCAATGGTCCGAACAAATCGATAGCCAGCGTCTCGAATCTCTTCGACAGTGCCGGCGTCCTTAGCAAACCCGCTGGTTTCAAGTTTGTGGCCTTGAATTTCTGGCACGGAGAGCAGCTCTTGATGTGGTCTGCCACTCTCCTCCGCATCCCGGTCCAATAGTATCGCTGACTGATCCGGCGAAATGTTCTTTCCACCCCGTAGTGGCCGGCCGTCGGCTCATCGTGGTACTTCATTAGGATTTCAGCGACCATATTGTCGGGGACAACGAACTTGGAGTCCTCACACTCCTCCTCTGGCACGTACCTATGGAGTAGGCCGCTTGCCATGACAAAACCTCTAATGGCCCAGTTCGCCTGCTCGATGTTATCGGCTTCCTCCAGCGCACCAACGATTTTGAGCAGCTCCGGGTCCCGGGTCCCTCAGTTGTCGGTCCCCGAGCTCTGCGGGGCTGCGGGTCGGGAAATCTTTAATGAACGACATTAGTTCAATGCCCCGGGTGTGGTCGTTACCAGGCGGCCGGGACAGCGTGTCGGCCAACACATTGGCCTTTCCGGGGGTGTATACGATCTGTAGGTCGTATTCCAGGAGCAATAGGACCCACCTCGCTAACCTCCCCGTTGGCGACTTGAGGCCCATCAGCCACCGCAAGGCTTGGCGGTCTGTTGCCACCGTGGTCTTCATGCCTTCTATATATACACGGAACTTCCCCACTGCATACACCACCGCGAGGGCGTCCCGCTACGAGGTGTTGTAATTCCTCCCGGCTGGCGTGAGCAGGCGGCTCGCGTACTCCACCGGTCTTTCATCGGACTCCTCACCTTGTAGAAGTGCCGCTCCTAGGGTATAGTCGCTGGCATTGGTGCCGATCACAAACGGCTTGGTCGCGTCTGCTTGCAGTAGCACTGACGCTGATGTTAGTGCTCTCTGCAGGCTCTGGTAGGCCTAGGCCTCTTGTTCTTGCAGGCCCCAGGTCCACGTATCCTTCCTAGTCAGGTTCGTGAGCGTCGGGCTTTGTCCGCGAAGCCCTGGATGAACTTCCGGAACCAGGAACACATCTGCACGAATGTCCTCAACTCCTTGACATTCCTGGGGGCGGGCATCCGTTCGATAGCCGACACGTTATCTGGGTTCGGCTCGATGCCATCTTGGGTGATGACGTGCCCCAGGAATTCTACAGAGTCCCTGCAGAACAGGCACTTCTCCCTGTTCGCCTTCAGGTTGAACCTCCTGAGCCGGGCAAACACCGCCGTCAGGTCTGCCTGGTGTTTGGCGAACGTCTCTGATAAAACTATCAGGTCGTCCAGGTAGGCGACGGCGAGAACGTCCTTCAAACCCCTCCGGAATCGGTCCATCAGGCGTTGGAAAGTAGCCCCTGAATTCTTCAATCCGAATGACATCCGGTTGAACCTAAATAGTCCGAACGGAGTGGTGAATGCGGTTTTGTCCTTGTCGTTTAGATTCACTCTCACCTGCCAGTACCCTGATCGTAGGTCGATTGTTGACATGAACACTGTCCGTTTCGCGAGGTGCATGATCTCGTCGATCACCGGCATCGGGTACGGATCACTGGTCGTAATGCTGTTAACCCTCCGGTAGTCGACGCACACGCGCATCGTGCCGTCTTTCTTCGGCACAAGGACCACCGGCGCTGCCCATGGGGATTCGCATTCTTCGATCACGCCGGTCCGCAGCATCTTCTCTAACTCGCCCTGAAGGATCTCCTTTCTCGTTGGCGACATCCTGTACGGAGGCACAGCAGTGGCGGATCGTGCTGTAGAAATGTGAAGGTTGCAACTTTTATAGGTATTATTTATTAGAATGGATTGCAGGTTACTTATAATTACTAGATATGCTCGTTTCATAAAAAAACATTTATTTTTACAAGACTACATATATCAAACATAAAACAACTAACTTTCAGCCTGGGTCTTCAATATTATGCCTTATTTGAAGAGAAAATCCATTCGACGTTCTTTAGTGCTAGCGAATTTGTTCATCACCTTTTGATTAAAATCAGGTATGCTCTCGATTAGGTCTCTTTCTTGAGAAAGCATCGCCAACGCAGAAAGTCTTCCTTGGCTCATTGTGTTTCTTAAGAAAGTTTTGATCCTTTTGAGAGTAGAAAAGCATCGTTCTGCTTCAGCTGAAGCCATGGGAATTGTAATTAGAATTTTCTATAGCTTTAAAGTTTCACTAAAAGTCTCACTTAGCACACTGTTCTCAGAAATCGAAGTATACCCGATACTGATCTGAATTCTTTTGTTTCGTAGATCACGGTCAATTCTGTTCGAAGTTTTTGTTTATTAAAAAATGGATAAACCTTGTTTGCTCCTTCAAATTTTTTTTTCGGGAAAACAGGTTTCATACTGATCATATTTGTCAGAAAAAAACAGAGTAGCAGCGATTAAGTGACCACTGAAGTTGAATCGGTCTTTGGCTTGACTAATAATGTCACAGACTTCTTTTACTTCTCGAGCGTATTCGTCACTGTCGGTATGACGCCGTTTTGGAGTTGACCTGTCTGGAAGTTCGACGAAACTATTTCTAATTAATGTTATCTGAGTTTCAAATGCTATGATGTAGTTTTTGGCAATAACAGGATCAATTTCTCTTGTTTGAAATTTAGCAAATAATATGTCTACGTGGGGCATTATCTTGTAAAATAAATGTAGCCAAGAAATTAAGCTCTTGCTATCAAGAATTGTGATATAACCCAGAGCTTGGTTAATTGTACTAGTGTTTTTGGCGGTGTTTAAAATTTTTCTCATTGTTTCAAGAATATCCTCCCTATTTTCTAATACAGTGCAGACAATTCTGGAATTAAAATTCCACCTTGTTGGAGCCGAACGAGGTAAGCGTTTCTTAACAGTTTAATCCAGTAATGCAGTCCGCTGAGGACTATTTGAAAAAAATGTACAAATTCCTTGTAAATTTGCGAAAAATATACGAACTTTCGAGTTCGCAGAAGCAGCATTTAACATGACCAAATTCAATTGATGTGCATAACAGTGTATGTATGCTGCGTGTTCATACGTTTGTTTAACAATTGATGGCACTCCATTAGACGACCCGCTCATGACTGCTGCACCATCATATGTTTGAGGAATAAGTTTCCTCTTGTCATCTTTGACGTGCTTTTCAAGTTCTACAAGTATAGCCGAAGACAAGGTTTTCGCATCGTGATCTAAGGGGGTTAAAAAGTCCCAAAATCTTTCAACAGGCTTACCTCTCACTGTGTATCTAAAAGCGATTGTCTTTTGATATATATTTGATACGTCACTGGTTTCGTCAGCTATTACTGACAAAAAGTCGGCTTCGTTTATTTCTTTGGAAATTTCTTCTTGGCACACACTAAACATTGTTTGTAAAATTTCATTTTGGATATTTTTTGACGTTCCCTTAAAAACCGTTGCTTTTTCCAAATGTTCCTTAAGAGCAATGTCCAACTCGGCACTAAAATTAATTAATCCATGAAAAATTCCCGGATTCGAGGAAGACGTGGATTCGTCATGGCCTCTCATAGCGAGCTCAAAGGCCCCACAAAACCGAACACAATTAATAATAATATTTAAAATGTACCGATTATTTTTCACTTTGTCATTTTGTAATCGAATATCATGTCGATACGCACGAAGATGAAAATGCAGTTCGAACGCGTATTAAGTGTCACGGCAACTCAACAGTCGTCTGCTGATTGCTGGCCTGTGCACGAGTTGTATACGATTTGCAAACCATATAGTGAATATGTGGCGGAGTGGGAAACGAATGCGCGGCGACGATCGCCGCGACTCGCAGCGTAATAAAGCCATGGAACGGTTTGACAAACCGCAATGCTAATGAATGGCCTACGGCAGCAGAATTGAACAGATAATGCTCCGTATATTAGTACATTATACATTATTAATATTTACTCATTAATAGTTATTTAACCAACAAGTTGATTAATGAGAGCGATTAATTATCGAGAAATTTTAACGCGTGAGCGAGCGAGCGCGTTAATTGTCGAGATTATTAATCGCCGATTAATCTTACGTGTTGGTTACAATATTTTTTCGTTGATCTTATTAGCAATAAAAAAGTTTAAAAAATCAAATTAATTGTGATAATTATTGTGATATACATATACAAATGATTCAAAACCTATTAACTAATTTGTAAGATTACTAATTTTTAAGTTGCACTGTGTTTGTCTATATTTATAGTTAGATTAGTAACTGTGCAATTGCTGAAATTAAAACCAGGAATAGACATAGTATTTTCAGTTTTCTGGTATTCTGAACTAAAATTTAAGTTTAAGTTATTGTCTTCGACACTTGTTGTGGAATTTTCTGTTTCATTATTATTATTAGCACTCGTAGTAGTATGAGGTGCTTTTGAATTATTTGTCGAGAGAATCTTTTCAGCGATGTTTATTTTATTTTGAATTGAATTTTCTATGTATCCTTCAGCAACTGAAGTGGATTTCCAGCCACCATGTCGTTTAATAGCTGCGAAGTCTGCACCAGCGTCGGAAAGAATTGAAGCAGACGATCGTCGGAAACAGTGTCCTGTATAAAGATGAGGCTGATCTAATTTTAAAAATGTTGCAATTCGTGACGGTAATTTGGAAAATGTATTGATGCCTACAGGTTGGGTGGAGCAGACGCCATTTCTATAGAAAATATAAAATCTATTGTGTGGAGTGTGTCTTGGCCTCAATGAAATGTAATTTCTAATTAATGTTAACAATGTTTTTTCTTCATTGTCCACCACTGTAAAAATTCTATTTGTTTGTGTTTTGGACGCCTTAATTGTAACCAAAAATTTTGATGACATATCCTGAACATTATCTTTCTCTAATTTCAATAATTCATCTTTTCTTAATGCTCCAGCTACTCCAAAAATCATTGCAACCTGAAATGTAATACGATGTTTATATTTTCAGTTGGTCATTATTTCATTACCTTAGTCATTAAGAAGACACTGTTTGGAGAATCAGATAGGAATCGTTGGATGTGTTCTTTTTCGAGTACTTTGGATTTTTTCGGCAGATATCCTTCTTTTTGTCGTTTAATGAACATGATCAATTTATTGAATTTGCTTATATCAATGTTTTCTTTTATATTTAATGTCGCTTTAAGCATTGAATATTTCGGCTATAAGCTTGCCAACAGACCTTTTCCCGCAATATCAGCAAAATACGCTAATAAAACAGATTCCGAATGGCGCGTTACCTGCTTCTCTGCGCACCATGTTGTAAATTCTCCGTATGTCTTTTCGTATAAAGACCTGCTTTTTTCCGGGAGCAAACACAATGAAGCAACATTGGCACTCTCCAAAACTTCTGGCGGGGTCAATATTAGAGCGTCTTCGAGATCCATAATAGCCACAAATAACTTATAAATCACGTTTGACGTTTTACAGTGACATTTGAATATAGTATGTTTGGTGGCCTATACTAAAATAGTTTATTAAAACAAATCGTTCATTAATGGGGGTTATTAATGAACGATTTCTCTGTACAAATCATACATTAATGATATGCTTAAATGACAGATCAATGGAAAATAATATTTAACGTTTTCTTGTCGTCATTTTTGGCGTTTGCGCAAACCTGCAAACCTATGGAGGAACCGCCACTGAGGCACAGCCATCGGCGGATGGTCGCCAGTGTTAATGTGATGTTCGGCGTAAGTTGTGGGTTCTCCTCCTTTTTGGAAAATGTCGCTGTGGTCGTTTATCAGGCTCGACAGTTGGTCCCTCTGCTCCGGCGCTAGCTTCGCGCCCTCTTCCGGCAGTAACGCGAGTGCGCTCAATTTTGGATGCTTCGTATTTAAGTTCACAGGTGTCGCTCGGCGTCGCTGCGGCGTACCACCTACTCGCCGCCATATCGAGTACCATACCGGCATCTCGAATGAAATCGATTCCCAGCAGCGTCCCAACTGCGTCATTATGCGGAGCTTTTCCAAAAGCACGGGAACCGTCGTCACGCGCACCGTCGTCATGCGCACCACCTCGGTTTTTACGTGGCCGTCCGCCAGTATGATGTCCGTTGTCACTTCCGCGATGATTATCCGCCATTAATGTCTCATACAGCTTTCCACTCGCGACACTCTGTTTAGCTGCGGTGTCAATCAGCGCGCGCCCTCTGTGCCATAAGATGTTAGCTCGCACTTCTGGTGTGGGTCGCGGTTTTAAAACCTCTCGCGCCTCTACCGGGCAGAATTCCGCGGATGTAGTCGGCTGTTTCTCTTGCAATTCGGGCACTCCGACTGCACGTATCCTGGGGTTTGGCAACCGTAGCACCTCAACGTCGACGACCTCGATTCGTTCGAAGTTCGTCCACCGTTCGCTCGGCGGCACTCTGCCTGCGTATGGCCGTAATAGTTGCAATGGCTGCAGCGGGGGCGGGTTCTCGTCCGCTCGTTCAGGACGTGCCTTTCTGCGTCCGTCTCCTTCCTCATTTCTGCCAGGCTGCCTTCAATCGAACGCGTGCCGTCGATCAACTCCTCGAAATCTTGGAACTGCTCTCTCTGCAAACGCTGCCGGATGTTCCTGTGTAGGAGCCCATATACCATGTCCATCTTGTGTTGCTCATGCAACACGGGCCTGTGGTAGTTGAGCCATCAGCGCTCTACATCGGCTAATGTATGCCTCCGCCGATTCCGTGGCGGATTGCTCTTTTGCGAACAACTCCCGGAAAACCTTATGAGGCGGTTGTTGATGCCGAAAGCTCGCCTCAGCGCCACTATCGCGCCCCCCAGTAATGCACGCTTTCCTTGCCACCACGTGGCCGCGGCTTTCTCCAATAACATGGGCAGTCCGCGCAAAGCTGTGTCGTCAGACATCAACACGCAGTCTTTGTATATTGAGATCGCGTTATAAACGCCTCCACGTCTTCACCTTTTCCGCCCGCGTACCTGGACAGGCACGTGGCGAAGTTTCCTTCTGTCGGAAGCAAAGGTGTTCCGACGCGTACTTGCGACCCTTCTACCATCGCCCTGACCCCCATCACCAAATGCCGCAAATCTTCGGACGTCATTCTGATTGACCCTTGCTCCGGTCCTCGATCTTCTCCTCGATCTTGGTCTGCTCTCTGACCGTGTTCTTCCATTTTTAAAACACGTGTCGATAATAAAAAATGGCGGGGTACACTAGACACGTGTGGGCGGGAAAACGCGCAGCTGCACTTGTCTAGTCGTCTTTCGGCCGCGGGTTGGGCTCCAATTATAACGTACACTTATTTATTACCGTTAAGATTTATAAACATAACATTAAAATAAGGACAGGGGAAACAATATTAAAGTTCAAACGTAGGAAAAAATCACAACTTGGCCTCGCGTGTAGCTCCGACTACGGCTCGGGAACGAATGGGGGCAGTTTAGATTTCACCCTCCGCAAATTGGGTAGTACAGTGTTACAACTCCTATTTACATGATACTTATTTCAACCAACTAATTATAATTAATCTAATTCTACTTAACCTAATCTCGCTACCGGTTTATTGCTTTCATATTATCATCACAATGTATAAACAAATCATTAAATATATTAATAAATTTAAGGTTATTATTCTGTACTTACTGGTAGAGTTATTTTTATTTTATATTATTATTTATTTATTTTACCTGACTAGTTTTAGTTTTTTAGCAAACCATCATCAGAGGCGTGATATTATTTTACTGTGTATATATTTTTATTTTATTTCATCACAAATATTTGGAATTTGATTTAAATTTTGAAAGATCTCCGTTTTCTTCCGTGACCAGGCTTGGTCCGTGCCCTATTCGCTCATCAAAAATAAAATAAAAATAACTCTAGGAGTAAATAAAGAATAATAATATAGACATTGTATGACGGAATCTCTAAATTGCATAAATGAAATCTTCTTTACTCCCTTTGTATACAAAAAATAAGAATTCCAAACTGATATGTTCAGAAGGCGGAATATAACTTTTTTATACCACAGAATCGTTTTGCGTGGACAGCTATAATAGCTCGGCATTTGGTCACTCTTGTCTATTCCAGACATGTGTTTATTATATGCATCTATTTCCCGTGGTTTCTGATTTTCAGCGCCATATTGATTTGTCGCTGGAACGTTTCTGTCGCGTTTATCCGTTTATCGTTTATATACGCTAACACCACGTTTCTTTCTCCATAAATATTCACCTTTGCGGAGTTTTTTCGTGACCACAACAGCAGGATTACCTCGTCTATTTGCTCTTAATGTCCCAGTGAAGTAACACTGAATGACAATGACGACAATGAAACACTATTATAGAAGTTATTCATGTATACATGGTGGCCTTTGTTAAGATAAGGTTCTAATAATCTTAGGACAAGTTGTTCGGTTTTGAAGTTATTTCCAGGTGTGGGTTCACTATGTCTTTTGCCTTGGTAAATTTCTAAATTTAACGTATATCCATCATAGCTGGTAATCATATTTCGACTTTTTATATTTTATATATTGCCTAAATATTAAGCGTCCCCTAAATAATAACATTGATTCATCAAGGGATAGACCTTGGCAAGGTGAGTATGCTGAATTACTATTTTGAATGACCAGATCCAAGAGACTTCTCACTTTGTGAAGACAGTCTTGCTCAATATTGGCGTCATCAGGATTTGCACTCAAACATCTAAGTAACCACCCACCTCAACATTGGGTGGTAATATAATTGGTTGTAAGTAAACAGCAATCTGATAGAAGGTGCCTTTATCTGTCCTTGAAAAAGACGCAATAAAAAAACAATTCTGTTTCGCTGACATTTTTAAATTCACGGAAACGACTGTTTCGAGTTTTGGAGCATACAATTGTTTTCCGTAATTATTAGCGCTTGTTAGTAAAAAAGTCATGATTTTGTTATCCCATATGCTTTCAAAAACATTTATCAGTCATATTTTCTATTTGATCAATTTTAATGCCAGAGTGCGTAAGATCAAAATAAAAATCGGGAATTTCAAGAGATCTTCCCAAACATTTTATCTTCCATATTTTAGTTTTCCTTGTGACGTACCTGAAGGGCAGTCGGCGCGTTAGGCCGTGGAGCGAGTGGAGGGTCCCTTTGAAGTAGTGACGAGGGCCAGGCTCTCGGTGTCAGAGAGTGGGGGGGTTAAAAAAAGGCTCCACGTAATTTTACCTCGTTGCTACTTCGTCGCAAGGGAGGCTCCACCCTACCTGCGTGGGTGGTCGACAGACAGTCAGCGAAGCTCAGAAATCACGAACTGTCACAACGCTGACCGTTTGACGCCAACACCACCAGGTTTAAATCTCGCAGTGAGAATAGAAAACTGTAAAACTGTAACTGAAATAAACCGAATAGAAAACTGTAAAGAGAAAACGTGGGGGGAGCAAAAAATAACAGGTGTGAGTTTGGTATGGTAAGATGGCGTTTATTCACACAAATCAAGACGGACACCGTGTCCTGCGCTCCTGAAAACAAATACCTCCGAGCGCCACCCTTTCGCGCAGGGTTTATTCCATTCGGCCGAATAAAACAAGCTCCTAATCGCGCGATTTAAAGGGCAGAGGGAGCGACCTTTCTCGTACACTAGCGCAAAACACGTACGATACGAAACACGTCGACGCAATTTACACACAAAACAATAATCAGCAAAAATGGCTCAATCGAGCACACAAAAGGAATTATATTATGGGAATTTGTATCTGGCCTGAGTTCCGGGTGGTCGTCGCTGGTGACTGCTACAGTTCCGGAAGGGCGACGGCTCGCGTCGTAGACCTGGAGCTCGCTCGCGGCCTCCAGCCAGGAATGTTCCGGCCGAGCTGCCTACCCCGCAGCTAAACGCCTAGAAACGCACGGCCTTAATCAAAATGGCCGGACACGTGGCTTCACGAAGAGGAGAGGAGATAACTACTTACTCCGGTGTTATGAGCGTGTTCTCTGCCCTCCAGTCGATGCCTCAATCCCCCTCAAGGGTGGTTAGTTGAGAACCGTTGATTATTCCCGTAAAACGGATGGTGAAATACCTTATCTGCAACGGTTCTTCTGGCACGATCTATCTTGGGCACGAGTCAATGTAGTTCTGCTTCGTGGTGGCGCTTACGCCGGTGAATTTAAAAATCGCTCACCGGGGAGACGCGTCACCACAACAAAAAAATGCAAGCATGGTTGCCTACCGTGCAGGTCCATACGTCCGTTAATTATTACAGTGCAGTTTCGGCCAAAGCCGTTTTCGGACCGTTACATCCTCTTGGGCAGGGACGACTAATTCTTCGTTTGTATCATTATTTGCTGTAAGTTCCACTTCACCGCCGTCTTTATCTTCAGCAACTTCAATTTCACTTTCTCTTTCACTTTCAGATGAGGGCACATAGCCTAAATCGCCATTAAACTCACCATCATCACTGTATGGCTCAGGCTCAGACATTTCAACAGCTTCATCTTCATCACTTTCCTCATACCACCTTAAAAGAGGTTCTTCTTCTTTTCTATCCATTATTAAGCCTGCAAAGAAAGCGTAATAAATATATTATATTTAGTTATTTGTGTTATATAATCTAAACTTCCTGAAGAAGCCTTCAATCGAATCGAATTAATAACCCACTTATAATAAAAATTTATCTTATAATATTTTTATGATTTTTTTGATAAAACTTGTTCATCTTACGTCCAAATAATTCCCTATGGGTTCATTTAATTTTTTTTGCGTACATTGTTTTTTGGTGGGTACCGATGTATAGGCCGAAGGGAAGAAGAGGTGTGATCATAATATATATATATATATATAAACACAAGTAAATAGTGTATGGATTATATTGATTATATGGTATAATAGTTGTTTTACAAAGAATTATTTATTTATAGGTTATAGTTGCAAACGGTGACTCGCTGTCCTCCACGATGTCAGCTTCTTTCAGTCCGTCAACAAGGTCCTTGGTGGTGTTTCGTTCCTGATAGGATAGGCGATACGGTCTGTATACTACAGGTCGGTCGTACTCCTGTTCAATCTTCACATCGGCAAGGTTGGTACATCCGACTTGACACAGATTTCGAGCTACCAGATCCCTGAATTCATTGCCAGTTCCAGAACTTGCTGGGCCTCATCAGCATCCATATCGATGTCCGGCTCTTCGATGGCGACTGCTACTTCATTCACTTCCTTCCTAGGAATGTCATTTGTTATTTCTTTCACCGACTCACCTCTGCTCACAGGTTTTCCTGCGGCATAGTGTATGTCTTCCCCAGTCACATTAAGTATGGGTAAATATGTACCTCCTTTCTCATCGGTATTTATGATGCAGCGAGGGATCAACTCACCTGACTGCCTCATTCCTCCTTCGACTACAAGATCATGACCATTCATTTCACTGTGCACCGCAATTTGACCCAGAAAATTGCTTGGTATGACTGTTGCTTCTTTAGCCCATCTCTCCCATCTCAACATGAGAAAGCTCAGTAAATGGGTGACCCACAATTAAAGGAATTTGCGTACTTCACTCGGCACCACATAAATTACAACCTTCGCGACTACTCCGTCGATTGTCAATCTTGCTGTCAATAATCGAAGAGTTTCCTTGCCCATATCCTATTAGTGGAGCAATTCCTCCTTCCAAGTATGTTAGTCCCATCTCGGTGGCAACATCTTCTCGTAGCGCCACGCAGCTACTCCCAAGGTCAATGTAACAGCGAACAGGCTTACCGTTGATTTCCGCATCTTTGAAATATTTTTCGTGGCTTGATCCTACATGCATTACCGTTGAGTCAGCTGATCGTACCACTTTTGCTTCGCTTGTTGCCTTGCAATCCCTTGCATAATGCTCTGATTGAGAGCATTTAAAGCATGAAACACCCTTTCTTTTTGCCGTGCAATCTTTAGCTAAATGCCCTGTCTCCTTGCATGAAAAGCATTTGATGTTTGGTTTAGTGCCACTACTATCCGTTACCTTTGTAAATTGTTTCACCGGTGGCTGATTGATATAGTTGGCCTCAGATTTGAGATCAGGTAGGAGTTCACTTGGTTGCCTATATCTGGACAACGGTCCCAGGTTATCTCGGAAACGGGAATTCCTTAATCCGTGGACGATAGTCCACTCCACAGTCTCTTTCGGTTGCATATTTGCCTTATTGTACCTTGACAGTTTTTCATAATAATATTCCATTATGTTTTGGCTAGCGCGGCGATAATAATTCTGCGCTTCTAACCTAACACTCACGAAATCGCTTGGAAAATTGTTCTTCAGGAGCTCAACCCACTCGTTCCACGTACGCGTTTCTCTCTTCTCTCAGTAGACTGTCTCTCCACGTCTTAGCAACCCCCATGAACTTCGATAGCGCATAGTGTCTTATCGTGATCTCATCCCAGTCATATACTTTCGCCGTTTTCCAATTTGTCCACCCAGCACTCGACACTTATATTACCTTTCACGGGGTCAAATTCACTAAGCACCTCTGCTATGTTACTGAAGTGTCGAGGCATCCTCAGCTCGAGCCCCTCTTCAGAACCACCTGCACACGCTTCCTCTTCCACGTGGTTAATACTGTCGCTCGACATACCGGGTAATTTTACAAAATCTCACTTCGGACGTATCTTTGGTATAATCCCACTTCTGATTCTGTCACACACGGGCCTTTTCTATTAGGGATGGATAAAATAAGACACGGTTTACATTTCGGTGCGTTTAACTGCTATCCGCCGTCTCTCCATATTGTTTCTCGGCCACCTCTCACTTCACTTCCCTCATCATTGCTACCAACCTATTTATATGGCGGACTTTTCAATACATTGATAATGCTATAACCCGAGTTTACATCTCTAACTGTCATTTTTCAGTTTCACCAACATATTAATCGCGGTTTCATATGTAAACGGCGTTTAAAAAGTAACTGGCCATTTAGGCCAGTAAAACGCCTAAACGCAGCTTAACAATAGATGTCAAGTATCAAATAGTTGAAACTGGTATACGCGAATTCTGTCACATCACATTCCTTTGACTAAAATGGCATTGGAAAGAGTATTTGAAATGGTATTTGCCCAAACATCCGGCGAGGAAGAAGACGACGAATTTGTCATTCGCCGACCGCGATGGATCCGTAATCGAGAAAACCATTTTGAGGGTTTAGACGACCTTGATTTTATAACCCGATTTCGGTTATCAAAACGATCAGCCATGGAAGTCCTCGAGCAAATAGAGCAGCAGCTGGAATTTGCCAATGATAAGTATGGTACTTTTACTTAGAATAAGTACTTTTGCTTGTAATAGCATAAAGGAAACATTTACTTACAATCGCAATTTTCTGCACTTTTCATACAAATTGATTGTTTTAGGAATTACTCCATATCACCGATGAACCAATTACTTTGTGCACTTTGCTTTTATGCTACAGGGTGCCATCAGTTAACCACAGGGATTTCTCTGAGTTCAGCAAGTCTGCAGCCCACAGAATTTTGCATCGAGTGAGTTGTGCTATTGCTTCACTACGGCACTTTATATTTTGTTCCCTGAAACTGATGCAGATATCCGAAAAACTCAATTAGGATTTTATTTAAAAGCATCCTTTCCAAACGTTGTGGGTGCAATTGCTCTCACGTGAAGCTGCTAAAGTCACCAGGTGGGTATATTGTAAAGTATATTATAATATATTTTAATATCGGCTTTTAATGCTAGTCGTGTTCAATGTGAAGTTATTATTTTTTTTAATCATATCATCCTATAGGAGGAAATCATGCAGAACTATTTAGAAATAGGAAAGGTTACTTTTCTCTAAATGTTCAGGCCATATGCAATTCAGAGCTGGAATTTACGGACTTTGTTGCTCGTTGGCCAGGAAGTGTCCATTACTCCAATATTTTCAATAATTGTTATCGAAAAATAATGTTTGAAGAAGGGAGATATGGCGATGGCGTTTTAGTAGGAGATTCGGGATATGCCTGTCGCAAGTACATGATGACACCCCTCGACAATTGTCGAAGACGCGGAGAACATCTTTACAATGAGTCCCAGATCCGTACTAGGAATCCGGTGGAACGTATATTTGGCGTGTGGAAACGTCGCTTTCCCATTATGGCTTTGGGACTAAATGTTAAAATGGAAAATGTTTTTCCAATTATTATAGCAACAGTAGTTCTCCATAACATTGCAAGGCGAGCTAGTGAAGAGGTTCCTCCAGACGATCCTGATTTATTACTTCCGGCTCCTTGGGATGTTATGTTTCAAAATGGATACATGGGTGGAGAAGATGTTGGACAACCCAGACCAAACCCAAACCATCGATGGCGTCGAGATCTCATAAATAATTACTTTTATAAGTAAGTTTTCCATATGATCACTTGTATTATGTATTAAATAATATTAATTACAGTTTGGCCAGAGGATATAGTAAGAAAATGAGAAGATACAAGGACAAAAAATGGATCTAATATGGAACTTAATAAGAAATTGTTAAACAAGAATACATTTATTACTATTCATTTCAAATTTTTTGTTTCTGCAGTTCATCCTGCAGTAGGGCTAATTGATATTTTCTTGTTCCTCCTGCAATAAGAGGATTCGCATTTTTACTTGGTGCTCTTCTAATAACAGCTGCGATGCACTGGTCAATGCCATGACTTTGGCCTCTACAAGATTTTCTGCGTTAGAATTCTTCAAGATGGGCCTCCGCCTACTGCTTCCCCCAGACCTTGATATTCTGGGCGTAGATTTTTTGTTCAACCTCAATAATAGTCTGTTCTACAGGTGTCGGTGCCGCTTGTGATACCTGATCTTTGAGTGGCTTCAACGCCAGTGACCTTTCTGTCCTTAACATGGACGGGTCATAGGAGCTCCAATCAATATTCTGTTAAATAAATAAATTTATTTATTATTTTAATTAAATACAAGCTAACAATGTTTATCATACATTTACCTGACTATGGTCCATAATTGGGACCTCGGATTCATCGATAATTGGGATCTCGGCTCCATCTGCATCTGCATTGCCATCAGCATCAGCATCGGTAACCTGACTGCTGGACATAGCTATTCCATCTATGAAGATAATAACAAATATTAAAAAAAACCCTATATATATATATATAAATAAATAAATACCAACCCATCATTGCTGCATCGCAATCCCAGACGTGGACCAATCCCTGGGCGGTGGGTTTAAAAGGTCTTTAATTTTTTCAATCAATGGGTCTTCTATATATCTTTTAAACGGACCTCCCCGTGAAAAACGGACAGTTTATGTAGCACCATGTTCGGATATACAATATTTTTACATGCGCATCAAAGAAGTTACTGTATTTGTTGTTACTATGATATGCACGTTGATATTTATGTTACACATACCTGTTGTCACCCTTTCTATGGTCTGTTGGGTTAAAAGGCCTTTTGCTTTGTTTTTTTAAATTCTCCCACAAATTCTTCAGCACTACAGGGTCTCGGGGGATATACGTAGATTGAGCATTGAACTCATTAGAAATAGTTGCCCATTCGTCAAACTTTTTACGGACACTTGCCCCATCAGTTTTCTTGCACTCAATTACATGTTTATGTTTTAAAATTAGCCCGTACAACAATTATTTTTCCGCGGCCACGAACGTTAGATTCCTCTTTCTCTTTTGTTGAGACATCGCGAATACGTCTTACACTATGTTTAAACTATGTACTGTATCACTGACTGTGTAACTGTAACTGTCACCAAAGTGTCACTTCCTTCGACTTTTACAGCGTTGCCTACTTTAATTTTCATTAATCTAAGATTCACTAAACTCGGTTTTCTTGCGCAACACATTTCGTGGTGAAACGGATAATTTTTAATCGAGATTCATTTTGACGTTTACATTAATAGTTATTTACAAACCAAGTGCGGGAACACAATTTTCCCGCATGAACGCAATTTTGAAGCATGAGCGACCGAAGGGAGCGAATGCTTCATCTGCGTGAATGCGGGAAAATGATTCCCGCAAGTGGTTTGTACATTTTTTTTTTAAACGAACAGAACGATCAGCATAAACTCAAATAATTTTCATTCCGTTTCAAAATATGAAATAAAGCAAGCCATGGCTGTATAGCAAAACAATGATTGTTACTTTGACAGTTGATTTTTTAAAGCCTGTCGTTTAAAGTCTCAGTTTCTAATAAAATGTCTTCCGATTCGGATATAAGTAGTTGTACACCTCCGGAAATCCGCAATGCCGCTAATACGGCAATTAAAAATTTATTGCCGGATAAATCCAAACGAAGGTACGAGTTGGTATATTCGAAATTTATGGATTGGTGCAGGTTAAACAAAATACGGACTTATTCAAAAAATTGTTTGCTGGCATATTTTCAAACCTTTTCAAGCAAAAAGTCGCTATGGTCCACTTACTCTATGCTAAAGTCCTGTCTACTAATAACGTATGGTCCTAAAGTTTTTGGAAACATGTTAATTGATTCGTTTTTATACCCAATGCCATTTAATCAAGTTTCCATGGAAACTAAAACGTCACAAGTAATCAAATTTGATTTGCCAATTTAGTTTTGCGAATCGATTGTAGCAAAATGTCTTTCAAATTAGATATCCGTAAAGGTATTTACAATCTAGTTGGACGAATACCTAAGCGTGATATTGTTACAATCTACCGAGAGCAAACTGTAGGGAAGTCAACCATTTACAACACTATAAGGAATTGCGAAGAGGGTATACCATGCATTAATTTACCCAAAAGCGGTACACTAAGAATTTTGAGACGAATAAGAAAAAGAAGACTGATGGAAGCAGCGAAAGAAAAAGTTGGAGTTTCTCAGAGAAAATTAGCCCGGAGATTTGGTATTTCGAAGATTTGGTATTTTATGAACAATTGATCGCACAAACTTAGTGTTTGGAAAGAGAAGAAAGGCACCAAAACTCACCGCAGACTAGTTAGAAAGAATTCTGCATTGTTGTCGCGCATTAAGGCGCATACACTTTGATAATAAATTAATTCTAATGGATGATGAGAAATATTTTACCATATCCCATTCATATATTAAAGGAAACGATGGGTTTTAGAACGACGAGATTAGAAAATACACCAGACAATGTTACGTTTAAAGGTAAATCGAAATTTGAGGATGAAAATTTTTGTGTGGTGTGCCATTTCTGAAACACGATTTATCTCACAGCAATTGGTCATGTTCGAGGAAAAAGCCTTAAACGCAGACCGTTATATTCAAAGATGTCTCACTAAATTACTTAATTTTTTAAATACACATCATGCCAACGATAATATAATGTTTTGGCCTGATCTAGCTTCATGCCATAATGCTGATGTTACCAGACAGTGGTTAAATGAAAATAACATAGACTTTGTACCTAAGTTGGACAATCCTCCTAATGTACTTCAGACTAGACCAATAGAAGAATTCTGGTCAATACTATCGAGGAAGTGTACGATACAGGATGGAAAGTTACAAATGAAGATCAAATGCAACGTCGCATCTTCCAAAAGATTAGCGAAATTGATCCTGAAGTTGTCCAAAGGAAGATGGGACTAGTCCGAAGAAAATGACGACTTATTGAGAATAATAGGCCACTATCCACAATGTAATTAGTAATTATTTTTTGTTATTGGTGTCGTTAATTATTGTAGCATTTATTTTTCAAATTAAATGAGTTTGGAAAAAATTATTAGCATTTAAAAATTTTCCAAAAACTTTAGGACCATACGTTACACAATAACGTAGATATTTCCAAATTTACGAAATTATACGCATTTCTCAAAAAAGAAACGTATAACCTGAAACCGAAAAAATCCAAGGTATTAGAAAGTCATGAAATTGACAAATTTATTCATGAAGCCCCTGATAACTCATTTCTGTTAATGAAGGTACGTACACAATATGTTTCATTAATCGATATTATTCTATTATTCTATAATATGTTTTACAGGCAGTAGTAATATTGGGCATTTCTGGCGCTTGTCGCCGCGATGAATTATGTAAAATGTTAATTGATCATATCGAGTTTAAACATGAAATGGTACTTGTTAATGTACCAGAGACCAAAACTAATATTTCTCGACGTTTTGTGGTGATCAATCCAGAATGGATAAATTTATTGTTAAAATACAAAAATTTAAGAGTAGGGACAAATAAACCTTTCTTTTTGACCTACAGAAATGGGAAATGTATTAATTCACCTATTGGTCTTAATACAATTGGCAAAATACCTTGCTCTGTGGCACAGTACCTTCAGCTAGAGGCTCCACAGGCCTACACTGGTCATTGCTTTCGAAGAAGTTCAGCTACTTTACTTGCAAACAACGGTGGCGATTTACTGACTCTTAAAAAATTTGGCGGTTGGAGATCTTCAAGCGTGGCCGAAGGTTACGTCGATGACTCTGTGCAGAGTAAAATTAACGTAGCTGAAAGATTGATGCAACCAGCTCCGGGACCTTCATCTCAAGTTGAAAACTATACAATCTCTGAAACTCTTAATGTGTCGCACACTATATCTAAACCCGATGCGGTGGAAAGTTCGGGAATTTGCATTTCAAATTGTACTAATTGTACGATAAATGTGTACAATAATAACCCTGCTTAAGTCGATGTAGATCGTTCACAATAAATAATTATGTATTGATTTATTTATGACAGTGTTTTTTTGCCGTTTTCCCGGTCTACTAGACCGGGAAATACGGATTTCCGGTTGTCAATAGAGTGCGTCAAATGTCACTTTCGAGGCGGTGAGTTCAAAAACCAAGTTTACAGAAACTAAGTTTTATTAGACGGTGGTGGGATCAGCCCTTAGTAAGTGCTGGCACACACACACACGTCGGCCTCGACCCTTTGCTAGATTGTTTGATTAACGATTACTTTCGTCGATTTATATATCACACGCGCTATTTTTACGTCTGATCCGTATGAGTGTACGCTTTCGACTGACTTGACATTATATTATATTATCTGTGTTTTAAATGAGTACGATCTGTGTCTTATTTCCTTATTAGGTTTTAATGACTTTTCATAATCTAACTTGGTATTAAGCGATGTGCTTTGCCTTTTTACGAACAAAAATGACGATGCCAATTATTACGTAAAATACGTGTTTGTTTGAATTATGATTACTCGGGCCAGTTATTCATACTGGCAGCCTTGGACCTTTTCCGATTGTTATTGATATTACAACAGCGTGGATTCTCGATTTACGACCTGCTGGTTGTTGAGAGGGTTCGGCGTGATTCTAACATTGTAATTGATTTTATTCACAAAATCACTGGCTCATATACGTTGTAACGGTACTTGTGTCGGTAAGTTTTTACCCGTAAGCAGAAAACTTATGTGTATGCAACTTCGGGTAAGTCCAAGGTTTAGATAATAAAGTTACTGGTATTTTACGGTTCAAGACAAGCACGGTCAAATGATATTTATTCTAAAAAGCGAGGTCATATATAAATTAGCTTTACTGGGTCACCACAATTATTTAAAAAAAAGGCCAAATTAGTTTATTTATTAATAATTCAATAATTAGTGAGTTTAACGACTTTACTGATCAACGTACAAATTTAGAATGATACATTTTCACACTATCCTAATAATGAACAATAGAGAGATTAATAATATAATGAACAATGTATAATAACAGATAATAAATTGCTGGCGTGTTACACATATACACTAAGAAGCATTATAAATAAAATAGGAATATAATATAAGATATACGGGGTGATCATCATATGCCTACAAAAATATTCGGGAGGAAGTATCCAGGTGCTAAATTAACCTTTGCATTTCCACGCCGGTTATTGCACCAGAACAGTGGAATAAGTTAACTAGTACGGGACCTTCTGGGGCTAGGACTCTATGGAGATGATGTCCAGGTACTTAGATAATCGTGAGCCTCCACGCCGGTTATTGCACCAGACCAGTGGAGAAATTAAATAAGCACTAGGTCTCCGTTTACTGGGGGAACTCTCTGGAGAAGATGTCCAGGTGCTAGATTAACTTCTGTATTTCCACGCCGGTTATTAACCAGAACAGTGGAATAAGTTAACTAGTACAGGACCTTCTGGGGCTAAGACTCCATGGAGATGATGTCCAGATACTTAGATAATCGTGAACCTCCACGCCGGTTATTGCACCAGAACAGTGGGGAAATTAAATAAGCACTTGGTCTCCGTTTACTGGGGGAACTCCCTGGAGAAGATGTCCAGGTGCTAGGTTACGTCTAGTGAACGGGGTCGGTACGGTATGCTAGGCAATGCCTTGCGAACGGGTCGGTACGGGATGCTAGGCGATGCCTTGCGAACGGGGTCGGTGCGGAGTGCTAAGTTCAGGATACTTAGCCCTGGAGAAACAACCAGGTCGGGGTTTCCTAGTTGCTAGTGTTTCTGAGTCGCGGAAGGAACTGTCCGTTCCGAGGCCGGAACGCTGGTTTTATTGAGGCCGTCCCCTCTCTTACTGCTATGTTAGGAGTGGGATCTGTGTAGTGGGGTTACGTCGCGCACGCAACCGCTGTCGGCGTGACGTCACGACTGGAGCTCTGTCGTTCTCTTTTTAATTTTCGTATAGGAGGATTCACATTTTCTACATGAAATTTCATATCCGCTATGCGTAAAATTTCATGTCGTTACAACGTATGAGGCCGATGCGCAGGAGGGATTCCTCAATTACATTTGTTTGGGGGTTGCGCTATATCTAAAGCGTCAACTACATTAGTAACTGCTTCGTCTAATTGGTCGAACACGAAAGCGACTCGTCCGTCTACTTTTGTTCACTAATATAATATAGGTGAATGGTTGATAATTTACGATTATTTGTGGTGTGTAACGGTCTGGTTTTGCCACCGACAGAAACTGCCTTTTAATAATTAATTTGGCGCACAGACCTCCACTGTAGGCGACCGTACTCACACTTTTTTTTTGGGCGTGACGTCTCGACGACGTTTTAAAAATCCGGCGAGCGAAACGCCGCCATGAGGACAGAAACCAGTTGTCTTCCTTATAGTACAGAGGTGCCAGAGGTCGCCGTTTTAATTGGTATACTACCATCCGGTTTCCGGGGTATAAAACGGGAACTCAGATAACCACCCTTGAGGGTGGCAAGGCAAGGTACTATCCATACGCTCACAACATCCGAGTAAGTAATTAAACCCGACATTTTTTTTTCTTTTCGTAAAGCCACGTGTCCGGCCATTGTTACTAAGGCCATGTGCTTTGCAGGCGTTTTTTTCGGGGTAAGGGCTAAGTAGCTCAGCCAGCCATGTCTTGGCTAGGGGCAGCGACCATCCTGCCAGAGTTGCTCTGAGGTTTGGAATCCAGCGACGGCGTCCTCGACGATCGCGGCCGCCGCCCGTCCTAAGAACCAGAGTCCGCCAGCGAAGTCACACAGACGAGGAACAGAGGCCAGATCTTTGTATTTAATTTTTTGTTGTTCTCATTTGATACTTTTAATTTCATTTGATATATCGTTTTTTTCTTTTGTGTAAAATTTGCGTTACGTGTTTCGTGCTGTAAGTGTTTTGCGCTTGTGTAAGAAAAAGGTCGCTCCGACGGCCCTTTGAATCGCGCGATTAGGTGTTCGCGATATTCGATCGAATATGGGGAACCCTGCGTGATAAGGTCGCGGGAGGAGGTATTTATTTCAGGAAGCGTAGGCACGGTGTCCTGTCTTTTGTGTGAATAAACGCAGATATTTTACACCACAAAATTCACACCTGTTATTTTTTGTTCCCCCCACGTTTTCTCGATAGGGCATTCTTTTCAGTTTTCAGTTCCTATTCTCACTGCGAGATTTAAATCTGGTGGTGTTGGCGCCATATGCTCAGCCGTCGCGACAGTTCGTAATTTCTGAACTTCGCTGACTGTCTGTCGTCCACCCACGCAGGTAGGGTGGAGCCTCCCTTTGCGACGAAGTAGGGACGAGGTTAAAATTACGTGGAGCCTTTTTTTAACCCCCCCACTCTCTGACACCGAGAGCCTGGCCCTCGTCACTGCTTCGAAGGGACCCTCCACTCGCTCCACGGCCTAACGCGCTGATTGCCCTTCAGGCACGTCACAGGTGTATTAAACGCACTACTTTCTGTCAATTTAAAGCAGTGCAGGAGGCGATTCCACAATTACATTTGTTTGGGGGTTGTGCTATATTTAGTGCGTCTACTACAATTGTAACTGCGTTGTCTAATAGGTCGAACATGAAAGCGACTCGTCCGTCTACTTTTGTTCACTGGACAAACATTCAACCATTCAACCAGGTGAATGGTTGATAATTTACGATTATTTGAGGTGTATTGAACACACTACTTTCTGTCAATTTGAAGCAGTGCAGGAGGCGATTCCACAATTACATTTGTTTGGAGGTTGCGCTATATGTAATGCGTCAACTACATTTGTAACTGATTTGTCTAATTGGTGGAACACGATAGCGACTCGTCCGTCTACTTTTGTTCACTAATAGAATATAGGTGAATGGTTGATATTATGGTGGTTTATTGGATAAAATAACACTCCCGTGAATTGATACCGAAACTGACTTGTGAATGTTGCCCCGGTTGTTTTGCAATGTTATTTTGTCTCGTACCTATAATTCTGCGTGTTTTTAGGTACAACTGCGTTGATTCGTATTTTCTGGCGGAGAATTACCGTAACGCGTGACTTTTGTATTCGCTTGAGAACTATCGTGACTATATTATCTCGCGGACCGACGTAACATTTTGTTTTCGCTTATAAACGCTCACGGGCGTTACCTAATACCTCTCCCCTCGTCTACATACAGCTATAATTCTCGCTTCCCTCTCACGGTGATCTCGAAAGGAAAAGTTCCACTAGGGATCTGGTTTTTGTTAAAGCTAACTGTCTGGGCACATATCTAACGGGTGGTGCCCATATGTGATGCCCCAATGGAATATTTGGACATCGCGTATCTGCATATTTTGGCTTTGCCACGCCTTTGTCGTGTTCATTCGAATACCTTACAGATCTCCCCATTTTGTAATTATACTTAAAGAAATTATTAATTGATGGCATTATTATTCAATTAATACGTGGAATTACTAAATCTCTCAGTCATCACAACATATACACAACCTGGTATCACGGCGATCGTCTCGTTGCTGGTACCTAGTCTGCTTTGGCTGAAATATATACACTATAACCGACAACGATGGGATGATTCAAGAATATATTACGAACGCTTTATATATTTTTAATATTGTATGTGCGCTGCCTTCGCGCGTTACATTTTTCTACGGTACATAAATATATGTGGGTAATCTAGGCAAGTGTTCTATAGACAAACAGTACTACAAATAAATAAAGAGAAAAAAAAATGTCGATTGCGGGTAGGGTTTCTACCACGCCATGTATAGTAATCGGTGAATACGAGGATATATGTGTATAAATGCTAGGTACAAACAAATAACACTGGTTATTACTGGCACTTAGAATTGCATGTTCTTATCGTTGAAGGGCGCACTTACACGTTACTCTGCTTTTTTTTTTCACTGTTAACGCGCACATTTGTTTTTACGTCTGCGCGGCCGCGCTTCATCCCTTCGCTTCCACCATTTCTGGCGACCTTGGCGCACGCTTTCAGCCTCTCGGCTGCCCCGGCGGCGAGCCCTGCGTGCCTTCACGCTGGCTATATCCTCTAATTCACGGCATGCCTCCGATCCTGGGGTTGGTGACCTCTCCATGTCGAGCCACTCGATGACGGCCAGCTCCTCTGGACGTGGTTCGGCTACCTTCATGCCGTGATCTCCGGTTCCATTGGCGCATTGGCCATAATTATAACCTGTTGCAAGATCCGTGGTGGCTGGTAGGGCGGAATCACCAAGAGTTTCATCGGACTCCTGGTCCTGGGTGTCGTCGGCCTCAGTCTCCTGGGCTCGGTCGGTGGTGCGTCGTCTGTTTGCATGGTGGTGTATTGAGGGCGGTAGTCGGCGTAATGATTTCTGAAATTTTAGTTAGTGCCGAAGGGAGGGTGAACTGGTGGTCATTTTTTTGTTGTTACATTTTATGGGGTCCGCAACGTGCGGGAATTTTGTACAGGGTCGGGGTGACGTTTTCTGCGGGAAAGCATCCCCCTTTCTTTTCTACGGGTTCATTTCGGTGTTGTGCCCGTTTGTCCAGCGATACGGCCGCAGCGAATGAATGTTGTAAACGCCCTTGGTGGCGGCGTTGTGACAGTGCTTTATTCGGTACGTGTTCGGGTGGGTTTGTTTGTCCACTATGTACGGCCCTTCATAAAGCAATTGAAATTTGTAAGTGACCTTGTCCTCGGCCTTTGAGATGGGGTTCGTGCTAAGGAGCACCAGGTGGTATTTCTCATACTTGTCCACGTTGCGCGGATTTGCATCTGCATATTTATTACGTTTTCTCGCTTCTGCTCGGAGGTTTCTGCGCACTCTGCGCACGTTTTTGGAGCGGTGATTGTCCGTGATCTTGTTGGTAATAGAGCCTGCGGGCAACGGGGGTCTATTTGCGAACACGATTTCGTATGGGGAGTATCTTGTGGAGCAATGAAGCAGCGTATTAAAACATCTTTGGATGTCGTTCACATGCAGCGCCCATCCCGTGTAGCGTTGATGACAATAAGCCCGGAATATGCAGTAGGATGGAGCGATTTTTTTTTTCAAATTTGGACTTTCCTGTATTATCAATCTATGTCTTGATGGAACATAGTTAAGTGGGTAAAATATCATCAAATTCTAACTTCATCTTCAGGTGGCGCACTGATATCAAAGTTTGACAAAAAAGGTGATTTATTGGTTAAATATTTCAGGTAGGCGAGTAGTCTAGTAGTTCAGTTGAATATAGGAAACATACTTTTACATACATATTCTCCCCCAGCCCCTTCTCCACCCGCCCCTTCTCCCTCCAACTAATTATCACTTTATTTCGCACGTTATTCCCTCAATACCCAGGCAGTCACACTCAGTCATTCGGAGCGGACGTTTGTTAAAATAATCGCACGATTTGGATGTTAGTGATATGCCTAAAACGAGAAAGGATTCGTCGTGCCCTGTATTTGGTGGTCCAGAAATGTTAAAGGGTAGTGAAATAAAAAATAATAAACCTACATATGCAGATATTATAAAGTATTATCTGTGGATAAGAAATGACTTGCTATGGCTGTCTAATGGAAAGGATCCCTCGATAAATGACGTGTGTGAAGTAATTGCTGCTGATTTAAGAAAGCTTGGAATAAAGCTTCTATTCCTATTATATCTGAACAACAAATTAAAAGCAGACTAGCACAATATTATCAGAAATATAAAAAAATTAAGAAATGTCGAGTAAATAAAAAGAAAACTGAGTTTTACGAAGATGCAAGCAGAAATCTCTTTGACATTGCTGTGTGCAAATGCAGGTGTACCGATTATTGTAAGTGTTTAATGAAAATACCCAAAAAGGAGCTAGAATTCTTGGAAGATCAAAGGGGAAGCCGCAAAATGTATATCGGTCCAATAGATACAAAAACAACTAAAGTGTGGGAGCGCAGGCAATCAAGACTACAGAAAAGTAATTTCCTTCAAAAAGAGTGCGTTAAGGAAACTGTATGCCCCTCTCCGAAAACTACATTGACCTCAGATACTTCGTATGATAGCTTGTCAGATAGCAACCACGATCCGGATTTCTGCACTACAAGTTCAATGGAAGCAGTTCCGCCATCAAAACACAAAATGCAAGCCAAACAGATGAGGCATCGACTAGAAAATCTTGCCACTGCTTGTGACAGAACTGGTGTTTCTGATGAACGGCATCAATCATTGCAGTGATGCATTGCTAGTGCTGTTCTTCAAGATGTTGGCTTGATATCTAAGCAGGATACCTCAAAAGTAATAGATCGCAGCAAATTACGACGCGAGCGCAGGAAAATCAGAAAAGAGTTGCAGAGTTTTAGCTTGGTGGGTTCTGAGAATAAAATATGTGGCTTGTACTTTGATGGACGGAAAGATAAAACCATCGTTCAAGAAAAACATGGTAACAAGTACTACAGAAAAACCATAACAGAAGAACACATTGTTTTGCTGTCAGAGCCAGATTCTCAGTACATTGGTCACGTCGTGCCTCCTTCCGGAACAGCTATTTCTATAAAAAATAGCATTATGCAATTTCTAAATTTGCACTTCAATGATCTATATACTATTGTTGCCATTGGATGCGATGGAACTGCTGTCAATACGGGATCCAAGAATGGAGTAATTGCATTGATCGAGAGGCAGTTAAATCGACCCTTACATTGGTTTATATGTTTGTTACATGCCAACGAGTTACCATTGCGTCATCTTTTTAACTCTTTGGACGGCAGTACATCAGGTCCCAATACGTTTGGAGGAGTAATAGGCAAGATGTTACAGCACTGTGAAGATTTAGCTGTGGTGGAATTTGAGAAGAACGAGACTGTTTTACCTGAGATTGACGCGAAAATTCTAAGTACTGATCAAAAATATCTCCTTGAAATTTGTGTAGCTATTTCACAAGGTAAAGTTACAACTGATTTGGCTAATAAGCAACCAGGGAAGCTGGCACACTCCCGTTGGCTAACCTGCGCTAATAGAATATTGAGACTATATGTGGCAACAAGGTTCCCATCACAAAGTCTGGTCGAGCTTGTTACGTTCGTGATAAAAGTGTACGCGCCAACATGGTTCAGTATAAAAACGAAACCTTCGTGCAATTGCGGCCCAGATCATGTTCTAGGCATGATTAAAAGATGTTCCTATTTAAAAGACGAGCTAAAAACAATAGTGTTTCGAATAATACAGCGGAACTTTTATTTCGCACATTCCGAAAATATTTTAATAACGATGCTACAAGACGAAAGACAACTTGTTAAAGAATTAGCTTTAAGACGGATACTAAAGGCGCGAAAAACTACAAAGGGGAAGAAAGTAAGAGAGTTTTTGATCCCGAAATTAAACTTTGAAGCGAACAACTATTATGATTTGATAGATTGGACAAAAGAAAAAATATTCGAGCCGCCATTCACTTCAAAATATAGTGACAGTGAAATACGGGACAAAATTATGAGTAAAAATATAACTATCTCTAGTGAAAATTTTCCCTGTCATACACAAGCTGTGGAGAGAAGCGTAAAACTGGTCACTGAGGCTAGCTTAGCAGTTTGCGGAAATACAGCACGCGATGGATTTATCCGAGCAAGAATAAAATCGAGAAAAGAAATGCCAACGTTTGACACAAAATCGCAGTATTTGTCTGTTCAACTGTCAGCCCTAAATGCAGATGATACGATTTATGACTGAAATGATAAAAGAAACAACTTCCATTCTTGATATATTTGTATTTTCAATTCAGATAACAAAGTTATATTGAAAAAAAAAATTGTTATTTAGGTATTTTAAATATCAATCGTTTTCAAAATTTCAAGTCTTCTGCGCCACCTGAAGATCAGAATTTAAAAAAAATAAAAAAATATGTTTCGACAGCTATTTGTCCATAGAAACGTTTTATAATACAGAAACAATGAAATTCGGAAAAAATATTTTTTTACTCTTTACACTACACCCTATTGTACACCCTTGATAGACATGGATATAGGGGGTAGGTCTAATTGCCAAGATGGCGCACAGTGGTCGGAGTAGTATAGGATCACGGAAATAATTATGTAATCACTCTAAATATAGCTCATTAAGTATTTTCAATGTATTATTTATTAAAACTAAACGGTATTTGTCGGGATGGGAATACAGCGCATAAATGTGTCGTTAAATAAAAATAAAATTATATTGCAGAAAAAAGTACAACTAAAAAACAAAACAAAAATCGAAGACTTAATGACTACATGAAATGTGAATGGCATAAATATACATGATAATAAAAATAAATACCTTAACCCTCTAATTCCCAACTCCGCCTCAAGGTGGACAATACTAAATCCCATATAATGTTAAATTCAAATAAATTGGACATTAGAGAGTTACTTATCGCTTAATACTAAAGCTTGGGCATCTTCATGTAGGGGTACATGTTTTCGATTGAGTTTTGTTCTAAGTCTACTGATGAATGGGTCCGAGGAAGCCAGTAGCATATTAATAATATCTTCATTTGTAGATTCTCGATTACATTTTCTAGAGTGGCTTAACCTGTAATGACGGTAGTCTTTATTCCGAGCTTCTTGAGCTTCTTCTGTCAACATGCCGATCGGTAGCACAGCCATATTTATTATTTTACTGCCATGCATGAGGACTTTATGAACCGTATTGGGCATGTAGTACCAGCTATATAGACTGACGTACAATTCAGCAGTTTCGGTGCAATAGTTGTCAAATTTTTCGGCGTCAATTGTCGCACCCGAGTTTATTATTTGTAAAATTATACCAAATCTGTGAATTAAATTTTCATCTACTCCTGTGATTTCGGCTGTTATAGCTGGGTTATTGAAAAATCTTCTAGATGTGTTGCCGTCATTACTCGTGCCCATTCCTTGTTTCACGAAGCCCACTTTAAGGCCCAACTGTTTAAAGAATTCTTCTTGAATCCTTTTCTTCTCCACTTCTTTCTGCGGCTTAGTAGTTTGATTGGTTCTCCAGCTCTTAAAAGATTTATTGTATGCAATATGGAGTATACACTCCATGAATTTGATGCGCGCATGGAGGGGTGCCAAGCCCACCTTTAAGGCAACTTCGTCTTCAATTTTGCTACGCACCTTATTTAACTCGTTCATTTCTGTTGGTTTTGCTTTACAAATGAAACATACTGCATTAGAAGATGTGTCGGTGATAGTTTGTGCAATTTTGCCATCAATCATTGTCAAGAGAAGCTGGTGATGCACTTTGTAAGTTTTTCCATTCAATGATATCACGGTTTCGTCTAGGTTTGCTATTTCTGAATACATCCTTGAAATTTCGTTTTCTGTGCCCATTGTCGTTTCTTTACTGAATTGAAACTGTACGGGTCTACAGTATCTTGTCGAAGATGGACATGTATTTTTCCAATGAACTGAAGTATCGTTATCTTTTGTTGATAAACAAAGAGGAACTAGTGATGTTAAAAACATATTTGCATCTGTAATGTTTTCCTCGTTAAAAGTTTGTTTATACTCGGTGTGGCCGGATGAACCATCGCATCCCCATTTGGAAATAAGGACACATTCTTCACCCATACTTGCCAGTTCGTCTTCTGTTTTGGTCTTAAAAATTCTTTTTGTAGTATGGTCCAGCAAATCTTGTAAACCTATACAAGCGTAACTTTCAGTAATTTCAATATCCGCAGGGTAACATTCTTTCTTAGCGTCTAATACTTTATCATAACTTGGAAAAATATCACATCCTAAATCTTTTACCGCATTTCTAATAATTTGATATTGATGTTTTGATAATGATGCATCTAACAATAAAGCCAATGCTTTCTCTGGTGTTAATGATATAGATGTGATAGATTTGTCATTAAATTTATCTGCAGCTCTAGTAATGAGTTTTTCTGGAAAACTCTCACACAAACTTTTGACTTTATAGCGTTTGGTTCGGTCACAACACTCATCAAAAGGTTTTTCTGGACGACCGCTGCGTCATTTCTTCGAAGGCCCTGGTTCATTTTCTGCAATATCAGGTTGTATAGGATTTACAGTGATAACAAAAGTATTCTGCAACCATTTCTGATATTTATTAAGAAATGTCTTCTTATTCCTTGCAGCCGCTTGCCATCTCTTCGTGAATTTGGGCAAGAAATTTCGACTCAATTCCTTGTAAATTTCCTCCAAAACTATCTCCTTCAGGTTCGGATAGGAGCGTCTGATATTGTCGAGACACTTATATACGTCACGATTGCTCGAAAGTACGATTTCAACTAATTCCGTGTATAAAATGGTAAAACTCGCCATGGTTCACAAAATGACAGTACTTTCTGATAAATAGATTTAAATGAAATGGATAACATTAAATTACTTATTTTTTAGCAGGTAATCAGTAACTGTTTATCAATAATAAACAAAACAAAATCTGTAGTCAAGGGAGGCTGAAGTTGTTGTTTACTTCCATCACAACGTGTACGAACAAAAGCACACGCCAAGCTACTTGATCGAAGAGTTTGTTCATCGCACGTTTTTTTTCTTACATTAACGAGGTCATTAATTTGAGTGGCTTCTAATTCTAAGACCGCAGTTTATTGCAACTGGAATCAATTGTAATATGTGCATAAGATTTCAGAGAATTTTTTAAGGTATATTAGAAGACAGCGGTCGACAGCGAAAATAACTATCAGTCATTGGTTTGATAAAAACTAGTAGTAAAATTATATATTTCTTTAAAATTGTTTTTTGACTTAGTCAATAATAAATATCTATATTTTTTCTATATATTTTAATAGTCTATAGTTAACCTAAACAAAAATAAATAAAAAGTTCTGCGAACATGAAATAAGTACCGAATACTTTGTATATGTAAATAGCATTTTTCTATTATTATATTGTAAAATTGTGAGTGCTCCGTAGTTTTGCTTCGATACCATGATACTCTTACAATATTACACATTATGTTAGACATCTTTTGAGGTACATTTTTTTAAGTCGCTATTATAGAAATACTACATCAGTTAGACGATTAATTGACCTTCCAAAAACTGATTTATTTCCGCTCTCCGACCACTGTGTGGCGCTACAAAACAAAAACCAAGTGACGATGCTCTGTGTAAATACTACTCTGTAGCAGTTAAATAGTAGTTTGTACAACTAGAGTGGATACGATGCCCATATCGCACGAGGTGGAGTTTGGCGCACGACGCCGCAGGCGGAGTGCGCCAAACCTCCGAGTGCGATATGGGCAATCCACTCGAGTTGTACACACTACTTTTTCTACGACAAAAACGAATAACAATGTTATGTAAATGGTATTTACTAATAAATGTCAGTGTGATACATTTGAATGTAATTCATCATTCAATACATTTAATATATTAGAAATAATATAATATAATATACTTTGCCTTCGACTTTTCCGGAAGTAATGATTTATATGTATCATTCGCGGACTGCCGAATATCGGGGGGTGTACAGCTTAATGATGAATCGCTTTCATTTGAAATCATAATTCAGCACTGTAAAGATAATTGTAATAATGTCGATTTGACTTTTTGCTTATTAATTTGTCGTTGACAACTATGACAAATTTATGAAAAAACATGTTGCTCTGCAATTTTCCATCTCTCTGATTGGTGGATATCATATCCGCACACGTGTGTGGGAATGAAAATATATCCATATTGTTCATTGTAATAGGCCACATATATGTATAGTAGTCTATGAAAGAATATGCTAATATACATATAGGAGTAGAAAAAAGTTCATTACGTGTGCATCGTGTAACAGTGATTAGCACGCAAATTGTGTTCTAAAAATTCCAGGAACACATGTGGATTTAAGTGGAAACATACATTGTTGCAAAAACATAATCTCTGAAGTGGAGCAGCAAACCCCAATTACTAGCAAAGATTTACTGTGTGACAAAGTAAGCTACCTAGAGAGTCTGATACATAAAAATGAAATAGTGGTTGAATTAAGGGATAAAATTGACATTTTGAAGCGTAATATAAAATTGCTAGACGCCACAATCGTGTCTCCACCTGGCAGTAAAACTGTCAACCCCCTACACCGATTATCCCAATACAGACATCCACGTGACACCTGTAGCCGATTCGGATCACCAAAGCAACAAAATATTGAAGGACCTGAAAAAAATCGGGGATTCCAACACAAATCCGATACGAATCAAGTCGGCTACGAGGCACACGAAGGTGATAGCCACATTGCAGCCACAATCAACCGCTTCTGGTGTGGAACGGAACTCGACCGCTGATGATAAAGACCAGGCAAAAAAGTCAACGCAACCAGAAATAACTACGACAGCAAAAAAAAACAACAAACAAGCCTCCACTGACCTCGATGATCCAGATGATAACTTCACCATCCACGAACCCCGGAAGAATCGTCGGAGAGATAGAGTTCTATCTCGAGGGACCGGTGAAAACACGGGTATAGCGGGAAATTCGCTGAAGACATGGCTGTACATCGGGAGAGTACGAGCAAATGTGACCGAAGAAGACATGAAAAAGCACATCTACACGATCCTGCTGCACCACCACTTCTCATGTGATAAAATTAAAACGATATCGGGAGTAAACAGGTTTTGTATTTCCGCAGATTTCTCCGAACATAAAAAAACTAATCGTACCTCAACACTGGCCTCAAAACGTAATTATATCGAGATATATTTTTCGAAAGGTCGCCACCCCCCAGAAAGACACATAAAGTGTCAAATCGCTACAACGAACGAAGTCTAGATATTTTATACCTTAATATACAATCGTTAACATCCAAAATTAATGAACTAGAGGCTGCACTGAGTAGCCACCAAAACATATTCTCCATTGTTTGCTTGAGTGAACACTGGTTCTTGAGTAATGACATTGACAATGTATGTCTTAGTCATCATAAAGTAGCATCACACTTTTTACGATCAAAAATAATACATGGTGGAGCTGTGATCTTAATTAATAAACACATGCCGTTCAAAGATATTAACCTAACGAAATTCTCAGTTGAACTACACTGTGAAGGGGCCGGCATTTTACTAGCTGACCTTAATTTAATTGTTTTAAATGTTTATCGTTCCCCCTTCGGGAGATTTTAATATATATTTGACTGTACTTTCCCAGGTCTTTAAAGAAATCGATAGTGCTAAAGTTTTTATTGTCTTGACTGGCGATTTGAATGTTAAGTTTAACAAACCAGACCCAAATCTGCCAACATTGCTAGACTTTATGGGTAGTTATGGCCTACGTAAAACCACCAGGGAAGACAATTGCATAGACAATGCTTTTACAAACTGGAACCAGGACCGCCTTGCGGAAAAACCTTTCAAATGTTCTATGTCTGATCATCACAGTGCCATAGATATTAGTTTAAATTTCACCTGTCGACCAGATAAAACTCATAACAAGTTAATCCGCTATATAACCAGCAAGGGCAAAGCTCACCTGCATACTCTTGTTACCGCTGTGGACTGGAATCTAATTCTTGCCAGCAGCCCAGATGCAAATGACCAATACAGCAATTTTCTGGACGCTTTCCTACATTGCTGGAACTTAACCTTCCCAACTTCCAAACGGACTAACAACTCTAAAACTGTTAACATGAAATGGTTTACACCAGAACTGAACAACATGAGGGACAAACTCCTGTTCCTAAATGAAGCTTGCAAACACCAACGTAACCTAGACCTACTTGAGCTAAGGAACAACTTAAGGCAGCGATACCGGAGAGCTCTCAGGGAGGCTAGAATTGCGACAGCAGATAGGTATATATTAAAGGCTAGCAATAAATATAGAGCTAGCTGGAAAATCATAAACAATATGCGTGCTAATCAATTCTGTGATAAAACATCCACCTGTGATATTAGTGTCGACAACTTAAACACCTTCTTTTGTGACGTTGCAGATAACATAGTTAATTACCTGCCGAAACTTGATATCAGTCCTGTTTCTCTACTGTGAAAGTCCTTTGTGGCGTATAGCCCCACCTTTAACTTCAAACAAGTATCGTCTGTGCAAGTTAGAGACGCTATTACTGGCCTGAGGTGCAGTGGGAGCACGGATATAGACAATTTAAGCACAGATGTTATTAAATCAGTGAAGTCAGCAATCGTAGAACCCCTAACAAGGCTCACGAACTCTTGAATTAATCAAGCTGTGTTTCCCGAAAGAATGAAACTAGCAAAGATAATCCCAATACACAAAAAGGGAAGCAAATTTGATCCCAATAACTTTAGACCTATCGCTATGGCAACCCCGTAAACTTTTAACGAACGGTTTAGCATAGACACCCTGTAGATTAATAACTTTGCGGCCTGACCACCATCTGAAGGTATGTTTTTTGTTTCTTCCCAGATGTGCTTTTATTAATTACCTCCGAACCTCTCTAAAGGCCCAAAGGTACAGGACTACTGTACGGGGAAGTACGTGGCTCATAGTTACTTAAGTAATCTGAAGCGTCCCCCGTGTATTACTACTGGAAGCCGGTCCGTAGGGAGCAGATTCCGGACATTCCGACTGATTGCAGTGGCGGAGAGGCAGCCAGCGCCCATAGGCGTGCCGATCCCGACCTGCGGAATTTTGAAGCCGGCACTACCAGAGACAGATAGGCTCATTCTTATTATTCTTTTTATCCTTGGTTATTATTCTTAGTATTGTATTGTTTCGGGCATTTAGTCATTGGCGGTTCCTAGTCAGTTACCGTGTGTGTTACCGTACCATAGTCTGTGTTGCGTAACGGCGTTGAGCCGAGTATAAGCGTCGCGATTGACTGCGCAGTGCAATGAGCGGTTATCCCGTGGCGTAAGCGTCACCTACCCCTCGCGGCGATGGTTCGTTTTTGTCTTGGAAATTTGTAAGTAGGCGGTCGTGAGGAGCCCCGACTGCAATGTTAAGATTTTAAATTGTTTCTCAACAATTACGAATAAATATTTAATTTGTGGGGTTATTTCGCAATTTTCTTAAACTACCCTTGAATCACCCGGTCGCTCTGTATTATAAATTGCGTGGCGCCCCCTCCATCCTTAGCTGAACGGCCCAGCCCGTCTCCACTGAAGTCAGCAGGGCCAGAGCAACCGTGATAGGGTGATACAGTACTATCGATGAAAATTATTTATATCGGATACTCAACGACATTTTGAGGACGTCACAATGTCTCAATTCATTAAAACTAACATGTTCCAGAAACGCTGTCAGTTATCATGGTATTAAAATTTTTCAACTCGCTCCCCACATCAGTCCGGAATCTTCAAAAAAAAAAAAAGTCAAAACTAAAATCATTCTTAATCCAAAAACAATACTACGATTGGGACATTCTTTTAAACGACGATATAACTATCTAATTATTATATAGTCTGAATGTCTATTATGCCTTTGTTGTTATTATGCTCACTCTGTGTATTTTTAATAACCTGTGTAAACATGAATAATGTACATAGCACCAATAAATTATTAATATTATTCTTCGCAACCATTTCTACCCAAATGTATGCAACCAAATTCGCATGCCCCCCCCTTTTTATTTTGTGCGCACGGCAAGGAGGTCGCCACATGTAACACGCAATCGAGAGTCTCCTGTACGGCCTGAGAGTGTTAGGTCAGAATAAACATACGGACAACACCGGGTGTTTCATTCTCCTAACCCATTAGTTTGCAGGGGCTCAGAACAAATTCAGACGCAACAGGGCGTTCCACAACCGGGACGCTGCGAGAATTCGCAACATGGTCCTTAAGCACCGGATTTAATTCGCAAACGTGGAATCGTGTCGAGCTCACGAGGAGCGTCCATAGTTCCAGTCCGCCGCCGAAGTCAAGCCAACGCAACGCAGAAAGGAAACGACGACGGGGAATCTGATCAACTACATCACAACAACCCACGCTCGACAAGCCTGAACAAGTCGAAGCGTGCAGCAGAACACACACACACACACACAGAAAGTACACACACGTGAGATCATCCTATTATTTATTCCTCAGCTATATTAGATTCAGTTTGTGCAATATGAATGAATTGAAAACGTTAAATTACAAGCGCGGTAGCGTGACTACCCAATTAGTACTATTTTCAAGGTATTTAAATAATCTAGAGTCTGACAATTTAACGAGATTAGAACTAGAATCACTGCAGCAGAGATATGTAAAAATTTAACAATTATATGATACGTTTAACGAAATTCAATCGGAAATAGACACGTTAGAAAGTGATGAAGCAAAAAACCACGATGCACGAGAATCATTTCAAAACATGTATTTCACACTCACAAGTCAAGCTGCACACATTTTATTTAAAAACAATCACGATGCTCGGTCCAGCTCAGGTGGATCAATTAGAAGTAACCATTCCCAGACGCTTCATACTCAATTAAGTAATGTTAAATTGCCACAAATGGATTTGCTGACGTTTGACGGTACATTTACGCACTGGAGGGAATTTTCTGATGTTTTTTCTGCTTTAATTCACAATAACAATGAACTGTCGAATGGACAGAAACTTATTTATTTACGTAGCACGTTAAGGGGAGAACCTGCCAATCGGTTGAAGTCGCTAAGCACATCCGACGCCAATTACACAATTGCGTGGGAGGCACTAAAGAAAAGATACGACAATACACGGCGTATTATTGATAATCATGTTCAAAACTTGTTAGACACAGAACCAATTGGCAAGGACTCCAAGGATTCACACAAGACCCTTAGGTCATTTATTAGCACAATTGAGAACAACATAGATTGCCTTAAAGCACTCGGGCAACCAACCGAGGCATGGGATGCATTGTTAATTCCAATTATCATTAACAAATTAGATCTTTTCACCATTAAGGAATGGAAACACAAAATTAATGCAAGGCCAAATGCAAACAATATTTTACCCACGTACACAGAGTTACTGGATTTTTTACATACAAGACAGGAATCCTTTTATCCAGAATATATTTATCACCAAAATTCTATCGTCAAAACTTGTACCGGCGAAACGATGACGCAATTTAAAGCGGACATCCCCGCCTTCAAAGAATTTAAATCCGATAAAAATATTAACGTTCTCCTATATGATTGATAAGACTAATAGGTCTTAAAGACATAGCTAATTTAAAATTAATAATGGACCCAAATGAACAAATACTCTATAACGACCATGTTGAAATTCCTTATTTCCATAGAAATCCGAATGAAACAGACTTTGAAATAAATGCTCATGAAATTTCGGTAGTGAAAATCCCAGTGTCCTAAAAAGAAGGTAACATAATTATTGACGAATTCAAATCAGACGGAATATACATTCCCACTTCGCAGACAACTGCCGAGAACGGTTTCGCAAAAATCGAAATCCATAATTACAGTTGTTCGGGCGCATCACCGGTTGCCGCGTGGACGGTCTGTTCGTCCTCATCGTCGCCCCGAGAGGGCGCGACGTGTGCGGTTTCGCCGTCCCTCTCGCGCGTACAAAAAACACCGAAATTCTTTTCGAGCGCGCCGCTAGAAAAATCTCGCGTATCTGTTATCTGTGCACGTGCGTGTGTAGAGCGCAATTGAAAATTCGTTTAACTCTTCCGTAAAATTAAGTGACTATATACGCGAGTGAAACTCATTTTTAACAACTATCATTATCGCCACCGTCTTGTCTTCGATAGACGACATCTTCGCCTCTTCCGTAGAGGAAGGGTGCCACCAGAGCGTACCTGGACCATCCCGTTGGGAACACCAAGGTACAATAAACTTATATAATTGATAAAAACAATAACTTGTGGATATTAGTGGCTAGCGCCCTAATATTTTTGGTGCCGAAACCAGGGAACTTTAGATCCCTTCGCCCCTGCTCGCCATATTTTGAGTTTTTTATTCTCCAATTAATAAACTCATTGCTGCTTTGCGGCGCCAATTAATTGAAATTGCTGGTGTGCGCCTTCCAGCGCACACCAGCCCAATGTCCCGTCAATGTTGCCCCGCATTATGTTGCCATCGTTCGACGGCCTCCTCGATGACTGGCCGGCCTTCATCGCGCTGTTTGACTCGCTGGTGCACGATGACGCCTCTGTCCCTGCAGCGCAGAAATTACAGTATTTAAAATCATCTTTGCGAGGCGAGGCCCTATCCACCATTGCTGACCTCGACATGCGAGCTGAGAATTACCCGCTTGCCTATCGAGTTTTAAAGGCCCGGTATCATAACCCTAGACGGCTCGCTGCCATGTATCTCGGCAACATCACGGGGTTCTCGCCCATCGCCTCCGCCTCCGCGTCTCAACTGCGTAAGTTTCTGGATGTCCATCAGACCGCTGTCAGCGCTCTCATCGCCTTGCCCTTGGGGGACCTATCTGATTTTCTGCTGCTTTCACTCGCCTTGAATAATCTGGATGGCCAAACGAGAACCGCGTTTGAGCAGCAACTCGCCCTGGATCAGCTCCCCACCTATCAGCAGCTGGTGGAGTTCATCTCTCATCGCGTAAGGATCGCCGAGCTACACGCTGTCACTTCGAGACCCTCCGGAGCGACTCGCCATCAATCGCCATCGAGCTCTCGGTCACCTTCTCGGCCACCCTCTCGATCCCAACTTCCCTCACGTCCTCACCCCTTGCCGAGTCCACCGTCGTCCCGGTCAGCAGTGCTTCATCAACAGCCTACCGAGAAAAGGTGCCAGTTTTGCGCCGATCCGCATCACACAATTCGGCAGTGCACCCGGTTCAAGCACTTGTGTGCCACCGACCGACACATCGCCGTAGTGTCTCGTCGCCTCTGCTGGAACTGCCTTAGTGCTTTTCACATCACTGCCCACTGCCTTTCCACTGGCCGATGTCACGTATGTCGTGACCGTCATCATACGCTGTTGCATGTGGCTGATCCTTCCTCTGCTCAACGTCCATCCTCTTCACCACTACAGCAAAGTGCCCATCCAGAGCAGCAGCCTCAGCCTCCTAGGAGTCACCCTCTTGTGGTGTCGGCATCCACCTCCCGGCGGCCAGAAGGGAGTCTCCGAGGATCGGAGGGCCGTCACACCTCTCCTCCTGCACCCAGGTCTCATCGTTCTCGATCGAAGTCTTCAGGATCGTCAACATCGTCGGCTTCGCAATGACTATCTCCACTTCCGGTTTCCCAGCTCTCTTCCTCAGCGTGCCCTGCAACTCCCCGAGAGGTGCTTCTCGCCACTGCTCGAGTAGTTGTTTTCGACGCCACCGGTTATACCCATCACCTGCGTGCATTGCTGGATTCCGGTAGCAAAACCAGCTTCATGACCGCCGAATGCGCCGGATATCTTCGCCTGCCACCTAAGGCCGTGCATGTACCTCTTAGCGGTTTGGGAAATGTCACATTGCCCTCTGTTCGTCACACCGTCACCACCACCATCATGCACGACGGAGATCCTCCCCGCCTGCCTGTGACGTTCTTCGTCATCAATCAAATCACCGCTCGTAGTCCTCCACAGCCCTTGCCTATTGAGGAATGGCCTCACCTTCACCACTTGAATCTCGCTGACCCTGACTTCCATCGCTCCCTCCATGTTGACCTACTGCTCGGAGCTGACGTCTATCCGCTACTGCACCGACCTGGCTACATGGACCCTCGTCGCCGATCACCGAGGGCCATCGAAACAACTCTTGGGTGGATCTTGCTCGGATTGTACGGAGATCCCCCCCAAATTCGCCGTGTAAGCTTCCATCCATCGGTAACTGATAGCGAAAGGACACCGACGCCCTCTTGTCACCTCTCCGCCTTGGAGGGATCAGATGGCATGACAGCTTCACAATTGCCCAAAGACAACATCCCTGTCTGGTCTTCGCTGACCGTCATGCCATCGTCGTGTCCTCCCGGGAACTCCTTCATATGGTCGCCGATGCTAACCGCCGAACCACCACTCGACCACTCTGCTCCCGACAACCACATTGCTCTCGCTGAAGCTGTCTCTCGCCTCTGGGAACTGGATCAAGTGACTTGCCAGCCTAAACTATCCCCTGCTGAACAGCAGTGTGAAGACACATTCATGGCCACCACAACCCGTGACCGCTCGGGCAGGTACCATGTTGCGCTGCCGATGATAGACGGTCATCTGGGTCAATCCTACAACGTAGCGCTTCGCCAGTTCCACCGCCTCGAAGCCCGACTGCAACGTAATCCGACACTCCAAGATGCTTATCATGACTTCATGCGAGATTATCTAACCAGTCAACACATGGAACGGGTACCTTTAGAGGAGCAAGCAGCATCGGTTGCGTACTACATCCCTCATCACCCGGTTCATCGTCCCGATGACCCTCCATCCAAGATCCGTGTTGTATTCAACGCTTCCTGCCGTACCTCTTCCGGTAAATCCCTTAATGACATCCTCCTAACTGGCCCGAAACTACAGGCGGACATTTCTTCGCTCCTTACTCGTTTCCGTGTTGCTCAGTTTGTGTTCACCGCCGACATTCGCCAGATGTACCGCCAGATTTTAGTTCATACTGACCATTGTGACCTGCAGCGCATCCTCTGGCGGTTCTCCCGGAATGAGCCTGTCGGCACCTATCGCCTTAAGACTGTCACCTACGGCGTCTCGTCTGCTCCGTATCTCGCCCTTCGGACAATTCAGCAACTTGCCAATGATGAACGCCACCGCTATCCAGTGGCCGCAAAGGTGCTCAACTCAGACGTTTATGTCGATGACATTCTCACCGGATGTGATACTGTAGACGAAGCTCTCAATCTCCGTCATGAACTGACCAATCTCCTTATGGCGGGCGGGTTCGAACTTCGCAAGTGGCTGGCCAATTATCCCGCTCTTCTTGCAGGCATTCCGGAGGAGCATTGTCGTCTGCCTGCGTCACCAAACGCCCTCCCTCTGGACCGAGATCCGATTGTCAAGGTTCTCGGTCTCAAATGGGATCCCAATATCGACCACTTCGCCTACACCGTGCGAGTCTCCTCCGAGCGTTGCACAAAACGATCCATGCTGTCGCAGACCGCGCGGATTTTCGATCCTCCGGGGTGGCTGGGCCCTGTGGTATTCCGAGCTAAACTATTCATCCAACGCCTTTGGCTATTGAAGCTAGATTGGGATGAGGTGCCGCCAGAAGACGTGGCCCAGGTGTGGCATCAATTCCAATCAGAGCTCCAGCTACTCGAAGACATCTCCATTCCCCGTCATATCCCAGAATGTAAAACCTCTATGGACATCAGCATTGCCGGATTCTGTGACGCTTCAGAACTGGGATTCGCCGCTGTCGTATATCTGCGGGTCGTCCCGTCGCACAGTTCGCCCAATATCGCCCTTTTCGCTTCCAAATCTCGCGTTGCTCCGCTGAAGAAAGTCAATATTCCCCGCCTCGAACTCTGCAGTGCCCATCTACTCGCCAAGCTGATAGGTTCCTTGGTTGATCAACTGTCCAGCATTAGCATTCAACGCGTGTTTGCCTTTAGCGACTCCACCGTTGCCCTCTCTTGGATCGCCGGAGAATCTCATCGTTGGAAAACTTTCGTGGCTAACCGAGTCGCCGGAATTCAAGATATTCTACCCTCCCCTCATTGGCATCACGTCGCATCTGAGGATAATCCAGCCGATTGTGCATCCCGGGGCTTGCTCCCCAGTGAACTGCGTGATCATCCATTATGGTGGACTGGACCTAAGTGGCTGCAAAGCCCCGTCGATCAATGGCCAATCAGCACACTCACTAACGTGTCTCCACCGGAGGTTGGGGAGGAAGAACGGGCGCTCCCTATCCCCAGCTTACTTGCGACACCTACGCCTCTTGGACTAGAGTGTCGTTTCTCCACCCTCACCCGCCTGCAGCGTGTAGTCGCTTACTGTCGCCGTTTTTCCACCAATGCGAAAACATCGCCAGAGAGCCGCCTGTATGGGCCCTTGACTAGCCTAGAGCTTCGTGCCGCCTTGCACTGCGTGCTGCTCCAAGTGCAGCTCACTGCATTAGGTCCCGAACGCACCGAAGTGGAGAACCCTAATACTCGGTCTCGCTTGGTACGCCGTCTCGCACTGTTTCTCGACACCGACGGCATCCTACGCGTGGGTGGTCGTCTCTCGGCATCCGACCTCGCATACTCACATCGCCATCCAGCGTTGCTACCGAAAAAACATCCTTTCACTGACCTTGTCATCGATGATGCCCACGTGCGCAATCTTCACTCCGGTGCCATGGCTACTCACGCTCTTCTTCGCCAGTCGTTCTGGATACTCGATGGACGGAATGTCACCAGGCGACGGATCGCCCGTTGCAACCGGTGCTTCAGCTGTAAACCTCGTCCAGTTATTCAGCCCATGGGCTCTCTACCATTCGACCGCATCAGCGCCTCTGCACCATTTCTTCGAGTTGGCATTGATTATGCCGGGCCATTCAATATCACTACCGGACGCATCCGAGGTGCTCGGGTCACAAAGGCCTACATCTGTGCTTTCGTCTGCTTCGCCACTAAAGCTGTACATCTGGAACTCGCCTCTGACCTCACCACAGCCTGCTTCCTCGCTGCTTACCGCCGATTTTCCGCCCGTCGAGGTCATAGCGCAGTTATATTCAGTGATAATGGCACTAACTTCGTCGGCGCTCACCGGGAACTCACCGATTTATCCCGGTTCCTCCTTTCCCCGAGGCACCAAACAGCCATCACCGCCAGCGCCGCATCCGTAGGTACGGACTGGAGGTTTATCCCACCGTCTGCACCCCACTTTGGTGGATTATGGGAAGCTGCTGTGAAATCTACTAAGCACCATCTTCGCCGAGTCGTCGGGATACAGCTACTCTCCTATGAAGAATTCACCACCGTTCTCACTCAAATTGAAGCGGTACTCAATTCTCGGCCACTCTGCCCATTATCATCAGATCCGTGCGACTTCGGCGCACTCACACCAGGGCATTTTCTCATTCAACGCCCTCTTAACGCCGCTCCGGTCGCTGACCTTCCGCATCTACCTCGCAACCGTTTTGCCCGCTGGCAGTTAGTCCAACGCATCCGCAATGACTTCTGGAAGCGTTGGCAAACAGAGTACCTGCACACTCTGCAGCAGCGCTCCAAGTGGTTATCACCCGCATCCGTCATCACGTCAGGAACCCTCGTCCTAATCAAGAATGAAAACACGCCGCCGCTGACATGGCCACTAGGTCGAATTTCTCGAACATTCCCAGGACGGGATGGGATTGTCCGGGTTGCCGAGGTGCACACCGCCACGGGTATCTACACGCGCCCGTTAGTGAAACTCTGCCCTCTGCCGTCTCAATAATGACTGCAAGCAGTCATGGTGGGCGGGATGTTCGGGCGCATCACCGGTTGCCGCGTGGACGGTCTGTTCGTCCTCATCGTCGCCCCGAGAGGGCGCGACGTGTGCGGTTTCGCCGTCCCTCTCGCGCGTACAAAAAACACCGAAATTCTTTTCGAGCGCGCCGCGAGAAAAATCTCGCGTATCTGTTATCTGTGCACGTGCGTGTGTAGAGCGCAATTGAAAATTCGTTTAACTCTTCCGTAAAATTAAGTGACTATATACGCGAGTGAAACTCATTTTTAACAACTATCATTATCGCCACCGTCTTGTCTTCGATAGACGACATCTTCGCCTCTTCCGTAGAGGAAGGGTGCCACCAGAGCGTACCTGGACCATCCCGTTGGGAACACCAAGGTACAATAAACTTATATAATTGATAAAAACAATAACTTGTGGATATTAGTGGCTAGCGCCCTAATAACAGTGACAGCAACTCGACAATTTCAGTCAGAAATCCGGTCAAAGTTACTCCTATTTTTCCAGACACCTACGATCTATTACACGCCGAAACAAAATGGCCTGCCTCTCAACTACAACCCGATAATCTCAACCCTATAAATCATTCCATACGGACAGACCACTTAAACAGCGAAGAAAAACAAGCCACTATAAAATTATGCCAAGAATTCGAAAGCATCTTTCACAGGAACAATGACAAATTAGGTTTTACAAATGCAGTAAAACACGAAATTAAGACAGACGATGACAGCCCGGTTTACTCTAAATCTTATCGATATCCCTTTGTTCACAAAAATGAAGTTCAGCGACAAATCGAAGAAATGCTAGACAAAGGTATAATAAGACCATCCGCTAGCCCTTGGAGCTCTCCCATATGGATAGTCCCTAAGAAACAAGACGCCTCTGGTTTAAAAAAATGGAGGATCGTTGTCGATTATCGAAAAATTAATGATAAAACAGTCACTGACAGATATCCAATCCCCAACATTAATGACATCCTAGATAAACTCGGCAGATGCCAATATTTCTCTACCCTTGACCAAGCTTCTGGATTCCACCAGATAGAGATGCATCCTGATTCCATTACAAAAACTGCCTTCAATGTCGAAAATGGACATTATGAATATACCAGAATGCCATTTGGGCTCAAGAACGCCCCCGCAACCTTCCAGCGTGTTATGGATAACATATTAAAAGACCTTCAAAATAAAATCTGCCTCGTCTACATGGACGACATAATCATTTTCTCAACATCGCTCGAGGAACATATCCAAAACCTCAAACAAGTTTTAAAAAAATTAAAGTCACATAACCTAACAATACAACTCGACAAATGCGAATTTTTAAGCAAAAATGTAGAATTCCTTGGCCATGTAATTACACCCGAAGGTATAAAACCTAACCCAAAAAAGATCGAAGCTATCCAACGATTCCCGATCCCCAAAACTGGAAAATAAATTAAATCTTTCTTAGGACTGGTGGGTTACTATCGGAAATTTATCCCTAACTTCGCAAATCTTACCAAACCGTTTACCCAGTGTTTGAAAAAGGATGCCAAAATGGTACATAACGAAAACTTCATTAAAACCTTCGAAATCTGCAAAACTATATTAACCAATGACCCGATTCTTCAATTTCCTGACCTTAACAAATCTTTCGTCTTAACAACCGACGCATCAAATGTTGCTATTGGTGCAATACTATCCCAAGGACCCATTGGCAAAGACCTTCCGATTGCATACGCCTCCCGCACATTAAACCCTGCGGAATGCAATTACTCTACCACAGAGAAAGAGTTGTTAGCTATCGTTTGGGCTACTAAATATTTCCGCCCGTACCTTTTCGGACACAAATTTACAATTATAACCGACCATAAACCACTAGAATGGCTTGTTTCCTTGAAAGAACCAAATTCCCGCTTAGTAAGATGGATACTTAAACTCGAGGAATATGATTACGACATAAAGTACAAAAAAGGAAAAATGAACACTAATGCAGACGACAATTAATGGGCAACTAGCCGCCTAGCAGAATTTCCGAAGCGCGACCTTTTCCTAATTGTGGAGTTGATTACTGCGGTCCATTCTTGATTAAAGAGGGTGCCCGAAATACTAAATGCATTGAAGCATATGTAGCCATTTTTGTTTGTTTTGCCACTAAGGCAGTTCATATTGAAGTAGTTAGCGACATGACCTCGTGTGCGTTCATTGCCGCGATGCGTCGGTTCATATCTAGGCGGGGTAAAGTTGCTAATATATACACCGACAATGGAACAAATTTTGTTGGAGCGAACCGCGAATTGCGGGAAGTTAATGATTATTTTAATGCGGAAGAACATCAGCAAGTTGTCACTGAGCAGTTTGCGAGTGATGGGATTATTTGGCACTTTTCACCACCCCGTTCACCTCATTTTGGAGGTTTAGGGGAAGCGGTTGTAAAATCGGCTAAGTTTCATTTAAGGCGTGTAGTTGATGAAACTGCGCTGAGATTTGAGGAGTTATGCACGATAATGACACAAATAGAGGCAGTACTGAAAGACTGCCATCAGTGGCTTGACATCAGTGAAAATCAACAGGCTATCCCGATGGCAGCACCTCCAATTTATGCAACAACATTTTTGGAAACGTTGGTATGACGAGTATCTAGCCCAACTCCAGGGATGCAGATGGAGGACTGGCAGAGGCGAGATGCTGCATCCTGGAGCTGACGACATCGTCCGCGCCATCACCATCCGCACCAGCAGCGGGCCCACAAGGCGAGCTGTGGCTCGTGTATGTGCCTTCCCCATAGACGCCTAGTGTGATTACCCAGTGGTGTATTAAGTGATCCGTGCGCCTTGCTCAGTTAGAGAACTTACGTGTTTGAGAATTGAACTCATATCTCTGTCTATTGTATATATTTTCATTTTAGTCTATATTCCTCTTTTATTTCTTATGTACCATTTTTTTCACCTTTTACAGTTATGTTCATTTGTGTTTTAGTCTATAATTTGTACATTGTTTTTTCTAATTCTTTTCGTAACTTTCTTATGTTTAGTTTTATATTGTTAGTGTTTCAGTGATTTACTGTTTTTGTGTTTTGAAAGACTTGGAGTTTTCAAGGGTGGCAGCTTGTTACGGCAACCAATGCCTGTCGACCACCACTGGCCTGCACCCCCTCTTAAGCGCCCCGACGGGGAGTTGGAGCGGGGTGGATCTTCGCGAAGTAGAATGTTATTAGTCTTGTTTTTGTACCAGTCAGTCGAATACCGTTTTGGGTTGGCTGGACAAACTCTCAATAAATGCTGTTTGTTTAAGCAATAAAGTTGCATTTCCCACGTCTAACAACGACCTTACGATGAACATAGTATTCCTTATTGTGAAAAATTTAATAAGACCAATTATATTAGGAGCAGATTGGCTCCAAGAAGACAAGGCTGTTATCAATTTCGCAAAATTTGGTAAGCAGAACTGGCGCTGTGGGATAACCAAACGCAGAGTTAAAGCGCCCAAATCGACGCTTATGGGATACCATGAAAGGCGTTGGTAACTTAAGGCAATTATATTTATTTTTGTGTTTCACCTTGCGGTATTACACAGTTTGGTACCTGAAAATAAACATAAACATAAACATAAACATAAAGCACAAAATGTGAAGCATAATAAGACATGAAACGAAGCGGAAAATACATAAAAACGGAAAAAATATGAAAACATGAAAACGGAAACATAAACTTAAGACATAAATCGTAAAACATAACGAATGAACGGAGAACATAAACATAATACATAACTGAGATTGTAGTAACATTTAGAGTTGCCGCCCCGTATGCCGCTCACATCGCGCACTAACATAACAGGTGACGCCAGTTAGCACCGTCTGTTCACGTCGTCAATTTCAGTCTGGAAACACTTGCCGCGAACTCCTCCAGAATATCCCACCATAGGTTCGCGCGTTTTCACCGAGTTCAGCGGTGCTGCTCGGCCACGTCATCCCCTCCTTTATTGCTCTCATTCTAGCACGGTCCCTGTGCTCGTCCTCCATGTTGCACACAAGGAGAATGTGCTCTGCATTCTCGGCCGCTTGTCCGCACTCACACGCCTCGCTGTTACCTCTCCCGAATCGTTTTAAGTATGATTTGAAATTGCCGTGATTCGTCAACAGCTGCGTCAGCTCTCGGCTGAACTTCTGCTTGATCCGGCCCCTATCCTCCACCGTCGGGATAAATGCCGCTGTCGCACGTCCTTTTGTAGATGCTCGCCATCGATTTCCCCAGCTGATTGCCGTGGCTCGCCTGATGGTGGACTTGGCATATGACACTGGAAGCGGGGTGTCGCATAGGGCCAAGTCGGCGTTATCCGCCGCCTGTTTTGCTAATTCGTCTGCCCGTTCATTCCCCTGGGTTCCGTTGTGCGCCCGCGTCCAGTGCCATGTCACATTTGTACGTCCGTCCTGTGTGACCGTCTTGATCAGACGCCAGGTATCGGCCATGAGTTTTGTAGTTCTTGCCCTGATATTACTGAGCGCCCAGAGCGCTGCTCGGCTGTCGCTCACAATAGCGCACTTTTTAATGATGCTCCCATTCCCCTTAACATATTGGAGCGCCCCCTTGATGGCGGTGACCTCCGCCTGGAACACCGAGCATTCCCCGCGTAGCTTGAACTTTTTTCTTGCAATTTCGCCACCCGTAGCATATACTACGTATGCCGCCCCGCAGCCCCCTGAGTGTTTAGAGCCGTCGGTAAAGATTCTGACTCCCTCTTCTGGCACGTCCTCCATTATGAAGGAGATTCCCCGTTTGGCGGCTGGGTGTATTATTGCCGCATGTTGTGTGTTCTCGATCACTTCCGCCTGTCCACCTGCATCGATGACTCGCGCCTCTTTTTTTGCTCGCCAGAGTTCCGCGACCTCTTTGACTTTTACGTCCACGGGGGTCATATTGGAGATTAGTATCGCCGCCTCTGTGGATGCAGTCTTATATGCGCGCGCAGCTCCAATCGCTGCCTGCCGCTGTGCTGATAGCAGCTTGTTGCGTTGCCGAACACTTAGCGACTTCCCCCAGATGGCCGCCGCATACGTGATTGCGGGCTCTACTGCACCCTCGTATATCGCCTTCATGGAGTCAGCCCCAATTCCCCATGTCAGTCTGCAAGCGGCGCGCAGCTGGTGCACCGTCCGGCGCGCTTTGGCGCTTATCGCGTCCACATGTTGCCTCCAGGAAAGCCTGTCGTCAATGGTTACACCTAGGTATTTTAGTGCTTCGGTGCAGTGCACCAGTCTGCCGCTCATTCTGAACCGTGGCCTCTCTTGTCCTGGTTTCTTGCCAAAGAACAAGGCTTCAGCTTTTGCCACGTTAAATGTCAGCTTTACTTGTGCAGCCCAGCCCTATAGGGCACCAAGCGCCCGCGTAGTAGTTTCCATCAGTCCCTTATATGTCCTGGCACGCGCGATTAGCATGGTGTCGTCAGCGTAACTTAAGACATTATATTTATTTATGTGTTTCACCTTTCGGTATTACACAGTTTGGTACCTGAAAATAAACATAGAACATAAAATGTGAAGCATAGTAAAACATGAAAGGGAGCGTAAAATACATGAAAACGGGAAAAAAAAAAAATTGTTACATTCAAAATACGCGGGGAATGGGTTGATGGATTGTGCCGCCTCGGTGCATTAGCGGTACTGGACACTTTCCGATCAGAGTTCAATTGACGCGGACGAGAAGTTGTATCTTGACGATAATCGCTTGATAGCGACCGCGTGTTGGCGGGATTTAGTGAGTACAACTATAGGGATTGCCCCAGTGAGGGAACGCCCAAAACGGCAGTGCCGGATATTCGTTTCGTGAGCTCTAAAGGGTAAGCCTAATCAATTCCTCGTCGTTCGAATGCTTATCGTCGATTCGTAGGTTCTATTCTACTCTATTATCTACTGTCTTGTGCTTCGTCTCCTTCCTGTTGTTCGTCTGGGTTCATCTGTCCGTAATTCGAGGACAACCCTCGACCGAAGCCCTACAGCCCCGACGGCGTGACCAGCTCGACGGTGTACGTCCGCCGCCCGGAAATCCTGGACCATTCGGATTCATCATCAGATAAGCTCCACCCAGTATATACGTACTAACATACTTATCTCGGGATAGTACGCCTCGTGTCCGCAACGCACTTCCGGCTTAAGTTAAGCCGGTGCGCGCGCCATCACGTGTAGCGTGACGTCGGCGGTCTTAGGATCTCGTCGGTTTAGGCCATTGTGCCTATCACTGTTAATCACCCCATCCATTTAATCATCTAGCATTTAAGAGTTAAGCGTAATCGCGTTCGCGTGGCCACCGGACGACGTAATCCTGTAATTCCGCTTAGGAGCGTATCAATAAACGCTGTTTTGTGTACCCCTTGTTTTCTTGTTTTGTCGAGTAGCGACACCAGCTGTCATCGCAGCGACAGTCTATTCACCAGGGGAGGAGATATCTGCGTGGCGCCCTTAACCCCCCCCTCTCCACTGGACTAGCCAGGTCCGCCCTTGGTGAAGGTGTTGGCGAGCCAGTTCGCTCGCCCTGTCAGGATAGAGGCCCATCTGGCCCTGTCCTCATTTAACTGCCCTGCCCACCGTGCAGGTGAATTATTGGTGTGGCAAAATATATATGAAAACATGAAAACGGAAGCATAAACTTAAAGCATAAATCGTAAGACATAACGAATAACGGAGAACATAAACATAATACATGACTGAAATTGTAGTAACATTTAGAATTGCCGCCCATGTGCCGCTCACATCGCGCACTAACTTAAGACATTTCATTTATTTCATTTATTGAAGAAATATGCTTCACCTTGCGGTATTACATATTAAAGGTACAGACATAGACATTAAGGAAGTAATCAACAATAAGTAATAGGATGTGAACAGACAATAGTATACATTCAGAAGTTAGAAATGGATGGAATAGAAAATACATAAATAACAGTTACATATACATACACATGAAAATACAAATAACAATAAATACAATTGACAGCAAATTACAAAATATACAAATATACAAAATACAAGGAAGTCACGCTCTGCGCGACTACATACTAATATGAGCCAGCGAGTAGATTCATTATGCAAAGACAGAGAGTGGTAAGATACGATAACGATAACGATAGGCTACAAGACCAATGGAGCACGGATACGGAGCGCGATGCATTGCAGCGTCTAGATTGAGGTTTTGCTGTCATATGGACCGGCCCAGTGCGTTATCACCGCAGCGCCGCCCGCTGCGCCGATCTATTCTTCGGCTGCCTCCGGATTTAGTCGCGGCACGCTCGTGGCAAATCCCTCCAGAACTTCCCACCACCTCGCGTTGACCGCGTGACGCCTGATTTGCCCGGTGTTGTTTGGCCAATCCAGTCCCTCCTTGATTAATTGGACAATTGCCCTCCCCCTGGGTTCATGTTCCGCGCTGCACGTAAATAATACATGCTCTGCACAGTCGATACCCCTACCGCAATCGCAGTTTTCATCGATGTTTTTCCCGAACCTTTTTAAATAGGCCTTAAAGTTCCCGTGATTTGTAATGAGCTGAACAAGTTCCCTGCTGAACTTTCCCTTGATTTCCTGCCTTATTTTTATTGTTGGTAAGAATGCCGCCGTCCAGCGTCCCTTATCAGACCCACGCCACCTATTTTCCCATTTCCTGATGCTGCTGCCCCTATTTAGAGTTTTGGCGTATGAAACCGGGAGCGGTATGTTGCACAGTGCGAGTTCAGCCTGATCAGATGCCTTTTTGGCTAATTCGTCCGCCCTCTCATTCCCCTCAGTTCCGGCGTGGGCCCGCGTCCAGTGCCACGACAAGCTAATGCGTCCCCCCTCGTTGATTTCACTGATAAGCTTCCAGGTGTCGGCCATCAGGCTTGTGCTTTTTGCATTAATGTTGCTCAATGCCCAGAGGGCTGCTCGACTGTCACTGATGACCGCGCATTTTTTAATGACCGTGGAGTTTTCTTTGATATATTCTAGCGCACCCTTTATGGCTGCCACTTCTGCCTGGAATACAGAGCAGTTTTCCCTAAGCCTGAATCCCTTGTTGGCAATTTCGCCCCGGTCGCCATGCGCAAATACAGCGTAAGCCGCCCCGCACCCCCCCGCGTGTTTTGAGCCATCGGTGTAGATCATTACACCCTCCTCCGGCGCGTCCCCAGTGGAGAAATTAATTCCGCGTTTTTTGGCCGGGTGGATCATCACCGTGTGCACCCTTGCACCATGCTAATCGCGTGTAAGTCTTAAGTGTAAGAGCGAGGACGAATCTTGCCCTGTATGTAAAAAGAGGGGCCTGCCGGCGAGCCATTCCGGCATGAGTGGGGTTTGTCCGGAATACCGGAAAGCGGCAGAAAGAATGAGAAGTAGGACCATAAATGGCTGAGTCAATGCGTTTTCTGCAGCTGAACTGCCAGAGGTCGGGCGCAGTTATGAATGATCTAGGGGTATGTATGAGGGAGAGGGGGATTCAGGTAGGACTCCTACAGGAGCCCTATCTGAAGAATGACTGTGTGTGTGGACTGCCGTCGGACATGACCTGTATCAGCTTCCGCGGTCAGGCAAAGGCGGCAGTCATAATAAATGATGTCAGCATTGATGTCATAGTTGTGGATGAATTAGTGTGTGAGATGGGTGCATGTGTATGGATCTCGTGTGCGTTGGGGGGCATCTTTGTGTGTTCGGTTTACTGCCAACATGGTGCTGAACTGGACACGGCGCTGTCCTACATTGAGCGTGTTGTTGCGCATGCTGGGGCCCTGCCCCTGCTGCTCAGCATGGACGCCAATGCGGTGTCCCCACTGTGGCACAGTAAGTTCACTGGGGCACAGAGGGCGAACGAGGTCAGGGGGGGAAACAATGGCTGAGTTCCTTATCCATATGGGTATGGAAGTGCTGAATGAGCCGAGCGATTCGTACACGTTCTGCGGGCCCATGGGCAACAGTGATATTGACGTGACCGTTGTGAATGATTCATGGGGAAGGTATGAGAGTTTGTGGGAAGTCAAGAATGATTGGAGTATGAGTGACCATAACGCCGTGCTTGTTCAGGTCTGGGGTGCGTCAGGGCAGAACGACAGGAGTCTGCCAAGAGTCCGCTGGGACTGCCGGGGCGTCGTGTGGGAGGATTATCGGGAGATCCTGGGGACTTACATGCACGACAGCGGCCTGTACTTGCACCATGCGAGTGGGGCAGAGCGAATGGCGGAGCTTTTAGGGGAGTGCATGAGGGCCGCGAATGACGCTTGCATGCCACGGTCCGGTAAGGTCCCTAACCGCAGGGGTGTGCGGTGGTGGACTGGGGAGTTGCATGCAATGCGTCGATCAGTTAGGAGGGCACGCAGGCGTGTGCAGAGAGCGAGGAGGAACGAGTGTCGGAACTTAAATGAGATCGAAGCGCGGCACTCCGGTCTCTTGCGCGCGTACAAGATACGCATCCGGGAGGTGAAAGAGTCTCACTGGCAAAATTTTGTCAGTGAGGAGGGTAATCGTGACCCATGGGGTGCGGTATATAAGTTGCTGAGAGGGAAGGGCAAGCGGGGTCCTCTCTCCAGCCTACTGACAGAGGGAGGGGTGACTGCGGACTGGCAGGTGAGCGTCAACGCCCTGCTGGACGCATGGTTCCCGGGTGTGAGAGAGAATCGGGTGGATGAGTGTGTTTCTGTTGCAAGTATGATAGAATTCACCCGGGAGGAAGTTGACGCTGCCATCTTCTCCGGTAAACGGAAGAAGGCTCCCGGGATAGACGGAATGACTGTTGACATGATTAGGTCGGCATGGCACGTGAATGAGGATTTTATGATTGATATGTTCAATGCGTGTTTAAGGGAGGGATGCTTCCCTGGAGCTTGGAAAAGGGGGGACATTGTCATCTTGTTAAAGTCCCCGGATAAGGTCCGATCGGACCCCGCCTCGTACAGACCGATCTGTCTGTTGCCAGCCCTAGGGAAAGTATTAGAACGGTTAATGGTCAAGCGGTTGGGGGAATTTTCTGCTGTGTATGAATCGGACAAGCAGTACGGCTTTAAGCCCGGTAGGTCGACTGAGGATGCATGGCTTGAGGCACGCAGGACGGTGGGGAGCTCGGGGAGCAAGTATGTCCTGGGTGTGTTCATTGATTTCAGGGGCGCTTTCGACTGCCTGTCATGGGCGGCTGTGCTGGCCAGACTCAGACTCATTGGTTGCAGTGAGATGGGTCTCTGGCGTAGCTACTTCAGTGGCAGGCGGGCGCGGGTACTTGGTGTGAATGAAGAAGTTCATCGTGAGGTCCACAGCGGTTGCCCGCAGGGCTCAATCTGTGGTCCAGCCGTGTGGAACATGATGATCGATGAGCTTCTCAACGATTTAACGGGGGATGGCTGCAAATTCGTAGCGTACGCTGACGATTTGCTCTTGTTTGTGGAAGGGAACAGCAGAAAAGTTATTGAGGACAAGGCGAATGGATGGTTACTTATGGTTAGTTCATGGGGGGACAAAGTTGGGGTTCAAGTATCAGAGCGAAAGACCGTGACCATGCTGCTGAAAGGGATCCTATCAGCGAATAGGAACCCATCAGTGCGACTAAGAGGGAACACGTTGCGGTATGTCACCGACGTAAAGTACCTCGGAGTGACCGTGGGAGAAAGGATGAACTTCAAGAAGCATGTTGTCAGTTTAAAGTCAAAAGTATTTTGCGCAGTGGGTTGGGTCAGACGAGTTTTGCGACGGGATTGGGGCCTCGGTAGAAAGGCTGTGAGAATCCTGTATAAGGGATGGCTTACCGCAGGGGTTATGTACGGTGCGGGCGCATGGGGTGATGTGGTAAAATTTGAGTATGGACGAAGAATCCTAGATTCGTGTGAAAGAATAGCATTGTACGCTTGCGTGAGGGTCTGCAGAACGGTCTCTACCGAGGCCATGCAGGTCCTCAACGGCGAACTGCCGTGGCGCCTGGAGGTCCTCAGGCGTTGCGGTATGTTTAAGTTTAGGCGGAGTGATTTGGGTATGAACGATGTCGTTTCTAATGTGGAAGCGGCAGGTATGAGTGCGAATGACTGTAAGCAGGTGCTCCTAGACAGGCTGAGGGCGACCTGGCAGGAGGGGTGGGACAGCAGCACAAAGGGGAGGGTCACTCACCGCTTCATCGGCGACGTGAGCTTTGTCTCGGAGAATGAATGGTTCAACCCATGCCTTGAGTTGGGCTTTCTCCTAACCGGGCATGGGAGCATGAATGGGTTCCTGCACGCTAGGGGGCTGAGCGAATCTGCAAGTTGTGCATGTGGGTATCACTGTGAGGATGTAGAACATTTAATGTATGATTGTGAATTGTATGAAGATTTGAGAATGATTCTGTTTGCGGGTGGGGTAGTGGGCGAAAGCCAGTGTTTAAGCCACAAGGGTGGGTATGACAGCCTGTCCTCGTACGCTATCAGCGTCTTTGATAGGCGTAGGGCAGTGCTGTAGGTTATCAGTCAGGGGTTTTCTTTTGAGGGCGGGTAGTAGTCGCTTTAGCATTCAGGGTGGGTCTCGTATGCCGCGGATGGACTGCCAGGAGTTGGATCCGCAGAACAGAGCCGTAAGTGAAGCTTTAGGGGTTCATTGAGGGTGGGATAGTGGTCAATGTATTCAGGGAGGGTTTTATTGCCGCTGAGGACAGCTAGACGATGGTTCTTGTTATGTTGTCCAGGCCTCAGGGCCTCCAATCCGCAGGGGGGGCACCGGTTCAAAGGCCAGCCACTGGCAACGGCTGACTCCGGTTGCTCTTGGGCCTAGCTCACCCACGTACCCCTAGGCTGTTACCACGCAGGGGGATGTCAGTCGGGGACCGTCATGTTCCACGGCGAATCCGACACATACATTCTTGGGCATGGCGCACCCACGTACCTGAGCTAGCTCACCAGGGCTTCGTCAGCATGGACGTAAAGCTGGTAGTAGTTATAACTACGATGGGAACCAGTCCCCATATAAACTGGTACCGCGGGGATCGGGGGGCCCAGGGTTTACCCACCCCCGATCGAGGGATGGCCTTCGGGGCACATCGCGGTGGTGGTAGTGGTTGATAGCCTAATGCTTGGGTTAGCGAACGGTTGCATTGCACCACGCAATCGTTCACGGCGGGTGAGCTGCGTATCAACAGCTCGGGTACTAATCTGCATAATTAGTAGTGTCTGGATAGAGACACGCTCCCACCAGTGAGGTGAAACGAGTCTTGCTGCTCGCTAACAATACTGGTAGCTCCGAGGCTGTATAGTCAAGGGGCGCGCTAATTGAGCGTACCTCAATTCCCGGCCGATGGGTGGCCGTGCGAGTTATGCCGCTTAGGCAGGTACCGCACGTTAATCTTTTATGTTCTGTTCTGTCCCTACCCACTGGAAAGCTGGTAGTAGTTATAACTACGAAGGGAACCAGTCCCCATATAAACTGGTACCGCGGGGATCGGGGGGCGCAGGGTTTACCCACCCCCGATCGTGGGATGGCCTTCGGGGCACATCGCGGTGGTCGTGCTAGAGTGTCCCCACTCTAGCACGATCCGCGGAGCAGTGATTACGCGTTCCGTGTACAGCGAGAGTGTTTTTGCGATTCCTAGTGACTTAGTGGAGTGAGCGTGTTTGTTTTTTCACCAGTGGTGCAGAGGGTAGTGATACACCCTCCGTATCAATTTAGTGTCCTTGTGACTGTTTTTTGTGACGTGCTAGGCCGTTTGTCAACGTTTTTCGTGGTGTTTGCGTGTTAGTGCCCTAAGGGTGCTACAATCACCCGAGAGGGTCGTGCGCTTGGCCAGAGTGCCGGAGAGGCAGTGCCGAGAGCCCCTGCAAATTTGACCCTTCCACGCCCAGTGGTTTTGGCAGGGCGATTTTTGTAGTTTTGGGCCGCGTGTACAGAATCAGTGTGTGTGTGTCGCCGGTGATTCCGGTGTGCAACGTGGCACTTTTTAGTGAATCTCGTGCTCATCGGCCCGGCTCGTGTTGTGAGTGTGACCGTTGCGAGTCCAGGACCCGACTGGCCCACCGGCTCGTGACGTCAGAGGGGCCCAATTATTGGGACTCTTGTAACTTGGTTCGTGGGGGTCGTAGCGACTTGGGGGTTGGACCATCAGGACCACCCTTAAAACCCGGCGCCTCCACCATTTTGGTTGGAGCCCGGCGCCTCCGCCAATTTCACCCGGCACCTCCACCACCAGTTTTTGTCGGATATTTTGGATTTTTCGGGTTTTTTTTTTTCGTGTTTCGTGTTTGTGCTGAAACCCGACTCCTCCGCCAAAGCGGAGATGTCGGTGAGCGGCTCCGGAGGCCCCCGGAAGGGCGCGAAAGTGGACGTGGGACCAACCGAGGGGTTCAAGACGAGCGCCAAGGTGCAGAGATCGCCGCAGGCACGCAAGGAGGTGGCTGAGCCGATGGAGACAGTTGGTGTTGTCGCGGAGGCGTCGCCGCCGCTGATGCCGCCGCCACTGGCCGCCCTATCACGCAGCAACAGCGTGAGCAGCGTGGCTTCAGAGGCTAGCGTGGCCAGCAGATCGGGGAAGAAGAGGATGAGGGCTGCGCTGCAGGAGCCTAGCGAGGACGAGGCAGCAGCCGACACCGACGAGCTGGCGGTGATGAAGAGGACCGGCGAGAAGCTGCGGCACTTCTTGTGCGCGGAGGCTAACCGGGTTTCCAAGGCGGCAACCGAATTTGTGCTGGGACGCGTGGCGGAGTATGAGGAGGTGCTTGTCAGGATTTTATGCAGGTATGAGAGATTGGAAGGCAAGTTCGAGGAATGCACGAAAATAAGGGGGGAGGATTGCAAGAGGGTTGTAGCGGAGCAGGGCTCATACAGCCAGGTGGTGAGGTCCGGGAAGGGCGCGGCGAAGGCCGTGCAGCCTGCCAAGGTTGACCGGGTGGCCACCAAAGCCGCTCCGAGGCAGGTGGTGCCTACCTACGCGGTGGTTATCAAGGGGGTTGCTGAAATGACCAGTGATCAAGTTAAGGACAAAGTCCTTAAGGAGATCGGTCCGGAGGTGAAGGTGCGGGTTTCTGCGTTGCGTAGGATGCGGAATGGCGGGGTGGCCATTGAAACCCCTACTGAGGCCGAGCGCGACAAGATTCGTGCGTGCCCAAAGATAGGGCAGTTGGGGCTGGCGGCTTCTCTTCCTAGGAAGATGGGGCCAAAAGTCCTGATATTTATTTGACGTACCATCGTCGATCCCGGACGCAAGCGTCATGGAGGAGATTTTCGAGAAAAATCTCGTGGGAGTCATTACTGCCGAGGAATTCAAGGGGGGGGCGATAATTATCTCGCGTGGGGGGAAGCAGGCCGATAAGGGCAACCTTATCCTCGAGCTCCCGTCCCGCGTGAGGGATTATCTGATTGCAACGGGGAGGGTTTATCTGGGGTGGAGTGCTTTGCGGGTCAGGGATTACGACGGGGTCATGCGGTGTCATGGGTGTATGGCTGTGGGCCACATGCTCAAAGACTGCAAAGATGGGCGTCTTTGCAGGAGATGTGGTCAAAAGGGGCACCTGATGGCGGAATGTAAGAGCGAGGGTGAATCGTGCCCTGTCTGCAAGAAGAGGGGATTGCCGGCTAGCCATTCCGGTATGAGTGGAGAATGTCCGGAGTACCGGAAAGCTGCTGACAGGATGAGAAGCAGGACTTTAAATGGCTGAGTCAATGCGCTTTCTGCAGCTGAACTGCCAGAGGTCGGGCGCGGTTATGAATGATCTAGGTGTGTGCATGAGGGAGAGGGGGATTCATGTGGGTCTTCTACAGGAGCCCTACATGAAGAATGACTGCGTGTGTGGACTGCCGTCGGACATGACCTGTGTTAGCTTCTGCGGACAGGCAAAGGCGGCAGTCATAATCAATGATGTCGGCACCGACATCATAGTTGTGGATGATTTAGTGTGTGAATTTGGTGTATGTGTATGGATCTCGTGCGCGTTGGGGGGCATCTTTGTGTGTTGAACTGTAACGTGAAGTTTCAACGTTAGCGCGCGCCTCTGCATTATCCTCCTTTGAGCGCCGCCTATGGTCATTGCTGACCGAGGCGCTGCTCGCGGCGGAATTTTTGGGGAGCGTTTTCGCGAGCGGACGAGACGGACCGGCCATTTTTGGTGTGAATTTAACTGCAGCAAGACACGCGCACGCGAAGAGATATATCGACAAAGGTCGATCTGCAATTAGAGCGGGAGTATTCTGTTTGCGTTAGGAGGATCCGTCGAGGACGATTCTCTCCCAAGGGGGAATATAGTGGTGTCGCAGTTTTAGTGGTCGGAAACCCCTTGCACAAGGGGTTCTAGTGGGAGGCGGTATACGCAACCTACGGCTAACCTACGGCTAAATTACGGCCAGTGGTCCCGGTTTTTTATTACGGACGGCGAGTTGACGGCGCTGTCGTGTCCACAAGAGGAGGTTTTGCCGCTGCGTGACGTAGCCAACAGTAGTGGCCAATATCGCAAAACCGTGCGTCAACCGTCGCGCGGAACGTATAAGCCAGTGGCGGCGCCCGGAGTGGATCGCCGTGGGAACGCCGAGCCTCCAAATCATTCTACGTAATCACTCATATGTCACATCATTCCATTTGTCAATTGTATTTAGGGCGTTGACGGTCTCTGCGGTAAAGGTAAGGCGTGAGCGGAAATACGGAGACTGCGTAAATAGCGGGGAATAGGGAAGCGTTGGTACCATCGTCCTTTTTCTTCGGGTAAACCCTCCATTTCGCGAACCGCCCCCGCAGGGCATCGGGACGTCTGAGACCACAAGGGGTCATCGCACATTTCCATTCCCATTAATCATTTTGATAGCCAGATTTAAGAACAAGTTTACAACAATATTGTTAAATGACCATTTAGTTTTAAATAAATCTTCTGTTGTTAATTGTCAAACCATAGTTTTTCTCTATTTCATTGTTTACCAGCGTCTGAGGTAAAGCCTCCTTATCCTTCACAGTTGGGACCAGGAGGCGTGATCACCCTCTACTGGTGCGGTAATTGTGTGGCGCCCATTTTATACTTTACCATCCGAACCCCGCCGTCTCCACTGATTAAACGGCTAGCGGCCCGCGCCAGTAGAGTTATTTGGGGGGTTGACAGTTTTGACAGGAAGTAAGCGTCGCATTTTTGGCGCCCAACGTGGGGCCCGATTGTATTTTGGTCTTGGTGCAAGTTTGTTCTTGATCTACGGCACTCGTTTAGTAAAAAAAAAAAAAAAAAAAAAAAAAAAAAAAAAAAACTTTGTAATTTTCTTTTTTCAATTGTGATTTTTTTAACTCGCTGAAACTCGGGTACGGCGTAGCAGCGGCTTTAGTAACCACGGTGCGCTACTTAGTTTCCGCGATTTTTTTTGGATGAATTTTTAGGGAACTTTACTTTGCAATCGGAGTACTTATCATTGTTGGTAGCGTAGTTGACGCTGTTTGGTGACCTGGGAGGTCAATGTCTTTTTTGTATAGAGTACGAGAAGCGTTTGCAAGTAAAGCCAACCCGTGTCGAATTTTTAGTTAGGTTAGGTTTAGTTGGGTATAAGTATTTTGGCTATTTTCTATTTATTTGTCTTTTCTTTCCACTCACCCCATAGTAATCATGGCTAATATTGGCGGGACCATGAAGGTCAAGTCCCTTTCTAAGGCTGAGCTCGCATATGAGCTTAAATATCGTGGATATCCCGAAGGCTTAGTAGATGAGATGCGAAAAACCCTTAGCAACGTCCTTAGAGTAGAGCGCGGGGGTGCGAGTTTGCATTACCCCAAGTATCCTTTCCCATATAAAGAAGACCTTGATGCAGTGACACTGGGATGTGACTCATTGACGAATACCATTAGCACCTTCACCGGTGTGGCAAATAGCAGCGGCTATTCGAACATTCTGAGCACATTGGCTCATCTCGCCGCTAGAATAGATAGGTCTACACCTACGACGGAGGAGGAGAAGACAAGTCGATCGCAGATGTTGGTGACCCTACAATCGTTACAATCGGACCTGGAGGACAGAGTTAAAAGGGTGAGTCAGCCTTCTATTCCACCATTAAATTTGTCGCTGATTGCCTCGAGCCCACTAGCGCCTAGCGGGTGCGCTAGTGATTCGTCCAGTGACGATGACCCTCTACCCGTGGTCTCGAGTACACCGTCGCGTACACCGATCAAATCAGTCCCCGTCTCGCAGTGGAACCTAAAGTATTCTGGGGAAGCGTCGGACATGTCCGTCTGCACTTTTGTAGCTAAAGTAGAGGAGCTGCAGGTGGCCCGTAACGTGAAGAAACCTCAGCTATTCGCGTCCGCGTTGGATCTGTTCAAGGGTAAAGCGCTGTTGTGGTATTCGGCCGTCCGTAGGAGCCTAGTGTCTTGGGAAGATTTGGTGGCGAGACTCCGCGAGGAATTTCAACCGGTGGATTTCGCAGATCGACTATTTGACGAGGCGAGGGGTCGGACCCAGGGGCCGAAGGAAACAGTTGGTACGTTCCTTACGGTGATGAGTGTCTATTTCGCGAGGTTAGAGGACCTCGGGGTCAAGTTGACTGAGGAGGTTCGTTTGAAGATGGTTACGAAGAACCTAGCTCCATTTTACCTCCAGCGATTGTGCTTGGTAGACGTGAAGTCGATCGACGAATTACGGAAAATTGGTCGCTCTATCGAACATACGCGAGCCATGACCGAAGCGTACAAGAGGCCTCCACAGAAACACGAGACTTTAGAACCCGATCTGGCTTACGTTGACGTGAACAGTCGGGGTGGTTTTTCAACCCCTGCGAAGACACCAGCTCGGCTGGGTGTAATGTGCTTCAACTGTCAACGAGAAGGGCATATTGCGCGGGATTGTACCGAGCGGTCGAGCAGACGTTGTTTTGGTTGTGGTCAGCGCGGCGTAACCAGAGCGTCATGTTCGCAGTGTTCGGGAAATGCCAGACGGTAGGGCGTGTAGGTCTAACGCCCCACCCGAGATTGGAGACCACAGAGGGTACGTTTAGCAGAGAGAGGGCTCGCCTTGATTTTATTTTGGATAGCGCGATAGGTGATGAACGACCTTATTTGAAAGTGGATGTGTATGGTGTAAATATGTTAGGTTTATTGGACACGGGTGCAACACGCACGGTTCTAGGATCCCTTGGATGGAAGCAGCTGGCCCAGTTAGGTTTAGAATTGTTGCCTTCCACCGTGGATTGTACGGTGGCGAACGGCGAGAGATGCGAGAGTTTGGGCAGTTGCAGGATTCCTTTTAGCGTGTTGGGTCGCGTAATAGTACTCGAAGTGCTCGTTATTCCCGGCGTTTCGCATAGGTTAATTTTAGGCATAGATTTTTTTAAGGAGATGGGAGTAGTCCCGAATTTGCGTAGTGGTGTTTGGACCTTTGCAGAGCAGGCAGTTCTGGACGTGATCGATGAGGATTTAGGATTGAGCTCGGGGGAGCAGTCCATTTTGTCAGGCGTAATTTCAGCTCATTTTAGCGGAGAGCAGAGGCAGTTGGGTCGGGCGACGTTGGCGGAGCACACGATTTCCACCACATCATCCCCAATTAAGTCTAGAAACTATCCAGTGTCTCCGGTGATGCAGGAGCAGATTGACAAGGAGCTTCAAGAAATGTTGTCTTTGGGAGTGGTAGAGCGTTCTAACTCACCGTGGTCATCTCCGATCTTGCTGGTGAAGAAGAAGGATGGCACCTTTAGGTTCTGTGTCGACTTCCGCAAGCTGAATCAGGTGACTGTCAAGGATAGCTACCCCCTACCCTACGTCACCAGCACCTTAGACAAACTGCGCAGCGTAAAGTATCTGACGTCGTTGGATATTAAAAGCGCGTATTGGCAGATACCCATGGCTCAATCGTCAAAGCAGTACACTGCTTTTGCAGTTCCAGGGAGAGGACTGTACCAGTTCACTAGGATGCCGTTTGGGCTGCATAACGCCCCAGCAACCTGGCAGAGACTTATTGACAGCGTGATAGGCTACGATCTCGAGCCGAATGTTTTCGTCTACCTGGACGACATCGTCGTGGTAGCGGATTCATTCGCAAAGCACATGTCAGTTCTTAAAGAGGTACTGCGTAGAATCCGTGCAGCTGGCCTGACACTGAGTGAGGACAAGTGCCATTTTTGTCGTTCGGAATTAAAGTACCTGGGGTACATAGTAAATCGAAGAGGTCTTCATGTGGATCCGGGCAAGGTGGAAGCCATTGTCAACATCCCCCCACCAAGGACGAGCACGGAGGTAAGGAGATTGGTAGGAATGGCTTCGTGGTATAGACGATTTGTACCTAACTTTTCTACGATTATCGCTCCGATCACTGCGCTGTTGAAGAAGGGCTGCAAGGTAATTTGGTCTGAGGAGTGCGAGGAGTCGTTTCGTACTATCAAGGAGCATCTTATCAAGGCCCCAATCCTCACCTGTCCTGATTTCACTCTGCCATTTACAGTGCAGACCGACGCGAGTGGCCACGGGCTGGGTGCGGTTTTGACGCAGACACACCCCGATGGCGAGAGAGTCGTCAGCTACATCAGTAGGTCTCTTATTAGGGCAGAGCGAAACTATTCGGCGACGGAGCGGGAGTGTTTGGCCGTTATTTGGGCAGTGGAAAAGTTTCGCCCCTATCTCGAGGGATTGTCCTTCAAGGTCATTACTGATCACCATAGTTTGGTGTGGTTACAGAATATGAAAGATCCCACAGGTCGTTTGGCGAGATGGTCAGTCCGAATGCAGCAGTACGATTTTCAGATTGTTCATCGGAAGGGTAAGGACCATATCGTTCCGGATCTTTTATCACGAGCTGTACCCGAAATTAATGGTTTGACCGAAGTGTCTGCATTACAGGCTAGGCCAGTAGTAGATAAGTGGTATGCCAGAAGGAGAGAAGATGTCCTGAGACATCCTCTTAAGTTTACGCAGTATAGGGTCAGCGAAGGAAGACTTTTTAGGTACGTCAAAGAGCGTTTTGGGTTAGGAACCGGAGTGGACGAGTGGAGAGAGGTTGTGCCGAAGGAGGATCGCGGACGAGTACTGCGTGAATGTCACGATGTGCCCACGGCCGGTCACATGGGTGTCTATAAGACGTTTGGGAGAGTGGCTGATAGATACTATTGGCCCAAGATGCGTGCAGACGTGGCCAAATATGTTCGCCGATGTCCAGTTTGTGTTCGATATAAGCCGCCTCAACAGAAACCGGCTGGGTATTTGGTACCGAACCGAAAGGCAGCTCGCCCATGGCAGATCATTAGCAGCGATCTCATGGGGCCGTTCCCGAGGTCTACTAGTGGATATTCGTACTTATTGGTGGTAGTAGACACATTTTCAAAGATGCCTTTGATCTTTCCGCTTCGCAAGGCCACGGCCCCAGGCATAGTGAAAATCATCGAGGAGAGAGTGATTCTGTTTTTCGGAGCCCCTGAGGTCATTCTGGTGGATAATGGACCGCAATATAGGAGCCGAGAGTTTCGACAGCTTTTCGAGAAATATGATGTGAGGGTGAGATACAATCCCCATTACCACCCCCAAGCAAATCCGACAGAGAGGACCAACAGGGTAATCAAGACTCTGGTGGCGATGTTCGCAAAGGAGGACCATCGTCATTGGGCGGATAAGCTGTCACATTTAGCGTGTTCGATTCGCAGTGCTAAACACGAGGTGACCGGGTTCAGTCCATATTTCATGAATTTTGGTAGAGAAATAATATTGTCTGGGTCGGTGTTTGATAAGCAATCGATTATTGGTGACCAGCTGATTGGTGCCGATGAGGTCGTAGAGGATCCTCTAATCCGGCATGAGAAGTTGAAAGCGGTTTACAGCCAGGTTCGGCAGCGCATGCGCACAGCAGACGTGCGAAACCAGAAATATTATAACTTACGTCGGAGACCAGACGAGTTCTTCACGGGACAGCAGGTTCTGAAGAAAAACTATGTACTGTCGGATGCCTCAAAAGGGTTTGCGGCAAAGTTGGCCCCGAAGTTTGTAGGACCGTACAAGGTGCGGAAGAAAACAGGCCAGTGGACCTATGAGCTGGAAAACGAGGCAGGGCAGCCTGCAGGGCTTTGGCATGCGAGGGACCTACGTCTGTTGGTACGGGACTAATAAGCCCGACCTCTACTCATCCTCATTTCTTCTTTCTTTCTTCCTTCTATTTCTTATTTGTTTCGGGTAGTTAGTAGGCAGGAACTCGTAAGGTAGTTCCTTCTTTCCGGGAAAGGGGGGGAACTGTAACGTGAAGTTTCAACGTTAGCGCGCGCCTCTGCATTATCCTCCTTTGAGCGCCGCCTATGGTCATTGCTGACCGAGGCGCTGCTCGCGGCGGAATTTTTGGGGAGCGTTTTCGCGAGCGGACGAGACGGACCGGCCATTTTTGGTGTGAATTTAACTGCAGCAAGACACGCGCACGCGAAGAGATATATCGACAAAGGTCGATCTGCAATTAGAGCGGGAGTATTCTGTTTGCGTTAGGAGGATCCGTCGAGGACGATTCTCTCCCAAGGGGGAATATAGTGGTGTCGCAGTTTTAGTGGTCGGAAACCCCTTGCACAAGGGGTTCTAGTGGGAGGCGGTATACGCAACCTACGGCTAACCTACGGCTAAATTACGGCCAGTGGTCCCGGTTTTTTATTACGGACGGCGAGTTGACGGCGCTGTCGTGTCCACAAGAGGAGGTTTTGCCGCTGCGTGACGTAGCCAACAGTAGTGGCCAATATCGCAAAACCGTGCGTCAACCGTCGCGCGGAACGTATAAGCCAGTGGCGGCGCCCGGAGTGGATCGCCGTGGGAACGCCGAGCCTCCAAATCATTCTACGTAATCACTCATATGTCACATCATTCCATTTGTCAATTGTATTTAGGGCGTTGACGGTCTCTGCGGTAAAGGTAAGGCGTGAGCGGAAATACGGAGACTGCGTAAATAGCGGGGAATAGGGAAGCGTTGGTACCATCGTCCTTTTTCTTCGGGTAAACCCTCCATTTCGCGAACCGCCCCCGCAGGGCATCGGGACGTCTGAGACCACAAGGGGTCATCGCACATTTCCATTCCCATTAATCATTTTGATAGCCAGATTTAAGAACAAGTTTACAACAATATTGTTAAATGACCATTTAGTTTTAAATAAATCTTCTGTTGTTAATTGTCAAACCATAGTTTTTCTCTATTTCATTGTTTACCAGCGTCTGAGGTAAAGCCTCCTTATCCTTCACAGTTGGGACCAGGAGGCGTGATCACCCTCTACTGGTGCGGTAATTGTGTGGCGCCCATTTTATACTTTACCATCCGAACCCCGCCGTCTCCACTGATTAAACGGCTAGCGGCCCGCGCCAGTAGAGTTATTTGGGGGGTTGACAGTTTTGACAGGAAGTAAGCGTCGCACAGTTTACTGCCAACACGGTGGTGAACTGGACTTGGCGCTGGAGTATATCGAGCGTGTCGTTGCGCATGCTGGGGCCCAGCCCCTGTTGCTCAGCATGGACGCAAACGCGGTGTCTCCGCTTTGGCACAGCAAGTATGCTGGGGCACAGAGGGCGAACGAGGTCAGGGGGGAGACGATGGCCGAATTCCTGGTCCATATGGGTATGGCAGTGTTGAATGAGCCGAGTGATTCGTACACGTTCTGTGGGCCTATGGGCAACAGCGATATTGACGTTACCGTTGTGAATGATTCATGGGGAAGGTATGAGAGTTTGTGGGAAATCAAGAATGATTGGAGTGTGAGTGATCATAACGCGGTGCTTGTCCAGGTCTGGGGTGTGTCAAGGCAGAACGACAGGAGTCTGCCAAGAGTCCGCTGGGACTGCCGGAACGTTATGTGGGAGGATTATCGGGAGATCCTGGGAACACACATGCATGACAGCGGCCTGTACCTGCATCATGCGAGTGGGGCAGAGCGAATGGCGGATCTTTTAGGGGAGTGCATGAGGGCCGCGAATGATGCTTGCATGCCGCGGTCCGGTAGGGTCCCTAACCGCAGGGGAGCGCGATGGTGGACTGGGGAGTTGCATGCAATGCGTCGATCAGTTAGGAGGGCACGCAGGCGTGTGCAAAGAGCGAGGAGGAATGAGTGTCGGGATTTAAATGAGATCGAAGCGCGGCACTCCGGCCTCTTGCGCGCGTACAAGATACGCATCCGGGAGGTGAAAGAGTCTCACTGGCAAAACTTTGTCAGTGAGGTGGGTAATCGTGACCCATGGGGTGCTGTATATAAGTTGCTGAGAGGGAAGGGCAAGCGGTGTCCTCTCTCCAGCCTTATGACCGAGGGAGGGGTGACAGCGGACTGGCAGGAGAGCGTCAACGTCCTGCTAGACGCTTGGTTTCCAGGTGTGAGAGAGAACCGGGTGGATGAGTGTGTTTCCGTTGCAGGTATGATAGAGTTTACTCGGGAGGAAATTGACGCTGCTATCTTCTCCGGGAAACGGAAGAAGGCTCCTGGGATAGACGGAATGACTGTTGACATGATTAGGTCGGCATGGCACGTGAATGAGGATTTTATGATTGATATGTTCAATGCGTGTCTAAGGGAGGGATGCTTCTCTGGAGCTTGGAAAAGGGGGGACATTGTCATCCTGATGAAGTCCCCAGATAAGGTCCGATCGGACCCTGCCTCGTACAGACCGATCTGTCTGTTGCCAGCCCTGGGGAAAGTATTAGAACGGTTAATGGCCAAGCGGTTGGGGGAATTTTCTGCTGTGTATGAATCGGATAAACAGTACGGCTTTAAGCCCGGTAGGTCGACTGAGGATGCATGGCTTGAGGCACGCAGGACGGAGGGGAGCTCGGGGAGCAAGTATGTCCTGGGTGTGTTCATTGACTTTAAGGGCGCTTTCGACTGCCTGTCATGGGCGGCTGTGCTGGCCAGACTCAGACTCATTGGTTGCAGTGAGATGGGTCTCTGGCGTAGCTACTTCAGTGGCAGGCGGGCGCGTGCACTTGGTGTGAATGAAGAAGTTCATCGTGAGGTTCACAGTGGTTGCCTGCAGGGCTCAATCTGTGGTCCAGCCGTGTGGAACATGATGATCGATGAGCTTCTCAACGATTTAACGGGGGATGGTTGCAAATTCGTAGCGTACGCTGACGATTTGCTCTTGTTTGTGGAAGGGAACAGCAGGAAAGTGATTGAGGACAAGGCGAATGGATGGTTGCATATGGTTAGTTTATGGGGGGACAAAGTTGGGGTTCAAGTATCAGAGCGTAAGACTGTGACCATGCTGCTGAAAGGGATCCTATCAGCGAATAGGAACCCATCAGTGCGACTAAGAGGGAACACGTTACGTTACGTCGCTGACGTCAAGTACCTCGGTGTGACCGTGGGGAAACGGATGAACTTCAAGAAGCATGTTGTCAGTTTAAAGTCAAAAGTTTTTTGTGCAGTGGGTGGGATCAGACGAGTTTTGCGACGGGATTGGGGCCTCGGTAGAAAGGCTGTGAGAACCCTGTATAAGGGATGGCTTACCGCAGGGGTTATGTACGGTGCGGGCGCATGGGGTGATGTTGTGAAATTTGAGTATGGTCGTAGGATCTTAGATTCGTGTGAAAGGGTAGCCTTGTACGCTTGTGTGAGGATCTGCAGAACGGTTTCTACTGAGGCCATGCAGGTTCTCAATGGCGAACTGCCATGGCGCTTGGAAGTCACCAGGCGTTGCGGCATGTTTAAGTTTAGGCGGAGTGATTTGGGTGGGAATGATGTCATTACGAATGTTGAAGCAGTAGGTATGAGCATAAATGAGTTCAAGCAGGTGCTCCTGGGAAGATTGAGGGCAACTTGGCAGGAGGGGTGGGATAACAGCACGAAGGGGAGAGTTACCCACCGCTTCATCGGCGATGTGGGCTTTGCTTCAGAGAATGAATGGTTCAACCCATGTCTAGAGTTAGGCTTTCTCTTAACCGGGCATGGGAGCATGAATGGGTTTCTGCACGCAAGGGGGTTGAGTGATTCTGCAAGTTGTGCATGTGGGCATCAAAGTGAGGATGTTGATCATTTAATGTATGAATGTGCGCTGTATGAGGATCTGAGAGTAATATTGTTTGCGGGTGGGGTAGTGGGCGAAAGCCAGTGTATAAGCCACAAGGGTGGGTATGACAGCCTGTCCTCGTACGCCGTCAGCGTCTTCGCTAGGCGCAGGACAGAGCTGTAGGGTATCAGTCAGGGGTCTCGTTTTGAGGGTGGGGTAGTTGTCATCCTAGTAGTCAGGGTGGGTCTCGATTGTCGCCGAGGTACTGCCTGGAAACGGGTCCGCGCACAGAGCCGTGAGTCAAGCTCTGGGGTTTTGTTGAGGGTGGGACAGTGGTCACGTCTTTCAGGGTGGGTTTTTATTGCCGCTGGGGACAGCCAGACGCTGGTTTTTGTTATGTGTTGTCCAGGCCTTAGGGCCTCCATTCCGCAGGGGGGGGCACCGGTTCAAAGGCCAGCCACTGGCAACGGCTGACTCCGGTTGCTCTTGGGCCTAGCTCACCCACGTACCCCCAGGCTATTACCACGCAGAGGGATGTCAGTTGGGGACCGTCATGTTCCACGGCGAATCCGACGCAGACATTCTTGGGCATGGCGCACCCACGTACCTGAGCTAGCTCACCAGGGCTTCGTCAGCATGGACGTAAAGCTGGTAGTAGTTATAACTACGATGGGAACCAGTCCCCATATAAACTGGTACCGCGGGGATCGGGGGGCCCAGGGTTTACCCACCCCCGATCGTGGGATGGCCTTCGGGGCACATCGCGGTGGTAGTGGTTGATAGCCTAATGCTTGGGTTAGCGAACGGTTGCATTGCACCACGCAATCGTTCACGGCGGGTGAGCTGCGTATCAACAGCTCGGGTACTAATCTGCATAATTAGTAGTGTCTGGATAGAGACACGCTCCCACCAGTGAGGTGAAACGAGTCTTGCTACTCGCTAACGATACTGGTAGCTCCGAGGCTGTATAGTCAAGGGGCGCGCTAATTGAGCGTACCTCAATTCCCGGCCGATGGGTGGCCGTGCGAGTTATGCCGCTTAGGCAGGTACCGCACGTTAATCTTTTATGTTCTGTTCTGTCCCTACCCACCCACTTGCACGCGTTCCACGGAGCCGTGCACACGTGTTTCTAGCCGTGTAGACTGTGCGAACTTTGTGTGATTTGTAGTTGTCGTGGCGTGTTGTGCTTTTGGTGGAGTGTGTAGTGGTGTGTTGTGGGTGTCCCCTGCAAGTCTGGTGGCTCTAGCCCTAGCGGTTTGCCCAGGGCGATTTTTGCAGGTTTGGGCCGCGTGTTCGCTGCCGTGGACTTTATCATCGGCAAGTTACCGGTGATAAGTGCTGAATTTTGCGTTTTTTTCGCGGCGATCGGCCCGGCAATCGAGCGATCGATACCGTGGCGAGTCCAGGACCTTACTGGCCCACGTTGCGTGTGACGTCAGGGGCCCCAAATTTTGAGTGGTTGGTAACTTCGTTACCGGTGGTCGTAGGGACTTGGGGTTTGGACCCTAGGGTTCACCCTTAAAACCCGGCGCCTCCACCATCGGGGTTAGTGCCCGCACCTCCGCCAAAACTACCCGGCGCCTCCACCATCTGAACTGTTTTTGTGGACCCGGCACCTCCACCGCAAGGGGAATGTCGGCGGCTCCTCCTGGTGGACCCAGGAAGGGTCCCAAGGGTGAAGGAACAGACGTGTTTAAGACAAGCGGCAAAGTGCCGAGGTCGCCGCAGGGAGGCCGTAAAGACAGTGCGGATGTGGTTCTGAGCATGGAGGTAGCTGCCCCAACCATGGAGCCACCGCCGCCCCCGCTGATCCCCTTTTCGAGGAGCAACAGCGTCAGCAGCATCGCCTCGGAAAGCAGTGTGACCAGCAAGGCGAGCTCGAAGCGCATGCGGACCGAGCGGAGCGAGGACGAGGCCACAGTTGAGTCAGAGCCTGACGAGCTGACGACGGTCAGGCGCACTGGGGAAAAGCTGAGGCACTTCTTGTGCGCGGATGCCAACAGGGTGTCCAAGGCGGCCACCGAGTTTGTTCTGGGTCGAGTGGCGGAATATGAGGAGGTATTGTTGCGGCTTTTATGTAAGTATGAGAGGCTGGAAGGAAGGTTTGAGGAAAGCACTAAGATAAGGGGGGAGGAAAGCAAGAGGGTGGTTGCGGAGCAGCGCTAATTTAGCCAAGCGGTGAGGTCTGGGAAGGGCCCGGTGAAAGCGGCACAGCCCGCTAGGGTTGCACAGGTAGCCGCCAGTGCCGCCCCGAAGCCGGTGGTGCCGAGCTACGCGGTGGTCATCAAGGGGGTCGCGAGCATGACCAGCGATGAGGTCAAGGACAAGGTCCTTAGGAGATCGGTCCTGCGGTGAGGGTGCGCGTGTCGGCGGTGCGCAGGATGAGGGATGGCGGGGTTGCTATTGAGACTCCGACCGAGGCTGAGCGGGAGAAAATCAGAACTTGCCCCAAGATAGGGCAACTAGGGTTGGCGGCTTCTCTTCCTAGGAAGAGGGGGCCAAAGGTGATGATTTTCGACATCCCGTCATCCATTACGGATGAATGTCTAATGGCGGAGATTCTCGAAAAGAACCTCGCCGGGGTTGTGACTGCTGAGGAATTCAGGGGGGGGGGGTCTTCATAGTGTCGCGCGGAGGGAAGCAGTCCGATAAGGGTAACCTTATTTTGGAGCTGCCGGTCCGTTTGAGGGACTACTTCATTGCCACGGGGAGGGTCTATCTGGGCTGGAGCGCGTTGAGGGTCAGGGATTACGACGGGGTTTTGCGTTGTCATGGGTGCATGGTGTCGGCCATATGCTGAAGGACTGCAAAGACGGGCGCCTTTGCAGGAGGTGCGGCCAGAAGGGACACCTGATGGCTGAGTGTAAGAGCGAGGAAGAATCTTGCCCTGTATGTAAGAAGAGGGGCCTGCCGGCTAGCCATTCCGGCATGAGTGGGGTTTGTCCGGAATACCGGAAAGCGGCAGAAAGAATGAGAAGTAGGACCATAAATGGCTGAGTCAATGCGTTTTCTGCAGCTGTACTGCCAGAGGTCGGGCGCGGTTATGAATGATCTAGGGGTATGTATGAGGGAGAGGGGGATTCAGGTAGGACTCCTACAGGAGCCCTATCTGAAGAATGACTGTGTGTGTGGACTGCCGTCGGACATGACCTGTATCAGCTTCCGCGGTCAGGCAAAGGCGGCAGTCATAATAAATGATGTCAGCATTGATGTCATAGTTGTGGATGAATTAGTGTGTGAGATGGGTGCATGTGTATGGATCTCGTGTGCGTTGGGGGGCATCTTTGTGTGTTCGGTTTACTGCCAACATGGTGCTGAACTGGACACGGCGCTGTCCTACATTGAGCGTGTTGTTGCGCATGCTGGGGCCCTGCCCCTGCGGCTCAGCATGGACGCCAATGCGGTGTCCCCACTGTGGCACAGTAAGTTCACTGGGGCACAGAGGGCGAACGAGGTCAGGGGGGAAACAATGGCTGAGTTCCTTATCCATATGGGTATGGAAGTGCTGAATGAGCCGAGCGATTCGTACACGTTCTGCGGGCCCATGGGCAACAGTGATATTGACGTGACCGTTGTGAATGATTCATGGGGAAGGTATGAGAGTTTGTGGGAAGTCAAGAATGATTGGAGTATGAGTGACCATAACGCCGTGCTTGTTCAGGTCTGGGGTGCGTCAGGGCAGAACGACAGGAGTCTGCCAAGAGTCCGCTGGGACTGCCGGGGCGTCGTGTGGGAGGATTATCGGGAGATCCTGGGGACTTACATGCACGACAGCGGCCTGTACTTGCACCATGCGAGTGGGGCAGAGCGAATGGCGGAGCTTTTAGGGGAGTGCATGAGGGCCGCGAATGACGCTTGCATGCCACGGTCCGGTAGGGTCCCTAACCGCAGGGGTGTGCGGTGGTGAACTGGGGAGTTGCATGCAATGCGTCGATCAGTTAGGAGGGCACGCAGGCGTGTGCAAAGAGCGAGGAGGAACGAGTGTCGGAACTTAAATGAGATCGAAGCGCGGCACTCCGGTCTCTTGCGCGCGTACAAGATACGCATCCGGGAGGTGAAAGAGTCTCACTGGCAAAATTTTGTCAGTGAGGAGGGTAATCGTGACCCATGGGGTGCGGTATACAAGTTGCTGAGAGGGAAGGGCAAGCGGGGTCCTCTCTCCAGCCTACTGACCGAGGGAGGGGTGACTGCGGACTGGCAGGAGAGCGTCAACGTCCTGCTGGACGCATGGTTCCCGGGTGTGAGAGAGAATCGGGTGGATGAGTGTGTTTCTGCTGCAGGTATGATAGAATTCACCCGGGAGGAAGTTGACGCTGCCATCTTCTCCGGTAAACGGAAGAAGGCTCCCGGGATAGACGGAATGACTGTTGACATGATTAGGTCGGCATGGCACGTGAATGAGGATTTTATGATTGATATGTTCAATGCATGTGTAAGGGAGGGATGCTTCCCTGGAGCTTGGAAAAGGGGGGACATTGTCATCTTGTTAAAGTCCCCGGATAAGGTCCGATCGGACCCCGCCTCGTACAGACCGATCTGTCTGTTGCCAGCCCTAGGGAAAGTATTAGAACGGTTAATGGTCAAGCGGTTGGGGGAATTTTCTGCTGTGTATGAATCGGACAAGCAGTACGGCTTTAAGCCCGGTAGGTCGACTGAGGATGCATGGCTTGAGGCACGCAGGACGGTGGGGAGCTCGGGGAGCAAGTATGTCCTGGGTGTGTTCATTGATTTCAGGGGCGCTTTCGACTGCCTGTCATGGGCGGCTGTGCTGGCCAGACTCAGACTCATTGGTTGCAGTGAGATGGGTCTCTGGCGTAGCTACTTCAGTGGCAGGCGGGCGCGGGTACTTGGTGTGAATGAAGAAGTTCATCGTGAGGTCCACAGCGGTTGCCCGCAGGGCTCAATCTGTGGTCCAGCCGTGTGGAACATGATGATCGATGACCTTCTCAACGATTTAACGGGGGATGGCTGCAAATTCGTAGCGTACGCTGACGATTTGCTCTTGTTTGTGGAAGGGAACAGCAGAAAAGTGATTGAGGACAAGGCGAATGGATGGTTACATATGGTTAGTTCATGGGGGGACAAAGTAGGGGTTCAAGTATCAGAGCGAAAGACCGTGACCATGCTGCTGAAAGGGATCCTATCAGCGAATAGGAACCCATCAGTGCGACTAAGAGGGAACACGTTGCGGTATGTCACCGACGTAAAGTACCTCGGAGTGACCGTGGGAGAAAGGATGAACTTCAAGAAGCATGTTGTCAGTTTAAAGTCAAAAGTATTTTGCGCAGTGGGTGGGGTCAGACGAGTTTTGCGACGGGATTGGGGCCTCGGTAGAAAGGCTGTGAGTATCCTGTATAAGGGATGGCTTACCGCAGGGGTTATGTACGGTGCGGGCGCATGGGGTGATGTGGTAAAATTTGAGTATGGACGAAGAATCCTAGATTCGTGTGAAAGAATAGCATTGTACGCTTGCGTGAGGGTCTGCAGAACGGTCTCTACCGAGGCCATGCAGGTCCTCAACGGCGAACTGCCGTGGCGCCTGGAGGTCCTCAGGCGTTGCGGTATGTTTAAGTTTAGGCGGAGTGATTTGGGTATGAACGATGTCGTTTCTAATGTGGAAGCGGCAGGTATGAGTGCGAATGACTGTAAGCAGGTGCTCCTAGACAGGCTGAGGGCGACCTGGCAGGAGGGGTGGGACAGCAGCACAAAGGGGAGGGTCACTCACCGCTTCATCGGCGACGTGAGCTTTGTCTCGGAGAATGAATGGTTCAACCCATGCCTTGAGTTGGGCTTTCTCCTAACCGGGCATGGGAGCATGAATGGGTTCCTGCACGCTAGGGGGCTGAGCGAATCTGCAAGTTATGCATGTGGGTATCACTGTGAGGAATTTTTTGTGTTTTTTCCGCGGTCGACGGTCGCGGACGTAAATTTGTGTGTCCAGGACCTCACTGGCCCGATCGGCCTGTGACGTCAGGGGCCCCAAATTTAGGGAGGCCAGTAACTTGGCTGCTGGTGGTCGTAGAGGCTTGGTGGTTGGACCACGAAACCCTCCCCTAAAACCCGGCGCCTCCACCATCGAGGGTTTGTGCCCGGCACCTCCACCACAAATCCCGGCGCCTCCACCAAAAGTGTATTTTGTGGACCCGGCTCCTCCGCTTAAGAGGTGATGTCGGCGGGCGGATCCGCAGGCTCCCGAAAGGGTGGAAAAGATGAAAGCGGGACAGATGTATTTAAATCGAGCGCGAAGGTGTCGAGATCGCCGCAGGCCGGTAGGGAGGCCACGGAGCAAATGGAGACCGTAGTCGTTGCCGAGGCGTCACCGCCACTGATGCCGCCGCCACTGGTTGCCTTGTCACGAAGCAACAGCGTGGCTTCGGAGGCTAGTGGGACCAGCAGACCGGGAATCAAGAGGATGAGGGCCATGCTGCAGGAAAACAGCGGGGATGAGGCTGCAGCCGACACGGATGAGCTGGCAGTTATGAAGAAGACAGGGGAGAAGCTGCGCCACTTTCTGTGTGCGGAAGCCAACCGTGTGTCGAAGGCGGCAACGGAGTTTGTCCTGGGGCGTGTAGCTGAATACGAGGAGGTCCTGGTGAGGATCCTTTGCAGGTACGAAAGGCTGGAAGGGCGATTGGAGGAGAGCATGAGAGTCAGGGGGGAGGAAAAAATGAGGGTGGGGGTCGAGCGGGGCTCGTTCAGCCAAGCGGTGAGGTCGGGAAAGGGTGTGCCAAAGATCGCGCAACCGGCTAAGGCTGAGCGGGTAGCCGTAGCCAGTGTCGCTCGTAAGGTACCAAGCTCCGTTGGTGCCTAGTTACGCGGTCGTAATGCAGGGGTCGCCAGATATGTCTAGCGACCAGGTGAAGGATAAGGTCCTCAAGGAGCTGGGGCCGGAGGTTAATGTCCGCGTTTCGGCATTGCGCCGAATGAGGAATGGCTCGGTGGCCATTGAGACGCCTACTGAGGCGGAGAGGGATAAGATCCGTGCGTGCCCCAAGATCGGGATGCTAGGGCTGGAGGCCACTCTTCCGCGGAAGATGGGGCCAAAGGTAGTTATCTTTGACGTGCCGTCGGCTATCACCGAGGATCTCCTCATGAAGGAGATCTTTGAGAAGATCTCTGTCTTCTCCGGTAAACGGAAGAAGGCTCCCGGGATAGATGGAGTAACTGTCGAGATGATTCGGTCGGCATGGCACGTGAATGAGGATTTCATGTTAGACATGTACAATGCGTGCTTAAGGGAGGGTTGCTTCCCTGGAGCCTGGAAGGAGGGGGAACTTGTAGTCCTGCTCAAGTCCCCGGATAAGGTCCGTTCGGACCCGGCCTCCTACAGACCGATCAGTCTGTTGCCAGCCCTGGGGAAAGTTTTAGAGCGGTTGATGGTCAAGCGGTTGGGGGTACTTTCTGCTGTGTATGAATCGGAGAAACAGTACGGCTTTAAGCCCGGTAGGTCGACTGAGGACGCATGGCTCGATGCACGCAGGACGGTGAGTAGCTCAGAGAGCAAGTATGTCCTGGGTGTATTCATTGATTTTAAGGGTGCATTCGACTGCCTGTCGTGGGTGGCTGTGCTGGCCAGGCTCAGACTCATTGGCAGCAATGAGATGGGGCTCTGGTGTAGCTATTTCAGCGGCAGGCGGGCTTGTGTGCTCGGAATGAATGACGAGGTGCACCGTGAGGTCCACGGTGGTTGCCCGCAGGGCTCGATCTGTGGTCCTGCCGTGTGGAACTTGATGCTCGATAAATTGCTTAACGAGTTATCGAGGGATGGGTGCAAATTCGTCGCGTACGCCGACGATTTGCTTCTGTTCGTGGAAGGTAGCAGCAGAAAGGTTATTGAGGACAAGGCGAATGTATGGTTGAATATGGTTAGTTTATGGGGGGACAAAGTCGGGGTTCAAGTGTCAGAACGAAAGACCGTGACCATCCTGCTAAAGGGTATCCTATCTGTGAATAGAAACCCCTCAGTACGACTAAGAGGGAACACGTTGCGGTATGTCACCGACGTAAAGTACCTCGGAGTGACCGTGGGAGAAAGGATGAACTTTAAGAAGCATGTTGTGAGTTTAAAGTCAAAAGTATTTAATGCAGTGGGTGGGATCAGACGAGTTTTGCGAAGGGATTGGGGCCTCAGTAGAAAGGCTGTTAGAACCCTGTATAAGGGGTGGCTTACCTCTGCAGTTATGTATGGTGCGGGTGCATGGGGTGATGTGGTTAAATTTGAGTATGGACGTAGAATACTAGATTCGTGTGAAAGAGTAGCTTTATACGCATGTGTGAGAATCTGCAGAACGGTCTCCACCGAGGCCATGCAGGTTCTCAACGGCGAACTGCCGTGGCGCCTGGAGGTCATCAAGCGTTGCGGTATGTTTAAGTTTAGGCGGAGTGACTTGGGAATGAACGATGTCGTTTCTAATGTGGAAGCGGCAGGTATGAGTGTGAATGATTGTAAGCAGGTGCTCCTAGACAGGCTAAGGGCGACCTCGCAAGAGGGGTGGGATAGCAGCACGAAGGGGAGGGTTACCCACCGCTTCATCGGCGACGTGAGCTTCGCTTCGGAGAATGAATGGTTCAACCCATGCCTTGAGTTAGGTTTCCTCCTAACCGGGCATGGGAGTATGAATGGGTTCTTGTATGCAAGGGGCCTGAGCGAATCGGCTAGCTGTGGATGTGGGTATCACTGCGAGGATGTGAATCATTTAATGTATGAGTGTGTGTTGTACGAGGATTTGAGAGAAGGGCATTTTGCGGGTGGGGTAGTGTGTGAAGCCCAGTGTGTGAGAGATAAGGGTGGGTACGACGCCCTGTCCGCTTATGCGGTTAGCGTTTTCGCTCGACGCAGGACAGGGTGGTAGAGGACAAGCTTCAGGGGTTTTTCGTTGAGGGTGGGATAGAGGTAAATTTTGCATTCAGGGTGGGTTCAGGTTCAGTTGCTGTCTAAATGCCTGTGTTGGCTTCCGTTGTATTTGTCCAGGCACTTGTGCCTCCAACACCGCAGGGGGGGCGCCGGTTCAAAGGCCAGCCACTGGCAACGGCTGACTCCGGTTGCTCTTGGGCCTAGCTCACCCACGTACCCCCAGGCTATAACCACGCAGGGGAATGTCAGTCGGGGACCGTCATGTTTCACGGCGAATCGCGCTGGTTTACATCTTAACGTTGCAGTTCAAAGAACAGCCGCTGATGCCTCGCGCTGGTTTACATCTTAACTTTGCAGTTAAAAGTACTGCCGTCGATGCCTCGCGCTGGTTTACATCTTAACGTTGCAGTTGAAAATACTCCCGGCGATGCCTCGCCCTGGTTTACATCTTATCGTTGCAGTTGAAAATACTCCCGCCGATGGCTCGCGCTGGTTTACATCTTAACGTTGCAGTTGAAAGTACTGCCGCCGATGCCTCGCGCTGGTTTACATCTTAACGTTGCAGTTGAAAATACTCCCGCCGATGCCTCGCCCTGGTTTACATCTTAACGTTGCAGTTGAAAGTACTGCCGCCGATGCCTCGCGCTGGTTTACATCTTAACGTTGCAGTTGAAAATACTCCCGCCGATGCCTCGCGCTGGTTTACATCTTAACGTTGCAGTTGAAAATACTCCCGCCGATGCCTCGCGCTGGTTTAGATCTTAACGTTGCAGTTCAAAGAACAGCCGCTGATGCCTCGCGCTGGTTTACATCTTAACTTTGCAGTTAAAAGTACTGCCGCCGATGCCTCGCGCTGGTTTACATCTTAACGTTGCAGCTGAAAATTGCATTACTTGGTGTTGTTTCTTGTGGCTTTAAGAGAGTCAAAGTTACAACCGCCGGCACGCGTCACTTTGATATGACAAATGTTAATTTCACTTACGTCAGTTTGACAGATGTCAATTTGACGGATGGGTTAGGTGAGGTTAGGTTATGTCAGATTAGGTTAGGTCAGGTCATTTTAGGTTAGCTTAGGTCAGGTTAGGTCAGATGAGGTTAGGTCAGGTTAGGTTAGGTTTGGTTAGGTTAGGTCAGGTGAGTCCTGGTGGAGGTGCCGGACTAGTGAGTTGTGCGGACTTAGTGCTCTTAGCGAAATTCCGAAGTTTTGGTGAAAAGTGGCTTTTTTACAAAAATATTTCGGATGATCTCCTCAGTTTAGCGAGCTTAGTGTGTGATAGTGTTGGTGGAAAAATCCGGCGAAGGATCGCCGAGATTCGGGCGGATAACCCCCAAACACGAGGTAGGCGAGCCGACGAGAGCGTAACGGCCAGAGCTGCGAGGGCTACCTAGGGGTAAGTCGTGACAGGAGAGTGCCCAGGAACAAGCCAACGACGCACAGTGGTCGGAGAGCGGAAATAAATCAGTTTTTGGAAGGTCAATTAATCGTCTAACTGATGTAGTATTTCTATAATAGCGACTTAAAAAAATGTACCTCAAAAGATGTCTAACATAATGTGTAATATTGTAAGAGTATCATGGTATCGAAGCAAAACTACGGAGCACTCACAATTTTACAATATAATAATAGAAAAATGCTATTTACATATCAAAGTATTCGGTACTTATTTCATGTTCGCAGAACTTTTTATTTATTTTTGTTTAGGTTAACTATAGACTATTAAAATATATAGAAAAAATATAGATATTTATTATTGACTAAGTCAAAAAACAATTTTAAAGAAATATATAATTTTACTACTAGTTTTTATCAAACCAATGACTGATAGTTATTTTCGCTGTCGACCGCTGTCTTCTAATATACCTTAAAAAATTCTCTGAAATCTTAGGCACATATTACAATTGATTCCAGTTGCAATAAACTGCGGTCTTAGAATTGCAAGCCACTCAAATTAATGACCTCGTTAATGTAAGAAAAAAAACGTGCGATGAACAAACTCTTCGATCAAGTAGCTTGGCGTGTGCTTTTGTTCGTACACGTTGTGATGGAAGTAAACAACAACTTCAGCCTCCCTTGACTACAGATTTTGTTTTGTTTATTATTGATAAACAGTTACTGATTACCTGCTAAAAAATAAGTAATTTAATGTTATCCATTTCATTTAAATCTATTTATCAGAAAGTACTGTCATTTTGTGAACCATGGCGAGTTTTACCATTTTATACACGGAATTAGTTGAAATCGTACTTTCGAGCAATCGTGACGTATATAAGTGTCTCGACAATATCAGACGCTCCTATCCAAACCTGAAGGAGATAGTTTTGGAGGAAATTTACAAGGAATTGAGTCGAAATTTCTTGCCCAAATTCACGAAGAGATGGCAAGCGGCTGCAAGGAATAAGAAGACATTTCTTAATAAATATCAGAAATGGTTGCAGAATACTTTTGTTATCACTGTAAATCCTATACAACCTGATATTGCAGAAAATGAACCAGGGCCTTCGAAGAAATCACGCAGCGGTCGTCCAGAAAAACCTTTTGATGAGTGTTGTGACCGAACCAAACGCTATAAAGTCAAAAGTTTGTGTGAGAGTTTTCCAGAAAAACTCATTACTAGAGCTGCAGATAAATTTAATGACAAATCTATCACATCTATATCCTTAACACCAGAGAAAGCATTGGCTTTATTGTTAGATGCATCATTATCAAAACATCAATATCAAATTATTAGAAATGCGGTAAAAGATTTAGGATGTGATATTTTTCCAAGTTATGATAAAGTATTAGACGCTAAGAAAGAATGTTACCCTGCGGATATTGAAATCACTGAAAGTTACGCTTGTATAGGTTTACAAGATTTGCTGGACCATACTACAAAAAGAATTTTTAAGACCAAAACAGAAGACGAACTGGCAAGTATGGGTGAAGAATGTGTCCTTATTTTCAAATGGGGATGCGATGGTTCATCCGGCCACACCGAGTATAAACAAACTTTTAACGAGGAAAACATTACAGATGCAAATATGTTTTTAACATCACTAGTTCCTCTTTGTTTATCAACAAAAGATAACGATACTTCAGTTCATTGGAAAAATACATGTCCATCTTCGACAAGATACTGTAGACCCGTACAGTTTCAATTCAGTAAAGAAACGACAATGGGCACAGAAAACGAAATTTCAAGGATGTATTCAGAAATAGCAAACCTAGACGAAACCGTGATATCATTGAATGGAAAAACTTACAAAGTGCATCACCAGCTTCTCTTGACAATGATTGATGGCAAAATTGCACAAACTATCACCGACACATCTTCTAATGCAGTATGTTTCATTTGTAAAGCAAAACCAACAGAAATGAACGAGTTAAATAAGGTGCGTAGCAAAATTGAAGACGAAGTTGTCTTAAAGGTGGGCTTGGCACCCCTCCATGCGCGCATCAAATTCATGGAGTGTATACTCCATATTGCATACAATAAATCTTTTAAGAGCTGGAGAACCAATCAAACTACTAAGCCGCAGAAAGAAGTGGAGAAGAAAAGGATTCAAGAAGAATTCTTTAAACAGTTGGGCCTTAAAGTGGACTTCGTGAAACAAGGAATGGGCACGAGTAATGACGGCAACACATCTAGAAGATTTTTCAATAACCCAGCTATAACAGCCGAAATCACAGGAGTAGATGAAAATTTAATTCACAGATTTGGTATAATTTTACAAATAATAAACTCGGGTGCGACAATTGACGCCGAAAAATTTGACAACTATTGCACCGAAACTGCTGAATTGTACGTCAGTCTATATAGCTGGTACTACATGCCCAATACGGTTCATAAAGTCCTCATGCATGGCAGTAAAATAATAAATATGGCTGTGCTACCGATCGGCATGTTGACAGAAGAAGCTCAAGAAGCTCGGAATAAAGACTACCGTCATTACAGGTTAAGCCACTCTAGAAAATGTAATCGAGAATCTACAAATGAAGATATTATTAATATGCTACTGGCTTCCTCGGACCCATTCATCAGTAGACTTAGAACAAAACTCAATCGAAAACATGTACCCCTACATGAAGATGCCCAAGCTTTAGTATTAAGCGATAAGTAACTCTCTAATGTCCAATTTATTTGAATTTAACATTATATGGGATTTAGTATTGTCCACCTTGAGGCGGAGTTGGGAATTAGAGGGTTAAGGTATTTATTTTTATTATCATGTATATTTATGCCATTCACATTTCATGTAGTCATTAAGTCTTCGATTTTTGTTTTGTTTTTTAGTTGTACTTTTTTCTGCAATATAATTTTATTTTTATTTAACGACACATTTATGCGCTGTATTCCCATCCCGACAAATACCGTTTAGTTTTAATAAATAATACATTGAAAATACTTAATGAGCTATATTTAGAGTGATTACATAATTATTTCCGTGATCCTATACTACTCCGACCACTGTGCGACGGTCGTGCGCACCCGCGCAGTGCGCTGAGTGCGTATCGTCTATTGGTGGAGGAGCCGGTACAGCAAAATTTGGTGGTGCCCAAAAACTTTTGTTTTTCACCGGCCACCAGAAAAACTGGAAGTGCCATCAGGGAGGAAAAGGGCAGGAGCAGGTTTTGTGAGACAGAGGGTGACTTTGGGCCAGAGGGTGGCCATTTGATTGTTAATTTTAAGGGTGACAGTGACACGTAGTTTTAAGGTTTAGTGCTAAGGGCAAGGGTTTCGTCAGTGTCACGCGTGACCGCGGGGTCAAGTGACAGCGGGCAGATGGAGCCCCCAGGGCGCCACGCACAGCTGCCGGATATTGGAGCGGATGAGCTCAATAGGGCTTTCGCGAGGAGGGGTTCAGTGGGTCGCTCCCCACCTAGGTCGAGGGCGGTCTTGGAGTCCTCAGCCACGGGGGAAGACCTCAACGTCACTATGACGGAGGGGCTCTGTGATGCAGAGGCTGAGGGCGACAGGACGGGCACACAGGGTCACTTGAAGAGTGGCTCGAGTGAGGCGGGCGTAACGCCCATTCCGGGAAACGCCCCGACACTGGCGGGAAATAGAGAGAGGTCTATCTCTTTCTCCGTGGGAGACGCGGACCGGGGGTGGGGCGACGATGATCCATCACCAGCTCCCTCACTCGAGTCCCTGGCAAAGGGCGACGGCGCCTACGTGAAGAGGAGGAGGGTGGAGACCCCCCCCGAACCTGACAGGGTCCCAAGACGCGGCACCGGAGAAGGCAGCGCGCAGCAGTAGGGAGCAGGAGGAATTTAAACGCCTCTACGATTCGCTCCTGGCGGACGTGAACGTCTTAAAGAAAAGCATGGTCCACAACACCAAACGAGAAATACGGGCAGTCGCTGACAGGATGGGCGGTACGGCGAGGAGGCTGGAGGAAGGGGGACTCCCACTAGACGCGGCGAGGTCTCAGGAGACGGCTAGGGCCCAAGGACACCAGACGTCGCCCAGCGGGCGGAAGGAGACGGCCGACAGAGGCAAGGTCAGTGGACCTGGGGACGAGGCCGAGCGGAGGGCGGGCGAGTGCCCTAGAGAGCGAGGTGGAGAGCCTCAGGCTGGAGCTGGCAGCGGCCAAGGAAAGCCTACGCGTGAGCAGCGAGGCACGGGCACAGGGACCCAGGAGGGAGTTCGACCACCAGGCAGACTATGCCACTTTTGCGGCCGCGGCGGCGAAAAAGTGGGGGAGGGACATCTACGAGAGGGTGAAGGACGTAGAAACCTTCGAAGGGGATGCAACGCGGGCGCTGGTAGTACGCGCGAGGGCTGGAGGCAGGCCAGCATGGGGGTGGCCCCGGACCGGACCAGGAAGAGCACTCAAGGCCGGTACGGTAATCCACCAGATCAGGCGAGTTACGACTTGGTACCAGGGAGAATCGAGCGAGGAGGAGTTCGACAGATTCCAGCTCGTGACGGGTAACGACGACGACGTTGGATGTAGGAGCGAAGAACTGTACCGAGGTGTGCAGGGGCTGAGGGCTCGACTGGTACAGATAGGCACCGCCAGAATTGCGGTGGACCTGGGTGTGCTGGACCAGGAGGAGTGGCTGAGCACCAAAAAGGCTCTGGAGTGGTGCCTCTCAGGAACGGAAATCCAGGTCGAGCTCAAAACGACCAGAAAGGGCAGCAAGAGCAAAGCTGGAGGCAGGCCCCTAGCGGCGGCTAGGAGCCAGCCAAGAGGCCATACAGAGGAAGGCGGACAGGACGAGCTGGTGGGGACGAACAAGGGACAGGAGGCTACGTGGACAAACGTAGTTAGGAGGAAACGGGATTCACCAGCATTAATTAGGATCGAGACCAGGGGGGAGGACTACGCTGAGGTCGTTAAAAAAATCCAAGCGGGGGTAGGCAAGTCGGCAGCAGAAGCGGTTAAAGCGGTGCGAAAAAACGCCGCTGGAGATATAGTCATCGAGATGAGGAAGGGGCACGCTCCCCCCAAGGAGCTAACAGATGGGATCAGGGAGGTGGTCGGCGGCGACCGGATCAGGGCAGTCGCAGCCAGGGGCCGGGCCGTGGAGATAAAAGGCCTTGAGGAGGGCTCCACGCCTGGCGAGATCATCGGCGCCATTAAGGGGGTAGTGGGCGAAGCGGGGGTCCCGGACAGTGTCGTGTGGCTGAGGCAGCTGGGCCCGGGCCTCAGGATTGCCCTGGTGGAGCTGGGTAGAGAAGTGGCTGACAAGCTCCTTAAGCTGGGTAGCCTGAGAGTGGGGTGGACCCTATGCAGGGTAAAGGAGAGGGAGGAGCGCCCCCTCAGGTGCTTTAGATGCCACGGCTTTGGGCACATGGCCAGAGCTTGCACGGGGGAAGATAGAAAGGACCTATGCAGGACATGCGGCGCCAGCGGGCACAAGGCTAGCGCTTGCGGGGAGCCACCAATGTGCGTGCTCTGCCAGGAGACTGGCAAAGCCACGGACCATTACTCGGGGAGCTCGAGGTGCGGGGCCATGAAGGGGGCAGCCAGCAGGAGGGAGGATGCCTCAAAAGATTGACTAGAGCCAGAGGAGGTAGCGGAGACCAGGATCCCTGGAGGCACATCAGGAGCCCTCCGTCGCGGGGAAGAGGGGCAGTCGGCCCCACAAACCCAAGAGATCTGCAGGCTCAGGGGGGGAGGAGCCCCCTGGAGGGGCAGAGCAACCAGGGCCAAAACAGCGCCGCGCCGCACGGCCGGGGGGGCGCGAGCATCGCCGCTGAGAGTGGTCCAGGTTAACCTGAACCACTGCAGAGCGGCGCAGGACCTACTGGCGGTGGCGGCTCGTAGGCTGGCGGCTGACATACTGCTGGTCAGCGAGCCGCACGTGGCCGGGCTCGGGGGCGACTGGCTTCGTGACCAGCGGGGGCTGGTCGCGATCAAAGTCGCGGCAGGCCTCAGGGGCAGGGTAGCCGCATGGGGCTCCCCGGGGGAGGGCATCCTCTGGGAGGACGTGGGAGGCGTCGTGTTCGTCAGTTGTTACGCCTCGCCCAACATGTCCAGGGCAGAGTTCGCGGCTTGGCTGGCGACCCTCGAGGGGGAGCTGCGACTGCGGGGACAACGAGTGGTCGTTGGGAGGGACCTCAACGCCAAGGCGGTGGCGTGGGGGTCGAGGCTGACCGACGCGAGGGGGGCCGAGATCCTCGACATGATGGCCTCACTAGGCGTCTCCCCGGCAAATAGGGGCGGGGTTCCCACTTTTCACCGAGGGGACAGCGACTCGGTGATTGACGTCACCCTGGTGGGAGCCCCCCTCAGGGACAGCCTGACAGACTGGGAGGTCCTCGAGGACGAGGAGAACATGAGCGACCACCGGTCGATCATGTTCAGAGTCGGGAGGGGGCGGCCCGGTCCGACCGGTGTGCGAGACCCGCAGATGGGTGGTCTCACGGCTGGACGCCGACAGCCTGAATGAGGCTGATGGACGCCTCCCAACAGCTTCCCAGGTGACAGGTAGGGACCCGTACTCTGAAGAAGGGAGGGAGTGCGACCGCTTCATGGGGGGGTGGAGGCAGCCTGCGCACGGGCTATGCCCCGAAGGAGGGGGGGGGGCAGCGACCGGAGGCGGTATTGGTGGACGGCGGAGGTGGCCGCCTGCTGGACAGAGTGCGTTGGGAGGCGCAGGGCCGCCTTGAGGGCCAGGCGCGCGGGGGCGTCGCAGGACCTGACCAGGCGGAAGGCGGAAGAGTGGGCAGCCAGCCGCAAGGTGCTCCGTAAGGCCATAGGCCTCAGCCAGGCCGCCAGCTGGAAAGCGCTGGTTGACCAAGTGGACGCTGACCCGTGGGGACTGCCCTACCGGATTGTCCGGAAGAAGCTGGGGGGCAGACCGGCGAATCCGGGGGTCAACATCACGGGTGGCGTCAGGGCGGTTGTCAGGGCTCTGTTCCCGGACAGGCCGGCCGCCAGGCAAACGGAGGGGCGGACCGGAACGTGGGAGGTCACGGAGTTCACCGGCGACGAGCTCACCGGGGCCGCTGCGAGGCTTCCCTGCAAGAAGGCACCCGGTCCTGACGGGCTGCCGAACGAGGTGATCCGGTGCGTTGCCAGCGGCTCCCCGGACGGTCTGCTGGCTCTATACAATGAGTGCCTCAGATGGGCAGAAGACTGCCCAGGCGATGGAAGGTGGCCTCCCTCGTGTTAATACCCAAAAAGGGTGGCGGGGCAGGGACGGACCCTTCGGCCTTCAGGCCGATTTGCCTACTGGACGGCGCCGGCAAAATGCTGGAGCGCCTGCTGGTAGGCAGGATAGAGGAGGCACTGGCCGTGGGAGGGGGGCTGTCCCCTAGGCAGTTCGGCTTCCGGCGGGGGCGGTCGACGGTCGACGCCATCACGACGGTGAGGCGATTCGCGGCGGAGGCCAACAGTGGGCCCCTGCGCAAGCGGCGCCACTGCGTATTGGTGACGCTGGACGTCCAGAATGCGTTTAACTCCCTCCCCTGGGGGACGATCCTGGAGGCGCTGGAGGAGCGCGGGATCCCGGCGAGCCTAAGGGCGATGGTGGCCTCATACCTCCACGACCGGTGGATCGTGGTGGACGACGGGACCGGCCCGGCCAAAATACCTTTGACCGGGCTAAGACGCTATTGTAGCGTCTTAGCACCCCCCGCTAGGTAGGCCGCAACGGCGCCAGCCACGTCTCGGCGCTAACGATGCGAGCCGACAACAACGGCACCCCCACCCACGGACGATGACGCAGCACCCCCACCAACGGACGACGACGCGTGCCCCCACACAGCACCCACGGACGATGACGCAGCACCCCCCACCCGAGAGAGCGCCTTTAAAAGGCAGAGCGCCGGACCACAGAGAATCAGTACCAGCGTGATTGTGAACCTGGTAGCTGAGGCTCCGCTGCGTGATTACGAACCAGGGAGCCACGATACGAGCAGCCGCGTGATTCTGAACCGGCCCGCTCAAACGAACAAGCCGCGTGATCTTGAACCGGCTTGTTCCAAAGTACGCTGCGTGATCTGAACCAGCTAGACTTCGCCGGAGCCGCGTGATCTTGAACCGGCTCCTCGGCAGGCACGACCACCCTCGACGGGTAGCACCAGGGTGAACCGCATGGAGGCCCGGACCCGCGACACCACACCCCCACGCCGACTCCAGCGGAACGTTGTCCGGGAGTTCCTGAAGCGTCCACCGCACCCTCAGGTCCTCAGCCCGCTGCCCCCGACGCCGCCGAAGCTGCCGCCCCGACAGGACGCCTCTGCCCCAGCCAGCGCGATTGTCCGCCCGTCGCCCCGCAGCTCCATCGTAAGCCCCCCCAGGATCGCCTACAAGCTCCACGCCCTCGCCATATCCCCCAGGACACCGTACCCGGGGATAAGCCCCTCGAAGGTGGGCTTAGAGGATCCGCGGCGGTTTACGATCCGCGCCAACCGACGCCGCGCGCTGCATTAACATTGTGATGTATATATATGTATGTTGTGGAAATTAATAAATAATCTGTAAAAACTGATAAAGAGGATTCAGTCGACCGACAACGACCCCCAAAATATCATCCGAGTCTCATTCAAACTCGCGTCTATTCATTTATGTATCCAAAATAAGTTAATTCCCATTGACATGCGAACTCATCCAAAATATTAACCCCCCACCCCCCTCCATTCCTACACTCATTGCAACACAAACACACACAACACGCATGCGCGGCCTCTGAGATTGAGGCGGGCAGGGGAGAAATCATCCCTCGATAAGACGACAACCACCCGGAGTTCGTCACCACGTCTTCTGCCACACACACACACACCCACACCTCAACACACACGTACCTCGCTCCATCACCTTATCCTAACTTCACCTAGTTTCACTTTATTTCCTCTTCTATTTCTTCATTGTCATTCACTCATTTATTCATTTAGTTTCTTGTTATTGTTTACCTTAAAATTAAACCAACAACGTGCAGCCCCGACTATTATTTCCTCGAGACTTATTTCATATTTATCTAGTTTACTTGGTTTCTTCGCGGTATCCCTGTCTCTCAGAATCATTCCTTCCTTTGCTTCATCTATTTGTTCCTCATGGCTTTAATTTCTTCTTCAGTCACTTCATTATCACTTGATGTTTCTGACTCATTATTTCTCTCGATAGATACATGTTGTTCTAATCTTTCTGGAATGTTTTCCTTTGTGTTCTGTAGACCAAATACAACGTCTCGTGCGGACTCAATTCTATCTTCTGTAGGGTAGCATATCCCATAAGATTTTGAGTTTTCAGCATATCCCACAAAAATCCCGTTCTTGTTTTTACATCCCACTTCTTTCGTTTTTCCTTTTGAACGTGCACAAACACATTGGATCCAAATTCTTTAAGGTTCATTATTTCGACCTCTTTATTGTACCACAGGTCAAATGGTGTTTTTCTTTTGACAGAACTTGTACCTGTTTTTATTTATTGTGTGTACCGCAGTATTACCTGCTAACGCCCAAAAAAGTGTTTTTTTAATGGTGGCATTATAAACAGTTTGTTATGGTTACCAAAACCGTGCATAAACGTGCGTTTATGGCACGTACGTGCTATAAACATTGCCATGGAAATGTCAAATTTAACACTGACACTGACAACTGTCAACCCCATCATTTATTAATTGTAATATGAAATTCACAATTTTGGTTGTTTGAAAATATTATTCCATGTTCTGCCGTAGCACTTGATACACACGGTTCTTCACTGCTACTTCCTGCAATGCCATTGACAATCCTTTTCGCAATTTGAATTTTACTATGTGTGGACTCTTCGACATAGCTGGCAGCAACACTCATAGATTTCCATCCTCCTGCGTCCATCACTGTTCTCAAATTTGCTCCAGTATTAGCAATTACTGTTGCCGAAGACCGTCGGAATGAATGACCAGTATACTTGCTAGGATCTTCCAATTTCAAATATTTTGCTATCAGTTTAGGGAAGTTACCGCAAGTGTTGATACCAACTGGTTCGTTGATACACTTTCCATTTCGATATGTTAGTAATAGCTTATTCAAGGATGTCTTCGGATGTATGGCCGTGTATTTTTTAATCAAGTCCACGTACGCAATGTCTCCTGCGAATTGAATTATTGCAAATTTCCTTGGTTTGTCGGTTTTTGTTTCTCTAATATGAACAACTAAATTTGGACCTTCCTCCACTACATCTGAAGTACATAAATTATATAGTTCACAACGCCTGCAAGCTCCAAATATTCCCAGAGTTGCAGCAAACTTGCGAAAAATAAAAATGAACAGCTTATGATAAAAATTTAGAGGCAATATACCTTCAATAACAGGAAACTTTCATCGTCAGCCTCGGTAAAAAAAATCCGCAAGTCATCTTCTGAAAACACATATGACTTTTTAGTCACTTCACCCTTCTTTTTCTGCTTTAAAAAAGCCTGTACTTTTGCAAATTTTGAAATGTCAATACCATGTTTGATTTTTACAACAGACATAATCTTTGAGTGTATACACCACAACGATGAAGATTTATAAATTTCTGACGCAAAATAAAAACTAATAGAAATTGAACGAAAAGGTAAGAAAAAAATAATACCAATTGCGACATATACGCCAAAATCGAAGTTTCGTCGATATTGGTGACATCATGAGCAACCATCCAACTGTTGAACTTGTTATACTCCTTCAAATAACTTTCACTCGATTTCTTAGGTAATAAGGAAGATTCTGCCGCAGCAGCAATCTCAAAAATACTCGCTTCCATTTCTGACATTAGGATATTTTGTAAACATCAATTGTATTTTCCATGGCTACTAAACAATTTGTCATATTATTTAAAATGACGAATCAGAATTTAATGTTATTTCTTCTAGTTATTTCCAAATTTATAATGCCACCATTAAAAAAAATAGCGTATAATACTCGTGCATATAGGTTTATTGCACTTGGGTCGTTACGAGCACTCGACTGCGCCTCGTGCTAGCGAAACCCGACCCTCGTGCAATAAACTCCTGCATATGCACTCGTATTATAATATACTATTCTAATGATTTTGCATTTAACATTGTTCTAGCGGCTTCTACCACCGTTCTCATCTCTCTCTCTCTCTCTCTCTCTTACTCTCTCTCTCTCTCTCTCTCTCTTACTCTCTCTCTCTCTCTCTCTCTTACTCTCTCTCTCTCTCTCTTACTCTCTCTCTCTCTTACTCTCTCTCTCTCTCTTACTCTCTCTCTCTTACTCTCTCTCTCTTACTCTCTCTCTCTCTCTCTTACTCTCTCTCTCTCTCTCTCTTACTCTCTCTCTCTCTCTCTCTCTCTCTCTCTCTGCTCTACTGTTTTGCTCTGGCGTCTCTCTCTCTCTTACTCTCTCTCTCTCTCTCTCTTACTCTCTCTCTCTCTCTCTCTCTCTCTCTCTCTGCTCTACTGTTTTGCTCTGGCGTGTATGGAACTGTTGTTTGGTGCCTGATACCAAGTTCCTCTAACATCCTTTTGATTTCCACATTTTCTACTTCAAACCATTGTCGGTTCTTATGGTTTTTTCTTTATATCCTGTTTCATTTTTAACTAGATTCAGTTATGCCTTTAATATGTTTTTTACTTCATACTTGTTTTTTTAAATAACATACGATTCTGTAGTGCGAATAGTCGTCCGTCAACAACAAAAAATAACTGGACCCTCCGATGGATTCTACTTCCATTAGTCCACAAAAGTCAGCATGCACCAACTCACACGTTTTTGTAGCTTTAGAATTACTTTTACTGAATAGTAGTCTATGCTGTTTGATATGCAGGCAGGCTTCACAAAAGAAGTTGTCCTTTTCTGTAATTCAACGCCATGTCTTCTAAAAATATCCTTTACATTTTGGTGAGCAAGTCTCATGCCATGATTTTAGATCATTCTTGCGACGAATGCCTATGTTTGCTATACCACTCTCCTCTTGTTGAAATTTCATCTTGAATAGCTTGCCAACTCGGTTTCCAATGGCACAAACTTTTCCATTTTTTCGAAATTCACATATTGTATTAACTGAAATTAATTTGTATCCTCTGTCTAGAGCTGTACCCACAGAAAATAGGTTAAACTTTAATTTTGGTACATATAAAACATTGTTCAGTTCTGTTGGAATCTAGTTCAAGTGGTCAAATACTATGAGTTTACATTTATAAACAACCCCCGTTTTCTGGCGGACAATATAAATATCTACATATCAGGATATTTGGCCTGCATATGTTGAGAAAAATAAAAGGATGTAGTGTGAAACAGGACCTGGTTTCTGATACGTTGGAACCCATTCACTCCTATATTGAATGTAGGCAATTTACAAGTGGAAATATGCTGCGACCCAACTCTAACTTCTTCAAATACGTTAATCAATGTTTGCAAATTGTGCGGTTTTTCATACCGAAGATTTGCACTCATTTTAATATAGTATCATTTTTTTACACATAAAATTTCTGTATTCCAAATTTTTGTCACCTTCACATTCAGAATTTGGCTGACCTAATATTAAGTCTTTTTTTAAGACCTGTTTTGTAAATGTTTTTGTGGTTCTTTTCTAGAAAACCCATACCCTCGTCAACAATCCAACAAAACGTATAGTGACCAGTCGGTCTAGTTTTAAGTGCAGGGAGTGCAAAAAAAAATCACTCGGGCCTCCGAGCTGGTCCAGCATTTGTGTGAATTATAACTTGTAAAAATGTAGTCATATTATATCTGTCTATTATATCTAATCTATAAATATTTCATTACAAAAAACAGTACAAGACATTCATTTATGAATGTTATTTGAACATCAATAACATTATTTAGCAACTATTACTCAACTATAAGAAGAATATAGCCGCATCCGCATAATATTGCTATTGTAAACTTATGTCCATTGGCGTGCACATTGTGTGCAACTACGTTTTAAATTCGTAGTCAACTTCACACTGAGCGTCCTCTGACGCCCAGCAGACAAATGATAATCGAAACTGCCGCTCAAACGTTAGTTTGGTTGGATCGCCACATTCAAAATTTAGAGGTAAGTAATTATAGATATGTTGTTTTGTAGTCAATAATGTTTCTATATCATTAGTCTAGTAGCAACTAAAAATGTTTTTAGTGCAGAAAATGCAAAATACTAGTGGGGAAAGAACATGCATGCATAACAGAAAAGGAAAAATGTAGCGACGATATTATAGCTCTGATGAAGAACTGGAACTTAAGAATGAGAATACTGAAGCTGCCCTCCAGCATGATACCTCCAGGGACGTCCATATCACTACGAAATTTCCAATGTAAGTAATTACAAATATGTTGCTTCCTGTTTTGTAAATGCATTTGGGGCTCTTTTCTAGAAAAGCGTCAACAATCCAATAAAACGTAGTGACCAGTCGGTCTACTTTTAAGTGCAGGGAGTGTAGCAAAATATTCAATCGGGCCTCCAAACTGGTCTAGCATTTGTGTGAATAAAAACTTGTGAAAATGTAGTCATATTACATCTGTCTATTATTATCTAATCGATAAATATTTTATTATAAAAAACAGTACAAGACTTTCATTTTTGAATGTTATTTAAACATCAATAACATTATTTAGCAACTATTAGTCAACTATAAGGAGAAATATAGTCGCATCCGCATAACATTGCTATTGTACACATCGTGTGCAACTACGTTTTAAATTCGTAGTCAACTTCACACTGAGCGTCCTCTGACGCCCAGTAGACAAATGATAATCGTAACTCCCGCTCAAACGTTAGTTTGGTTGCATCGCCATACTCAAAATTTAGAGGTAAGTAATTATAGATATGTTGTTTCGGAGTCAATAATGTTTCTATATCATTAGTCTAGTAGCAACTAAAAATGTTTTGCCGTAAGTGCAAAATACTACTGAAAATACTGAAGCTACCCTACCCTCCAGCATGATACCTCATGGGACGTCCATATGACTACGAAATTTCCAATGTGAGTAATTACAAATATGTTGCTTCCTGTTTTGTAAATGCATTTGGGGCTCTTTTCTAGAAAACCCAGAACCTTCGTCAACAATCCAATAAAACGTATAGTGACCAGTCGGTCTAGTTTTAAGTGCAGGGGGTGCAATAAAAAATTCAATCGGGCCTCCGAGCTCAAACGTTAGTTTGGTTGGATCGCCATATTCAAAATTTAGAGGTAAGTAATTATAGATATGTTGTTTGGTAATCAATAATGTTTCTATATCATTAGTCTAGTAGCAACTAAAAATGTTTTGCCGTAAGTGCAAAATACTAGTGGAGAAAGAACATGCATGCAGAACAGTAAAGGAAAAATGTACCGACGATATTATAGACCTTACAAATAGCTCTGATGAAGAACTGGAACTTAAGAAAAATAATACTGAAGCTACCCTCCGGCGTGATACCTCCAGGGACGTCCATATGACTACGAAATTTCCAATGTGAGTAATTACAAATATGTTGCTTCCTGTTTTGTAAATGCTTTTGGGGCCCTTTTCTAGAAAACCCAGAACCCTCGTCAACAATCCAACAAAACGTATAGTGACCAGTCGGTCTACTTTTAAGTGCAGGGAGTGTAGCAAAAAATTCAATCGGGCCTCTAAACTGGTCTAGCATTTGTGTGAATTAAAACTTGTAAAAATGTAGTCATATTATATCTGTCTATTATATCTAATCTATAAATATTTTATTATAAAAAACAGTACAAGACTTTCATTTGAACATTGCACTTCAATTATTATTCTGAAAATGTAAAACAAAAGAACGAACTAAAAATTTAGTGGATTCCCTTGTATACCTGAATATGAAGACTTTGGTGTAAAGATGGAAGAAAACGCTAAAAGCAACCAGAAGGTATTTTATAGTCAAAACTAGGAGTCGAGAGAGGGATGTGGAACGTGGTCGATGACGAGCGGAGAGAACAGTGAAATAAAGTTGAAGTGTTCGTGATCAGAGTGTTTTAATTAATCCCTTACAATTTTATATTTTAATGTGTTTATAACTGAATGTAACCTTTAATATTGTTTTACTTAAGTTTAAGCACCTATTTTATCATATGTCTCCTCTATGTAGTTTTTGCGTGACGATGACCCTTTAACAGGTCGAAACCGGTCGCAAATTTATATTAAATAAATACGAACCCAATTTTAAGGAAGTACATTTATTAACATACAAATAAATAAATTACATTTAATAATTAAAGGTTTTTTTTTAATTTGTATTCATAAAGACGTCATTAACGTCGTTATAACAAACAATCTAAACAACCGTTTATGTGCAATGCTACAATATTTTATAGCAACGGACGTTAAATTTTTTGTTTTATAGCAACGGACGTTAAAAACCGCCACAGCGGACTTTTCTGTTTAACGAGATAGAGAGAATGAGATACGAGAGGACGATATAACTAGAAGAACGAGATTGCGAATTAATTATTATTTTTAGGTCGGTAACCTCGGGAAATATTTTTCAAAAATTCTTGAGCACTAGCATATCTAACAATTTATACAAATCTAGTATTGAATTTATACATAGCAATATTAGAACTTACTTACTAATATCCACTTTTTCCTTTACTTTTAGCACTTTCTTCAACATTGAAAAATATGACCAAAGACTAGATGGTTTGACTTGTTTCGATTTCTCATTTAAGTAAGCCATAAGGACTTGTTCCGAAGTTTTTCGAACAGACATTTTGTTGCGCCAATCGCAAAACAACTTATACGTTTTTTCGTAAATGGCAGCCGACTTCACGGGCATCAATCGACTTTGTGCTTGTGCAGCTTGCTCGATAACTTCTGGTGGCAAATCATAATCTTCTTCGATATTATCTTCGATATCTGACATTTTGTCAAATTTAATTTGTCAACAACAACACTGTTGTTATGGTTGGAAATAACATATTTCAATATTATTTTCAAATCAATATGTGTACAAATTAAAAAAAAAGTTGTATGTTACACGTACGCTAAATGGTCTTTATGGACTTGGCCGGTTAAATGGCTCGGCTAACGCCTCGCCATTTAATCTTCCGGCCGCGTCCATAAACACCTATTTAGCGTACTTGTAACATAAATAACTATTAATGTACTTTTCAGATCTCAACGAGACAACTATGGTGATGCTGCTGTTGGGTATGTGAAAGTAAAAAGGTAAAAAGATTTGTGCACTGTAAGGGCATGGATATGTCCAGAACATCGAGTTCGAAGTAAACCATATTCTGTAGAAGTGAAAGTTGACGAAAAAAGGAAGAAATCTTAAATATTTCATGCAACGACAGTGCAACCTCTGCAGGTAAAACACAAAATATTTATTTATCTATAAAAAATATCACTTCAGTTTTTGATCATCGATGGTAAATTTCAGGTGGATGCATACATACAGTCGCTTTACTCTCGTGGCTTCATTGCCGAAGCGATGAGCCAGAACCAACTGCAACCGTGTGTTATTGGAAGAAGACTACATTGCTAAGTTGGGACAGATTTGAAATTTATAAGAGCTACCGATTTGAAATTTATAAGATCTACCGATATGAAAAAACCAGACAAAAGCTACGACTTTTTGAATACTGACAATTTTGTAAAGAACGTCATTGAAGAACTTCAAAAGATAAACTACAATACCCTGGCTCTCTCCACACCTTTGTACAGTTAAATCACATCAAGATTATTCTTTGCACCAAATTGTTACAAGATTTATCAAAACTGGTCAAAGTGCAGCTGATGATTTCATTTTGTTTGCAAAAAGTCAAATACATGTTGAAGGATGCATTGAAATTTCTAAAACAACAAAAACACAATCAGAGTCAAAACTGAGGTAGGTACGAGTTGAGATATTGTAAGATCACTTCTTCAAAGTTTTACGAAATTGCGATCTGTAAAACACAGAATGGGACAATAGTGGAACTGATAATTGGAGCGTGCAAGTCAATAAATAATCAAGCTATGGAAAGAGGGAGGAATTAGAGAAAGAAGTTATTCGAGAACTAGAGAAAAAATGGTGCATTCAATTGGATAAATGTGGTTTGTTACTAAATCCACTATACCCAGTAATTGAAGCCTCTCCAGATGATGTTGGTCCGGACTTTGTGGTCGAAATAAAGTGCCCAGTTTCGGGGAAAAAAACTGAAGTACAATATATTGCGAAAAATGGTAGAGAAGGTAGAGAAAGCTATATTTCGTCTAGGGGAAATTATGTACCTGGGGGAAAAGATTAAAATTTGTACAAAGAGGATCTTACCAAGCACGTGTTCACCTTTCGGGATTAAGGTACAATCATGGTTTTCCCTGGCACCTAATTCCATGGAAAACTTATACGAAACGGAGTCCTGGAAAATACTTTATGTTATTTATTAATAGCAACAAAAGGAAGAAAGATAGCAGAGTCCGGAAAAATTTATTTAAAGAATTATTATTAAAGCAAGAAGACCAATTTGAGGCACGAGTTAATAAGCCAAAACAATGCCATACAGATCCCGACTACGGACTTCATACTGAACAACCATAGGAAGATGAAAACTGTATTTCTGAAGAAGTAGATCGCTTATTGCAAAATATGCAGGTAAACAAATCTATTTTTATCAAGCTCTATACCTAGCTATTTGTGACTATGTATATTTTATGTTTGAAATTGCTTGATTGGTTTTAGGTTGAGAAAGGTGACATCATAAAAATTGCAGATGAAACCGTTGGCCAATTTGCCAATGACTGATATTTGAGATACAAAAAATATCGGCCAATAGCAAGTAATTTTCGCCGGGTAATAAAACGGCGTCCTCAAACTTCTTGCCACAATATTGTGAAACAATGTTTGGGAAAAAAATATTTTTATTCGGAGGCTTGCGAATATGGAAAGACCAAAGAGAGTGTTGCGCTATCACTTTTTGATGAGGCAACGAATTTAGAAGTAAAGAATACTGGTCTTTGGATAGATAATGAACATGGGTATCTTGCTGCATCTTCAGATGGTAAACTTTTTATTATTAATTCATACAACACCCTAAAATTATTGTTATAGGTCTCGTGAGAGATAATTCTATTATTGGGGTGAAGTGCCTGTACTCTGCCAAATCTATAGAAGATAAGTGCTTGGAAGTGCTTACTGACGAAAAAAGGTTCCTGTTTGAAAATTAAAGATGGCACGGTAGAATTAAAAAGAAAACACGTGTACTTCTGTCAAATACAAGGGCGATTAAACATCACGAATAGAGATATTTGTTACTTTGTTGTTTATATTAATGATAAAATCCCTATATTTATTGATACAATTTTAAAAGACGAATTACTCGGGAGAAAGGGAATGCTGCCAACACTGTTTTTTTTTACAAATATTGCATTGCTCCTGAAACAATACGAAACAGGATTGGTAGAAATTTGCAATGCATTGATCCGCCGAATATATTAAAAGCTAAACGAGAATATGAGGCAAACAGGCATCGCAAGGGATGCAAACATTGTGTGAATAATGTTATTAAATTTATTTTTTCTATTTTGTTGTATTATTAAATACCATATTTTACCTTTTTTATATGCTTGTGAGCAAAGCGATAAAATCCGAGTGAATATTAGATGTGCACAAAACTTTTTCAACATAATTTGTTATTTAAATGCAAACTATTTCTAAACACGAGTGTTCTAACTCTCCCTAAAGCATTTTTTAAAACCATACTGCATGTCTACAGCAAGTATTTTATGATGATCCACATTGCCAGTTTCGAAATTAAATTCATAAAAACATTTATTTCATCAAATAAATTCATGGTACAAACTACATAATAATAAATCATTTAATATTCTCGTAACTAAATTCTTAATATGTTACCGAATTCTATGAACATCAATCCCAAACATTTACCTGATGGCGCAATCTATTGGTTGTTAACTATGTAATCGCCCTTTTAATAACCTACTGTTTGCAGCTAGTTTTATGAGGATTGCCGTACATGGTGTGGTAAAAATCCTACTCCCAATTGATAAATCCTTTTTCCTTTCTTTATTTGAGGTTCTGTTTGTCCTTATAGTATTTGAGTAGATTATCTATGTAGCTATGTGGCCTGCATAATTTCTTAGCGTCCGACTGCAGCCGTAGGCTTTACGCGTTCTCATAAACCGGATTGTATAAGCTGCCACCAAAGGCAGTACCTTGAACACGGTTGCTTTTCAAGTAAGCTGGCGGCAGGGGGGTTACCAGCCCCTCTGCTAGCAACAGGATTGGTCCCAATGCTTCACGGTTTATTATGACAAGCCGCGGGCCACAGCTCGCGGTACCAATCTTGGCTGAGGAAGCGTCACTTGTGAGCGACGAGCCCACTCAGTACCAATGTCCGCACTGCGACAGAGCATTTAAGACCAGCTCTGGTCGGGGTGTGCATGTTACCCGATGTCACCCAGAGAAAGCGAACGACGCGATTGACGTTAACCGGGTGAAAGCCCGGTGGCACCTGGAGGAGCTGCGCTTGCTAGCCAAGGCCGAAGCCGAGGCGCATGCGGTTGGTGAAGTCAAATTCATGAACATGCATCTTCACACCCTGTTTCCGAGTAGGACTCTTGAAACCATTAAAGCTCGGCGGAGGCATCCGTCGCACCGGGAATGGGTGAAGGAGTTCCGCAAGGAGCAGGAGGAGACCCGTGCCGAAGACCGCACGGCTCCACGTGAGGAGGAAAGCGCTGCTCATAACGAGGCTACTTCCGTGACTCCGCAAGACCGTGAGTCACCAGCCGAGGCGATTGAAATGCTTGTCGGAGACCTCGATATCAACTCGGTAAAAGAAAGACGGCTCTGTGATCTAGCATCCAGAGCGCTCGGGGGGGAAGATGTCGCGGAGACTACCGTGAAGTGGATTCGGGACTTCCTACCCTCCAACGTCGCAGCTCGTCAGCCTCCAGAACGTCAATCGCAGGCCCACCACGACGAGCCAAAGAATAGGAGGGAGAGGCGTCGGCGTGAGTACCGTCTTACGCAACGGCTGTTCAGGCGTAACCCTCGCATGTGCGCGAAGGTGATTCTGGACGGGACCGTGGTAATATCCGATCCGAACATCTCGATCCCTTCGGGGGAGTTTGCGGAGTACTGGCGAGGGATCCTTGAGATCCCGAGCGAGGGCTTTGTTGACTCTGGAGAACCCCCACTGCCTAACCTCGGCGACTTGTGGGCTCAGATTTCTCCCGAGGAATCGGTTGCCTCGGGTCAAAGGGGGAACGGCAGCTGGTCCGGACGGTATCGCGCCTGCTGCGTGGAATAAGATTCCAGCTGCAGCTCAGGCGCTTCTATTTAACACCTTCCTCCTGCGTGAGAGGATCCCTGCGGATCTCCTATGAAGTCGCACTGTTTTCATCCCCAAGAAGGGGCAAGCTGGTCACCCTAGTGGCTAACGACCGATTTCCATAACGTCGGTCGTGGTCAGACACTTCCACAAGCTTTTGGCCGGCCGGCTTCAAAGTATTGATGGGTTAACGGACGTCCGGCAGACGGCATTCCGAGGGGGTGTTGCAGATAACCTCTGTGCACTGTCATGTATCCTCGACGATGCCCGAACCCGGCTGCGTCCTGTCTTTATGGCGACCCTAGATGTGGCGAAGGCCTTCGACACTGTTTCGCAAGAAGCAGTGCTTGCCGTAGCGCGAAAGGCTGGGCTTCCACCGCCCATGATGTCATATTTGAGGTCAGTGTATGAGCTTGCATGCACGCAATTGGAAGTGCCCGGAAACGGTCAAAAGATCGACGTGCCTCAACTGCGGAGTGAAACAGGGCGATCCTCTGTCCCCCACGCCTTTTTGACCTGGTGACCTGGCGAGTCTTAGCACATAGGTGGGCTACCAGCTGGGTGACGTCAAGGCGACAGCACTAGCATTTGCTGACGACGTTGTACTGTTTGCCAGTACCGAGGTCGGGCTCCAGAGAAATCTGGACGCATTTTCCGACTGTATGCGACGACACGGGCTCTTGCTAAATTCCAGCAAGAGTAGGGCGCTCTCCCTGGTGCCGTCCGGACGGGATAAGAAGGTGAAGGTCGTCACTCTCCCTACCTTTAAGGTAGGCAGCGAGTGGCTTCCCCAAACCTCTGTCTTGGATCTGTGGGGGTACCTTGGAGTAGAATTCGAGGGTACGAAGAAGCGTGGATTCCACAAGTCCATCCTGATGGACTTGGACCGGCTAACCAAAGCGAGCCTCAAACCTCAACAGAGACTGAGGATCCTGCGGACTTATCTGCTTCCGAAATACACACATACGTGGGTACTAGAACTACGACCTCCATTTCCGAGTAACACTGAATAAAACAATCAACGAAATAGAAATGATCACGATAAAACTAACTAAGCAGCAAATATACATCACAAATATATACATACCCCCACACATTAAACAAGAAATACTCGAACAGACAATGATACAGCACATAACAACTATCAGGAAGAAACACGTAATCCTGGGAGACATAAACATCAACATAGCAAAAATCAACAATAACACCAGAAAATATAAAACATCACTACAGGGAGAAGGTTATAAAATACACAACAAAACAGGAAACAAACATTACACACACATAAACATAAGTGGAGAGAACACAATAAAAGACCATACAATAAGCAATATAAACTCTGGGAAAATAACGGTAAAGATCCTGCCAACCAGCATATCAGACCACTACCCAATCGAAACAACTATAAAAATAAAATGCAACAAAGCACCATACACAACATGCAAAAAGACAAAGACCAACCAACGGAAAATAGCCATAGACATCGAACAAATGGAACACACTAATATAAACACCTTTGAGGAACTATCAAGAAGCATCAGCAAAATAATAGAGAAAAACCAAGAAATAACAATTATCAAAAGAAGAGCGACGAATAACTGGCAAACGGCCGAAATAATAAGAAACATAACAAACAGAAACAGAGCACACTACAAATACAGAGCCAAACCAAACAATAACATATTGAAAACAGTATACTATAACCTAAAAACGGCTACCTTCAAACTAATAACGAAAACGAAAATAAATTTCTACAAAGACAAACTACAACAGATAACATACGACCCGGAAAAAACTTGGAAGACAATTAATTCTATAACAAACAGAAACAACAACGAAAAAACAAATATAACACAAATGCAGGACACAACAAAACCACCACAGAAAGAAAAGAAATAGCAAACATAATAAATAAATATTTTGCAGAAATAGAAATGAAACTAGCTACACACACACAAAATAGGCAACGGCAAACAAACACAACAAATAACAGCGAAAGAGACGGAACGAAGCTAAACATCGAAATACAACAAGCCACAGAAGAAGAGGTAAGATTAATTACAAAAAACCTCAAAAACAACAAAGCCCCGGGTTTCGACAGAATAACTAATAACATCCTAAAACAGAGTCACATCACACTAACACCAATACTAACAAGACTGATAAACAGAGTACTGGCAGATGGAAAATACCCAGAGTACTTGAAAAGGACAATAATCAAACCAATACACAAGAAAGGAGAGAAGGACAGAGCTTGCAACTACAGACCCATAGCACTAACCTCGGCATTAACAAAAATCCTAGACACACTAGTGAAAGCAAGAATAGAACAACACCTCGAAAAAAATAACACTATAAACAAGAACCAGCATGCATACCAAAAGAAGAAAGGCACAATAACTGCAACAACAGACTTCATGTTAGAGATAAACAGCTAGAGAAAAACAGAAACGTTATTACGACATATATCGACATGAAAAAGGCGTTCGATACAATAAACAGAAACAAGCTAACAGGAAAAATGAAAAGATACAACCTACTAGATAAACTTATAAAAATAACAAAAACATACTTAGAAGACAGACCACAGAGCACACAAGTCGACGAGACCTTCAGCGACAATAACATAGCACAATTCGGCCTACCACAAGGAGGCAACCTGCCACCAATCCTATACATAATGTATACAAACGACATTGCAACACTAACACTCAAAGGAACACTGTTCATATACGCAGACGACATAAGCATGGTACACTCTGATAGAAATATAGACGAACTACAAATAGACCTCAATGAAGACCTGAGAAAAATCAATTACTGGTGCGGGGAGGACGACCTAACCATGAACGAAGAAAAGACGGAATATATGATATTTGGACCCAACAAAGAAAACGGACAAATACAGATAACCATCAATAGCAAACCCATAAAAACCACCACACAAACCAAATATCTGGGCCTTACAATAACCAACAACATGAAATGGGACGGACACATAAACACGATACTAAAGAAAAACGCTAAAGCCACATACATGATACGTAGAATCAGTAGAAAGGTGCCCACACAACTAAGAAACGCCATTTACTATAATCTATTCAACACAAACATTACATACCTATCGAGCATATGGTCCAACACAACAGAAAGAAATCTAGAAAAACTCCAAAAACAACAAAACAAAGTATTAAAAATAATATACAACCTACCCTACAGAACCCCGACAAGAGAGGTCTTTGAAAAAACAAACTGAAGATAAAACAACAAATAAAAACTGTAAACATCATACTTATACACAAAATACACAACAACTTAATAACAAGCACAATCAACTTAATGAAAAATAGTGAAACGAACGAACACCTCACAAGAGCAAGAAATGAAATACTAACACACAAACATAATAGTTATTTATGTTACAAGTACGCTAAATAGGTGTTTATGGACGCGGCCGGAAGATTAAATGGCGAGGCGTTAGCCGAGCCATTTAACCGGCCAAGTCCATAAAGACCATTTAGCGTACGTGTAACATACAACTTTTTTTTTAATTTGTACACATATTGATTTGAAAATAATATTGAAATATGTTATTTCCAACCATAACAACAGTGTTGTTGTTGACAAATTAAATTTGACAAAATGTCAGATATCGAAGATAATATCGAAGAAGATTATGATTTGCCACCAGAAGTTATCGAGCAAGCTGCACAAGCACAAAGTCGATTGATGCCCGTGAAGTCGGCTGCCATTTACGAAAAAACGTATAAGTTGTTTTGCGATTGGCGCAACAAAATGTCTGTTCGAAAAACTTCGGAACAAGTCCTTATGGCTTACTTAAATGAGAAATCGAAACAAGTCAAACCATCTAGTCTTTGGTCATATTTTTCAATGTTGAAGAAAGTGCTAAAAGTAAAGGAAAAAGTGGATATTAGTAAGTAAGTTCTAATATTGCTATGTATAAATTCAATACTAGATTTGTATAAATTGTTAGATATGCTAGTGCTCAAGAATTTTTGAAAAATATTTCCCGAGGTTACCGACCTAAAAATAATAATTAATTCGCAATCTCGTTCTTCTAGTTATATCGTCCTCTCGTATCTCATTCTCTCTATCTCGTTAAACAGAAAAGTCCGCTGTGGCGGTTTTTAACGTCCGTTGCTATAAAACAAAAAATTTAACGTCCGTTGCTATAAAATATTGTAGCATTGCACATAAACGGTTGTTTAGATTGTTTGTTATAACGACGTTAATGACGTCTTTATGAATACAAATTAAAAAAAAACAAAAATCGATCCTTGGAATTGACAACCACATATATACAACAATTTCATTCAACACTTGACATTTCGCATATTATAATGTCATTATCAACGCAAGGATGACGCTATTTTGACGGATACGCACATGCTATCCGAGCAAAATTTATTTCCCTCATTTTTTTTTCAATTAAACTTGCCCCTTTCTTTTGCCACTCGAGGCAACTACTTTCGCCACTCGAGGCAACTACTTTTGCCACTCGAGGCAACTACTTTTGCCACTCGAGGCAACTACTTTTGCCACTCGAGGCAACTACTTTTGCCACTCGAGGCAACTACTTTTGCCACTCGAGGCAACTACTTTTGCAACTCGAGGCAACTACTTTGCCATTCGAGGCAATTATCATGCCACTAGAGGCAGTAATCATGCCACTCGAGGCAACTATTTTGTCATTTGAGGCACACTTACCAGTTTTATACTTGTGCTTTTTCTGGGGGAGGGTAGTGTGGTGGTGCACACCATATTATATTATGGCAGCATGCGTTGGGCAGTTGCCATAGTGAAAGAATATTGATTTGGATCAACAAACATTCAGATTTACAACTGTTATTATATTACACAAATGTAACATATACTTTTAATATACAATTCACATGTCGTTCATATTATTAACGCGACAAGTTAATAATAAATTAATTAATGAAACAAAAAGAAAAAGATCCAAATTGGATATGTGCTTTTAACTGAAAGGTGGTAGGGCAGTGCTGTGGTCATAAAGTTACAAAATTTTGAATACGGTCGAAATAGAAGGAAATAATATCAGCTCCTGTTCTTCGTAACGTTCGATCTGGCCCCAGACCGTGACTGCTGCCTGGGCTGCTGAGGCTGCTGCTGGGACATTACGTGAGTCTACTGCTGCAATTGCCGGTTCTCCGTTGCTGTTGCTGCATAATTTGCGGATGCTGTTCCTGTGATCCTGTGGCCCTATGGCTTAACTGGAGGTGATAGTGCATCGCGTCGACGAACAGCCAAAGCAAGGCGTCCCAGGGCGATGGAAGTCCAAAATAGGGAGTCCCATGGAGACGACACGCGTTCAAAGAAACGTAGCACCGAAGGAAACAAAGGGGCACAAGTAAAGGACGTCGCGTGTCCGAAGAATGTCGAGGATCACCAATTATGGACTGGTCAAGGAAATGGGCCAAATCCAGCTAGATGCAGTCTTGGTCCTGGCTTAGCGTTCGACCAGGTCGAGGGAAGGTCAGCTTCTCGGGGCGTTGTCCGCAAGGGCGAACTCGCGGCATATCCGCGTTTCAAGAGCTTGTCACCAAAGGAATAGGATTGCATGCGAACTTGTCCGGTTGAAGCTACCTCGAGATTCTGGGAGATCTTCATTTTAGGGGTCACCACTTGTCGAAGTTCGGGGTCACCACTTGTCGCGTTAATAATAAGAACGACATATATATTGTATATTAAATACAATATAACAAACTGAGCAACATCACAAAAACACAAAATATAGACACTTTCAAACGAACAATAAGAAATGCAGAGATCCACTAAACACGAGATGCCCGACATCCACCCCGACAGCGAAGCACCCATACTACCAGCCTGGAAATACCGTCGACAGAGCGACATCCATGACGAAGAAGAGGCGCTTCCTTCATGTTGCATGCACAAAAAAGTATGAACACATAGACAATGTAAATCTAATATTGTTAAGATTTATTATAATAAATAAATTCGAAAAAAAAAATAACAGCAGGGCACTTGCGGCGGTTAGACATTGCGGTCCGTAGGGCCGTAAGGTCATGGGTCCACCTTCCTCTAGATGTACCAAAGCCCTATTACCATGCACCGATTAAATCCGAGGGTCTAGGGATACCCCTATTGGCTGAATTCGTCCCTAGGCTGCGGTTGAGGAGGTTCGAGGCTTGGTCTCATTCCGACTTTGAAGTGGTGAGGGAGGCGGCGTGCTCGGCATTTATCATGCGTCAAGTGCGGTGGTGTCGGGAGCGTATTTCCTCTTACCCGGGAGATCCCGCGTTAGCTGACACGCAGAAGAGGGTGTGGGCGACGAAGCTCCATGAGTCAGTGAATGGTAGTGCTCTACGCGAATCCGCAAGGACTAGCTTGAGTACGCACTGGCTGAGTTCTTCAGCTAGTGCCATCCCAGCTCGGGACTTCGTTCACTACCACCAGGTGCATATCAACGCACTGCCGTCGCGCATGCTAACCTCGCGTGGAAGAAGAGGTGGAACTGACGTGATGTCTCGGGCCGGATATCGCGTGACTGAAACGCCCGCTCATGTCATCCAGAACTGCTTCCGAACCCACGGTGGCAGAGTGCTGCGGCATGACCGAATAGTGCAGTTGTTGGCTGAAGGTCTTCGCCAAAAGGGATGGACTGTGTACGAGGAGCAATCCTACGACACGGCAGTAGGGCGACGACGCCCGGATATTACGGCCGTACGTGACCACCGTACGGTTGTCGTCGATGCACCAGTAGTAAGGTGCACTGTAGAGCTACTCGAAGCTCATCGTGACAAGATACGTAAGTATCGAGACTCATCCAGCTTGAGTCCTTATGTCGCTACATGGCTGCAGACTGGTGCACCGGCGGACCGTATAGAATACGCCACTTTAACCATCAACTGGCGTGGCGTTTAGTCTGCAAAGTCAGCCCATGGACTATTGTCTATGGGTCTGTCAGAAGCATTTCTGCGTCGATTGACGACCATTGCACTGCAGGGGAGTTGGTTGAACTGGGTGAGGTTCAACGGAATGACCAGTGTCTCTTGGATTTTGTCATAGACACTGGTTAGGCCACCGACGCGAGTCGCCGTTCATGAAGGCGGTGGAATCGCCAAAACTTAACAGCTAGACCAGTTTCGGCTAGCCGGGTTTCTCTCAGAGCCACCGCAGTGGGAATATGGGATAAAGATCCTGAGTGTGCGTCCTGATGCGATGTTACTACGGTAACTGTGCCCCATGATTATTACGCCCGGGATGGTTGAGCTTGCTCATCAAAACCATATATCACACAGGGGCGGGCACCCCTCGTAGCTCGATTTGACGCACGGGTGGTATGAATACCTCGGGTTTAAGTATAATCTTCAAGGGGCTAAACCCCCTACCATCGACCTCTTAAGCGTCCACACCGATTGAGTGTATAAGGCGTTGTTTAAGCCGGCGCAGAAACTGCAAGTAATCAAGTCCCACGATGGATTCACTCACTGCAGAACCCAAAAATCGCCCGGAAATACCTGCTGAGCGCCGCCCGCCTAGTCCGCTCCTGTATCCGGAAGTCAATACACCTTCCAAAGACCTGCTCCAACGCCCACTTTCACGTTGCCACCAAGGATGGAGGTCTAGGGCTGTTCTGTTTCAGCGCCAGGATCCCGGCAATTATGATCGCAAGGTTGGAGAAACTAGGCGCGGGAGGGACACTGATGGCATTGGCTGTGAGTGATGCGTCTTCGCCTCTGATCTCACGCCTGCGGGGGTTCTGCATTGGGCCGCTCCCAAACAAGAACATTCATCAGTCACAGACGGCCGATACCCTGCAGCGGTCCTGGTCTGGCAATGGCATTGCCCAGGCCGGAAACAATGCAGGTTGTTCCGCCTGGATAACCACGCCGCCGACAAACTTGATCGGTGCCACGTACTGTAAGGCCACCCAGCTCCGGGGGAATATGCTCCCTACTAGGGGGAATGCAGCAAACCTCAGCGACAGGCTCTTAGGCATTACAAGATATCGTCGAAATACAATCCGGTATCCGGCAGCTGATTTAATACGCTGTATTGTTATACGCATTTGGCCCGTACTTTTGTCCATCAAATGGATTAACTTACCACCTCAGCTCACCCGCCCGACCCAACGCCGATGTTCCCACTTGGTTCGATATCTCACCGCAAATTCTTGCGACTTATCGCCAGGCCATTGAACTATGTCGAGATTGATATAGAATGGCACCATTTCCAAAATTATCTGATAATATTGGACAACCTCTCATACTTGTAACTAAGCATGAAGCGAACACCCTCGGCCGATTCAGAGCAGCATTGAATGGACCTCAAGCCTCAGACGCTTTCCTTAGATTCGTCCACGAAGACTTCTTCATTAATAGTCCTTTCACATATGCCACCTCGCACTACAACTCTGTGCGACCTACCTATAGGCCACCTATAGGCTCTGCAGGTCGGGTTGCGGGAAGAGCGAGTCGCTCTTGCACGTCCTGCAGGGCTGCCACGTGACACACCACCAGCGCTTGAGGCAACACAACCTCTTGGTTTCGATGACCGCCAAGATGGCGAGAGGCAGAAACTGGACTTGTATGGTGGAAAAGCGCCTTCCGATCCGGGACGGTACGAGTAGAGTCCCCTATCTGATCATAATCAGAGATGATCAGGCGCTGATCTGCGACATAGGGGTGAATTGGGAGAGCCCCGAACATTGCAGAAGAGAAACACAAACAAGCTGGCAATATACAACAACGAAGGTGTGAGGGATGCCGTTGCCAAGCTTTGGCCTGGCAAAACCATCGCGGTGCTTCCCCTCATCTTCGGAGCCAGAGGAACCAGGTGCAGCTCAAACGCAGCAGCTTGCAACTTAATCAGGCTTCCGTCATCAGACGAGGCCAGACTAATAGCCGACTGCATTGTTGGTATAATACAACTAAGACACATATTCAAACAACAAAATATTCAGAACCACGTAAATATTTAAGTTTAAAAAAAATACAGTTTGCACTTCATAGCTATTTTCCGAATGGCTCATTACATATTTTTTATTTCACAGATAGAATTAATACAATACAATTTAGTACACATGACGACTACACAACATTGCCACCATTTAATCTAATATCAGTCTATAATTTAAAAAAAATGACAACATTTTTCATCCATGTTGCCTGTATATTCCAGATTCCGGTAACCTGGAACGGTTAGATGGAGAGAAATCTAATCAAACGATTTACATTGATAGAAATAATTATACATATGTAATGACATCGAAAGCTCATTTATATCGGTGCAGAAGAACGACATGTAGTGGACGTGCTAGTTCAAAAGATGCCAGTTAATCTAAGAAGGGGGCACAACCATCCTCCATCTACAATTGAGGTTCAAGTCGCTAGACATAAAACTGTGTTAAGGGAACGATCTGAAGCAACACTATTACCACTATCCCAAATATATTGAGATGTTGAAGTTGAACATCAAGCAGCAGCAGTACAAGTAGGTCCATAGAAAATGTTTCAAATTAAACTACCCAAAAGTAGTAGACAAACGATAATCGTAACTACCGCTCAAACGTTAGATTGGTTGGATCGCCATATTCAAAATTTAGAGGTAATTAATTATAGATATGTTGCTTCGTAGTCAATAATGATTCTATATCATTAGTCTAGTAGCAACAAAAATGTTTTGCCGCAAGTGCAAAATACTAGTGGGGAAAGGACATGCATGCAGAACAGTGAAGGAAAAATCTACCGACGATATTATAGACCTTACAAATAGCTCTGATGAAGAACTGGAACTTAAGAATGAGAATACTGAAGCTACCCTCCAGCGTGATACCTCCAGGGACGTCCATATGACTACGAAATTTCCAATGTAAGTAATTACAAATATGTTGCTTCCTGTTTTGTAAATGTTTTTGTGGCTCTTTTCTAGAAAACCCAGAACCCTCGCCAACAATCCAATAAAACGTATAGTGAGCAGTCGGTCTACTTTTAAGTGCAGGGAGTGTAGCAAAAAATTCAATCGGGCCTCCAAACTGGTCTAGCATTTGTGTGAATTAAAACTTGTAAAAATGTAGTCATATTATATCTGTCTATTATATCTAATTTATAAATATTTTATTCTAAAAAACAGTACAAGACTTTCATTTTTGAATGTTATTTAGACATCAATAACATTATTTAGCAACTATTACTCAACTATAAGGAGAAATATAGTCGCATCCGCATAACATTGCTATTGTACACATCGTGTGCAACTACGTTTTAAATTCGTAGTCAACTTCACACTGAGCGTTCTCTGACACCCAGTAGACAAATGATAATCGTAACTGCCGCTCAAACGTTAGTTAGGTTGGATCGCCACATTCAAAATTTAGAGGTAAGTAATTATAGATATCGAACAATCCTCAACAATCCAATAAAACGTATAGTGACCAGTCGGTCTAGTTTTAAGTGCAGGGAGTTTGACTTGGCCCTCGTCGCTGCTTCGAAGGGAACCTCCACTCGCTCCGCGGCCTAACGCGCTGATAGCCCTTCAGGCACGTCACAATCAGAAAAATAAATTACAAGACATTTATAAATTTTCATTTACGAAACTATTTTCTAATGTTGTAAATAAATTAGATCCGGCAAGAGTTACATTTTTGGACTCACAAGTTGCAAATGCTTCTAGTAAACGACCCTCATCATATACTCCACAGAACTTGCATTAGCAATTTATAAGCCACTTTATATATTTTTGGAAAAACTCCTCATATTGCCTTCGAAATCCACTATTCAAAAATATTTAAAATCTGTTCTTTTCGAAACAGGCATAAATAAATCTATTTTCCAAAAACTGTCTAAGAGAGTCAAAAAATGAACCAATTTGAAAATGTTCTGTTATTCTAATGTACGATGAAAAATCGTTATCTACGGGTTGCACTTGAGTAAAGTCGATGGATAACGTTACAAGGTATGTGGACCATGGGTCTCTTGGCTGGCGCAATCAACTTACTAACCATGCTATGGTCTTCATGGGCCAGAGTTTAAAGAAAAGGTGGAAACAACCCATTGCTTACTATTTCACTAAAGATGTTATCGGAACAGATCGCTTAACAGTTTTAATTTAAGAAATAATTTCTGCTCTTCAGGCAACCAAATTGGATGTGATCGGCACTGTTTGTGACCAGGGTACTACAAACGTTGCTGATATAAAAAATTAATATGTGAATCCAGAAGTGAAACCCTTGATCATATTGTGGTTAATGGATATAAAATATTTCCAATTGATGATGTACCTCATCTTCTGAAAAATACTCGGAATAGTATGCTAAAATATAATATTTTATATGATACCAAAAAATTTGCAAATTTTAGTCATATTAGCAAATGCTATGCAATAGATAATACTAGAAGATTCCAGGCTTTAAGAAAATTAAAAGACTGTTATCTACAATTAAATAACAGTGCTTTAAAAATGAAAGTTTCAATAGCAGCTCGTGCACTTAACGCATCAGTAGCAGCTGTAATTGAATCAATGTGCTCCAATTCACAATTGTTGCCAGCCGAAGCAATTCACACGGCTGAATTTGCCCTGGATATTAATAATTTATTTCACAGTTTGAATGCAAAATTTTTAAATATAGATGGGAGACAATCGATAAAGACATGTATCAATTCCAAATCACAACATTTGAAATTTTGGCGTCACATGATTAACAAAATTAGAGGGTGGAAATTTGTGGATATTTATAACAATAAAAATAAGGACAGTTTACCAATGAAAAGGGGATGGCTCCAGACTCTAAATGGGGTTCAGGCCATTTTGGATACATGTAAAAGATTAGGCTTTAAATACTTACGGACGAATTTTTTAAATCAGGATTCTTAGAAAAAATTATTTGAAATTTTTCGTCAGTGTACTGCAGCTAACAATAATCGAAATCCATATCTATTCGTATCTTTATTAAAAATTGCAGATTTAAATAATTTGGTTGCATCGCATAGACCACATTCAAACTGTGAAAAAGATGAAAGCAGTATTCTGGATAATTTGCAAGATTATTTTGAAGTAGAACCTGTGAATTTGTACAATAACACAAATGCAACATTTGAACTGAGGCAGAATTAATTGCATGATTTTGAGTCAACGTTTGTAACAGAATCACAAATTTCCGATGCCAATTTTGAGCCTCAGGCCTATGTTTGAGGCTTTTTAATAAAAAAAAACTAAATTTTACAGAGTGTCTAAATTGTAAGAAATCGCTGTTTAACTATGTCCGTTTAATTCCTGATGCAACCCGTTTAAAGTATGCTTCGAGAGAATTAGTTATACATGTTCATGATGCAATTATAAACATTGTAAAATCTTTTGAAAAAATTTCGATAAAATAACATAACCTAACCTCAAAAAAGTTAAATCCAAGTAATTTTAAATGGATAAAGACCGGCACAGCCCTTTGACAGCAGCAGAATTAGAGTAGGCAGCACGCCGAATCTTAGAAGAGACTTCAGATGAACCTTTCAAGAACAATCAGATGAGCCAGAAGGTGAAGAGAATGAAGATGGTGAAAACCGAAAAGAAGGTAATGGACCATCCGAGCCTTTTTGATCGCAAAATAAATTCAGGCGCAGACGCCACAATCACTAATAAAAACAGTAATAATTTTCGATTTACACTAAAGAATCCTCATTTTAAGTATAATTGAGTAGCCCACTTGCAAATCACGTTATGTTAAAAAAACGTTTTTTTTTTAAATGGCGTCAATCGGTTGATGAAATTAAAATACTAATGTCTGTGTTTAACATAATCCGTCAAAACTTGTTATATTAGGAATAAAATGGAATAGAAAACTCAATACTCTTGCAAAAGTCGCTATGTCGATCCGCAGTCCACTTTCAAAAGTATCTAAGTTACTGATAAATTGCATACATCGCTATCTTGCGCAGTAACTCGTGCAAAATCCTCCATCTTGGGCCAGTACGCATGATAGAGTCTGTTGAAGTGCACGTGTTACTTTGTTTATGTACTGCAGGTGATTAAAAACAAGGTTTTTTGTGTTAAAATTATCATGGAGTGTCAAGAAAAAGAAGTTGTTTTTGCACCAAATAGAAGAGGACGTAAAAAGATACTTGATAAATCTACATGGAAGAGACAACTTGAAAAGTCGAAACGGTAAGATTATTGTTTTATTTGGTCATTTTTTATAAATCCTTTACTTATCTGGTACTGATTTTTCGCTCGATTATTACTGGTCATTGTGTCTAAATACCTATATGTTTTTTTTTAGACATAAGCCTAAGGGGCTGCCAGTTATACCACAATGTGTACATGGGAATCTAAAACAGGGATACAAGTGTAACGACTTAACGATTCAAGACTACAGTAAATTTCACCGCAATTTTTATTCAACCTCAGATAAAATCACCCAAGATACGTTTTTATTAAAATATTGTACAGCACAAACCCCGAAAAAAGAAGGCAAGAAAAAAAACCAGACTATATGTTATTTTATACCAAAGCACGATACTTTGAGTGGAAGACGCCGCGTCAAATTAATTAAAGTGTGTCAAAAAGCAATTACCACTATTCTGGGAATCTCTAGGGACAGAATACAAAGAATTTGTAAGCAGCATCTAGCCACAATGACAATGCCGAAAGAACGAAGAGGAGGGGATAGAAGGTCCAATCTGTATTCTGATCGCACAGAATCCGTAAAATCGTACATAAAAGGGCTTAAATCTTTGGAATCACATTATGTGAGAGGGAGATCTGCTGTGCAATATCTTAGCAGTGATCTAAATATAAGAAAACTGCACAAGGCTTACAATGATGATGCTCATAACGTGCCGGTGAGATATGAATTTTTCCGACGTATATTTAATAAAAACTTCAATTTGAGTTTTAAATCTCCCGCTACAGACGCTTGTTCGAAATGCATTGAATTAAGAGAATCTATCAAAAGTGAACGTGGCTCAGCTAAAAAACAGCTGCAAATAGCGCAACTTCGTATCCACAAGCTAAAGGCCAAATGGTTTTACACTAGTCTCAAAACACAACTGGACAACGATATAATTTTATCTTTTGATTGTCAAAATAATTTGGTTTTGCCAAAAGTGCCGGATCAGAGTGCCTACTTTAGCCGACAACTTTATTTGTACAACTTAACAATATGCCATGGACCATCTCGTGGGCCTCAAAGCCCTTCAAACACATTTATTTACACGTGGCTGGAAACCGAGGCTATGAAAGGATCCAATCAAATTGCATCGGCGGTATTTCATCGGCTAATGAATACCGATATTGACGAAACTGTGAGTCATGTTAAATTATTCTGCGACGGTTGCGGGGGGCAAAATAAAAACTCAATAGTTTTGGGAATGTTGGCATATTGGCTAAAAACAAAAGCTCCACGACACATCAAGAAGATTATAGTAATATTCCCAGTAGTAGGGCACTCATTTTTGCCCCCCGACCGCGTATTCGGCAATATCGAAAGAGAGGTACGACCTTTGGAAGTCATTGTGGAACCCCAGATGTATTTTGATATTTTCAAAAAGTATGGAACGGTTCTCAGACTCGGAAGCGACTTTCATTTTTATGATTGGAAATCGAGCGTCAAAAACGTACTAAAGTTACCTGGATCATGGCACTTTAAATTCAATGCCTCTAAAAGATTCTTGTTAAGAAAAGATGCAAATAATAGAATTGCAGCTAAAGGGGAACCTAATTATGCATCCGACCTAATAAATTATGAAAACATTTGTAAAAGAGGCAAATCATTCGAAAATATTGAACCCGTTTTAATGAATGTTGGAGTTCCTGTAAAAACAGCAAAGTTAAATGATGTACGAAATCTTCTCATAAAACATTTCGGTGAAGATTGGGCTTCTTACGATCATCTGCGCTTCTACAGTTTTCTTCAAGAACAACAAAATGAAACTACAGTAGAAGAAACTGATAGTGAACAAACTTTAATGCTTGAAGAAATAGACATAAGAGTGTAATAATAGATTAAAATTATAAATTCTTAAGAGTAAATTAATAGTAAGTTTAAATATAAAACTGTTTCAAAAATGCCTATGTTGATTGAATACAACTACAAAACTGTCTATGTTTAAAATACTTCTGCAAAACTGTCTATGTTTAATTTAATAATGCAAATTAAATGATTATTGATGAACAGTGATTTCATTTCTTAACACACACAAATTTGATATGATCCTACACTTAAGTAATACGCAAATTAATGCACCTTTATATCTTAATTATAATGATACACATTTTTACTAGTTTTCTCAAATAATTGCTTCATTAACATAACGTGGTTTGCAAGTGGGCTACTCAATTCCAGAAATTATAATAATGCAAATTCCAATCCAAGACTGCAACCAAGTAATTCTCAGTATCAGAGACAAGGCAACGCTTTTAATCATTCTAGTCAAAGAAGTTATTAATTCATTATATACGGTGTGAACAATCAACCAGTGACCACTATTGGCCGACGATCTCAATACTTGGGAGTTAATGCGCGGCAGAAATAATAGTGAAAATATCGTTATTTCCATGCAAACGCGTATGCAAGAATGAGGTTATTAATTCATTATATACTGTGAATAATCAACCAATGACCACTATTGGATCTGCAGAAATAACTCTAACGATCGATCACTTATGCATTAAACACAAGGTTTACAAAGTCGATGGATCGAGTTTTTCTTTAAATGGCTAACATGTTGGATTACTTGGCTCTGATTTCTGTCACAAGGTACCGACAATAATCGATTGTCAAATAAATAAAATGAGATTCATTTTTGTAATGAAAATCAATTAATTAATACAATAAGCTATCAAAATCGAAGGAGGTTATTGATAGACAATATAAGAATGAATCATTTAAATAATATAGAACGCGTCCCTTGGAAATATATGTAACAAAAATATTGATATTTTTCATTTTAAAGGACATGTTTTATGCTCCACAAACAAATTAAAACATAATGCAAACAATCCAATAAATACAAAGACATATAGGTACCCCAAAGTTCACGAAAAGTAGGTTGAAAAACTCATTAATGAGATGCTTGACCAAAATATAATTCAACCTTCGTTTTCACCATGGACAAGCCCAGTGTGGGTTGTTCCTAAAAAAACTAGATTCATCTGGTCAAAAGACATGGTGTCTCGTGATAGATTATACAAATTTAAATAATGTAACAATTGGAGATTCATATCCGTTACCTAAAATCACAGATATCATTGATCAACTAGATGATTCAAAATTATTTTACACATTAGATTTAGCTTCTGGCTTCGATCAAATTGAGATGTCCAGCGAAATGACGAAAAAGATTGATAACATTTGGGGAAATGAAAGATTCGGACTTTTGTAACGTCAAAAACTTACTACGTTTATTTAATACATACAAAACCGTGTTCTGTTCTCACCTGGAAGAAAATGTCTCCGGTCTGAAAGTAATTACGCCGCTTCCGCTGAACTTGGCCAAATTCCGCAGACACGAATCGCGAAATGTAACTACCCACGGAAATACCTCTTTTACAAGGGCGTAAGAAACACGTACGATACAATAACGCCGCATTACACAAATATACACACATGAAATGTACTACGTCTAATAATGACGTTAATGAAAAATAAAAAAGAAATAAGTTATGATAATAAAAGGAGTTATTACTAAAACAATGTTATGGCTTGTTTTCGGAGTTCTGGGTGAGTTCCGCCGGTCCGCCGCAACTCTACGAACGATCCTGGTATGCTCGACTCTACTGTAACCTTACGAACAACCCTGGTACGCTCGAGATGGAGATATCAAAATTGGAAAGCTGGCGGGGTTACGTGTAGTTGATCTAAGCGCCGAGCTCAAGAAGCGTTCATTGAAAACGAGGGGATGCAAGAAAACCCTAAGACAACGTCTTCGAAAGGCGAAATCCAAGGCAAATTTCTATGTCCAACTAGCAACACGTGTTTGTTTTGTAGGCTCTCAAAGATGAAAACATAACAGAGTATAGGAGAGCAGTAGAATCTAGAGGAATCTTACACAGGAAAGAAAACAAAGAACAGCTCCAAGAACCCGTTATTACGAGGGCAGTTTGATAAGTCAGTGACTTTTTGGAAAAGGGAATTTTTTTTCGGCAAAAAAACGTTTTATTTCTCTACATAATCTCCTTTTCTTCAGAACACTCCTATCGACAAGTATTTGAAACAGTTTGGGCCCAAGAATTTTAAAAATCAGCTTTTTATATTGTGGTACTAATTGAGGTGAGTCAAAACTGTCCGACTCTAAATACTTATATTTCCATGTTATTAGACACTCTTTACATTTAAGGTGTCTTTCACAATATTTTGTTTCGTACCGTACAGCTAGCTGACGTGACTACCAGCATTTTGTTGGTGGTAGGGTGGGCAATTTTAGGTGATGGGATGTCGAATGCTTTAATTGGTCAGGTGCACTGTATTGAAATTGCAATTATTTAGTCTGATTTGTACAATTGTATTTTGATATTACATAGGGATGGTGAAAGTAATTTATGTTGGAATAAATTGTTTTCATTATTTGTTTATTATTTAAGATGAATGATAATTATCATATTCAAAACATGTGTCTACGGATGACCGTTGCATTATTAAATACATGTGTAATTCCTTTAATAATCAAAGTTGTGCAGCAATAGATTAAGTTCTTCCATTTCCATTATAATATTGTTATTAAATTAGTCATATTCAATGTACAGTGTGTTGGTTTACATTTGATTTTTTTTTCAAAGTTATTGCGTAATTTAAAACAAGATCTGCAACAGATTTATTTTAAGGTAAGCCGTACCGATGGGATATAAATATCGAAACATGTGTTACTTTAAAAGGATTGTTGGTATTAGTTTATTCATGTAGTCAAGTATTGTTTATGATTTGTAATTAGATATAATTTGTATTATTATTGTATTGTGTACACTGTGCAAATAAATTAATTGTGTATACACTTGCACTCTTTCTATCCTCCACAAACAAAAAAAAAAGTCATTTAATTTTTTAAACATATTACTAATTTGTATAATAAATCTTAATTTCAACACAATTCAGAACTGTAGTACAGATATTTACCCCTATCCAAGTTCCGAAACCAATTAGTTATCAAATCAACTTGTAGTGGACGCAGCTAAGACGGTTCATTCGATTAACATCCTGTTGCCATTTCTTTCTTTAATGTTGTTGTGTCTGTCATTAAGTGGCGGCATCATTTGTATATTGGACGGATTAAAATGTATTGTGTCTTCGGCGGGCTTTCCGTGTACCTAGTCCATTACGGCGTAATCCGCATGTTTCGGTAAAACCCCTACGAGGCTCCAAGAAATGCAGATGTTTCCGTACAATTAACGGTCGTCGCCACGACCCCTTGTTCGCCTCTCGTCTAGAATACTCAGTCACTTATCAGCGTTTGCAAGGTGCAGACCAACGACACAGAAAAGCTTGTAGAAATTTGAACTCCAATAAATACAGTCCACTAACAACATATTTGGGTATCCACATTGTACCCTTACATACCTGCCTCCATGTTATCGGGTGTACGGTGTTAAGTACACAACAAATGTATTCTTTGCATGAGTCCTTCGAACCCTTGCACGATTTCAGGTAAGAATAAATAAACGGAATAATAGTGACTGATACATTAGCTGTGTGCGCTATTATTGTTGAACTACTATAACCATCGATTTCACATACATACAAAGAAATTGTCTGGTATTGTGGAAGTCGTTATCGTGACTTATCGTGACGCATTTGCCACCGTGAGGCATTCTTGGAATAAACTGAAAATATTTTATTTTTTTTGCAGAGGATGGCGTACCTCCTATGAAATTTTATAATAGTATAAAAACAATTGCAAAAATATTTACCATTCAAGAAGCACATGCGGTAATTAGTTCGATGCCTGATTCAGATCTTGAAGAGGACATATAGGACTCCCCGTCAGATGACATTTCAGACGACAACTTTGATGAAGAAGATAATGTACATCTTTCAACTATGAAGTCCACAATTACAAAAACACAGAATAAAAAGGGAAAGTCGAATACGGAAAATGTTTCATGGTGCCAAAAATCATTTCTACTTCCCATCACAGATTATTTTCCTTCAACTTCAAGCAATGAAGAAAACGATGATGATATCAAAAGCCCAATGTCATATTTCACTTAATACTTTCCAAATAATATCTCTCTTGAATTAGCAGAAAAGACAAATATGTATGCGATTCAAAAACATGGAAAAAATGTAAATACCAATTAACAGGAAATAAAGAAATTTGCTGCTTTATATATACTTATGGGCATAATACGCTTTCCTAGATAACGCTTGTATTGGACATCTGCCACAAGGATAAAATTTGTCGCGGATTTACAAATGTCTCAATGTCTATCAAATGTCAAATGTAATGGAACATATTATTTTGAACGTGATTTGAACTTTACCTTTCGGTGTGGGCTATACAATTCCACTATTTACTTGTTTGCTATAGTGGAGGACCTCCAGCCACAATACCGTTTGATGATTCTAATATCAGCAGATTTACTGGCCAGCATAGTTATAAAATACTGCATTTGGTAAGTTCAAAAACAAAGTATTATTATTATTATTATCAATAAGTCCTTTACCTTTCGGTGTGGGCTATACATGTTACATATTTTACATTACAATTATATTACATTGTTTGTTATGTATTTGCAAATTCGTTCCACTCTCTTCTGTTCTTTGCCATTTATCTTGCTTGTTTCACTGTCTTCTCTCTGCTGTTTATTATTTCTTCTATTTTGTTGTCCCATTCTTGTCTTGGTCTACCTCTTCCTCGTCTCTTTCCTGTCACACCAGCTAAAGAATGTCAGCTAAAGAAGCATTTTTGCAAAGGTTCCCAGCTGATTTCCAAAGAAATGCTGAGGACATTTTCAAAACCTTGGTCCCAGCTGACTTCAAAACAAACCTCAAAGATTTGGTTTCGACCATTGATTTCCAGGGCTTTGATGCTAGGACCATTTTATATGAGTTCTATTTGAAGTCTCAAATTCCAGTCCCTGTGGCAGGAGATTTTGAGATACAGGGCCTGGACGGCCGAGGACTCTGGAGAATTACAAAAGAGGGAGACTTCACCCCAGACTTAGCTCTGTTTTTACTAATTTTTTTGAACCAGGGGACCAAATTTAGCAAAGGTCATAAAGAAAGTGTCAGACTCTTGGGCCGAGGTCATAAAATATAAACAGAATCAATACAATATGACTAAAAAGGGCAGTAAACTGGGGAAAACTGATCTGACTGTGGCTAGGTTAGCCGCCTGTGTCCCCCATGGAGTGGCATGGTTTTACATGAGGAATTATGGGAAAATTTATGTAAATTATAACATATACGAGAGCTACACTGGCCAAATTCCCAGCGTATTAAAACATAACATGATGGCACCCATGATACCCGAAGATGAGGGTTTTTCAAAAATGCTAAAATTTGCTTACTTTTATGGTCTAAGTTTTGATTTAGTCATTGACCCAAATAATCAAATAACCATTAGTAAAAGGGCTGAGCAGGTCAAGAGGTATGTGGATGCTGCTCATAAATCAAGCTACATTCCAAGACTAACCAGATAGGTAATGCTTGAGGCCCTTGGGCTCATTGAAGAGGGAAAGATCCCATCAAGATTACAAAGGGTATAAAAGTTATTTGCATACCTTTGGGATCGAGCCATTGTTTGCACCACCAACAAAGAGTTTAACAGAATAGTTAATAAGAAAATAGGGACCATGGCAGGTGCTCATGGAAGACACCAGAGTAGTGAATCCTCTGGTGAAGACAGTGATGATGGCGGTGTAGCTATGGGTGAGAGTTCAAGAGAGAAAAGACGCTCCAGTGATAAATTTAGTGATACTGTATCTATGGCTGAAGGAACAAACACCTTAGCACCACTCAATGAAATTACTCAATTCCTGGAACCAATTCAAGAAGGGAAAGGTAAAAGTTGTGCTGAAAAGCCACAGCAGCAGACCTCTGGTACAATCCCAAAAGCCTCACCAAATGTGGCACAGAAAACCCCAGTGATCTCTGAAGACCAGGCATTCAAAGCCTACATGACTAGATTGAGGAGCAACGATTCTCCTAAGCTTCGTCTTTATGCTATTTCGACCGAGGCAAAAAAAGTCATCAAGGTAAGTGACCACTTGAAAGAACATGGGGACCATGTGCATAGTGTTGGAAGAAAGGAGGAAATGGATGCTTTCAAAAAGCTTCAAGAGTACTTCTCTAAGTGAGTCATTGACTCACTACTGTCGCGGGTACGCATTTTTTATAGTGAGTGTTCTTTAGCAGATGTCCCCACCAGTTGAGCTGCTTCTTTTCTATAAACTTTCCTATTGACTCTATTTCCAATTCCTCTCTGATGTCTTTATTTCGTATCCTGTCTTTTTTCGTTACTTGTTTTACTCTTCTCAGATATTTCATTTCTATTGCCTGTAATCTACTTTTATCTCTCTTTGTTAGCTTCCACGTCTCGCTCCCATATGTCAAAATCGTTCTGTATATAGTTTTGTATATATTTATTTTCGTCTTTCTGCTTATCTCTTTCTTGTTAGTAAGTATATTATGCAGGGCATAGTACGTTTTTATTGTGTTGTTTATTCTGTTGCGTAATTCTCCTTCCATTTTCCCGTCTTCTGTAAGTTCTACTCCAAGGTATTTGAATTGCTCCACTTGTTCAATCTGGTCCTGTCCTATCTGTATATTTATGTGTTCTTTCCGTTTTCCTATTATCAGTACTTTTGTTTTGCTGTAGTTCATCTTCATGTTATATTTCTCTAGGTGTTTATACCATACGTTCAGGTTATGTTGCAGGTTCCTCTGACTTTCTGCTATCACTACCACATCATCGGCGTATGCTCCTTCTGATATAATAACCATCTGCATGTTTTTGTATCCTACGTTTGCTTTTCTTATTTCTGTTTTCATGCTCTTCATTATTTCATCCATATATAGGTTGAATAGTGTTGGTTTCATTTTATTTCCGTGACCTACTGAAAGTGGGATTCTAACTGGACGTTCTGCCGTTCGGTTTCCGTTCAGCTACGGAATACGAACGAGGTCGACGAGTGCCCGTTTCGTGATTTTAGATTGTGTCGATCCTCCCCAGCTGAATTGTTTGTCGTGGAATCCCTGGAGTGAGATATCGATAGAGGTAAAACTGCGTGGAGCCCCTTTTACCCCCCTACTCTCCGAAATCGAGAGCCTGGTCCTCTGCGATATCCCGAGGGAATGCCCACCTGCTCCACGACCTAATTGTGACAAGCCAATCAGGCACGTCGCAAAACGCTTAATGTATACTATCTTTTATTCATAAATCTACAGTTAGCAGGTGGATTACCAAATTTCGAAGGACACGGAAAACGAGGATGCCCACATTGTGAATTATATACATGATCACCACTTTTCGTCGCCAATAATTATTCTTCAAGAACTAGAATTGCCAATTTGTGCACACACGATTAGCCGTCGACTTCGAGAAGCCAATATTAAATGCCACTTTAGTTCTAATAAAATTTGGTACACAGATGCCCACACTGAGGCAAGACTAAATTTTTGACGAAACATATCTATGACGATTGGATAGCAGTGATTTTCTCCGATGAAAAGGAATTTCGTTCAGACCATCACACCAAGAAACTGGTGTACAGACCACCGAATACTAAATATGATACAGGATATGATAACCGAACAAACAGATCCGGAAGAATTACTTGGGCCTATTGGGGATTCATAACTTCATTTGGAGTTTGCGATTTGGTAAAAATCAAAAATCGACTTAATTTATTAGTAAAAAGACATATCTTGCAATTGTATAAATTAAAAAGAAACGTTTAAATGCTACTACAAATTACTACTATTTATACTTACACCAGATTGAAATCTATTTTATGCGAATCTTACTGCATTCACTAACAAAACAAATATTGTAATTATAGAAGTTTATCGAAAAATGACGAGATTATAAATGTTGTAACTTGGGTGTTAGTCCGATCGGGTGCCTACTTTTTTAAATAATTATCTTCTTTATAGTGGTGACCTGACTCTAGAAGAAGCTCTTCATGTAGCATATAAAGCTGATTTAGACCTAGATAAAGTTTATGTTTAGCCCCCAGATGCAGGGATACTAACAGACGTGGATTCTGGCGGGGAAGATGAAGGAGGACTTATTGATAATTTATCTAGCAAACAATTGAATAGTAATGCTCAACTATCTGTGAGGGGTCCACTTCCACATAGTTGTATCGATGGACATTTGGATGAAGACATAGAGCAAGGTACGGAAAAGGTAGATTATGCCAACATTGAATGGATAGAAGGTGATCTGGAAGAAGGTCAACCAAATAATATTGATTCAGAGTATGAAAAGTTCAAAACATTAACACCTACAGAAATGTTTGAACTTTTAATAGCTAATGATGTAGTGGGTTTGTGTTTTGTTTGTGTTTTGTTAGTGGTAGATGAATCCAACAAGTACGCGCAATTTATAAATTTATCCAACCCTCAAATTACTTTTGATGCAATGATGTTTTATTGCAATTTTAATATTATCCGGATATTGTCAGCTTCAGCTTCAGATCAGCAGATCTTGGTAACAAATTCGTATCTGAAGCAACGAGGAGAGAAATTTCTAACAATTTGGTGATGCGTTCACTGCGCAGATAATAACCAGTTGAATGTAAACGATAGATATTATAAATTGCGACCCTTGAGTGACCTAATACGCCAGAAGTTTTTAAACTGGTTTGTTCCAGAGGAAGATTTCAACTACGACGAGTCTATGGTGAAATACTTTGGTAAGCACTCGTGCAAACAATTCATACGGGGAAAACCGATTAGGTTTGGATACAAAGTATGGAGCCTAAACACCATATCTGGATACCTTGTTAACTTTTCATTATATCAGGTATATCAAGATGCACGTGTAAAGGAAATATATCAAGTTGTATTTGGAAAATCTACTGCTCCATTATTAATGCTATTGGATGAATTACCAGAGGAAAAGAAAAAACTGCCATACAACATATTTGCAGACAATTTATTTACTAGTTTTCACATACTAATTCATTTGAAAACCTGAGGATACTGGGGTACTGTTACCATACGTGATACTAGAATTCCATATAACTGCCCCATAATATCCAAAAAACAAATGGCAAAGAGACAAAAATGTGACTTTGAGTCTTCTTTAGACAAAACCAATGGAATTCTATTAACGAGATGGATGGATAACAACGTAGTTTCAACAGCTTCTACAAGATATGGAGTTGCCCCTCTGCAAACTGTGAAACCGTATTCATCAAAAGAAAGAAAAATGTTCAAGTGGCAAGACCCTATATGATATCTAGATACAATACATCCATGGGTGATTACTGTATCCTCGGAGTATCCTCGGATACTGATCTAATGGACGAGAATATTGCCAAATGGCGAATAAGTTTACGTGGCAAGAAATGGTTGTTACGGTTACATTTTGATTTACGACAATTAACGTAGTTTCGAACGGCGATGCCAGGAACAGCTGTGCAGGCATACGTAGCAGGTGAAAGAATTTGATTAAAAAAAAAAGATGCATTGTGCGAGAGGAGATTTGGCGAGCGCGGAGAGCAGAACGAACGCGTGTGCTGTGTAGACATCGTGCTCGCACGATCTCCGTTGGAGGATTAGTGCACGGCATACGCAGATTCTGGAACAAACCTATTTGGTAGGGATACGTCCCCTTTTTGGTTGGGAAAAGGTTGTTCCGAGTGCCCTTCGGGGGAATTAAATTTCGTCCTCTCCGTCAACGCCGCAAGTGAGTACAAATATTCTCCTTATTCCGCTTCTCTTCACACAATGTCCATTGTAGTTATTTGCACGTGGATCCAGCGAATTACCTGTGCGTATAAACGCAATCAAAGATTACCCACCACGCTGGACTGGTGGTAAGATATTACTTTACTCCGATGATAAGCACATGCCCTCTAACACCGGCTGCCTTATCAGGGTTTTGTTTTTAGTTATACTATTCTTCTTCCTCCCGCCGTTACTCTCTGCTCCTGGGTACTCCGTAGAGACACGCGTTACGCATAAGCACGCTTGGGAGTAGTTCCGGTCCCGACGCTTGCTTGAGAACCGCAGAGCTGGGAGCTTCTACGGGAATCCTGGACGGGATTCTACGCAGCTGGACTTCGAGAGCAGGGCGAGCAACGGATGCGACCAACAACGCCATCTCACGGTCAAGCTATGTATAACCACTGTTTGCAGGCGCAGTAAATAAGTCAGTTATCTCGTTAATTTGGACAATCGTCGCGCTCTGATAATTAAGGGCCTATCAAAGTGAATATCGCCGTATCGCCGTAATCTCCGTTACGTAGTTTAAGTTGATTAATATTGTTCTTGTCCCCCTCCTTAAGTTCATTACATTTACTTTACGTTACGTAGTTTAAGTTGATTAATATTGTTCTTGTCCCCCTCCTTAAGTTCATTACATTTACTTTACGTTACGTAGTTTATAACATTCACACGCCTACGCGACCGTGTTGGCCAAAATAAGCCACACCACCGCTATCATAAATTTTGTAAACGAACGAGCTCGTTTGGTACAGACCTGCAGTTTTCACCAAGGTCATGGTTATGTTTTATTTTTTTTAACATAAATTATGATCAATTATGTTTTGTAAATTTTCTTAAATATAAGCCGTTGTCCCTCCACTTGGCTTACTTCTTTAACTAATCGTATCTGAACCTGTTCCGTGACTTGGGGTTCGAACTATTGGGGGTTAAGTTACGTGGCGCCCTTTTTTTGATTTAACCACCACGACCCTCTCTCCGAGCAACCTTAACTAGCTTCGGCAAACAATCCCCCAATAGAGGTACGCGAGTACCGCGCACGTAACATGGTGGTGGTGCCTATTTACGTGGTTGATAGACGCATCTATACAATATGCATTGGTATTGTATAGAAAGTCGGGCAACTTACTCAACTAGAGTTCCGCCGAGAAATAGTAAAATGTTACTTGATGAAGCTTAAAAATCCGCCTAGAAGAAGCTGTAGTAAACCATCTACTAGTAAATCCAGACGATCTTTCAACCGTGTTTCCGATGACGTGCGGTACGACAATGTTGCTTATATGCTTATTCCGATTGACAAAAAAATATATCGGTGTCCCCTCGTGCACCAGTGAACTGGTGCACGGGGGGGGGGGCGCAGCTCGCCCGTCTAGACAGCGAGGCGAACTACACATGTGTAAATGTAAATAAAATTGTATATATAATTAACCGTCGTAAGACGTGAATTGAATACCCCCTGGGTGCAGGCCCGATGGGGGAGAAAACCGCCACCGGGCCCTGTGTATATAATTGTATATTTTGTACATATGTAGGTTACGTTAGGTTAGGCTAGTTAGTAGGTTTAGTTTAAAGTTCAACCAGAAATGTAAGGTTTTAGGGCCCATGTGGCTCTTTCCTAATCACAGCTAATCTGTACATAAATTATCGATGTGAGAATAATATTAAGTAATATAATTAAATTTAGAAAGTAGTTTTTATTTAGGCTATAAGAGCCGTAAGGTAAATAGTATAGTAGATATCTTAGCTATGTATTCCCGTGATGGGAATTAGGTTGTTAAACTAATCATTGAATAAATTTATTTTGAATTTAGGTTCTCGTCCGATCACCGAAGTTAAACAACGTCGGGCGCGGTCAGTACTTGGATGGGTGACCGCTTGGGAACACCGCGTGCCGTTGTCTCCTACTTTTTGGTGATTCTCCGCGGTCATTCGGTGACTGCGTCGAGACAATAGGCGAGAACCATGACAAAGAAAGATTCAAATCAAGATCAGTCGTCGACAGTGTGATGTTTGGCAGGGGAAAAATTATGCTTCGTTTTTCGCAGTTTTCTCGCTTACGTGACGAGTGTCGTGGAAAAACAACGACGGATTCGGATTCCTGAGAAGAAATGCTATAGAATCCATGTGGCAAACGCGTCCTAGGATGCTTAATAAAAAAGTTGAAAAAGAATGTAAAATTTGAAACTTTTATATTGAGCGTCCTAAAAATCAGTCGCCATATGGAAGCGATAGATCTTCTTCCTGGGAATCCGAATCTGCAAGAATTTTTCACGTAAGTCGTCAAATAAGCGAGAAAAATGCGAAGTACCATTTTAAATGCCGTTTTGCCGGCGGCCCTGCGACAATCTGTCACTTGGACAGATGTCTTGACTGTTGACGTATGCACGAGAGATGGGCAGTGATCCATAAGAGTCCAGAATGATGACTATTAAATTCGCAAGTTCAGAACGGTCAGTTATAAATAAAGAGCGTGTATTCTCGTGTAAACAGATAATACTCTACTTAAATTCGAATGTTAATTACATTCAAATGTACCAGTGATTTGCGTATGTGCTACAGATAACTATATTTAAGTTTCTTTCCGAATCTCAGAGCGCAATAGTTCGAGTGTTGGTTCTGAAAAGAACCGGTCTTTTGTTTGCGAAACACTCACTTTCACCAAGCAACACCCACACCCCTTACTTGGAGCTGGTGTACTTGGTGACCGCCTTCGTGCCTTCGCTGACGGCGTGCTTGGCCAGCTCGCCGGGCAGCAAGAGGCGCACCGCCGTCTGGATCTCCCTGCTGATGATCGTCGACCTCTTGTTGTAGTGGGCCAGCCTGGTAGCCTCGGCGGCGATGCTCTCGAAGATGTCGTTCACGAAGCTGTTCATGATGCTCATCGCCTTGCTCGAGATTCCGGTGTCGGGATGGACTTGCTTCAAGACCTTTTAAATGTAGATCGCGTAGCTCTCCTTCCTCCTGCGCTTTTTCTTCTTGTCACCCTTCGAGATGTTCTTCTGCGCCTTTCCGGCCTTCTTTGCGGCCTTTCCGCTAGTTTTGGGTGGCATCCTGTTCGTATCGTGGCTGCTGAGCTACGACTGAAGCGTCCGCGTCACCCTCCGCCGCTTATAAGACGTGACCCCCCTCCACAACTGGCCACTCGCTGCTCGTGAACAGCAGGCGGGGCCCGGTGATTGGTGCGACGGGCGTGCTTCCGGCGCAGGCGCCGGGCTATGAATAGGAAGGTCGGGAGGTCACACTCGAGTCACATTCGAGCTTAACAACTCGATACGAGCAGTCAGCCGAGATCGCCTGCATCTCCTGACACTCTCATCCGCCGATCTTTGTAACTGCGATTTGCTTCATCGCAGTTACGATGAAGACACGCTCCAAAGCCGACACCGATCTGGGGATTCCCTCGGATCGCGCCTGCTCTCCGAGTGCTCCACCAACTGATTCTTCACCACCTGCCGCCGACGTTTCGGCACCACCACTCGGCAACGGCCTTCTGCCAACGCCCTCTTCACCACCGCTTTCGATGCCTCTACTGTCTACACCGATCTCTTCGCCTACGTCCACTGATTCTCCAACTTCAACTTCCACATCTTCGCTAACTCCTCCCGCCGCGTTACCGGATCACGTCAGTCCGGTAACAGGTCAAGGGATTTCGGTTCTTCAAACCACGACCTTGCCCCATCTCATCACCGCCGACGACGACGACGCCAACGGCTTTCAGTTAGCTACGTCACGCCGCAACAATCCAGGGGTAAGTAACTCACCACACACCACACCCGCGGGCACACCTACCACAAACACAAACACCCCCCTAACCACCACCGGCTTAAAAACAACCCAAATTTACACCTTCGCAATCCGCAACCCACCTCCACAATTCTCCAGTTGATCCACCATATGTCCAGGGCCGGCATTGTCATTCATGCCATCAATCGCCGACCCGAAGGCATTATAATTCACACCCCAACTCTGCAGTGGGCCTCGACAACCCCCCGCCGGATGCAAGGGTATATCCGGTGGGCAGGACCCCCCGAACACCACCTCCACACCATCGTTGGCATCCATACGAGCGGCAGACCACACCAGGCGCTATCCATCTAGGCCTGCAGCAGCAACCGCGGACCCCGGAACTCCCCACATCGTGGAGAACACCAGGGCGCCCCACATACTCGGGCACACCAACGGCGGATACAGAGCGCTTGCGGACCGGGTGCTCGGTCCGCAATTACTTACTTGAGGCGGCTGATGCGATTCATAAGGGCGTGTGCATTCAGTGCGCCTGTATGTGTGCATTTTGCCACCGCCGATATATGTTTTAATAAAAAAATTAATTAAAAATTACTGTATATTTATTTATATTACCCCTAAAATCGTTTTCAGATGCTGTGTGTGTATGTGTGTGTTACAGGCTACAGATCAATTACCGCTATGCCGTGAAATGCCGCGGTCTGTAACCATATGAATTCTATTACATTGCACGTCATAATAAAAAAGCAAAAATAAAAAAAATAAAATTAGCTTCAAGCATAGGCTCGTTTTCATACTATGCGGTTAACGAGGTGATTAACCGCATACGGTATATTTATTTATATTACCCATAAAATCGTTTTCAGATGCTGTGTGTGTGTGTGTGTGTGTGTGTGTGTGTGTGTGTGTGTGTGTGTGTGTGTTACGGGCTACTGATCAATTATTGATATGTGATAAAATGCTATGGTCTATAACCTTAGGAATTCCGTTACATTACACGTCATAATAAAAAAATTCGAAAATAAAAAGTAATTAGCTTCAAGCATAGTCTCGTTTTCATACTATGCGGGTAATCACCTCACATGCTGGAATTATTCTGAATATTAAGTTAGTTTTCAATGTACACAGAAAATTAAGTAAATATTAGAATTTTATAATTATCCAACAATAATTACAAACTCCTAGAGAATATATCCAACAAAATAGTTTTAGTACACCGGCGAATACAGATATCCAAACTAATGCTGCTATACAAACTTCGAAAAAGCATTATACTGGCATATGTAATAAAAAATTCAGATGTATAATATTAATTTATTATGCAAAATAAAAAAAAGTTGGGTATTACCTATATACAGCGTTGGAGGGGATAGATGATGAATTGCGCCGATGATGCACGTACATATGCGTCCATTTTGTGTCAAGTCGACAAAAAAAAGTGTTATAAAATTATGTTTTAATAGAAAAAAATACGGTATATTTATTTATATTACCCATAAAATCGTTTTCAGATGCTGTGTGTGTGTGTGTGTGTGTGTGTGTGTGTGTGTGTGTGTGTGTGTGTGTGTGTGTGTGTGTGTGTGTGTGTGTGTGTGTGTTACGGGCTACTGATCAATTATTGATATGTGATAAAATGCTATGGTCTATAACCTTAGGAATTCCGTTACATTACACGTCATAATAAAAAAATTCGAAAATAAAAAGTAATTAGCTTCAAGCATAGTCTCGTTTTCATACTATGCGGGTAATCACCTCACATGCTGGAATTATTCTGAATATTAAGTTAGTTTTCAATGTACACAGAAAATTAAGTAAATATTAAAATTTTATAATTATCCAACAATAATTACAAACTCCTAGAGAATATATCCAACAAAATAGTTTTAGTACACCAGCGAATACATATATCCAGACTAATGCTGCTATACAAACTTCGAAAAAGCATTATACCGGCATATGTAATAAAAAAACATTTATGGGGGGTGCGGAGCGCATCTGAGAGGTATATGTTTGGCGGTAAATTACAAAGCACGGTCACGATAATTTAATGGGGATGGAAATCACCCATCACCTCACACAATAAAAACTGCACCCTCCGCCGTATTAAAAATCAGACAGATTATTAAATCATTCTTAGGTTCGTGAGACCGCGCTTATCTAACCGTAAATCATTGAAGACAAGGGTTTATCAGGTATTAAAAAAAACACAGGGGATATTTTTTTTTTAGACCCCATGTTAATAAGATCAGAAGATATATTACCCATTAAATCTTCGAGGAGGGTGACACTAATACAGGATGTATAAAAAACATAGGCTGACTATTAAATCATTTTTATTTTTTTATTTTTTTGGGTTCGTGGGAACATGATTATGCCGCTAGAAATCATTGCGACGATAGAATTAAGGGTATAAAAGCGTAGATTTTTATAAGTTTTAAACCATTCACTTTTGAACCTTCGCGTTGTCTGCTGTACCCAGTTTATATCTCCGTGTGTTTTGTGTTCTTCGTCAAGCTTCAAGTTTCAAGTTCAAGTTTTGCTTCTTTATTTTTGGTAAGTACACTATCATCTATTACTTGTTGCCAAAAATTTTATAGCATGACGATGTTTCGATTACCTTCCTCGAAACAACTCATCGACATCTTTTGGGGGGATTTTCACTATAATTTTACAGTACGCATGGGGGCCGCCGCTACACAAAACAATCTGTACTTTGAGCTTAAATTAGTTTTTTATTAAAATTTAATGAATCCCCAAGTATTAAATTGTAGACAGCTGATTGAAACCGAGACATTTATTTTATTAGAGGGGTATCTCAAAGATTACATACGTATTATTTCAAGATAAAATTGCCTAATATTTACACAATCGGGGCTAGTAACTCCCTGCGAAATATTTTAAATGTAGCAGTCGAATAGATGTTTTATTATATTATAAACTACATGAATTTATTATGGGGCGAAAATTATTATAGAAAGTACACGCGGTAATATCGCGAGGTTTTAAGCTGTCCATTAATTAACCTAAAATAACGTGGAACTTTATTGGAGAGATTTCATACTCGCCATAATACTTATATTATGACCCCCTATTGATATTCAAACCTCTCTTTACATACGGTTCTTAACAACTTAATGTATGATGGTACTAATTTGTATACATATTTACTGAACAGGTTTTCAAACAGCTCATACAGGTTATCAAACAGGTCAAACACAGCTTTTTCAAACAGCTAAACAGCTTTTGGAACAGTCAAACAGCTTTTCAAACAGCTAAACAGCTTTTGAAACAGGTCAAACAGCTTTTTAAACGGTTTAAACAGCTACACAGTCGCCACCACAGCCAACACCACCAAATTATTTTAAATTGATGCTGAGTCTTCGCCCCCGCCGGACCTGTTTTTGAGTTGCTTTAACCTGTTTTGAGCTGCTCTGGCCCGCTTTACAAACAACTACCTGAGACAGGTTATACACCAACCTCACACATGTTAAGTATAACCATAACTAAGGAAACAATGATGAATTTATTTACATCTTGTACCTAATTAGATTACAAACTGTTGATCAGCTTAAAGTTTATTAAAACTACTTTAAGCATAAAGAACAATCGTTTTGTAAAACAGTAAACTCTGATGCAACAGTTTGATTGGGGTAATAAATATCCATCATATTCATCTGGAATCTAGACTTCAACTGAAGTTGATAAGAAGTGGCGGAGGTGTTCATATACACCTGTGAGACGTGTGGGACGGGTATGAGACACTGTGGTACAGGTGTGAGACAGCTGTGAGACAGCTGTGATACACGTGTAGCATAGATGTGGTGCAGGCGTGAGACTCCTTCTAAATAGAAATTATGGCCGGTTTTACAATGGGTTTAACAATGGGTTTGACTATAATTAAATCGTGACGCGAATTGATTAAATCAAGCTAAACACCGAGTGCATGAAGCTAAAATACGCAACTAATTCAGATGAGCCTGTTTATAATTAAATGGATGGGAGATGTAAATAAATTGCAGGTTTCATACAATATAAATATTTTTATTAGCATATAGAAACACTTTACAATAGCAATTATAATCACATTACAGGGCAATACTTAATAATAATAATTGTAGACATTATATATTGCTATCAAGGGACAGTTTTATATAGAAAACATACGCATGTGTAATTATAGATGCAGCACATCCTCAAAACTGAGACCTCGAGAAATGGGTTTTGTTGAAACACGCCAAGCAAAATGCCATTTTACACTGCACACATTTCCACTTAATATTCCTAGCTCGCCTTTGTGCAGTCAGTCGACCGTGTAGCTGGGCTATTGATCTGTAGCATTCAATACATCGACTACGGGATATACCTTTCTGTAGCAAGTGATTAGATTTTTCAACTTTACTCTTGTCAGTATTTTCATGCTGCGGATACTCATTAGAGGGGTGATGAGAGCTCTGCATCTGATGAATGTTATATTTGCAATCGAAATATTGTTGCGGTGTGGCAACTTGTACTCGGCTATCAATCAGTTTTTTCTGCCATGTTTGACAACCTGCTGCTGATGCGCCATTTTGACTACGGAAATCAATACCCATCCTATCCATCTGAGATCTAGACTTTAACTGAAGTCTATACGATGGGGTGCTCTTTATATACTCCAGCGAGACGTGTGAGACGCTGAGAAACACTATGATACATGCATGAGGCTGCGGTGAGACATGTGTGAGACAGGTGTGAGATAGGTGTGAGACAGCTGTGAGATAGGTGTGGGAAGGTATGAGACATGTGTGGGGCATGCGTGAGGCAGGTGGGTGTGAGACACCTCACATGTATTATAAAGATTTATATTATATTCTAGACGTATCACCGCCCTGCTAATATTGTGCCATGATAATGGATTTGGGGTATCAAGACATGACTGCTGATGAAGGCACGTAATTAATCAATTAAATTTTATATAACTCTAATAATATTTAAATAGAATTTGTAGATGGGAGCGATGTGGGGAGATGCCCCATATGTCTGACGAATGTGGTGCACTACCTCGTCAACTGCGGTCATGCGTTTTGTGGGGCGTGTGTTTCCCGGCTGGTGAGATGTGGAGTTTGCAGAAGCCCCATAACCATACGGTTTAGGATTTACTTGGGGGGTACTACAAACTCCGCATCAACCCCACAACCCGAGACGCAGGCAGCCCCACAACCTGTACCGGTAGTCAGCACAGAGGGGGGCATCTCCGATGAGACCACCTCGGGTGAGAGCATCTCCGGTGGAGACACCTCTCACGAAGATATCGATGATGCGTACGGCTCAGACGAGGATGATTGGCATGATCACCAGTTGGTGGACCTCGCGCCCATACGGATAGATCCTTTTAATTTATGGGCTGTGGACCCTGATAATGACAGCTGGTGAAGGTAACTACAACGTCGAGAGGCATCATGCTAATAAAGATTTACTGTGATAATTTTATAATAAATATGTGTGTGTGTGTGTGTGCAGATTACCTGATTTCATATGAAATTGCATTGTTTCTTATGCAAAACTAGCACAAATGTTGCTCTCAAGGGGGTGTTTTTAACACAATTGCTACATCTGATCGCTGATTGACTGAAATATTGAGCTCTGCGATTGGTCTAAATTTAAATGTTTGGCGGGCTAGAGGGCATATACGCGTAGGTTTCCATCGATTTACTCATTCGCAAAAAAAAAAGTTGTATGTCGTAACGTTCTGTTCAACCAGTTGAAACTTCGCGATACATTAATTTGCTATTTCTACACATTATAATAGATCTGCAATTAGTATGTTTTATTATGTAAATTACTTGCATGCAATTTTGTAAACTATATTTCAAGCAGTAATATTAACGGTCCATTATGATGAGCGTCAATTTGATGGTGAAATAATATTTTCATGGCTAATTTGAGTATGCATTCCAATTACATAATTATTAAAATTTAAATAGTTGTACACATTTGAACATCAACTCTGTGGAGATGATATTCCCATGGTAGTTTAATTTTCAAACACGAGATGGCGTTCTACGCTTCCCCCATGCATTATCGTACTATACTCTTGTTATTATACACACATATCTCTCAAATTTATATTCAACTGAACGATAAACCGTATAAAATATTGTTTAGATAATATATCTGTAACATTTTATAGAAAATGGCTTCAACTTCAATAAACAAAAATCAGTCTTTTTCAAGACTTGTGGAGGAGACGCGTGCCCACGTGATCGTCATCAGAGATGATCCTCCCGCCATCGAGCCGGCGATCAAGAAGTGCAGCAAAGATGATGGATGCTGCTCTCAAGGCTGCAAAATCCGTTGGGGAGAAGCAGCATGTTTTGGGCTGCATATCCCTCATGCAGGGCTTTCGATGCATGATGAAGGCTCTACGAGGGATTTCCGGTGCAGGGTACAAACCCACCAATCCCAACCGTACCAATTACGCCAGTCTGCGGGTGAAATGGGTTGACCAGCAGTCCGCCTTCAGCAGCAGATTGCGGACTGGACTCGTCGTTAACCTGCAGCACAAGGACGTCGCCGAATTCCTTCAAGACGCCCAGAAGTTATTCACCGGACGTATAAAGAACGTCCTCAAGAAGGAAACCGCGTTAAAAGCGAACGCCGTCTTCTGTGGGGAATTTGTTGTATTGAAAGCCGATGATGAGCTTTATGACTTTAAATACATCAACACGAAAAATTCCCCCATCTACCGGGACACAGATCAGGCGGAATGGTCTGCCGCCAACATTGAGAAACCCATTTTAAAGCAGTTGGAGGAATTTCAAGTACGTTTAAAAAGATCGGCAGTAATAACGGTAAATTAAATCTATTTATTTTGTTTTCCAGGAAAGGGATAGCGGCTGGAGCCTGGCGACGATCGTCAACATCGGCTTCAACATCAATAAATTCACGCCCCAACTGGGTTCTTCATACATCGAGCTGCCCAAACCCATAAAATTAAAGGAAGCGTGTATCAATGTGTAAAACCAGGATGATGCATGTTTTGGATGGGCGGTAACATCAGCCCTCCACCCAGCTTCATCAAAAGTGGCGAATAGATGCTCAGCATATCCACACTATTCCGAGGTGTTGAAGCTGAAAAACATCACCATGCCTATGTCCGTCAAGCAGATCCCGAGGTTTGAGGCACAAAACAGCATATCCATCAACGTGTACATCCTGGAGAAGGCTGGGAAAAAATTCAATGTGACGCACTCCGCGAGTGCGTCCCTCCCCGCGTCTCAGTGCAACACCACCGGACACAGCCTCCCCATCGTGCCGGTGCACGTGCAGAACGACACAGGTGCCGACAGGAACTTTTTACAAGCGAGTCGCGCACCTGAGTGCCGCCCCATCAGGATCGTCACGCAGCTCGCCTCGTCAGAAGGCACTATGCGCATAACGGGCATCGCGCGTGTCACCATCCGCCTCGGTGATGCGGAGTTCGACGAGGAGTTTCTGGTGAGCCCGGACCTGCGGTTCGATATGATCCTAGGCACGCCGTTCTTCCGAGCGCACGACGTGACGTTCGACTTTCAACGGTGCAGGGTCTAAAAGCTTTCATCAAAATTGGTGAGCTGCAGCAGGACGTTCGCTATCGCATCATCGAAGGCAGGAAGATAACCACCAAATTTGGCGAGTAGCAAACGGTCGAGCTTGAGCAGGGGATACTATTCCTACCGAAGCGCTTCAACATCAGCAGCGATGAGTTTGGGGAGGTGCTCGCACGAGGCCTCTACATCAGCAGGGGATCGAACAATACACTGTCATTTGAGAGTGATGCAGAGAGAGCTGCGAGATAGGACGTTGTTGCTAAAGCGTAAAATCGAGGAGGTTATAAGGATGATCGAGTGCGCTGGGCGGATCCGCACGGGGGCCTACCTCACCCGGACCTACAAAGACCACCTCAACTTTCTGGGGCATTGCGCCCCCAGGGTTGCAACGAGGACCCGGAACGATCTGGCCAAGGAACCGTTCCTAAAAATTAACATCACATTCTGTGGAGATTTTTTTAAGATGTCAAGCGATGAGGAGGTGTTGGAATACAAACATTTCAACACCAAGAATGTGGTGGTTAATCTAGATACGGACTTGGCCGAGCGGTTCATGCTCCACGTCATGGTGCCGCTGGTGAAGCGGCTCCGACGATACATCCTCCAGGACGCCCGGCCCACGGACCACGAACTCCGAAGAGCTCCAAGCTGCCATCAAGAGGATCCGCACCAAGAAGGGCCTCGGCCCCGATGGGGATCCCCGGCCAGGCCCTGAAGATGCTGCCCAAGCATCCCTTCGTCCAGCTCCTGGGAATTGGTAAAGCGGTCCTGAGGCTGGGCCGGGCCACTCTTCCCCAGGGACTTCCCCGGGGCTCGCCGTTTTCACCGAGGCTACTCAACATCTTTGCCGCCGACATGCCGCAGCCTGCAGGCGTCCTGATGGCCCAGTACGCCGACGACACGGCGTACTTTGCTCAGGGCAGGGACCTCCAGGCCTGGAAGGAATGGGACCTCCGCCTCAACCCCGCCAAATTCGAGAAATTCTTTTCTTAGAGGCGGCCGCCGGTTCTGCCGAACCTCTCCGTAGGGCGCGATGCCATCCCCTGAGTTGGGCATTGCAAGTACCTGGGCGTAACCCTCGACCCCAGACTGGTTTGGACTACCCACGTCCAATACTAGATCTGCAACACCAAAGCTGCCAACACCAGACTTCTACCTTTCGTGCTGGGCAATGATCTAGATGCAAGATCAAAGCTCATTCTTTACAATCCGTAATCCGCCCGAGGTTGACCTACGGAGCAGCTGCCTGGGCATCCACCTGCCACTCCAACATCAAGTCCCTCCAGAGCGTGCAGAACCAGTGCTTGAGCTGGATGTTGAACACCCCGTTCTACGTCCGACGCAGAACGCTGGAAGTGGACGCCGAGCTCTCGAGGATGGACGAGCACCAGGAAACCATCGTAAAGAGGTTCATAGAAAACGTGGAAATTCAGGCCCACGAGTCCATGGAAGAACATCACTGGCATCCTGGGGGACAGGAGAGCTGCCCAGCGGCAGCCCCCCGCCCACCGTATTTGAAACTTTTGTGCACAATTGTCAAGAAATATACACGGTGAGTGAGAACGTTTGTATTGACGAGATTTTAGTTAGCTTTAGGGGCCGTTGTAGTTTCAAAATATATTTTCCGAATAAACCAGCCAAGTACGGGTTAAAATGTATGTGCCTAACAGACGCTAGAAATAATTATTTCTTTAATGGATATTTGTATTCTGGAAGACGAAGTGATGGAAAAACTCTTTCCCCTGAAGAAAATAAATTAAGTGTTCCTTCCCAATCCATCGTCAGATTGACAAAACCTCTTGAAATTACAAAACAGGAACAGGATCACCGCCGACAACTGGCCTTCTTCATTAAAAATTGCTAATAAACTGAAGCAGAGAGGCCTTACCTTTGTAGGTACTGTGCTAAAAATAAGAAAGAAGTTCCTTCGGCATTTTTACCCAGCAATGAACGCAATGTCGGTTCGTGTTTGTATGGATTTACAAAAGATTTTACCTTACTCTCTCATGAACCCAAAAGGAAAAATGCTGTTCTGTTATTATCTTCTATGCCTCATAGTGGCGAAGTAAATCCAGAAAGTGGAAAGCCTGAAATTATTGATTACTACAATTCTACCAGAGGAGTTGTTTTATTAGATCAGAAATGTTCAATATATTCCTCAGGCAGGCGAACCAACCGATGGCCAATGGCAATTTTTTATAGGATCATAGATATATGCTCGGCTAATTCCTATATTGTCTTTACGTATTTGTAGTGACTGTAGCAACCATATTTGCAACAATTGTAAATAATAATGACATTTTTTTGACTTCAGAAAAGCCCTGCAGGTTTTTTTCTGTTAACGATTTTTTTTTGTTCAAAATGTATTAAATTATATTTCATATCTACTTTTATTTATCCGCGTGTTATGATCTTTGGAAATCATCTATAAACAATTAACGATATACCCCTAGCACTTTCCTATCCACTAGTTCAAACAATAAATAGTATACATCTTACCATCGTACTTTATAGCATATGTATAATCTATAATATATATTAATTAATCTATTACATCACTAAGTGCGATTAGTAGGGAATATGGCCCCAATAACAAGTGCTACCACTTATGAAGAGTTTGTGAAGCTAGTTGTGACGGCTATATCTGCTTTATCAATAGATTATGGACAAGTGGTAACATAATTTTCTTTTGAAGGATTTAGCCCTATTGAATTTTTTAATAGATTCAAGAAGATTGTAGTTGACCAAGCATTATCCACTGATCAGGTCTCAAAGGACTTGTCCCACATGCTAATAATATATCATAGCAGAGGGCCCAATATTTCCAAGATCAAAGATGACAATACAAAGGGTAACTCTTCTGCTTCCAAAATAGCATCTGATTTAGTTGGTAGATATGATTTAAAAAGTAGTTCTCCAGGAGCAGAAGGACTTTCTCTACCAAGAATTTCAATGGTGTTTGCAAACATGTCATTCATGGTATATCAAAATTGTGCCAATTATATTACATCTTTTCCTGTGACTGCTGTTGAATTAGGTATTCCAGATGTGCAGAGCCTTTTTCCAAATTTTGTTCCACCCATGTTAGAATTGGGTAGTTTGACCAATGATGCTGAGGCCTGGGCGTTTTACATCCATAATTTATTTCAGTGTATGTTATCGGAAAAAACACAAATGCCGAAAGGGAAAAAGTCTCTAAAAGGAGGACAGCACCGGAATTCTTCTTGGATGCTACTAAGTACTCCTCCCTGTCATGCAAAGGGTCACTATCCACTTCTACATCTAAAGCGGAGTTTTCCAGACATGTCTCCAGTTTATACAACAGAGTTTTACTCCCTAACAAGTCCAAAGTGAATAAGGCCATCCATAATTTCTTTAGTGTCATGCCTAGTGCTATGATGGAATTAGTTAAGATGGCTCATATAACTAGTGCAACAACATATGAGGACTTTGTAAAGCTGGTCTTAACTGCGATAACAACTTTAGCAATTGATTATAGTCAGGTGGTGACAACCTTCTCTTTTGAAGGATTTAGCCCAATGGAATTTTTCAACAGGTTTAAGAAAGTTGTAGTGGATCAATGACTGTCAACTGATCAAGTTTCCAAGGATTTATCTAATATGTTGATCATCTATCAAAGCAGAGGACCAAACATTTGTAAAATCAAGGATGATAATACTAAAGGTAAGTCCTCTGCAGCAAAAATTGCTTTTGACTTGGTTGCCAGGTATGACCTGAAGAGTAGTTCTCCAGGAGCTGAAGGTCTTTCTTTACCACGAATTTCTATGGTATTTGCAAATATGTCATTTATGGTTTATCTAGAATGTGCAAAATATATAACTTCCTTCCCAGTGACTGCTGTTGAGTTGGGAATTCCTGATGTTCAAGGTCTATTCCCTAATTTAACAAGATTTCATAAATTGGTAAATTACTGTATAAGAGAGAAGAAACTGGCAAATGAAATTCCGGATTGGTTTCTTACTGAGCAAGATGTTATGGATTTGTATGGATAACAATATAATTTAATTAAGTAATATATCTTAATATTCTTCCCTAACATAATTAGGTAGTTATTAGTGATAGTACTCTATATTGGGAACAAAAAAAGTAATACGATTTTTAAATGGATAAAGTAAGGTAAGTATAGTATAATAACTAGTTTAGATGAAAATAATATAAAATAAAAACCAAAAAAACAAAAAAATCAATAAAATTAGATATAACAATCCAAATATACAGCGGCAGTTGAAAGATATCATGGTTCGTGTTGCTAAGATTAATAGAGGAGATGCACCACCGAATAATGACACTAAACTAATTAAACGAGCCAACGTCCCTCTTCTGGGAAGGGACACTGTCTGCTGTAGCATAATGTATTTGATTGGGTGTTGTGTATACACTTATTTTTATATCTTTTTCGGATATTCCCCTAGTTAAAATTAGACGTTCAATGAAGCCTAGTATTTTGAAGCAAATTCACGGAAAAAAGTTATTCATGTAGTCGGTTAAAAATACCAGAATGGTATCTAGGTTAAAACACCTGCTCACTAGTAACAAGCTACTTACGGATAATAATGTAATTCATTTGTTAGAAAATATGGCAGTTTCAAAAGCACAAACATATATAATGTCGCGGTTTAGAAAAGATAAGAGACACTGGTCACTGAAAGAAAAAGCTTTCTTTCTTGCTTTGTTTAAAAAGTCCTCCAAGAGTATAAATTTCTCGGCAATATTCTTTCCTCATGACGAGAACATTAACAAGGTCGTTGGCACAATTTCAGTTTGGTGTAGGTATTAGTAATTCAATGATAAGGCATTTGTCCACAACTAGCCGTAAAATGAAATTGTTACGACATTGTGTTCTCATTTTTGACGAGATGGCAATAATGCCACATTTAGACTTCCATTCCCCGTCAGCAACTATTTCGGGTTTTGTTTGTTATGTTCAGGGAATGAATAGGAAATTTGCAGATCACGCTTTGTGTTTGATGATCAAAGGCATTAATAGCAGATGGAAGCAACCCATAGCATATTATTTTGTTCAATCCACTTGCCCCGCAGCAGAATTGGGTGATATCATTAAATATGTTATTAAAGGAATTGATGATGACACATTTAATTATCCGTGTGACTGTCAGTGACCAGGGCTCGACCAATAGGGGGACAATTCGTAGTTTAGGGGAATATAAACGAATTAATGTTGATGGTAAGGTAATTTTACATATTTTTGATCCCCTCATTTGATAAAATGTCTTAGGAATAATTTTTTAACTAAGGATATTATGTTTGATGGGAATATCGCGAAATTTAGTGACATTATTGATATGTATCGTGCAGACAAAGAAAGTGTTGATGGTATTAAGGTTTGTCAAAGATTAACAAATGCACATATAAATCCTGAGAGCCGGGCAAAAATGAGAGTTAAGTTAGCTATGCAGATATTTTCTACGTCAGTAGCTAGTGGTTTACATAATGCGGCTTTACATAATTTTGTTGAAAATGAACACTTACACCATGAACACTTACAAATTGGCCATATTTTTTGATAAATTATTTGATTCATTAAATTCAACTTTCCGCGCCACAAAACCCTTTAACAAATCTCTTAGCGCACGTACACCCCATTTAGACTTCTGGAAAGACGCTTACGTTAAAATTAGCAAAATTGATTTTATAAAAGATTCCAAACCTCATACCAATCCTCCACCCATTAACAACTTCATTGTCACTATAACGAATATGGAACTTTTATGGAACAAAATGAAAGCGACGGGATTTAAATAGTTTTGTACCCGCTTCGTTAATCAGGCCCCAATTGAAAATATATTTGGTGTGGTAAGGGGTTTGTACGGTAATACCTCGTGTCCTACCACTTCTCAATTTGGAGGCTCATTGAAAACTCCAATGATAAATAATTTAGTTTTCCATAGCGCAGCATCTAATTATGACGACCATGAGGGGTTAATACAGTGTCCTACCAAAGAATCTGCTATCAATTTAGATTTATCAAAGTGCAAGAAATCATCTAATGAATTCATCCAAATGGCAGGTGAGAATACTTATTTCACTCAAGTTGATTCAATTGCTGCATACCTAACTAGAGATACTACTAGACCATTACAACAAAGATAACAGATGTACTAGGTATTGAAGAATCTTTTATTTTCCAGATATTACTACAAGCTCATAAGACTCATTTCACACCTGTGAGAAGCCATATAGAAACAAGAATATCAAACATAACTATAACTGGTTCAACTATGTTGTATCATAAGGCAATCCTCAGTTTGCCCGGCAAAGCTGAGTGTTTGCAATGCATCGATACACATGATGTATTATCTTCAAGAAGTTGGACAGATATTAAATTCTGTGTAAAAAATCACAATGAAAAATGTAAAAAAATGAAAAAAAATTTAATACATATGTAATCGAGTTAGCAATAAATACTTATCTGTTATTATAAACAATTGTTTACCCAGTACCTATTATTTACTAGACAATAAATTATTGAATTCATATTTTAAAGAAATTGGACTAAAAATAAAGTTACAAGATTACATTTCTTAGTAACCCAATTTTCAACTTTCGACTTGATAAATTTGAATTTAGATCAAATAAATATAACAATATGCTACATGCATATTTCATCTATTGCTATATGATATGTAGCAATATCCATAATTCTGAGTTATGTAATGTAGAATTATGGAATAGTATATACAAACTGGAGTTCTAGAAAGAAACCTTTCCTATCGCGAGTTGGAAATTCCTACATGAGCCAGTTAGCTGCGAATGAGCAAGTGTTTGTATAATATTTGAATTTAAACTGACAGTTCGAATGAAATGTTGCTGGAATGTTATGTATATTTTGCACTTTGCTCATGCTTATGTAATTTTAAGAAAAAAGTTTATATAAATATGTCATTTATTGATCAGTTTTAGAATTAAAAGACATAACCAACAAACTTTAAGAGATGAATACTCATGTAATTTTAAGAAAACACATCCAAACGTCTCAAGTTCCATTGCAAATATTAATGTTTAATCTTTTTTTTTTTAATTCGGTATTCTTGTTGACTGCAGATGCTGCAAGGGCCGGATATGTTCATTGTGAAAATTCATAACAGCCTCTCTTGTGAAACATGATTCTGACTAAACAATTTTCAAAATAAAGTGGTTATCTTGTATGTATCTTGTTGATCTAGTAACAGTAACCATTGATAAAATTAAAAAATAACTTTCGTCTTTTAATTCCGAAACTCATCAATAAATGACATATGTTTATATAAACTTTTTTCTTAAAATTACATAAGTTTTCATCTCCCAAAGTTTGTTGGTGAGCTAAAACGTCACCCTGTGTAACCTGAAATCGGGTTTGACCCCTAACATCGATTTCAGGACAAACTATGTCTGCCTAGGCCAAACCAGTACACCTGAAATGCGATAGGATGAATTAGTTTAACTTAGGCCAATCCAGTATATCGACAACGCGATTGGATAAATCAGTGTATCCTAGGCCAAACAGTTTATCCTAAATTAATATATGACTGCCTCGAAGATCTGATTAGGTTAGGTTAGGTTACCCAAGTAATTTCATCTAGGATAAGCCGAGAAACGTTTTAAATGTGCTGATTTATTGTCCTCCGGTCTCATGATAACAAGCGGTTCCTTATGTGTATCTCGGTAGAAACTCTGCCTTGGGGGCATTGTGATATAATGGGCTAGCTTTATTATATTTTGTGTTATTCCCATGTATACATATATATTTTTTTTTGTTAATTTATTTATTTTAATTGTATAGTTTTTATTGTATATATATTATTCCCTTATACATATTTTGGACTTGTATATTTTTTATGTTTTTATTGTACTGTTCGTATTTATTATATATATTATTCTCTTGTGCATATGTTTAATTAATTTTAGACGGCATGTCTCTATAGCTTCGATAACGGGAAATCGTATCATCATATGAGCACTTGGTATAACAGCCAACGCTATATACATAACATACATAATTGTTATTAATATTTATCTACTTATTAATTGACCTGTTTTTAATTAAATAATTCAAATTTTTCTTATCTGTGCTGTCAAATTTGATTGCGGTGGACTTGGCTTTCAAAATCCGCATATATTGCAAATGGGCGCCGATCTTTGTTCTTATACGCCTTAAAAGCGGTCTTGCCTTAGTTTTTATTGTTTATACATATTTCGATTGATTTTATATATATATTTATATTTCTGTTTTAATGTTTATTCTTTGTATGCTGTAAAGGAAATAAATGTTTTTACCGCATAATTTGTTTTATTAATGCCTAATATACCCATTACATTAACACCTGCATGTGACCTATACAGGATCAAACATGGGTGCTGGTGCAGGTCACGTGAATAGCTGGCTGATAATACTTAAATAAAACAATTTACTTTATCCCCCGCATGCAGCTTAAATAAATCACACGATTGATGCAATGAGATATTCTCATGTAATTTAAACCTTTGTTATATATCGACGATTCCAGCCGTCTCTATCAGTTAAGGTAATTAGCTCCGCGGTAAAGTTGCCGCGTTTCACGTTGGAGGCCGGGGTTCGATTCTGGGCAGGCATGTGATTTTCATTCGGGCAAAAATGTCTTGGTTAATAATAATAATTAATAACAACGGTAGCAATAATTAATAAATAAAACTCGCGCGCATAAATAATATTAATAAATTAAGTATGTAGGCAACCGAATCAGCATAATTTGCGTGCTGTCAAATCAACACCCTAACATACACTTGGCAACCCGTTGTACAAATAAGGGTCTTCCATCTCGATGAGCTGAAAAACAAAATGGCTGAAATGTGAAATTGAAGCTCCATAAGAATTTACATGGGAAATTGCGGCCGAACCGGCATAGCTACTCTACTGTGCTCGGCTTCAATTTTTTCTCGAGTTTGTCGATAAGGAGTGGTATATATTCCTAGAGTGGATGTTTTTTCTACGAAACTGCGCGCGCTCGGAGTCGCGCGCTTCAGTCGGCGGCGATTCTCTCAGAGGTGAGGAGGCACCAGAGCGGTGTCTTATTTGCCTGTTGGATTTTGTAAAATTTACACAGAAGATTTGGAATGTACACTTTATACAAGGTGAGTCATTGATATGGAGATGCTTTGGTTTTGGGATATCAGGTTGTAACTTGCCTATTTCTAAACAACTGACTCTCGTACATTTTGGCGGCAACCATTTCGATATGCAAAACAATCATTTTTACGACAGAAAATTAAAATGTGACTTACAATAAATGTCACTTTGACGTTTATAATTGTGTCGGAATTGATAGATTTTCATGGCACGCCAAGTTTATATCGATGAGATCTGTGTTCATTTTGAATGGTTAAAGCTAACTGCAAAAATTAAACGGATTTCTGAAGCCTAAAAATGGGCAAATTCAAATGTGTAATGTTATACATTCACAAACTGCACTGTGGCCTCCCGTTTGCAGTGCCATAACGGTGGATGTTCAACAATTGCAATTATCTACTGCATTACTAATTATTTTAAGCACTGTGATTTAATTAACGTGAACAGCATAACTAAAAGATTATTTTGAACTATGATTATCATCAAGCATAATTACGAGGGTCATTTTTAAAGTAAAAACAGGTAAGCTGATAAAAACCAGGTAAACAGGTAAAAAAGATCAAAGTGGCAGGCAAAACGCAAGTGTCACTCGAGAAGCTTCAACGGTAATCTCTTGAGCGCCCACCTTATGATCCGGTACGGGCACCTTCCGCCTATCACCTGTTTGCGAAATTGAACGATACTTTAGGCAGAAAACAGGTGGAAACAGACAATTAGGCGAAAGACACACTCAACAGTGGGTTGGTTATACGAAGTGGTTCCCGACTCGATGAAGAGGGGATCATCATGACTCCTTTCACGTTCGTAAAATGCCTAGATCGGGACATGGGTTTTTTGAAAAACAGCCAAAGGATGTTTGTTATTGCAAAAATTAAAATTTTGAAAAACTTTACTTATATTTCTATTCAAACCAAACGGTTCTCACTTCGAAAGTGACCCTCGTACTTAAACCTATGAAAGACGTACATCTAATTGACACATCGTGGTATGCAGATACTTATATGAAAATACTTTTGTTGTTTCACACAATATGCGTCCAAATATTTTACATATAACTTAATTGAGATTATCTTATTTGATCTTCACTTCTGATATTCACCAAAATAAGTGTCGCATGCATAATAATTTTCACCTGCATCTATTTATAATGTTTTTGTTCATTTCCATTATTACAATAACAATATATTTTAGAAAAACGAACACCTTTCCCGGAGTGGTAAATGGAGCGACTGTTAATCTGACATGAATTTATCTACCCGACGAGGAACACCGATCGTCTCCGATAGTGGCTTCGCCGATCTAACCGTCGCTTCAGAGTTTTGCAAATCATCGAAGGAATTGTTAGGTAAGAAATTGATACGGACACGCGCCGCACGCGCTTGGCCCCGAACACACGGCGACATCGGGTGGCGCCGGAACCAGTCGGCGCCGACCGGCACCCTCGCCCCACTCCAGCTGCCTTACACAGGGATGCGCGCCGTCCGCCCCACCACCGATTTGCGCACCACTGGAGAAGGGGTGGCGCTCCCCACAGCACCTTGGCCCTACACGCCACCGAGTGCTCCCCACAGCACCGTGGATATAACCCCACCACCGAGTGCTTCTTAGCACCGTGGAGGTACACTTCGCCGACCGAGTGCTCCCGCAGCACCGTGGGCCGAAGACTACGACCCCGCGGATGCCAGACCACGGGGAAAACCTCCCGCGCTTCGCCCAAGGGACTCCGCTGAAGAGGACACGGCCCACCCGCCGCGGAGGAAAGAAGCTCCGCCGGCACTCCGAGGACCTCGCCGAGCTCCAGGGGCCTGTTCCCCGAACACCACCCGTTCCGGCGCTGCTCAGCCCGCTAGCGCCTTCGCCTACGATCAACGGACCGGCCCCAATCCCTTGGTCACTGCCAGTGACCTACCCGAACGGGCTACCAGTCACGCCCGGGAACACGGCGCAAGAGCTCCTGAACGTCGTCTGGGACTCCGACGATCCCCGGAAGGACGGCCCCCGCCGACCGCTTGCCGTCCGGAACCTGTACCACCGGCTCACAGGGTGGGAGATCGGCCACATGACTTTTAAAGTCGTAATAAGCGTACGACGTCGCGCGGTATCCTTGCGTTTCTTTTTTTTTAATGTGAATAAACTAATTTGTACTAAATGGAACAATTAATTCCGCCCCGTCCCCAACGCTAGCAGAGGCTCAGACCCCGGTCGTATCAAAATTTTATATTTCTCACATCTAGTTATGAACAATGTTAATTTTTCTTAAGTTTACAATATTACAAATAATTTGTTTTATATTGACCAACTTATTCAAAACTATCAATTAGTGCGTTGATACTTTCAGTCTTTGGTTATAAAGTTTATTTATATGCACATGACACTAAATTGGATACGATTCTAGCAGTTGATTCTTTTAATTGTGCACATAACTTATTCTGATGAGCAAATGTTCCAATCCAAACACTTTTCAATTGTGCCTTTAGAATTGAATTTAGTATTCAATTGAATGTTTGTATTCTTATAAATCTGCCCAGGGATGTTTCCCCTGAAACCAGTCGTTCGCAGCCGACGTTAAACTGTAGGTGCCATACGTCACTGTAACTACGATACAGACACCCGTGCACTGACGTATGCGGGGAAATAACCGACGCTCGACATCGAGTATGGCAATCCAAGAAGAAGAAGATTCAATTAAGGTTGATTCGTAGTCGACATAGCGCACGTGGTGTACACGTACACATTTAGACTTTTGGAAATACGCTAAAGTTAAAATTAGCAAAATTGTTTTTATAAAAGATTCCAAACCTCATACCAATCCTCCATCCATTAACAACTTCATTGTCACTATAACGAATATGGAACTTTTATGGAACAAAATGAAAGCGGCGGGATTTAAATAGTTTTGTGCCCGCTTCGTTAATCAGGACCCAATTGAAAATATATTTGGTGTGGTAAGGGGTTTGTACGGTAATAACTCGTGTCCTACCACTTCTCAATTTGGAGGCTCATTGAAAACTCCAATGATAAATAATTTAGTTTTCCATAGCGCAGCATCTAATTATGACGACCATGAGGGGTTAATACAGTGTCCTACCAAAGAATCTGCTATCAATTTAGATTTATCAAAGTGCAAGACATCATCTAATGAATTCATCCAAATGGCAGGTGAGAATGCTTATTTCACTCAAGATGATTCAATTGCTGCATACCCAACTAGAGATACTACAAGACCATTACAACAAAGATAACAGATGTACCAGGTATTGAAGAATCTTTTATTTTCCAGATATTACTACAAGCTCACAAGACTCATTTCACACCTGTGAGAAGCCATATAGAAACAAGAATATCAAACATATAACTGGTTCAACTATGTTGTATCATAAGGCAATCCTCAGTTATAAATGTGAGAACATCAATCTATACTTATTTCTTAGTGTCAAACTTAATTTTACATATTTTTGATCCCCCCCCCTCATTTGATCAAATGTCTTAGGAATAATGTTTTAGCCAAGGATATTATGTTTGATGGGAATATCGCGAAATTTAGTGACATTATTGATATGTATCGTGCAGACAAAGAAAGTGTTGCTGGTATTAAGGTTTGTCAAAAATTAACAAATGCACGTATAAATCCTGAGGGCCGGGCAAAAATGAGAGTTAAGTTGGCTGTGCAGATATTTTCTACATCAGTAGCTCGTGGTTTACATAATGCTGATTTACATAATTTTGTTGAAAATGCCATACCACTTACAGATTGGTCATATTTTTTGATTAATTATTTGATTCATTAAATTCAACTTGCCGCGCCACAAAACCCCTTAACAAACCTCTTAGCGAAAGTACACCCCATTTAGAATTTTGGAAAGACGCTAAAGTTAAAATTAGCAAAATTGTTTTTATAAAATATTCCAAACCTCATACCAATCCTCCATCCATTAACAACTTCATTGTCACTATAACGAATAAGGAACTTTTATAGAACAAAATGAAAGCGGCGGGATTTAAATAGTTTTATATATAATATAATAAATATTATATATAATATAATATTAATAGTTTATTTATAATTCATCATCTATATTTCATAAATTTAATTAATACCTTATTATAATGGCTCCAATAACCCAAAATACAACTTATGAGGATTTCTCAATGTTAATATTAACAGTTATAGCATCTGCAACATTTGACTATGGGCAGGTAGTAGCCTCATTTTCATTTGAGGGCTTTAGTCCAATTGAGTTTTTCAACCGTTTCAAGAAGCAAATCTTAAGTAAAGGCTTAACAACTGAGCAGGTTAGTGAGGACCTGACAAATATGCTTGTTATCTACCACAGCCGAGGACCTAACATTTCCAAAATAAAGGATGACAATACTAAGGGAAAAGCTAAAGCTTCGAAGATTGCCTCAGACCTGATCACCAGATATGATTTGAAGAGTAGCTCCCCTGGATCAGATGGGATATCTCTTCCTAGAATATCAATGGTCTTTGCAAATTTATCTAGCCTAATTTATGATAAATGTGTATCTCATATTTCATCATTTCCAGTTACTGCTTTAGAGCTTGGTATTCCAGATGTACAGTGCTTGTTTCCTAATTTTGTGCCTCCTATGATTGAACTGGGAAATTTAACTAAGGATGGCGAAGCTTGGGCATTTTTCGTGCATACTATGTTCCAGTGTCTACTATCCGAGAAGACTCAAATGCCAAAAAACAAAAAAATGATCAAGAGGAAATCAGTACCTGAATTCTTTGGTGATGCTACAAAATATTCTTTCCTTTCTTGCAAAGGATCATTGACATCAACTACGGCAAAGGATACTTATTCTAAGACACTAGAAGATTTGTACAAGAATGTTTTGCTTCCTAACAAAGTGCGTATCAATAGAGCTATTCATAATTTCTTCCCAGTGTGGCCATTGACTTATATAGAAACCCCAACTCGATTTCACAAAATTATAAACTACTGTATCAGAGAAAAGAAGCCAGTTAGTGATATACATGAATGGTTTATAACTGAACAAGATGTTTCTAATGATTATGCTTAGGTTATCATCAGATGACTGCTCCATATATAAGAGCTTTCATCAATTTTATTGGACTAAAATATAAAAACAAAAACAAAAAAACAAAAAAACTATAATAAAATAATAAACCAAAAAAGAAAAATAATAAATAAATATAAATAAATATTATTATAAATAATAACGAAGCGGGTACTCGTTAATCAGGACCCAATTGAAAATATATTTGGTGTGGTAAGGGGTTTGTGTGGTAATAACTCGTGTCCTACCACTTCTCAATATGGAGGGCTCATTGAAAACTGCCATGATAAATAAATTAGTTTCCCATAGCGCAGCATCTAATTGTGAGGACTATGGCGAGTAGAGTAGCTAGGCCGGTTCTGCCCCATTTTCCCATAAGGATTAACATGGGGGTCTAATTTCACATTTCAGCCATTTTGTTTTTCAGCTCATCGAGATGGAAGACCCTTATTTGTACAACGGGTTGCCAAGTGTATGCTAGGGTGTTGATTTGACAGCACGCAAATTATGCTGAGTCGGTTGCCTACATACTTAATTTATGAATATTATTTATGCGCGCGAGTTTATTTGAATATTTATTAACCATTAAACTTTATTAATTTGAATTACGCAACTTTTATATTATTTTTAACTGATAAAAATTACATGCTCCGGTGAGAATCGACCCGAAGGCGCTGGCATGACAGACGGGAATACTAACACATGCGCCAAACTCCAGTTTTAAAAGGGGCACTGTCCATATTTGTCTTAATACAATATGAGCAGTATATTTTTAGCTAGCGAAATGCTGTGACGTGTCCACTTTTAAATTACAGGGAAGTTTTCGACGTCGGATGGTGAATTACTTGAGCGGTACGTCCGCGCCGACGCAATATTTTTATGCGGAGCTAATTGTCTTAACTGGTACAGACAGCTTGGGGATATGGCGAGTGGGGCGACAGGACTCTTAAATTATGCGGAGATACGGAGCGCCGCCGCAGGTGTACCAACCCTTTTGCACCGCTGTTGATCATTGCAGATATGCTCAACACCTGCCTGTTACAGATACTGTGGAGGAGCTGTCTAGCGCAAATTTTATGATAAATTTATGGCATCCTTATACGCTATTTTTTATTCTAGGGCAATAAGATTAATGGTATACAAACATTTTTTATAGCAGAGTTCTTTCGACTGGATAAATATATTTAGGTATTTTTACTAGGCAATAAAACATGTTAAAGGTGTAAAATATTTATTTATAATATATCAATAATATAAAACATATATATTTTACAGGTGCAAGATATAATGCAATCGGTATAGATGGTAGCAATTATTTAATATAATACGTTTATCACATTAAACGATATCCACAATTATTATCATTACAAACGAATATACATAAGCAAAATAATAGAAAATATGTACAAGAGGATAATATATATACAATAAAAACTATACAATAAAAATATATACAATAACATAAATAAATAAATATAGAAGATCAACACAAAAATAATAAAACTACTCAAGTACATTACAATGTCTCCAAGGTATATAAGATAATTTTTTTGTTACGCATACAGGATATAATGCTATCGATATAGATGGCGGCAATTATTTAATATAATACGTTTATCACATTAAACGATATTCACAATTATTATTACATCTATTATACATAAGCAAAAATAATGGAAAATATGTACAAGACAATAAAAATATATACAATAAAATAAATAAATAAATATACTGGGATGATACTAACATATTAAAGCTACTCCATTATTTTACAATGCCCCCAAGGCAGAGTTTCTACAGAGTTGGGTATTAGAAACCGCTTGTTGTCATGAAGACTGAGGACAATTTTCGAATCCAATTGTTTTATTTACATATTATCAACCCGCTATTAGTATGTTTTAGTATATATATTAAATAAATTCAATATGATTGATATGATCTGCTTCAAAGTATTTACATTATAATTAGAGGGATAATAAAAGAACCTTCTGGAAGTATTTTACAACATATTTATTTAACATACTAAATTATAGGATATATTTTAATTAAACTTGTTACGTGTTTATGTACATTCAATCGAATGTTTGTAGGATACGTTGGACCATCACGGAAGTATTTCCGGGATGAATTGGGTGACTTAAACTCTTCATAGTATGATATCATTTTTCATGTATCCGCTCCGAGTGTAAATGTAACCAAAGGATTGTATATCCATTTGCAGATGCCGGCCTTGAGTTTCCTTTGGGCAATCAGAACGGAGAAGCCGTATCTACCCGCCGGCCCAATCGGTGCACCAAAAATATACCGGTATGGATAATGTCGGACGAGAGATCAAATTACATGTTATATGATAATAAAATTGTGAATTTACGGCGCAGTTTTAAGAATAGCGTGCCACTGTCTCAGGGTGCGAAACATTTCGAAGCCCCACGCAATTGTTGGGGTGTTTTTTGAATAGCGACGGGGACACTGGATGAACAATAACTCCTCTCCACTCTATTATCAACTTTTTCATATAGCGGCGTGGGATCCTGAGGGACCAATAAAATTGTGAATTTACGGCGCAGTTTTAAGAATGGCGTACCACTGCAATACCCCACGCAATTGTTGGGGTGTTTTTTGAATAGCAACGGCGGCACGGGATGATTAATAAATCGAGAATTTACGACGCGGTTTTAAGAACGGGAACACCGCCGGCCTAGTGTAAGAATCACCCCAAAGTCCCGCCCAATTGTTGAGATGTTTTTTGAATAGCGACGGGGACACTGGATGAACAATAACTCCTCTCCACTCTATTATCAACTTTTTGCATATAGCGGCGTGGGATCCTGAGGGACCAATAAAATTGTGAATTTACGGCGCAGTTTTAAGAATGGCGTACCACTGCAATACCCCACGCAATTGTTGGGGTGTTTTTTGAATAGCGACGGCGGCACAGGATGGATAATAAATCGAGAATTTACGACGCGGTTTTAAGAACGGAGCACCGCCAGCCTAGGATAAGAATCGTTTCAAAGCCAGTCATATTGCTAAGGCGTTTTTGTGCACCTTCGGGGCGGGGATAATTTACAAAATAATAGAACCGACGCGCGGATACAATGTTAATTTACGATCGTGCACACACCAATTTTATCTCAGACATGCTTCCAGAAAATATTTAGGGGTGGTTTGTGCAAAACATAATACAGGGGGCTTAGAATGAAAATTCTCGACCAATCAAACAACGCCAATATATGACGGAGGCATGAGCTTAGTAATATTGATAGGGTTTAAAATCTATAGCACCAATACGGATTGCGTATTAGGGTTCACACCCCCACCCCGATACTCAACAGAAGATTTTTTTAAACTGCAGCTGAGCCACTGCGAAAATGCAATATAAAAGTGCGTGTATTAAGATTCTCATCAGTTTCACACAACAATGTCGCATAATACGATATATGAGCCCAGCAGCGACGATGAAGAAGTGCGGCCGCAAAGCTGCTCGCAACCATCACCATATCCCCCAGGCTCCACAAGCTCCTACATGCCGTGGAGCCCGTACACTGCAAGATCACCGCAGGCATATGTGCCAACCGCGCCGACACCTTATAATTACAACCGACGACCTGCATCGCCATGCGACAACCCCCAGCCGGATGCAAGGGTATATCCGGTGGGCAGGACCCCCCGAACACCACCTCCACACCATCGTTGGCATCCATACGAGCGGCAGACCACACCAGGCGCTATCCATCTAGGCCTGCAGCAGCAACCGCGGACCCCGGAACTCCCCACATCGTGGAGAACACCAGGGCGCCCCACATACTCGGGCACACCAACGGCGGATACAGAGCGCTTGCGGACCGGGTGCTCGGTCCGCAATTACTTACTTGAGGCGGCTGATGCGATTCATAAGGGCGTGTGCATTCAGTGCGCCTGTATGTGTGCATTTTGCCACCGCCGATATATGTTTTAATAAAAAAATTAATTAAAAATTACTGTATATTTATTTATATTACCCCTAAAATCGTTTTCAGATGCTGTGTGTGTATGTGTGTGTTACAGGCTACAGATCAATTACCGCTATGCCGTGAAATGCCGCGGTCTGTAACCATATGAATTCTATTACATTGCACGTCATAATAAAAAAGCAAAAATAAAAAATAAAAAATTAGCTTCAAGCATAGGCTCGTTTTCATACTATGCGGTTAATCACCTCGCATGCTGGAATTATTCTGAATATTAAGTTAGTTTTCAATGTACACAGAAAATTAAGTAAATATTAGAATTTTATAATTATCCAACAATAATTACAAACTCCTAGAGAATATATCCAACAAAATAGTTTTAGTACACCAGCGAATACATATATCCAAACTAATGCTGCTATACAAACTTCGAAAAAGCATTATACCGGCATATGTAATAAAAACATATTTATGGGGGGTGCGGAGCGCATCTGAGAGGTATATGTTTGGCGGTAAATTACAAAGCACGGTCACGATAATTTAATGGGGATGGAAATCACCCATCACCTCACACAATAAAAACTGCACCCTCCGCCGTATTAAAAATCAGACAGATTATTAAATCATTCTTAGGTTCGCGAGACCGCGCTTATCTAACCGTAAATCATTGAAGACAAGGGTTTATCAGGTATAAAAAAAAAACACAGGGGATATTTTTTTTTAGACCCCATGTTAATAAGATCAGAAGATATATTACCCATTAAATCTTCGAGGAGGGTGACACTAATACAGGATGTATAAAAAACATAGGCTGACTATTAAATCATTTTTATTTTTTTATTTTTTTGGGTTCGTGGGAACATGATTATGCCGCTAGAAATCATTGCGACGATAGAATTAAGGGTATAAAAGCGTAGATTTTTATAAGTTTTAAACCATTCACTTTTGAACCTTCGCGTTGTCTGCTGTACCCAGTTTATATCTCCGTGTGTTTTGTGTTCTTCGTCAAGCTTCAAGTTTCAAGTTCAAGTTTTGCTTCTTTATTTTCGGTAAGTACACTATCATCTATTACTTGTTGCCAAAAATTTTATAGCATGACGATGTTTCGATTACCTTCCTCGAAACAACTCATCGACATCTTTTGGGGGGATTTTCACTATAATTTTACAGTACGCATGGGGGCCGCCGCTACACAAAACAATCTGTACTTTGAGCTTAAATTAGTTTTTTATTAAAATTTAATGAATCCCCAAGTATTAAATTGTAGACAGCTGATTGAAACCGAGACATTTATTTTATTAGAGGGGTATCTCAAAGATTACATACGTATTATTTCAAGATAAAATTGCCTAATATTTACACAATCGGGGCTAGTAACTCCCTGCGAAATATTTTAAATGTAGCAGTCGAATAGATGTTTTATTATATTATAAACTACATGAATTTATTATGGGGCGAAAATTATTATAGAAAGTACACGCGGTAATATCGCGAGGTTTTAAGCTGTCTATTAATTAACCTAAAATAACGTGGAACTTTATTGGAGAGATTTCATACTCGCCATAATACTTATATTATGACCCCCTATTGATATTCAAACCTCTCTTTACATACGGTTCTTAACAACTTAATGTATGATGGTACTAATTTGTATACATATTTACTGAACAGGTTTTCAAACAGCTCATACAGGTTATCAAACAGGTCAAACACAGCTTTTTCAAACAGCTAAACAGCTTTTGGAACAGTCAAACAGCTTTTCAAACAGCTAAACAGCTTTTGAAACAGGTCAAACAGCTTTTTAAACGGTTTAAACAGCTATACAGTCGCCACCACAGCCAACACCACCAAATTATTTTAAATTGATGCTGAGTCTTCGCCCCCGCCGGACCTGTTTTTGAGTTGCTTTAACCTGTTTTGAGCTGCTCTGGCCCGCTTTACAAACAACTACCTGAGACAGGTTATACACCAACCTCACACATGTTAAGTATAACCATAAGTAAGGAAACAATGATGAATTTATTTACATCTTGTACCTAATTAGATTACAAACTGTTGATCAGCTTAAAGTTTATTAAAACTATTTTAAGCATAAAGAACAATCGTTTTGTAAAACAGTAAACTCTGATGCAACAGTTTGATTGGGGTAATAAATATCCATCATATTCATCTGGAATCTAGACTTCAACTGAAGTTGATAAGAAGTGGCGGAGGTGTTCATATACACCTGTGAGACGTGTGGGACGGGTATGAGACACTGTGGTACAGGTGTGAGACAGCTGTGATACACGTGTAGCATAGATGTGGTGCAGGCGTGAGACTCCTTCTAAATAGAAATTATGGCCGGTTTTACAATGGGTTTAACAATGGGTTTGACTATAATTAAATCGTGACGCGAATTGATTAAATCAAGCTAAACACCGAGTGCATGAAGCTAAAATACGCAACTAATTCAGATGAGCCTGTTTATAATTAAATGGGTGGGAGATGTAAATAAATTGCAGGTTTCATACAATATAAATATTTTTATTAGCATATAGAAACACTTTACAATAGCAATTATAATCACATTACAGGGCAATACTTAATAATAATAATTGTAGACATTATATTTATATTGCTATCAAGGGACAGTTTTATATAGAAAACATACGCATGTGTAATTATAGATGCAGCACATCCTCAAAACTGAGACCTCGAGAAATGGGTTTTGTTGAAACACGCCAAGCAAAATGCCATTTTACACTGCACACATTTCCACTTAATATTCCTAGCTCGCCTTTGTGCAGTCAGTCGACCGTGTTGCTGGGCTATTGATCTGTAGCATTCAATACATCGACTACGGGATATACCTTTCTTTAGCAAGTGATTAGATTTTTCAACTTTACTCTTGTCAGTATTTTCATGCTGCGGATACTCATTAGAGGGGTGATGAGAGCTCTGCATCTGATGAATGTTATATTTGCAATCGAAATATTGTTGCGGTGTGGCAACTTGTACTCGGCTATCAATCAGTTTTTTCTGCCATGTTTGACAACCTGCTGCTGATGCGCCATTTTGACTACGGAATTCAATACCCATCCTATCCATCTGAGATCTAGACTTTAACTGAAGTCTATACGATGGGGTGCTCTTTATATACTCCAGCGAGACGTGTGAGACGCTGAGAAACACTATGATACATGCATGAGGCTGGGGTGAGACATGTGTGAGACAGGTGTGAGATAGGTGTGAGACAGCTGTGAGATAGGTGTGGGATAGGTATGAGACATGTGTGGGGCATGCGTGAGGCAGGTGGGTGTGAGACACCTCACATGTATTATAAAGATTTATATTATATTCTAGACGTATCACCGCCCTGCTAATATTGTGCCATGATAATGGATTTGGGGTATCAAGACATGACTGCTGATGAAGGCACGTAATTAATCAATTAAATTTTATATAACTCTAATAATATTTAAATAGAATTTGTAGATGGGAGCGATGTGGGGAGATGCCCCATATGTCTGACGAATGTGGTGCACTACCTCGTCAACTGCGGTCATGCGTTTTGTGGGGCGTGTGTTTCCCGGCTGGTGAGATGTGGAGTTTGCAGAAGCCCCATAACCATACGGTTTAGGATTTACTTGGGGGGTACTACAAACTCCGCATCAACCCCACAACCCGAGACGCAGGCAGCCCCACAACCTGTACCGGTAGTCAGCACAGAGGGGGGCATCTCCGATGAGACCACCTCGGGTGAGAGCATCTCCGGTGGAGACACCTCTCACGAAGATATCGATGATGCGTACGGCTCAGACGAGGATGATTGGCATGATCACCAGTTGGTGGACCTCGCGCCCATACGGATAGATCCTTTTAATTTATGGGCTGTGGACCCTGATAATGACAGCTGGTGAAGGTAACTACAACGTCGAGAGGCATCATGCTAATAAAGATTTACTGTGATAATTTTATAATAAATATATGTGTGTGTGTGTGTGTGTGTGTGTGTGTGTGTGATATGTCCAGCTAATTTTCTTAAGAAGTATTAGTTGTGCTTCATTTTACATGTAAACATATGGAAAAAGTGTGCAGATTACCTGATTTCATATGAAATTGCATTGTTTCTAATGCAAAACTAGCACAAATGTTGCTCTCAAGGGGGTGTTTTTAACACAATTGCTACATCTGATCGCTGATTGACTGAAATATTGAGCTCTGCGATTGGTCTAAATTTAAATGTTTGGCGGGCTAGAGGGCATATACGCGTAGGTTTCCATCGATTTACTCATTCGCAAAAAAAAAAAGTTGTATGTCGTAACGTTCTGTTCAACCAGTTGAAACTTCGCGATACATTAATTTGCTATTTCTACACATTATAATAGATCTGCAATTAGTATGTTTTATTATGTAAATTACTTGCATGCAATTTTGTAAACTATATTTCAAGCAGTAATATTAACGGTCCATTATGATGAGCGTCAATTTGATGGTGAAATAATATTTTCATGGCTAATTTGAGTATGCATTCCAATTACATAATTATTAAAATTTAAATAGTTGTACACATTTGAACATCAACTCTGTGGAGATGATATTCCCATGGTAGTTTAATTTTCAAACACGAGATGGCGTTCTACGCTTCCCCCATGCATTATCGTACTATACTCTTGTTATTATACACACATATCTCTCAAATTTATTTTCAACTGAACGATAAACCGTATAAAATATTGTTTAGATAATATATCTGTAACATTTTATAGAAAATGGCTTCAACTTCAATAAACAAAAATCAGTCTTTTTCAAGACTTGTGGAGGAGACGCGTGCCCACGTGATCGTCATCAGAGATGATCCTCCCGCCTTCGAGCCGGCGATCAAGAAGTGCAGCAAAGATCTGCGGATGATGGATGCTGCTCTCAAGGCTGCAAAATCCGTTGGGGAGAAGCAGCATGTTTTGGGCTGCATATCCCTCATGCAGGGCTTTCGATGCATGATGAAGGCTCTACGAGGGATTTCCGGTGCAGGGTACAAACCCACCAATCCCAACCGTGCCAATTACGCCAGTCTGCGGGTGAAATGGGTTGACCAGCAGTCCGCGTTCAGCAGCAGATTGCGGACTCGACTCGTCGTTAACCTGCAGCACAAGGACGTCGCCGAATTCCTTCAAGACGCCCAGAAGTTATTCACCGGACGTATAAAGAACGTCCTCAAGAAGGAAACCGCGTTAAAAGCGAACGCCGTCTTCTGTGGGGAATTTGTTGTATTGAAAGCCGATGATGAGCTTTATGACTTTAAATACATCAACACGAAAAATTCCCCCATCTGCCGGGACACAGATCAGGCGGAATGGTTTGCCGCCAACATTGAGAAACCCATTTTAAAGCAGTTGGAGGAATTTCAAGTACGTTTAAAAAGATCGGCAGTAATAACGGTAAATTAAATCTATTTATTTTGTTTTCCAGGAAAGGGATAGCGGCTGGAGCCTGGCGACGATCGTCAACATCGGCTTCAACATCAATAAATTCACGCCCCAACTGGGTTCTTCATACATCGAGCTGCCCAAACCCATAAAATTAAAGGAAGCGTGTATCAATGTGCAAAACCAGGATGATGCATGTTTTGGATGGGCGGTAACATCAGCCCTCCACCCAGCTCCATCAAAAGTGGCGAATAGATGCTCAGCATATCCACACTATTCCGAGGTGTTGAAGCTGAAAAACATCACCATGCCTATGTCCGTCAAGCAGATCCCGAGGTTTGAGGCACAAAACAGCATATCCATCAACGTGTACATCCTGGAGAAGGCTGGGAAAAAATTCAATGTGGTTCCACATACCTTACGAAATCAAAGCAGACCAAACATGTCAACCTGCTACTTCTCCAGGATGTAACGGGTTTTCCAATAAGAGGTGTTATTTTGAATAGCCCGCTATTTCGGTAGATGTCACTTTTGAAGCTGTCATTTCTTGGCATTTGACAAGTAGAAACTACGCCATTAATAAAAATGGTACGATACACGCTTCAACAACGCATTGAAATTATTAAAATTCACTATAAAAATGGTGAAAATTTGGCAGAGACGGTTCGTAAAACTCGAACATTTTTGGGTCGTCGTGAAGCACCTTGTCGGACCGCAATACAGAAATTGGTGGAAAAATTCGAGCTGTTGGGACAAGTTAGTGATGAGAAGAATAAAACCCGTGCACGTCGCTCAAGAACAGCCGAGAATATTGCTGCTGTAGCCGAAAGTGTTGAAGAAAACCCAGGTTTGTCCATTCCTCGTCGTTCTTTGGAATTAGGTATTCCACAAACGTCATTACACCGTATTTTGCATAAAGATTTGGGTCTTAAGGCTTATAAAGTCCAGTTAACACAAGAACTCAAGCCGGCCGATCATCAACAACGTCGTGACTTTGCTGATTGGGTCGTTGAAATGCATGAAAATTATCCGGAATTCCATCGAAAAATCATCTTCAGTGATGAGGCCCATTTCCACCTCGGTGGCTTCGTCAACAAGCAAAATTGTCGCATCTGGGGCTCAGAAAACCCAAGAGTTATTGTTGAAAAGCCTCTCTATCCTCAACGTGTGACTGTTTGGTGCGGTTTATGGTCCGGCGGAGTCATTGGACCTTACTTTTTCGAAAATGAGGCTGGCGCAACAGTTACGGTGAATGGATTGCGCTATCAAGAGATGATTAACGATTTTTTATGGCCGGAATTGGATGGTATTGATCTGGACAACGTTCACTTTCAACAAGACGGCGCTACGTGCCACGCAAGCAACGAAACCATTGATCTTTTAAGGGAAAAGTTTCCGGACCGTGTTATCTCTCAAAGAGGTGATCACAATTGGCCACCGAGATCTTGTGATTTAACACCTTGCGACTTCTTTCTTTTGGGCCACGTGAAGGAGAAGGTCTACGCCAACAGCCCAGTATCGATTCAAGACCTCAAAGATGGAATTCGTGAGGCTATCGACATACAGCAGCCACTTTGCGATTTAGTTATGGAAAATTTCATGAAAAGGATTTTGTCCTGTAAGCGTGGCCGTGGTGGTCATTTGCTTGATGTTATTTTCCACTATTAACGGCATACCTTCCTCTTTGTAATGAAATAAACATCTGATGATTTATAATAAAAAATGGCATTTTTCTTTGAATATCAAAATAACACCTCTTATTGGAAAAAAAAAGGGAGGTTGTCAAGGACATAGTATCCTTTAAGAGGCTGGTGGAGGAGGCCAATACAAACAGACAGCTGTAGTGCCACAAGATGCCACAATGCCGTTCTCTGTGTGAGGCAACGTGATAGATTTGGTAGTCATTTAATCGTTCTCTGTGTGAGTCGAAATGGACACCACCAAATCAGCTATGGCTCGGGTCAACAATTACAAGTAAATCTCATTAAGTTTTAAACTCATGACCGATTTCTTATTGTTACAGAATGGCGGTCGCTGGAGGGAGCCAGAGAAGAGCGATTGCCCTATCTTGTTATACGATTAAATAAATTAAAAAAATATTCCCATCGGGACCATCCTCATATAACTAGATTTAAAGACGAATTAACTGAGGAATATCACAGATTGACAAAGTCACGGACAGGAATTAACTACTACGCAATAAAATGCTTTAATAAACTTCCGGTCGGAATTAGGCAACTGCCAAGGATAGCTTTTAAATAAAAAAATAAGGAACTTCCGCGGAGAGGTGCCTACTATACAGTGGAAGATTTTTTGTCCGACGATGTCGTAATACCTGCAGAATTAGGGCCTTAGCTTTAGCGTTCAGTTTCAAACCATTTTAAGCCATCTTAACGATATAGTATTACTGTTCTAAGCGAACAAACCTTCTAATTAGCTAATTAGGATTTTAATTAATATATGTATGTGTTTTTTGAGATATTATTGTTGTTGTAAGTGATGAGAATTGTATACACTTTTGTACTACTCTACTGTTCTAATACAGACTGACTTGTGTAAACATGTAAATGTGGTAACACTAAAATAAATAAATTAAAAAAAAAATTAAAAAAAATTACCTTTTATATTTTTGTATTATTAGTTTTTATTAAATAAATAAGTTTCATTAATGCAAATCCCATTGTTTATCAATCGACATCTTGACAATACAAATATAATTACCTATCATAAGAATAAGACAGGAGATTTAGTTTTGAAGTTGTTTCTATGGTTTAACAATAGTCAGTATTAAACTGAAGTAATTCACCGGCCTATCACGTAATACTGCATTATAAACAAAATGTTTTATGGTTTAACAATAGTCAGTACTAAACTAAAGGTAATTCACCTCACCTAACACATAATACTGCATTATAAATAAAATGCATGCATTATTTTAATGTCGAACTAGCCAAACAATTGAATTTTAATGAGTATTCAAGTTTGTTCCATCAAAAAAAAAAAATAGTTGTCAAACTTGTACTCGTTGCCAAGGTAACCATTTTGAATAAGTCTTATAATTATTTATATTATTCGTCATGATATTTTTTATTATTAATTGTTATTTTTATTTATTAAATTCTAACATTAAATACATTAATAGTGGATTGTTTTTTCTTAATCTAATATCTACTTCTAATAATTCTATTCACTAAGTGTACATTATTTGTACTTCATAAGGTAAGTAATCTAATTAATTTAGTATTTTTATTACTAAAGTTATTGATCACATATTATTAGATTATAATAATTATTTGTGGTAAATTAATCACATTAATTCATTATTATTTATAATTGTCTATACCTTTTAAACTGTTTGGCAGCGCATTATATTATTTTATAGGCATATTTATTCTCTGACCATATATATTGTTACATTAAATTAGGTGTAGGTTATTATTTTTTCTTGTATTGTGTTCATGTACATTTATGTTAAAGTGTTACGTTTTATATTTTTTTAATGTATTTTGTATTGTATATTTGCAGTTTCTATTTGTTATTGTTGTAAATATATTTTTTAAAGTCAATGTTTTGTATAGTTGTAAAGATGGAATAAAATATGGATATCTTCTAGTCATATTTTTGTTGTTGTAATTTTAATGTTTTTTTTGTACAATTCATTTTGTTTTATATAGTCTTCTTTGAGTTTTATATTAGTCGGATATGTTTTGGTTTGTTTATATAGTTTATTTCTTTTTCTTAATTGTTTTGCTAATTTTTCATTAAACGAATTTGATTGAATTTCTATAGGTAAAAAACACACACAGGTTACTTTGTTAGTATGACTTAGATTTATTCGTAGTGACTATAGTTTCGACACCTTAACAGGTCATTATCAAACTTACAATTAATTTCTATTTTATTTGTACTAGAGATTTTTTCAATTATATGTATTTAATAGTTTCAATTAATTCCGTAATATCAATGTTATGTTTATTGTCAAATATTGTTTATACATCTTGCATAATTTTGTAATTGTCTAGTTTCAGAAATGTTTTTTTTTTGTTTTATTTGAGGTTTTATTATGTCATTTAATGCTTCTATTTTTATCTCCATCATTTTATGGTCACTAATGGGTGTTTTACTACATTAAATATTCATATCCATATTTGTGATATCTGTTATTATATGCTCAATAATAGTGATTGTTGTTTTTTTTGTGCGAGTTGCATCGTTGTAATTTAATAATTTTTTTATTTGATAGGAGTTACTCATAATTAAATTTTGGTAATCTATTGTACTATTTATATCTGTGATTGGTGGGAAAAACAGTATAAGTCAAGAATTAGCATTTTAAGGAAGCGTCGACTTATACCTTTTTTCCCTCCAATAATCGTAGCATTTAAAGTTGTACTAAAACTGACACCCTATTTAAAAGCCTTAACTGAATAATGTGACATATACTATTTCAAACACAATGTATAGCACCACTTTCTGAAATATAATTTGACTTAAACTCATTTTCCCAAATTTTCGACTTATACTGTTTTTCCCACCCATCACAGATATAATCTAGTAAGTTTATGTTGAAGTCCCCTATTATAATTAATTTAGAGTTTCTAGCAAAGCTAGTTTCAAATTGTTCAAAAAAGTCAATTGTTCTATTATTAGGTGGTCTGTATAACACAATCATTTCAAAAGATCTTTCCCCCATTATTTTTATTAAAATATATTCTAAAATGTCCGAGTTTTCGGTTTCTAATAAAGAAAATGTATATGATTTTTTAAAATATTTATATACAGGGTGGTCACTTTTACGACGCCCACCATTAGGATCTATTAAACAGAAATATATACAGAGTTGGTCAAATAGGATTAAAGTTTCTCACTTTTGTGCCGTTCGATATACTGAAACGAAAATTTGCACAATTTTGCAAAAAAAGTGCACTTTCCTTTTCCTTTTATAACTTTTTTACTTTTGAAGTAAATTTTACGAAACTTGCCACCCTTACATTTTTCGACGTAAGCTTTCTGATGACAGTGCCAAACATTTTGTTCAGATGACCAAATTTTTATAGGCAACTTTTTGTTTTCTTATGGCCGCAATATTAAATTTTAATAGCATTCAAAAGAGCGAAAAATCCAATTTCAACCATCTATAACACATTGGTAATCTGGCATTATTTACTACCAAAAATCGATAATTTAAAAATTTGTTGCAAAAATCAAACTGCTGTGGACTGCTCTAAAAATCTAGTTGCCACGGAATAACAAATTACCATTTTGATATTTCTTCAAACAAACAAAATATACCTTAAGTAATTTTATTGTTTATAAAGTGCAAAAAAGGAGCTAATCTCTTTCATTAGTAAAAATGGCAAGATATTATCCTCAATATGAAAAAATTGACATGTACAATCTCTAAGTAAAGAATTACAGAAATGCGATTGTCACATCTATAATTTATGGTGAATTAAAAAGGAAAAGTGCACTTTTTCAGTTTTTCAGCGATATTTCAGGAACTGTGCGAGATATCCCGGATTTCGTTTCAGTATATTGAAAAGCACAACAATGAGAAACTTTTATCCCATTTGACTAACTCTGTATATACTTCCGTTTAATAGATCATAATGGTGGGCGTCGTAAAAGTGACCACCCTGTATAGCATATTGTTTTTGTTCGCTAATTTCATTCCAAGTCTTACGGTTTTTTCTTTTTTTATCGCTTTTTTAGAAACGAGATAAATTGTGTGAAAAGTTTATTTTCTCATTTCAACTTAGAATGAGATCCTGCATGTCATTTTATTTTTGCACACCTGCTATGAAATACCCTGTATACATCTTTAGTTGACTAATCTACTAATCAATATTATATGTCTGTTAATTATTAGTGTCATTTTAACATTTTCCGTGCAAATATTGTTAATACATTAATATTTTAAATGTATTCTAAATTTGTTAACGAATTTTAAAGTTTTCATTTTTTTGTTATTAATAATTACAAGTTTAATTAGTATATCATCCATTTATATCAGATATATTGTTAAATTATAGCTATTTATAAATAAAGCACAAATAAAATATCAAACATCCCTAATATTACCAGTAAGTAATAATACCTACTTATATAAATAAATAACTATAATTTAATAATTATAAAGTTTCTATAACACTGTCATTTTATTTTTGCACACCTGCTATAAAACACCGTGTATACATCTTTAGTTGACTAATCTACTTATCAATATTATATGTCTGTGTATTATTAGTTTCATTTCAACATTTCCAGTGCAAATATTGTTACTACATGAATATTTTAAATCTAATGTAAATTTGTTAACGAAGTTTTCATTTCTTCGTTATTAATAATAACAAATTTTATTAGTATTTTATCCGTTTATATCAGATATATTGATAAATTATAGCTATTTATAAATAACGCAAAAATAAAATCTCTAATATTACCAGTAAGTAGGTATTAAATATAAATAAATAACTATAATTTAATAATTATAAAGAATACATCTTGAACAATATTGTTAGAACAAGTACTCTGTTAATATATTCATGTTGTAAATATTATGATTACCTAAATTTATTTATTATCTAACTTTAAAGCTTTGCTTCGTTATTATTACATTATTTTTATATTATGTCTTATAATACAACTACGCCTTGGGAGCCTTATTTTTTTATATAGTAATCAATTTTGTTATATATATTAAGTGCTTCCTTCCCCCTGTCTAACTCATTATATATGCTTCATAAGTTTTTATAAAAATAAAGCAATCATATGATATAAAAAATTGTGTTTTTCTCATCCACGTACGAATTTTATGAATATTTTATTACAAATTATTATTATTAATAATTTTAAGGTCTACATTACGTATTACTTTTGTTTGGCAATATTATAAGCAATATAAGTACATAAATACAGAAACCGACATAAAACATTAATTGATATTCCCTCACAATTATACATCTGCACAGTAAAAGTATAATTTATATGATGGTGATGACGGCTGTAATCCCCGCTTCCACTACGTGTGGATCAAGAACTTGAGCCGGCTGGTATCCTCTCAGCTCAGCAAAAGGCAGCATCAAACATTCTTTTGTGACCGCTGCTTGCACTACTTCCGTTCCTCGACGAAGTTGGAGGCGCACATGGAGGACTGCGAGACGATGAACGAGTGTAAGGTTCGGCTACCAACACCCGAAAATGCCCGCGTTCAATTCAAGAACCATTTCAACGGGGAGGCTACGCCGTTCATCGTTTATGGCGACCTGGAATGTTTGCTTACACCGCCACCAGCCGGCAAAACTACTCCAACAACTACAACTCTCCAAGACCACACACCCCATAGTGCAGCATATTTTGTCAAATGTTCGTACGATGACTCATTGAGTTTCTACCGGAGTTACCGTGGTGAGGACTGTCGTCAATGGTTTGCGGGTGAAATGAAGCAGCTAGCAGAAGATGTTGAGACTGTGTTTTTGTGTCCCCTTCCGATGGAGCCTCTTACACCTGCACAACAGCTTGAATTTCACTCAATTGCACACTGCCACATCTGCGGGCAAGACTTTCACATCCGCGACGTCAGAGTCCGGGACCATTGTCACCTTACCGGTAAGTATCGTGGGGCTGCACATGATAAATGTAACATCAACTACCAGGATAGTCACATAATTCCGGTTGTATTTCACAATCTGAGCGGCTATGATGCGCATTTCATCATTAAAAATCTAGCTAAAGATTTTGAGGGTCGTGTTGATTTGCTTCCTATAAACAAAGAGAGATATATTTCGTTCACAAAAAATGTGACGGATGATCTCATCAAATTTAGATTTATAGATTCATGCAGATTTTTGGCAAGCGGTTTAGAAACATTAGCATCTTATTTAACCACTTTTCCAAATTTAAAGTCACAGTTTCCCGGTTTAGACGAGTCGAAATTTAATTTGCTTACTCGTAAAGGTGTGTTTCCATACGATTTTGTGGATTCATGGTCGAAATTAGACGAGACGCAGATTCCCGAAAAAGCAAAATTCTATAGCACATTAACCGACACCGAAATTAGCGACGGTGAATATGCACAAGCCTGCAAAGTATGGGCGAGTTTCGGGTGTAGAAATTTAGGCGAATACTCTGATTTATATTTAAAGACGGATGTTTTGTTGTTGGCTGATGTGTTTGAACAGTTCCGCACGAGCTGTTTGAAAACCTACGGCCTAGACCCGGCTCATTATTACACCTTGCCCGGATACACGTGGGATGCCATGCTCAAATTCACAAACGTTAATTTGGACCTGTTGACAGATATCGATATGGTTTTGTTTGTCGAGCGTGGTATCCGGGGTGGGTTGAGTCAGTGCTCTAAAAGGTATGCAGCAGCCAACAACAAATACATGCCCGACCATGATTCGGGGAAGCCGTCGAAATTTTTAATTTACAACGACATCAACAACCAGTATGGATGGGCAATGTCACAGTGCCTACCTTATGGCGGATTTGAATGGGTTGAGGATAATTTAAATGATTTCAATTTCAATGTGCCTGCAGATCACCCTGAAGGTTACATTCTTGAGGTTGATTTAGAGTATCCGCATACCGCTCACAATTCACATAGCGACCTCCCATTTTGTCCAGAACACCGCGCGCCACCAAAATCACGCGAAACAAAATTATTGGGCACTTTATTCAACAAAGAACGCTACATCATACACTACCGTAATATACAACAGGCATTAGAGAACGGGTTAAAATTAACAAAAATTCATCGCGTTTTAAAATTTAAGCAGTCTGCCTGGCTGAAATCGTACATTGATTTAAATACGCGTCTGAGGACAGCTGATTCAATGATAACCAGCACACAGGTGCAGTGTTTTTGGACATTGAAAAAGCATTCGACAAAGTATGGCATGAGGGTCTCATATACAAACTGATCTACATGGGATTTCCGGATGTTTACATCCACATCATTTACTCGTATCTGATGGACAGGAAGTTCTATGTTTACTCGGAGTGTGAGTCCTCCTCTACCAGAAATATCGAAGCCGGTGTGCCACAAGGCAGCGTGATCGGCCCAACGCTCTTCTCACTGTACATCAATGATGTACCGAGAGAGCAGAAGGTTGCACTCTACGCTGACGACACAGCCTACTTCGTAACTTCCCGGTCTGTACCAATCATTCTGAGGAAGTTGCAAGCGCAACTGCATGAACTTGAGAGCTACTATGACATGTGGCGTATCAAAGTGAATGTAAAAAAGTCCGAAGCGGCCCTGTTTACCAGGAGAAGGCCTGCCCAGCCAGGCACTTTAATGCTTCATAACGAAGTCATACCCTGGAAAACTGAGGTCAAGTATTTGGGGGTCATCCTTGATCGGCGACTCAATTTCAGAAGCCACACTTCTCGGGTCATAGGAAAGGCATGGGGTCAATTCTCCAAGCTGTATCCCCTGATCAATGAGAATTCGAGGCTCTCGTACAACGGTAAGCGATTACTGTATACGAGCTTCCTGCGGCCTATACTGACATATGCCTGTCCAGCATGGGCATATAATGACGTACAGGTGGCGCGTCTGCAAGTGTTCCAGAACAAGTGTCTGAGAGCCTTTACTGGTTGTCACTACTTGGTAAGGAACAGTATATTGCATGACGACTTCAATTTGCCTCAGATCCAAGAGTTTGTTTGCCAGCAGACTCACGGTTTCTACAGCAAAGCAGAAGCTAGCGCGAATGGACTTATCCAGGGTTTGGGTCAATATGACACAGATAACCCATGGATAAAGCACCGCACGCCGAAGCACATACTTGAGTCCTGCTGACTGCCAGTTAGCATTTTCAAAAGACCAGTAAGGGGTTATTAACTTAATCCGGAGCTACGCTGGCTGAACCTAAAAGATTCAAACCTTCGGGTTTCATTTAAATGCTCATATCTGAATGCTGAACATTTCTGATGATCAATATGATACGGCAGGTCATGGTGAACAACCGGTACCTCATTATTGATTCATGGACGCCTTCTGGTGTCCTGAGTACGGAGAGGTTTTAGTCGGTAGGAATCCGACACTACCCCTATAAGGGGTGTCTTTCAGAAGATTTCCTCTCCTCAAAAAAAAAAAAAAAAAAACATCAATCATCAGTCGCTTGCCACTGATCAACCCTGAGTGCTCTGTAGCACCAGGGTTCCTACACGCCACCGAGTGCTCCCCACAGCACCTTGGCCCTACACGCCACCGAGTGCTCCCCACAGCACCGTGGATATAACCCCACCACCGAGTGCTTCTTAGCACCGTGGAGGTACACTTCGCCGACCGAGTGCTCCCGCAGCACCGTGGGCCGAAGACTACGACCCCGCGGATGCCAGACCACGGGGAAAACCTCCCGCGCTTCCCCCAAGGGACTCCGCTGAAGAGGACACGGCCCACCCGCCGCGGAGGAAAGAAGCTCCGCCGGCACTCCGAGGACCTCGCCGAGCTCAAGGGGCCTGTTCCCCGAACACCACCCGTTCCGGCGCTGCTCAGCCCGCTGGCGCCTTCGCCTACGATCAACGGACCGGCCCCAATCCCTTGGTCACCGCCAGTGACCTACCCGAACGGGCTACCAGTCACGCCCGGGAACACGGCGCAAGAGCTCCTGAACGTCGTCTGGGACTCCGACGATCCCCGGAAGGACGGCCCCCGCCGACCGCTTGCCGTCCGGAACCTGTACCACCGGCTCACAGGGTGGGAGATCGGCCACATGACTTTAAAGTCGTAATAAGCGTAAGACGTCGCGCGATATCCTTGTTTTTCTTTTTTTTTTTAATGTGAATAAACTAATTTGTACTAAATGGAACAATTAATTCCACCCCGTCCCCAACGCTAGCCGAGGCTCAGACCCCGGTCGTATCAAAATTTTATATTTCTCACATCTAGTTATGAACAATGTTAATTTTTCTTAAGTTTACAATATTACAAATAATTTGTTTTATATTGACCAACATTATTCAAAACTATCAATTAGTGCGTTGATACTTTCAGTCTTTGGTTATAAAGTTTATTTATATGCACATGACACTAAATTGGATACGATTCTAGCAGTTGATTCTTTTAATTGTGCACATAACTTATTCTGATGAGCAAATGTTCCAATCCAAACACTTTTCAATTGTGCCTTTAGAATTGAATTTAGTATTCAATTGAATGTTTGTATTCTTATAAATCTGCCCAGGGATGTTTCCCCAGAAACCAGTCGTTCGCAGCAGACGTTAAACTGTAGGTGCCATACGTCACTGTAACTACGATACAGACACCCGTGCACTGACGTATGCGGGGAAATAACCGACGCTCGACATCGAGTATGGCAATCCAAGAAGAAGATTCAATTAAGGTTGATTCGTAGTCGACATAGCGCACGTGGTGTACACGTACACGTACACATTTAGACTTTTGGAAATACGCTAAAGTTAAAATTAGCAAAATTGTTTTTATAAAAGATTCCAAACCTCATACCAATCCTCCATCCATTAACAACTTCATTGTCACTATAACGAATATGGAACTTTTATGGAACAAAATGAAAGCGGCGGGATTTAAATAGTTTTGTGCCCGCTTCGTTAATCAGGACCCAATTGAAAATATATTTGGTGTGGTAAGGGGTTTGTATGGTAATAACTCGTGTCCTACCACTTCTCAATTTGGAGGCTCATTGAAAACTCCAATGATAAATAATTTAGTTTTCCATAGCGCAGCATCTAATTATGAGGACCATGAGGGGTTACTACAGTGTCCTACCAAAGAATCTGCTATCAATTTAGATTTATCAAAGTGCAAGACATCATCTAATGAATTCATCCAAATGGCAGGTGAGAATGCTTATTTCACTCAAGTTGATTCAATTGCTGCATACCCAACTAGAGATACTACTAGACCATTACAACAAAGATAACAGATGTACCAGGTATTGAAGAATCTTTTATTTTCCAGATATTACTACAAGCTCATAAGACTCATTTCACACCTGTGAGAAGCCATATAGAAACAAGAATATCAAACATATAACTGGTTCAACTATGTTGTATCATAAGGCAATCCTCAGTTATAAATGTGAGAACATCAATCTATACTTATTTCTTAGTGTCAAACTTAATTTTACATATTTTTGATCCCCCCCCTCATTTGATCAAATGTCTTAGGAATAATGTTTTAGCCAAGGATATTATGTTTGATGGGAATATCGCGAAATTTAGTGACATTATTGATATGTGTCGTGCAGACAAAGAAAGTGTTGCTGGTATAAAGGTTTGTCAAAAATTAACAAATGCACGTATAAATCCTGAGGGCCGGGCAAAAATGAGAGTTAAGTTGGCTGTGCAGATATTTTCTACATCAGTAGCTCGTGGTTTACATAATGCTGATTTACATAATTTTGTTGAAAATGCCATACCACTTACAGATTGGTCATATTTTTTGATTAATTATTTGATTCATTAAATTCAACTTGCCGCGCCACAAAACCCCTTAACAAACCTCTTAGCGAAAGTACACCCCATTCAGAATTTTGGAAAGACGCTAAAGTTAAAATTAGCAAAATTGTTTTTATAAAATATTCCAAACCTCATACCAATCCTCCATCCATTAACAACTTCATTGTCACTATAACGAATAAGGAACTTTTATAGAACAAAATGAAAGCGGCGGGATTTAAATAGTTTTATATATAATATAATAAATATTATATATAATATAATATTTATAGTTTATTTATAATTCATCATCTATATTTCATAAATTTAATTAATACCTTATTATAATGGCTCCAATAACCCAAAATACAACTTATGAGGATTTCTCAATGTTAATATTAACAGTTATAGCATCTGCAACATTTGACTATGGGCAGGTAGTAGCCTCATTTTCATTTGAGGGCTTTAGTCCAATTGAGTTTTTCAACCGTTTCAAGAAGCAAATCTTAAGTAAAGGCTTAACAACTGAGCAGGTTAGTGAGGACCTGACAAATATGCTTGTTATCTACCACAGCCGAGGACCTAACATTTCCAAAATAAAGGATGACAATACTAAGGGAAAAGCTAAAGCTTCGAAGATTGCCTCAGACCTGATCACCAGATATGATTTGAAGAGCAGCTCCCCTGGATCAGATGGGATATCTCTTCCTAGAATATCAATGGTCTTTGCAAATTTATCTAGCCTAATTTATGATAAATGTGTATCTCATATTTCATCATTTCCAGTTACTGCTTTAGAGCTTGGTATTCCAGATGTACAGTGCTTGTTTCCTAATTTTGTGCCTCCTATGATTGAACTGGGAAATTTAACTAAGGATGGCGAAGCTTGGGCATTTTTCGTGCATAATATGTTCCAGTGTCTACTATCCGAGAAGACTCAAATGCCAAAAAACAAAAAAATGATCAAGAGGAAATCAGTACCTGAATTCTTTGGTGATGCTACAAAATATTCTTTCCTTTCTTGCAAAGGATCATTGACATCAACTACGGCAAAGGATACTTATTCTAAGACACTAGAAGATTTGTACAAGAATGTTTTGCTTCCTAACAAAGTGCGTATCAATAGAGCTATTCATAATTTCTTCCCAGTGTGGCCTTTGACTTATATAGAAACCCCAACTCGATTTCACAAAATTATAAACTACTGTATCAGAGAAAAGAAGCCAGTTAGTGATATACATGAATGGTTTATAACTGAACAAGATGTTTCTAATGATTACACAGAGTGACAGCCAAAAAATCGCCAGGGGTTTCTCAACTGATTTTGACTAATTTTGGTGCTCTGAGTCCGAATATCACATTCATTTTGCTCTATCAGGTCAACTTTTCGAGATACAGCCATAGGCCTGACTAACCAGCATTTTTCCATTTATTTCAGTTGATTGATATGGCTTCGGCGCGACGGTCATGCAGGAATAAACCTGACGTTTTCTGCTACATCTGCGGAGATTACACGCTGTCGGTGGACAGGAAGAACATAACAGGATTTGTAAAGCGCGCCTACGAGGCTTATTTTAAAGTCAAGCTGGGTGACCAAGATAAGTCATGGGCACCGCACAAGGTGTGCAAGACGTGCGTGGAATACCTCCAGCGGTGGACGAAGGCCGCGAAAACTTCACTGAAGTTTGGGATTCCGATGGTTTGGAGGGAGCCATTAGACCATTCATCCGATTGTTACTTCTGCGCCATCAATACTACTGGCATCAACGGGAAGAATCGGCACAGCCTCCAGTACCCCGACCTTCCATCTGCCCGCCGTCCAGTTGCTCACTGCGAAGAAATTCCTGTACCAGCGTTCAAAGCGCTTCCCGACAGCGACGACGAGGCAACCAGTGCAGACGAGGGAGGGTATACAGGAGATGAGTATGAAGCACAAGATGGTCCGCAGCCATTTTCACAATGTGAGCTTAATGATCTGGTTCGGGACCTCAGCTTGTCGAAGACTTCATCCGAGCTGTTGGCCTCCAGACTCAAAGAGAAAAATCTACTTGGCGAGGACGCGCGTATCACTTTCTTTCGTAGAAGGCATGAGGACTACATGAGCTACTTCTGCCAGGAGGAAGACCTTGTGTACTGCCGAGATGTCGCCGGTCTTGTTGGTAAACTCGGCGCTCCTCAATACGATCCGAGAGATTGGCGACTCTTCATTGACAGCAGCAAGCGCTCTTTGAAGTCTGTGCTCCTCCACAACGGGAACCAGTTCGCCTCAATCCCTCTTGCGCACTCCACAACTCTCAAAGAAAAATATGAAGCAGTGAAGTACGTGCTCGACAAAATCCAATATGAGCAGCACCAATGGATCATCTGCGTCGACCTCAAGATGGTGAACTTTCTACTTGGACAGCAGTCCGGGTTCACGAAGTACCCATGCTTTATATGTCTGTGGGACAGTCGAGACAGAGCCCAACACTATGTAAAGAAAGAGTGGCCGGCGCGAGAGCAGTTACTACCTGGGGCGAGAAACATCATAAACGAACCTCTTGTTGACCATCAGAAGATATTGATCCCACCGCTACACTTGAAGCTTGGATTAATGAAACAGTTCACGCGTGCTCTGGACAAGGACGGAAGGTGCTTCAACTACCTGTGTCGAGCCTTTCCTCGACTGACCGTTGAGAAGCTGAAGGCTGGCATTTTCGATGGCCCACAGATACGGCAGCTCATCAAGGACAAAGAGTTCATAAACTCCATGAACACACTAGAGTGCGCCGCGTGGACATCGTTTGTGCAGGTGGTGAACAACTTCCTGGGGAACAGAAAGGCAGCAAACCACGCCATACTCGTCAGCAGCATGATAGAGGCCTTCCAAGAACTCGGGTGTTTGACGAGTATAAAGATGCACTTCCTGTTCTCACATATGGAGAAGTTTCCTGAAAACCTTGGGGCGATGAGTGACGAGCAGGGAGAAAGATTCCACCAGGACATGTGCCAAATGGAGGAGAGGTACCAAGGAAGGTGGGACGCAGTCATGATGGCGGACTACTGCTGGTCGCTGAAGAGAGACAACCCTGCAGCTGCTCACACACGGGAATCGAAGAAACACCGATTTACGCCGTGAACTCTACAATTTTGTGTCACGTAACACTCATTCTTTTACTAATATTATAAGAATTATATGCTTATCAAATTTGTTTTTTTTACCCAAAATCGATTTATTTGAAATTTCTGTAGCCAAAAAACCTGACCTGATTGAGCAAAACCAAGGTTATTTTCAGACTCAGAGCATCAAAATTAGTCTAATTCAGCTGGAAAACCCTGGACGATTTGAAAAAAAAAAAAAATTTTGTCACTCTGTGTTATCATTACAAACGAATATACATAAGCAAAATAATAGAAAATATGTACAAGAGGATAATATATATACAATAAAAACTATACAATAAAAATATATACAATAACATAAATAAATAAATATAGAAGATCAACACAAAAATAATAAAACTACTCAAGTACATTACAATGTCTCCAAGGTATATAAGATAATTTTTTTGTTACGCATACAGGATATAATGCTATCGATATAGATGGCGGCAATTATTTAATATAATACGTTTATCACATTAAACGATATTCACAATTATTATTACATCTATTATACATAAGCAAAAATAATGGAAAATATGTACAAGACAATAAAAACTATACAATAAAAATATATACAATAAAATAAATAAATAAATATACTGGGATGATACTAACATATTAAAGCTACTCCATTATTTTACAATGCCCCCAAGGCAGAGTTTCTACAGAGTTGGGTATTAGAAACCGCTTGTTGTCATGAAGACTGAGGACAATTTTCGAATCCAATTGTTTTATTTACATATTATCAACCCGCTATTAGTATGTTTTAGTATATATATTAAATAAATTCAATATGATTGATATGATCTGCTTCAAAGTATTTACATTATAATTAGAGGGATAATAAAAGAACCTTCTGGAAGTATTTTACAACATATTTATTTAACATACTAAATTATAGGATATCTTTTAATTAAACTTGTTACGTGTTTATGTACATTCAACGAATGTTTGTAGGATACGTTGGACCATCACGGAAGTATTTCCGGGATGAATTGGGTGACTTAAACTCTTCATAGTATGATATCATTTTTCATGTATCCGCTCCAAGTGTAAATGTAGCCAAAGGATTGTATATCCATTTGCAGATGCCGGCCTTGAGTTTCCTTTGGGCAATCAGAACGGAGACGCCGTATCTACCCGCCGGCCCAATCGGTGCACCAAAAATATACCAGTATGGATAATGTCGGACGAGAGATCAAATTACATGCTATATGATAATAAAATCATGAATTTACGGCGCAGTTTTAAGAATGGCGTACCACTGGCTCAGGGTGCGAAACATTCCGAAGCCCCACGCAATTGTTGGGGCGTTTTTTGAATAGCGACGGAGACACGGGATGAATAATAAATCGAGAATTTACGACGCGGTTTTAAGAACGGGAACACCGCCGACCTAGTGAAAGAATCACCCCAAAGTCCCGCGCAATTGTTGGGGTGTTTTTTGAATAGCGACGGGGACACTGGATGAACAATAACTCCTCTCCACTCTATTATCAACTTTTTCATATAGCGGCGTGGGATCCTGAGGGACCAATAAAATTGTGAATTTACATCGTAGTTTAAAGAATGGTGTGCCACTGTCTCAGGGTGTGAAACATTCCAAAGCCCCGCGCAATAGTCGGGCTGTTTTTTGAATAGCGACGGAGGCACAGGATGGATAATAAATCGAGAATTTACGACGCGGTTTTAAGAACGGAGCACCGCCAGCCTAGGATAAGAATCATTTCAAAGCCCGTCATATTGCTAAGGCGTTTTTGTGCACCTTCGGGGCGGGGATAATTTACAAAATAATAGAACCGACGCGCGGATACAATGTTAATTTACGATCGTGCACACACCAATTTTAGCTCAGACATGCTTCCAGAAAATATTTAGGGGTGGTTTGTGCAAAACATAATACAGGGGGCTTAGAATGAAAATTCTCGACCAATCAAACAACGCCAATATATGACGGAGGCATGAGCTTAGTAATATTGATAGGGTTTAAAATCTATAGCACCAACACGGATTGCGTATTAGGGTTCACACCCCCACCCCGATACTCAACAGAAGATTTTTTAAAACTGCAGCTGAGCCACTGCGAAAATGCAATATAAAAGTGCGTGTATTTAGATTCTCATCAGTTTCACACAACAATGTCGCATAATACGATATATGTGCCCAGCAGCGACGATGAAGAAGTGCGGCCGCAAAGCTGCTCGCAACCATCACCATATCCCCCAGGCTCCACAAGCTCCTACATGCCGTGGAGCCTGTACACGGCAAGATCACCGCAGGCATATGTGCCAACCGCGCCGACACCTTATTATTACAACCGACGACCTGCATCGCCATGCGACAACCCCCAGCCGGATGCAAGGGTATATCCGGTGGGCAGGACCCCCCGAACACCACCTCCACACCATCGTTGGCATCCATACGAGCGGCAGACCACACCAGGCGCTATCCATCTAGGCCTGCAGCAGCAACCGCGGACCCCGGAACTCCCCACATCGTGGAGAACACCAGGGCGCCCCACATACTCGGGCACACCAACGGCGGATACAGAGCGCTTGCGGACCGGGTGCTCGGTCCGCAATTACTTACTTGAGGCGGCTGATGCGATTCATAAGGGCGTGTGCATTCAGTGCGCCTGTATGTGTGCATTTTGCCACCGCCGATATATGTTTTAATAAAAAAATTAATTAAAAATTACTGTATATTTATTTATATTACCCCTAAAATAGTTTTCAGATGCTGTGTGTGTATGTGTGTGTTACAGGCTACAGATCAATTACCGCTATGCCGTGAAATGCCGCGGTCTGTAACCATATGAATTCTATTACATTGCACGTCATAATAAAAAAGCAAAAATAAAAAAAATAAAATTAGCTTCAAGCATAGGCTCGTTTTCATACTATGCGGGTAATCACCTCGCATGCTGGAATTATTCTGAATATTAAGTTAGTTTTCAATGTACACAGAAAATTAAGTAAATATTAAAATTTTATAATTATCCCACAATAATTACAAACTCATAGAGAATATATCCAACAAAATAGTTTTAGTACGCCAGCGAATACAGATATCCAAACTAATGCGGCTATACAAACTTCGAAAAAGCATTACACCAGCATATGTAATATAAAATTCAGATGTATAATATTAATTTATTATGAAAAGAAACTCTGAAAAATTTCTTAAAATTAATTGGTTTTCATTTAAAAAAAATCAACAAGAGGCATTGTTGATGGAAAGCAGACGAATTTCTGATTGGAGATGTATCTTTTTAAAAGCCATTCATCAATACCGCTCGGAAAATAGACCAATCGTTTATTTGGACGAGACGTGGTACGACACCCACGACACCGTGAAAAAGGGGTGGGTGGATGATTCTTCAAAATGTTGTTTGGACGTTCCACCAGCTAGAGGAAAACGTATAATTATTTTACATGCTGGGTCAAAAAATGGATGGGTGGAAGACGCGTTGTTAATGTCGGCAAAGCAAGTGAAGGACGCCAGTCTCGATTACCACGAGGACATGTCGTCGTCATTATTCAACGATTGGTTTTTACAAAAACTGTTGCCAAAATTGGAGGTAAATAGCGTGATAGTTATGGACAATGCCAGTTACCACTCCGTTCAAAGTACAAAAATTCCCACAAAAAGCAGTCGCAAGGAAGATATAATCATATTTTTGGAGGCCCATGACTTGTATTTTGAAGAAAACTATACAAAAGTTGAGTTATTGGATGTTCTCAACACTCAAGTGCACAAAATAACGTACTTCCTTGACGAAGAAGCAGCGAAGAGAGGACATACAGTGCTCCGTTTACCGCCGTATCACTGCATTTTTAACCCGATCGAAATGATCTGGGCCCAATTAAAAAGCAATGTACGTAAAAATAATACAAATCCAAAGTTTAGCTACGTGTGAACACCACTGGCGACTGCCACAGGAATCTGGAGAGTCAGATATGTGAATAATACACTCTTCAGTCGTCAAATATTTCTTCACAAGTTCAAAGTTTGAAAGCCACAAATCCTGTGAGCCGCTGATGAAGTTACCAACGATGCATCAGAAAATGTGCAAATTCAACATAAACATAAGTAATAATTAAATCCTGCTTCATTAAAGTGGCACAATGGTGTAATAAAAAGGGCCCAAGCAGCGGCAAGGACAAGTATAAACGGGTTCTTTCATACAATCCTTTTCTTTTATGTCCCTTTGTATATTTACTTCGTATTTTGTTTCAAAATTCAAGTGTTTTGTTCATGGTTGGTAACACAAATATGACAGTCGAGTACACATTTTGTGGTTATAAATGGTGTCATAAAAAGGGTCCAAGCAACGGCAAGAACAAATATGAACGGGTATTTCATACAATCCTTTTCTTTTGTGTCCCTTTTGTATATTTATTTTGTATCTGTTTCAAAATTTAAGTATTTTGTTCATGGTTGGTAATACAAATATGACAGTTGAGAACACATTTTGTGGTTATAATATTCATAGTCGTTGCACACAGCTACGTGTGGACACCACTGGCGACTGCCACAGGAATCTAGCCAGTCAGATATGTGAATAATACCTTTACACTCTTCAGTCGTCAAATAATTCTTCATAAGTTCGAGGTTTCGAAGCCACAAATCCTATGAGCCGCTGATGAAGTTACCAACGATGCACCAGAAAATGTGCAATTTTAACATAAACATAAGTAATAATTAAATCCTGCTTCATTAAAGTGGCACAATGGTGTAATAAAAAGGGCCCAAGCAGCGGCAAGGACAAGTATAAACGGGTTCTTTCATACAATCCTTTTCTTTTATGTCCCTTTGTATATTTACTTCGTATTTTGTTTCAAAATTCAAGTGTTTTGTTCATGGTTGGTAACACAAATATGACAGTCGAGTACACATTTTGTGGTTATAAATGGTGTCATAAAAAGGGTCCAAGCAACGGCAAGAACAAATATGAACGGGTATTTCATACAATTCTTTTCTTTTGTGTCCCTTTTGTATATTTATTTTGTATCTGTTTCAAAATTTAAGTATTTTGTTCATGGTTGGTAATACAAATGACAGTTGAGAACACATTTTGTGGTTATAATATTCATGGTCGTTGCACACAGCTACGTGTGGACACCACTGGCGACTGCCACAGTAATCTGGCCAGTCAGATATATGAATAATACCTTTACACTCTTCAGTCGTCAAATAATTCTTCATACACCACTGGCGACTGCCACAGTAATCTGGCCAGTCAGATATATGAATAATACCTTTACACTCTTCAGTCGTCAAATAATTCTTCATAAGTTCAAGGTTTCGAAGCCACAAATCCTATGAGCCGCTGATGAAGTTACCAACGATGCACCAGAAAATGTGCAATTTTAACATAAACATAAGTAATAATTAAATCCTGCTTCAATAAAGCGGCACAATGGTGTAATAAAAAGGACCCAAGCAGCGGCAAAAGTATAAACAGGTTCTTCCATACAATCGTTTTCTTTTATGTCCCTTTGTATATTTACTTCGTATTTTGTTTCAAAATTCAAGTGTTTTGTTCATGGTTGGTAACACAAATATGACAGTCGAGTACACATTTTGTGGTTATAAATGGTGTCATAAAAAGGGCCCAAGCAACGGCAAGAACAAATATGAACGGGTATTTCATACAATCCTTTTCTTTTGTGTCCCTTTTGTATATTTATTTTGTATCTGTTTCAAAATTTAAGTATTTTGTTCATGGTTGGTAATACAAATGACAGTTGAGAACACATTTTGTGGTTATAATATCCATAGTCGTTGCACACAGCTACGTGTGGACACCACTGGCGACTGCCACAGTAATCTGGCCAGTCAGATATATGAATAATACCTTTACACTCTTCAGTCGTCAAATAATTCTTCATACACCACTGGCGACTGCCACAGTAATCTGGCCAGTCAGATATATGAATAATACCTTTACACTCTTCAGTCGTCAAATAATTCTTCATAAGTTCAAGGTTTCGAAGCCACAAATCCTATGAGCCGCTGATGAAGTTACCAACGATGCACCAGAAAATGTGCAATTTTAACATAAACATAAGTAATAATTAAATCCTGCTTCAATAAAGCGGCACAATGGTGTAATAAAAAGGACCCAAGCAGCGGCAAAAGTATAAACAGGTTCTTCCATACAATCGTTTTCTTTTATGTCCCTTTGTATATTTACTTCGTATTTTGTTTCAAAATTCAAGTGTTTTGTTCATGGTTGGTAACACAAATATGACAGTCGAGTACACATTTTGTGGTTATAAATGGTGTCATAAAAAGGGCCCAAGCAACGGCAAGAACAAATATGAACGGGTATTTCATACAATCCTTTTCTTTTGTGTCCCTTTTGTATATTTATTTTGTATCTGTTTCAAAATTTAAGTATTTTGTTCATGGTTGGTAATACAAATGACAGTTGAGAACACATTTTGTGGTTATAATATCCATAGTCGTTGCACACAGCTACGTGTGGACACCACTGGCGACTGCCACAGTAATCTGGCCAGTCAGATATATGAATAATACTTTTACACTCTTCAGTCGTCAAATAATTCTTTAAAAGTTCAAGGTTTGGAAGCCACAAATCCTATGAGCCGCTGATGAAGTTACCAACGATACACCAGAATATGTGCAAATTTAACATAAACATAAGTAATAATTAAATCCTGCTTCATTAAAGCGGCACAATGGTGTAATAAAAAGGGCCCAAGCAACGGCAAGAACAAATATGAACGGGTTATTTCATACAATCGTTTTCTTTTATGTCCCTTTTGTATCTGTTTTCTCCAAATATAAGTAATTTGCCTGCTACAGGGAGAGGAGTATAATGTGCACCCCTTACCCCTGCGCTCACATACATGCTAGGGGTAACTGACCACGTAATTGTAAACCTCGTATGGAAACCCTTTTCCGTGTAAAATCACTTGTTTTCATTTTGATTTAAAACCTTGCAAAAGGGGAGGAGTAGGCGCATTCGCACCTACAGTTTCTTTGTTTCAAAATATAAGTATTTTGTTCATGGTTGGCAACACAAATATGACAGTTGACATTTTGTGGTTATAATGTTCGTAGTCGTTGCACACAGCTACGTGTGGACACCACTGGTGACTGCCACAGGAATCTGGCCAGTCAGGCATCCACTCGCAAGGCTGGACCCTTCATAACGAAACGGGCGAGCCGACATTGTCCAAACAAGCTCTAAACGACACTTACAACCTCATTTTCGGCAAATTTCTCAACTAGGAAATCTAAAAGTGCAAACTGCACGTATGACATATTCCATTTCAACAGTACAATCTTTGCAACAGTTGGCTATTAGCACACCCACACGAGTGCGGTAACAGCTACATTACCAACCCAAAATAGGAACATATATGGTTACATGACAAAATATCCCAACATAATGACAAATAATACGACAACGAATAATGATAATCATAGTAATCATACGATGATGACATAACGGCAACGAAATAACGACAGAAATTGTACAAGACCTGTCTGCGGTTGTTCTGGAGTTTTCATTTGTTTTTATTGCCGTTGCCAAGAATCATCTGATGTCGATTATGACCAGGACTTGTGACTTTTGAATCATTCGCATAAGGATCTTTAACGTGCAGACACAATTTTGACCAACAAAAAGTCTCGGGCCCAATCTGCAACCGACGGCATGAGAGACTGATCCAGATTTTCTTCAATTTGTTTGTATGCTTATGAGATTGTCGGTAACTTCATGGAAATTATCGATGAAATCTTGCAAATTGCTCACAGGATACTACAAGCAGCTTGTGCATGGCCAGATACTGTTAAGGCCCATACAAGTGGCTCTTGCAAATTTTTGGACCATCGTAACCGATGTATTTGTAATTAATCGATTTATATAATTAACATCAAAAGTACTTGTACTGACACGATTAATAATCACAATATAATGAGAGATAATTCTCTCATTTACGATTAAAATTCCCTTCACAAACAATGAGAATTCGCCTTTTCATTAATTTTGTTGCAACTGCCGAGTGTTGATCGGCCATTTTATATGATATAAAATATCGTGCATCATATCAATGATACGGATGCGGATTTATAGATATAAACGATTCAATTTCATCGACGGTTCTTGTTGAATAAGTCATGAAATTTGGTAAGCGTGACTTGAATGATCACCAAATATATATAGTGCAGTAACAAATATTGGAATTGATGACCATTTCGTTCAGGATTATTTAAATGTTGCTATAGTTTCGCCACACATTATTTGGAGAGCAACCACCAGGTAATCAATTCTTCATTAGGCAGGTGTCCAAATATTGTGCACATAAATGTTATGCTATCAACACTAATAGCAGTCCAAATTAGACTTCTTTGTGTTATGAACCTCATTAAGTTGATCGCATTTTAAGTAATTATCTTAAATATGGTGCTGCAGCGGCATCAACAATGTTCTTTAAATACAGAAAGAATATTGTCATCTGCTAACGATGACTGAAGATCCGCTTCCGTTAATTCGCCCTCTGCACCAACGCAGATGTGGTGGTGTTTACACAAAGATAATGATCTTCTAATGAGTAAGATCTGCTAACTGCAGCAGCATTAACAATGTTCTTCAAATATAGCAGAACAGCAGAAATCTTGTAGGCTTCCAAAGACATGTGAAGATTTGCTTTTTTTGGTTCGTCCTCTGCACCAACCTGGATGTGGTGGTGTTTACATGAAGATAATGATCTTCTAATGAGTGAAGATCTGCTTACTGCAGCAGCATTAACAATGTTCTTCAAATATAGCAGAACAGCAGATATCTTGTAGGCTTTTAAAGACATGTGAAGATTTGATTTCTATGATTCGTCCTCAGCACCAACCTAGATGTGGTGGTGTTTACATGAAGATAATGATCTTCTAATGATAAGTGAAAATCTGCTTGTTGCAGCAGCATTAACAATGTTCTTGAAACACAGCAGGACATCAGAGATCTTGTAGGCTTCCAAAGACACGTGAAGATTTGCTTTCTTTGATTCTTCCTCTGCACGAACCTAGATGTGGTGGTGTTTACACAAAGATAATGTTCTTCTAATGAGTGAAGATCTGCTTGTTGCAGCAGCATTAACAATGTTCTTCAAATATGGCAGAACAGCAGAAATCTTGTAGGCTTCCAAAGACATGTGAAGATTTGCTTTTTTTGGTTCGTCCTCTGCACCAACCTGGATGTGGTGGTGTTTACATGAAGATAATGATCTTCTAATGATTAGTGAAAATATGCTTGTTGCGGCAGCATTAACAATGTTCTTCAAACACAGCAGGACAGCAGAGATCTTGTAGGCTTCCTAAGACACGTGAAGATTTGCTTTCTTAGATTCGTCCTCTGAACCAACCTAGATGGGTGGTGTTTACATGAAGATAATGTTCTTCAAATGCAGCAGGCACCCCACAATCATCTAACGACACGTGAAGATCAGCTTCCTTTGATTTTCCCTCTGCACCAACGTAGATGTGGTGGTGTTTTCATGATGATAATGTTCTTCAAATACAGCAGGCATTCCATAATCTTCTAATGATGTGTGAAAATCAGCATCCTTCGATTCGCACTCTGCACCAAAGTAGTTGTGGTGCTGAAGATTTCTTTGATGATTGGGGTTGCTGATGCAGTCTTCGGCTCTTCATGGTAATTTCCGGTGATTCATCTTGTGCAGGAGGATTCATTGTGAATCCATTCAGATTCTTCATGATTCATTAGGTGCCTTCTGGAGAATTTATCACGCACCTGAAAACAAAGAGAATAAAATTAGTAACAAGAATAAAATTTAAGAATACACATTAAATATGTACGTAAATTTCACACATTTAAATACGTATGAAGATAACATCAGTTTTTTTCTTCAAAATTTCCAGTAGTATGGCGGTAAAAATATTTGGTTTCAATGTATACAGAGTTGTGTGCACTCTCCATTCACGATGTATTTGCGTCAGGGGAGTCTATGAATATCTAGTAATTTCGTTAATAGTGTTTCAGAAATAACTGAATTTCCCAATGGAACTGTCAATTTTTTTTAGGTTAAGTTGTTTTCAATTTGAGTTTATATTTTTTAAATAATATTGTTGCCAGATGTAAAATTGAAATTGTTAAGAGATGAAAATGGAACGGCAGGAAAGAAAATGAAAAAAAAAATGCATTGAAAAACATTCAATTAATTCAATCAAATGCGGTAAAAAAAATTATATCTTTAAAAGCTACTAGTGAAAAAAATTATAAATCTGACAATGTGGTAGAAAGCAAATGTCTATTAGACACTGACACAAAAAAATTGTTCAAAAATCAGTTTGTCCAACATGACAAAAAGAAAACCAAGCCAACTAGGTTGCAAAAAGGTCATGAATGAAATATATGTATCACTATATTGCGATAATGGCTCTAGTCACAATAAATATGGTCGTGATGATCAAATTATTTATTAAGGATGCAATAAACATTAAATATATTAATTATTAAAATTGTTTCTAGTTACCTATGTGGTAGTCTGTGATATATATATATATTCACTTGAAAATGACGTTCGAAATCTGCCTTTTTTAAAATATTTTCTGCAATTTTCCATCATCTTTATATAAAGTTTTTGCTATTTTAATAAACTTTCTGCGATTTAATGATTTTTTTTATTGCACTTAACCTATGTGGTAGTCTGTGATATATATATATATATATATTCACTTGAAAATGGCGATCGAAATCTGCCTTTATTTAATATAGTTTCTGCAATTTTCCATCATCTTTATATAAAGTTTATGCTATTTTAATAAACTTTCTGCGATTTAATGATTTATTTTATTACACTTTCATCAGATGTTTTAGATGTAGTTCAAAATTAAGTAATCAAATTGTCATGGAAATTCTACCTGTAAAATCTGACGAATTTTTGTGAATTATGGTGGAAGTATATTTATTTGTAGAGTTTCATGTGTTTCAGATTTCCTGATATTTTTCAGATTTTTTAGAAACATCTGTGAAATTTGTGGTATTACAATTTAAAAGGTTTTTGGTTGCACCTATAATATCTGGGTTTTTTAAAATATTTTCAATGTTTTGAGATTTTATGATTTATTTTATTACACTATTTTAAATGTAGTAGAACATTAAATAATAATGTTCACGAAACCTGAGGGTATTATAATTTAAAGAGTTTTTAGTTACACATTCTAATATTTCATCTTCAATTTACATAAATTTTCTACAATTTAAATACATTTTTCTGTGATTTTATGATGTTTAATTACATCTTTTCATCAATAACTTTTTGCGAAAATTCTACCCATAACAATTGACGATTTTTTTGTGAAATAAGGTATAAGTTGTATATTTATTTGTATATTTTTATATTACGAGTTTTTCAGATTTTCGGGTCTATTTCTAAAAAATTTTTAGAAGCATATCTGAAACTCGTGTTATTTTAATTCAAACGATTTTTAAAGCTTCGCTTTCTGCGATTTTCTTTATGCATGTTTTTTTTATTTTTTCTGCAATTTTCCATCATTATATAAAGTGTTTGCTATTTTAATAAACTTCCTGCCATTTTATGACGTATTTCATTACACTAATATCAGATGTTTTAGATGTAGTACAAAATTAATTAACAAAATATTCATTAAAATTCTACCTGTCGACTGTTTGTGAATTATGGTGGAACTATATATTTATTTATATATTTTGATATAAGGGTTTCAGATTAACTGATATATTTCAGATTTTTTAGAAACATTTCTGAAATTCGTGGTATTTCAATTTAAAGGGCTTTTGGTTGCACCTTTTGTAATTTGTGCGATTTTTTTAAAATATTTTCAATAAATTTTCTGCATTTTGAATCAAGTTTTTGCGATTTTATAATTTATTTTATTACACGTTTATCAGATGTTTTAAATGTAGTAGAAAATTAATTTATAATATTCATTTTCTCATAATTGTACTTACTGGTATTTTAAAAAAAACAAGTATTATCTGTTTTTTATATATTTTATATATTTGCGTTACTACGATTTCTTAAGCAATCATCATACTTGTGTTTTTTTTTTTTAATACCAGTAAGTACAATTATAAGAAAATTAAAATTAATAATAACTGGTCAATAATGGATACAATACTAAGAAAAATTAATTAATAATGTTCACAGAAACTCAGGGTATTAGAATTTAAAGGGTTTTTCTTTGAATCTTCTAATATTTTTGCGATGTTTTTTATATTTTGATTAAATTTACCACAATTTACATACATTTTCTACAATTTGAATACATTTTTATATTATTTTATGATTTTTTATTAAATCTTTTAGATGTATTAGAAAATTAATTAATATTTTTTTATGAAAATTCTAGCTGTAACAATGTTGTCGCATGATTACAAAGTTGACCGTGCATCAATGTGATAAAGTAAAATCAATGATTTACTTAAAAAAAATGCATGATGTAAATTGTGATGTAAATCATTTGATTTAAATCACATATAACTTTGCAAAAACTGATCAGAAAAATCAAAAACAAACATTTTTATAATTTTTTTAAAAAAATCATAGATATAAATCAAATATAATGATAGAAAAAAAATTATAGATATTTGACTTATTTAAAAAAGTCATGATTTATTCCAACCCTGATTCTAGGTACAGATGTATTAATATGATGTACAGATACAGGTAAATGTATGTCACCCGGAAATTACAAAATGCCAATGTAGCACCTCCTTGGCCTTAATAAATTGCAAAAACTTGGCATCATGAGCCGTTAAAGTTTCAACCGCTATGAGGAAAGTCCAAAGCAACATAATAACCTGGACTTTGCAGATAGCCGTAAGATGGGTGTCAGGCATAACCTAACATTTGTATGTTTCATATCTTCACACTTTAGCTCTAATGTCCACATCAAGCCTGAAAGGCTTTCGCTACAGCCTCGTGAATTGAGGAGCTAACATGGTGCATGTCTCACAACGATTATTTGACGTTGTTTTTGAATATTTTGTTCGGCAGTGTAGCCGTACGTGACTCAAATAAAAATCTGAGTGAGGTCGTGCGATTCATTAGTTATCCTATTCCAATGATCTATTCAACTTTTCTTTTCTAACACCCAGCGGAGACATGTTGAATCCTTAGGTTATAATCATATGATGAGCACCTTACAGCAGTGTACCGAGTCATGTGATTAATCTATTGACTCAATAGCTGTGTTTCACAGCTCACTAAAGACAAGTCACTAAATATTTTTCAATAATTAAAGTGTCAGTGGAAATAACAAATTCGTTATATTTAATTTACTTATTTACAATGTTCCACAAATTAACAGCTTCCAGTATACAATTTTTAACTAGAAAAACCCGCAAAAGTTCAAGTGTACGGTCTTTTTCCAGTGTCCCGGCCTTTTGTCAACCCTGGGTACCGGATATTTGCGTTGACATGTTAGCGAGACTAGGACTATCATATCAAAATTCATAATGAAGTGTGTCTAAACATCGGAATGAAATAGGTATCAGTTTTCTGGTAACAATTTCATTCATTGAAGGCATTGTACAGAACGGTGGCGAAATCGATGGAATTTTTAAAGCCCAAATTCGCCGTCCTTCCTTAACCTCAACTCGCTTTCATTGTGAGTGTTGAGCCTGCGCTTATGCTTGAATGGCTCCAGCATGGGCGGAGACTAGCGCTCATGCTGAAGTTGACTCAATGATAAGGAGGGACTGATGCCTGGTTGCATCAACATTGTTTTACCTCGGGTTATGTAAACTGAGTTATATTTATGTCAGAGTGACGTTTCGAATCGGTAGCATCAAAATTCGATGATGTTAAGTAAAATATAGCAACAAAACCCCTCGGGTTAAATAAAACGGGTCACTTGTAAATGAATAAAGTTCGCATAGCTCGCATTTTATGTATTATTTCAGATCGGCTGCAAATCATGTCTGAGGTTAACCCCGAGTTAAATTTATAACCCCGAGTTAATGTTAAACTTGCGTTGATGCAACCGGGCATGAATGCAGAATAATTCAAACGATTTACTATTGACAGTGCGGGACTTGCCTCAACCGTCTGTGGTAAAATATTTTAACAATTAAAAGAGGCGAGCACACATTCGTTCTAAGTTATTATCATCAATATGGTTCACGTAGTACTTATTTTAAAGTTGATGTACGAATTGACATAGGTGCAAGCATTTGCCGGAGACGTAACAGTGGCAGTTGTAATATTTACAACATAATTACTAAATAATGTATTGAATTCAAAACTAGAAATGTTCAAAATTGCAAACAGGTTTTATTTTAAAATACAAAGCCTGCAATAACAAAATGGCAATGTAGAAACATGGCCGCTGTAAAAACCCTCGATTATACCGAAAGTTGGAACAACGTATCAAAATACTACGAACACGCTTTTGATAAATTTTCTATTATATATTACAGCAGGTATGGATGTAGCGCGACCGTACCTATTATGATTTATTTGATTATGCCTAATCAAAGAATGTAAACTCACCGAAATTATCTTCACGTGCGACCAGGATTAAAGTTAACGTAAAAGTGGCGTCAGTGGTGTCATGGCCGCCAAACAGTAACCAACCAATTGTAATTACTTTGGGGACACTGACGCAGTTTTGCCAACCCAGTATAATATAAATACGTATATGTTTCTGTACGCGTAGTTGCCAGATGTAGAATTACATTTATTTGGACCGTATAATCATGTATTTCATTTGGAGACGAATCCGATTCAGAACTTGACTTTGAAAATTCCTACAGCGACATTCACTGCAAAATCATTCAGCTTGTAATAGAATAGTAGAGTCGTTCACCCATATTTAACCAATTTACATTCATTTTTTAATCTTTTTTTTAAATTCACCACCTGTGGCTTTATGTTAGTCAAAACAAAAATTAATACAGAGATCACTAGATACTGAATCGTAACCGCGTTTTTGAGAAACACGAATGTCACTAACAGAGTTGCCACCATACTTTTGAGAGAAATTGCGACGTTGGTGGATCTTTCAAAAATGTAGATTATACATTCACAACCACTCAATTAGTAATTAACGTAGTAATTAAAATTTGCACTGAAATATAAAAAAATTGACATTTACACTAGCACTAAATTTTAGTGATGGCCATAATTGAATTATTTTAAATATCGAATTATGCAAATACGCAGATATAATGCACAGGGAGAAAATAATTGTGATAGGCATTATAACACAAATTGGGCTGATCGAAAATGGTACAAAAGGAAAAACTCACAGAACTAATAAAATCTTATGGATTGAAACAATACATGAAAGATAATACTCGTAAAACAGTTAAATCCAAGACAACTATTGACCTGTTTGTAACCAATGACAATGAAATTAAATGCTCGGTAGGACATATACCAAAAATTAGTAGTCATGGCTAGCAGAAAACTGTTTTTTTTAAATATATTTGTTTTTATTTGATTCTAATATAAAATACAGTAATAGTGGATTGTAGTTTCTTAATCTTATATCTACTTATAATAATTCTATTACCTAAGTGTACATTATTTGTACTTTATAAGGTAAGTACGCTAATAAATTTAGTAAATTATTGATTACATATTTTCACCTCTTGCTACATATACGAATTATTTGTGGTATATTAATTACAGTAGTTCATTATTGCCTTGGCCGAAATGGCTTTTTTAATTTTTTTGTAAATATTTTATAATTGTCTATACTATTTAATCTGCTTGGCAGTGCTTTATATTCTTTTATAGGTATATTTATTCTCTGAGCATATTTATTGTTACATTGAATTATGTGTATGTTATTATTTCTTCTTGTGTTGTATTCATGTACATTTTAGTTAAGTTATATTTAGTGTTATGTTTTATATTTTTTAATTTATTTTGTATTGAATTTTGACAGTTTCTATTTTTATTGTTGTAGATATATATTTAAAATTTAATGTTTTGTATAGTTGTAAAGATGGAGTGAAATATGGTAATTCAAATAATTTATTAATATTTCTATTTTGTATTCTTTGGAATGTAAAGACAATTGTTTTAGAGGCAGTGCCCCATATATTGGCACAGTATTTAATGTGAGAGTCAATCAGCGCATTGTAAATTTGTTTGTGCAATTGGTCTGGTATTACATAAGCAATCCGTTTAAGAGTACTAGCTGTTGCTGCAATATTTTTTTATTAATGTCTTCATATGAATCTCTCAATTTAATCTTTCATGTATTTGTCCGCCAAAGTATAAAATTCTATTTACTCATTTAATTTCCAGGCCATTAATTTCTAATATTATTCTATTTTATTATTTCCAGTATTGTTAAATATTATAAATTCTGTTTTTTTCTTTCCGTTAATTGATAGAGCTTTAACTTGTTTCCATTTACTGTATATGTTTAGATCTTCATTAATTACTTTTTGCAATGAATTTAGGTTTTTGTCTGTGTAAATAATTATTGTGTCGTCAGCGTAAATGTAATGTTGACCCTTTAGATTTAATGAGTACATTTTGTTTACGTATAGTGAGCATAGTAATGGGCCCAATACCGATCATTGTGGTACACATATTTGAACTGTCATTTGTACACGATTTATTCCATTGAATGTTGTGATTTGTTTTCTATCTTTTAAGTAAGTTTCAAATAGTATGTGAGCTATTCCCCTGATCCCCATTTTAAAAAGCATATCTAATGGTAAATTGTGATTTACGCTGTCAAAAGCTTCTCTCATATCATTTGATAGTGAAACTACATACTCTTCTTTGTCCATTTTATTGTATACAAAGTTCATGATCAGTTATCGCAGCTTGTGTGTTACATTGTTTTTTAAATCCATATTGATATTTGTCTAATGTTAATTGCCGATTGTTATTGATGAAATTTAGTAATCTATTATTTTCCGTTTAAAATTGTTCGTTTTTAAATTAGCAGCAGAAAAACTAGAAAAACCTGCAAAAGTCCAGGTGTACTGTCTTTTTCCAAAGTGTCCCGCCTCTTTGTCAACCGTGGGTACCGGATGTTTGCGTTCACATGTGGGCGAGACTAGAACTATGATATCAAACGTCTTAATGAAGTGTGTCTAAACATCGGAATGAAATAGGTATCAGTTTTCTGGCAACAATTTCATTGGTGGCATTGTACCGAACAGTGGTGAAATCAATGGAACAAATTTTAAGGCCCAAATTGGAAGTACTTCCTTAACCTCAACTCGTCTTCATTGAGTGTCGAGCCTGCGCTTATGCTCAAAGGTTGAATGGTTCCAGCGGAGACTACCGCTCATGCTAAGGTTGACTCGATGATAAGGACAGACTGATGCCTGGTTGCATCAACATTGTTTTACTTCGGGTTATGTAAACTGAGTTATATTTGTCAGAGTGACGTTTCGAATCGGTAGCATCAAAATTTGATGACGGTAAGTAAAATATAGCAACAGAACCCCTCGGGTTAAATAAAACGGGTCACTTGTAAATGAATCAAGTTCGCATAGCTCGCATTTTATGTATTATTTCAGATCGGCTGCAAATCATGTTAGAGGTTAACCCCGAGTTAATGTTTAACTTGCGTTGATGCAACCGGGCATGAATGAATGCAGAATAATTCAAACGATTTACTATTGACAGTGCGGGACTTGCCTCAACCGTCTGTGGTATAATATTTTAACAATTAAAAGAGGCGAGCACACATTCGTTCCAAGTTATTATCATCAATATGGTTCACGTAGTACTTATTTTAAAGTTGATGTATGAATTGACATAGGTGCAAGCATTTGCTGGAGACGTAACAGTGGCAGTTGTAATAATTACAACATAATTACTAAATAATGTATTGAATTCAAATCCAGAAATGCTCAAAATTGCAAACAGTTTTAATTTTAAAATGCAAAGCCTGCAATAATAACCGTGCAATGTAGAAACATGGCCGCTGTAAAAACCCTCGATTATACCGAAAGTTGGAACAACGTATCAAAAGACTACGAACACGCTTTTGATTAATTTTCTATTATATATTACAGCAGGTATGGATGCAGCGCGATCGTACCTATTATGATATACTTAATTATGCCTAATCAAAGAATGTAAACTCACCGAAATTATCTTCACGTGCGACCAGGATTAAAGTTAACGTAAAAGTGGCGTCAGTGCCGTCATGGCCGCCAAACAGTCTAACCAACCAATTGTGATTACTTTGGGGACACTGACGCAGTTTTGCCAACCCAGTATAATATAAATACCTATATGTTTCAGTACGCGTAGTTGCCTGATGTAGAATTATATTTATTTGGGCCGTATAATCAAGAATTTCTTTTTAGAGACGAATCCGATTCAGAACTTAACTTGGAAGATTCCTACAGCGACATTCACTCCAAAATCATGGAGCTTGCAATAGAATAGTTCTGTCGTTTACACATATTTTACCAATTACATTAATTTTTTATATTTTTTTAAGATCCACCACCTGAGCTTTATGTTGGTCAAAACAAACATTACTATACTCTGATTTTTCTAAACTGGCGTGCACGTCATCAAACAGCTGTGCGATGAGGTTTTTTCGTACCAACGTGATTGTTTTCGAGAATATGCATAACAATAGTTTAAGAATCGAAATTAATCTGAAGATTATTTGTTACATAACACTGATCACCGGTGGTTATAAATAGGTAATCGGTGTATTAACCGCGGACACAATTTTCGCCTGCCAATCATGTAATAAATCATCTTATGTTGGCATCGGCGATATTTTCTCGGCTACGATGCCACATCTTTTTCACTAATGCTTCAAACTTCTTTGACGTCTAACTTGTTACATTTGATCGATTATTACAATGCATATTTTGTCATTGTAGATGGTAAACCATAACCACAAGGTTGATATCTGTACGATAAACGGTATACGAACCGAGCACTGTCGCACAACATTCCATGGGCGCAACAGCTGATTGCAGCCATTTTTAAATACCCAGGACAGCTGGCAACCTTGTAAAATTGTGCCGTCATTATTATGATTATTATTTTGATGACGTGCACGCCAGTTAAGAAAAATCAGAGTATACAAAGATCACTACGTACTGAATCGTAACCTCGTTTTCGAGAAACACCAATGTCACTAACAGAGTTGCCACCATACTTTTGAGAGAAATTGCGCCGTTGGTGGATCTTTCAAAAATGTAGATTATAAATTCACAACCACTCAATTAGTAATTAACGTAATAATTAAAATTTGCACTGAAATTTACAAATATTATTGTAAATTCAATCCCTAAAAAGGTAACCACAAATCATACAGAGATTAATACTAAGATACTAAAAATTTGATAACATTAGTATAACTAAGCTCAAAAAAAATGCAATGACTTGGAAAAAAGGGGAAGGGGATAAATTGAGTGTGGAAATGATGTGTGTGCTTGAAAAACTTTCGATCGTACTTTATACCCACTGGGTAATATAGTAAACACTTGTCTTGAAAGAGGTATACTACCAAGTAATCTAAAATGTTCAACGATAATACAAATGGAGAAAATTAAGCTAGTTAAGGAAGAGAGTAATATGAGACCCATTAAATATTTCAAAACCTGTTAGGACCTTATTACTCATGAATTGTCATTTTTAATTCAGAGCAGGTTTCAAAGTGGAAAGAAGTTACTACCAAATAATCATGCGAGATTTTATTTCATTTATCTCTTTATTGAGTTCTTTATTGTTTGGTTCTTCAATGTTAGTTTTCAAACGTGAACTATGTTAGGGTATTTTACTTCTTATTATAAGCTTTTTTGGTACTTAGAATGCGTAAATTAGAGTTTTATTTAGTGTAAAGGCCGTTTAATGGACATTAAGGGTGCATTTTCAAGTGCAAATAGTGACACTTTTCAGTTTCTTAGCGACATCTATCGCTTATCTCCCAAACTGCTCATTGAAATGTCGCTAAATAAGATATCTGGAGGTCCAGAAATCTTTTTTACCTCTGGAAAACTAGAAACCTTTACAAGGTTTTTAGTTCTTAGTTCACTCGTGCGCAAACAGATGTTTCTGGGGTGTTTTAAGTTCATATTTTATGCCGGCAGATGTCGTTATTCGTTATTATTCAGCCATGTCACTGATATACTCAATATTCTTCAAATACTAAAATACTCACTGGTCATGAATATATACCAGCAGTAAAATAAATAATACAAACAACATTAGATGAGAAGCTGACTGACCATATAGATCATACCCTGCGCACTCTATACGATTTAAATTGACCAGGTTTTGTGTGGGTACGGACCTATACAAAATAGATGTCGCCAAAATCTGTTGTCGCTTACAGGGTCGCTGTAATTTTTTAAGAACTCTGTCCGCCATTATTGATACATTATATGTGCTGAATAATCCAGTGATCCACAATCATCATAATTTCCAGAGTTTGTGAATGACGGCCGGTAGCATACAGACATATTGTATGTACCTTTTGAATCCGTTTGCCGTTTGAATCGTCGACAATACAGACACAGATTTATACAGATCAAGTAAAGCACAATGAGAAGACGACATTGCTGCATTAGAGCGTGCAAGCTGGCAGCCCAGGTCTTTTCGGCGAGAATATCGAGTGAATAATTTTTTTCATACGACATTGAAGTAATTTTCATACTTTTTTTTAGATAAGCAGGGATATGCGACAGAGACAATGTTTGGTACGTCGGAGTTTGTATTATTTTTTGACAAACTATTTGACAGTGTAAATGGTTCGTCAGTTAGTGGTGATAAACCATTACGATGTGCCATAACCCAAGAAAGCCAGCATGTTCAATTTTATTCCAAAGCAATTCAAGTTTTGAAGACAATTAGATTTATTAGACCACAAGGCGAATATGTTCCACCCTGCATTGCAAATTGGATAACCACATTAAAAGGTATGCAAAGCATCTGGAAGAAATTACACGCTAAGGGAATTAAATATCTTTGTCCGAGAAATTTTAATCAGGACCCCATTGAAATTTTTTTTGGTGGTTACCGAAGTCATGGTGCTCGGAATATAAATCCAACACCTGTTGCCTTCAGAGCTTCTTATAAAGCTTTGATTATTAATAATCTTATGACTCGCCATTTTTCATTTGCAAATTGTGAGGAAGATGGTTGTAGAGGGGCACTAAATTCTGTACAAAACTTAATAACTATTAAAGTTCCTACGTCAACTGAGTAGTATCCCCAAATGTCTCTGATGAGTTCACATTTATAAACAACCCCAGTTTTCTGGTGGACAATATAAATATGTACATATCAGGATATTTGGCCGCAATATGTTGAGAAAATTACAAGGATGTAGTATATGTAAACAGGACCTGGTTTCCGATACGTTGGAACCCATTCACTCCTATATTGAATGTAGGCAATTTACACATGGAAATTTGCTGCAACCCAACTCTAACTTCTTCAAATACGTTAATCAATGTTTGCAAATTATGCGGTTTTATATACCGAAGATTTGCACTCATTTTAATACAGTATCATTTTTTACACATAACATTTCTTGTACAATTAATCAAAATTTTTGTCACTGTCATATTCACAATTTGGCTGACCTAATTTTAAGTCTTCTGATCCCATTTTATGTTGTGGTGTGGATGCAGAACATCAACAACATACGGTAAGGAAAAGAACTTAATGATCCTGTGAAAAAACTAGTATTAGTTAAATATAAAAAAAAACAGATCGCGACATTTAGGCCTTGCAAAATCAAAAACTGTCATACATTAGTTCCTCGTTAAATGTCTGCATTTGGTTATCTGTACAGGCATTATTATGTATTAGGAGTTTTTTGTAAAAAAATATTTTAGTGTTTCATTTTTTAGAATATATATCTTCCTTCAATTTGCATATGGATTGATAAGCTCATAATTTTATTAATAATTGGACGTGGCACATTATATAGTTATTTGTATTATAAGGAAAGAAAAGTATTGTTTTTCTTTACATTTTTTATTGTTTATTCACACAATTTTAAATGTATTCATCTATCATATAATTATTATTAACATTTATTAATATATTCAATGATTTGTTTATATATGCATATACTAATGTCATGTAAATTACAATAATGTTATACAATGCTACAATGCAAACAATACCCCAGGAAAATATATGAACTAACGTTTTACCGATTTAAATCTCCTGCCATCGAATCGACTGCAGCACTATCATGAAGACATTGTTTGCACGGGGGCACATTATATATTATAAGTAAAGAAAAGTATTGTTTTTCTTTACGTTTTTTATTATTTATTCACACTATTTTAAATGTATTCATGTATAATAATTATTATTATAATCATATATTAATATATTTAGTGATTTGTTTATATATGCATATACTAGTGTTTTTCTTGAGATAACTACTATTTGTTTATGTAATTATTGTATAGCGGGAAAGTTTAATCAATTGATTTAATGAGCTAAGTTGTATTGTTAGCTATAGATTTATTTTATAGTGTTTTTAAATCAATTATCATCGACGTTTCGCACTACAATTGAAAGGTTCTTCAGGATGTTTAGATTATATATCTAAACATCCTGAAAAAACCTTTAATCAAAGTGCGAAACGTTCATGATAATCGATAAAAAACCACTATCAAATAAATCTATATTATAATTACATACACTGTGTATCAGCCAAATGGAATAAATTCGATAATAAATAAATGGGGGCGTGTTCGCAAAAACGCTCGGACACGTCGATTGTTATTTTTAGTTGCGCATTTTTTTCAACAAAAACTTTTTATACAGGGTGTGTCATGTGACCGTGGCCAATACCAACTTTCTTATTTTAAATGAAACACCTGGTATATTATTCAATTTTTTGATTCTTCAAAAAATTCTAGACATATTTCATGTACAATGTCCTATACCTATCTTCAACTGTTTCGGAAATATTAAGTGTTTTCAGATTTATTGCAAAAATTAACATTAAAAAAGGAAATTATTTGATTACAGAAATTCGTTACAACACACTCAAATACTAATAAGTAATACTGTTTATTTCTTGATAATGTAAAAAAACAAAAAAAAAACAATAAATTTCAATGGAGATGTTCAAAATGCTCGCCGTGAACGTCTTGGCAACATCCTAATCTTAAATAGAATTTTCTGCTAACGTTACTCAACATCTCAGGCGTGACCGATCTAATCGCAAGCATTATTCGTCTTCTTAAGTCAGCTAAGTCGAGGGGTTTAGTTTTGTATACAATACTTTTGACATATCCCCATAAGAAGAAGTCTAATGACGTCAGATCAGGGGATCGTGCTGGCCATTCCATCGATCCTCGCCTCCCTATCCACCGATTTGGAAGTATTCGGTTGAGGTAGTTCCGGACATTGATTTGGTAATGGGGCGGTGCTCCATCTCATATCCATATCATATTCGCTGGAACTTGTGGGTTTGCTGGATCAGGATATAAGTTTGTCAAAGTTGGCACAACATTATTTTGGAGTAGTGCTAAATAATTATCACCATTTAAATTGCCATCAATGAAAAAGGGACCTATGATATGTTCTCCAACAATTCCTGCCGAAACATTAACCTTTACATGGTATTGCGTATGTTCTTCTCTCATCCAGTGAGGATTTTTCGTCAACCAATAGCATTTAATTAATTAATAATTTTTGCAATAAATCTGAAAATACTTAATATTTCCGAAACATGTAATATGTCTAGAATTTTCTGAAGAATCCAAAAATTGAATAATATACCAGGTGTTGCATTTAAAATAAGAAAGTTGGTATTGGCCACGGTCACATGACACACCCTGTATAAAAAGTTTTTGTTGAAAAAAATGCGCAACTAAAAATAACAATCGACGTGTCCGAGCGTTTTTTCGAACACACCCCCATTTATTTATTATTGAATTTATTCCATTTGGCTGATACACCCTGTATAACATCTCCCTTTATTAATATAAATAACAATAAATTATTACAGTACATAGTCATGAAATCTTTTGGGGGGATGTCGGACTCTTGTTTGTATATTTAAATTGGGTGATACAGGTACAGGATTTGTGTTATTTACAACATTTGAATTACATGCATTGTTGACATTATCATTAGGTACATGTACATATTTATTATAAGAATATGGAAGATTTGCACCAACATATTTCTTTAAATATGTTTTGTTTCGAATTAGAAATCTTCCATCCTCTTTTACAATTTTGTATGATCTAATTCCTATCTTTTCTACTACTTGACCTGTTTTCCAATTGCTTTTTGGCATTTCTTGATACCAGATTTTGTTATTTATTTTAAAGTCAGGTCTATCTTTTGTTCCTTTTTTATCATAATAATGTTTTGATTTTACTTGTTGATTTTCAACCATATTATTTAACTTATTTTTATCTACTAATTTTGAATTGAGTTTTTAATTTTGAATCGGTAAGTTATCTCTTAGTCGTCTTGACATTAGTATTTGAGAAGGTGCAAAAGATGAATTATAAATTGGTGTGTTACGATGAGCTAATAAACTTAAATATATATCTTCTTCTCCTTCAATTGATTTTTTGATTATCTTTTTAATAGTTTGTATTGTTCTTTCTGCTAAGCCATTTGATTGTTGGTGATGTGGTGAAGCCAGTTTAACTTGAAAATCCCATAATTTTGCAAAATCATTATACTCTCTACTATTAAATTGTGCAGCATTATCAGATACTACTATTTGAGGTATTCAATGCCTTGCAAAAACAGATTTTAATTTGTTTATTATGTTACTAGCCGTTAGATTATTATGTAGGCTTATAACTTCAGGGAATTTTGAATAACAATCGACTATTATTAAGAAACTTTGTTTATCTCATAAATATCAATTCCTACTTTGTGCCATGGTTGTTTTATGAGTTGTTCTATAGTCATGGTTTCCTTTTTGTTAGAATTTGCATATTTGTTGCATAATTCGCATTTATTTACAAAATTCTCAATATCCAGGTTAATATTTGGCCAATAAACAGTGTTTTGAGCTTTTAGTATTGATTTTGTTGTGCCTAAGTGACCTGTGTGAATCTTATTTAAAATTAAGTTTCTTTGAGAAATGGGAATTATTATTCTATCGTTCATATATAATAAGTCATTTGTGCCTAATGTAATTACTGATTTTAATTTGAAATATGAATTCAATTTTGGTGCTATTTTATTAATTGACTGAGGCCAACCATTTGTAATATGGTGTCTTATTATTTTCAAGTCCTCATCAATTTTTGTAGCGTCTTGTTGTTTTTTAAAAACTTTTAGTTTTTCATCCGAGATTGAGACATTTTTTTCAACCATACACACATGACTTTCTATATCATAAGATTCTTTATATGTTTCATTTAAATTAGCTCGTGATCAAGTGTCAGCAATTATTAGGTCTTTACCTGGTTTAAAAACTAAATTTATTTGATATTTTTGTAGTGATAACATCATTCTCTGCAATCTTGCTGGACATGAATTTATTGGTTTTTTGAAAATACTTATCAATGGTTTGTGATCTGTTTCTACTGTTACAGGTTTACCAAATACATACTGATAAAATTTCTCTAGACCAAAGCATATTGCAAGAAGCTCTTTCAATTTGAGCATATTTTTGTTGTGTTTCAGTTAGTGCCTTTGAGGCATATGCACATGGTTTGTTATCTTGGAGTAAGACTGCTCCTAGACCATAATTTGATGCATCTACTGATACTGTTACTTGTTTGTTATTATCATAATATTGAAGTGCTGGACTTTTAATTACTATTGATTTTAATTCATTGAAACTTTTTTCTTGTGGAGTATTCCAATCAAAAATGTTTTCTTCTTTTATTAAATCTCTAAGGGGTTTAGTTTTTTCTGATAAGTTTTCTATGAATTTACCAACATAGGTTATGAATCCTAGAAACCTTTGTATGTCTTTTTTACATTTTGGTGTGGGCATGTTGGTTACCGCTTTAACTTTTTCTTCATCTATACTGGTACCATCTTTTGAAAATTTGTATCCTAAATAGGTTACTTCATCTAAGCCTAATTTTGACTTTTTTAAATTAAATTTTATGTTATGTTCTCTAGCTATTTGAAAAACTTTTTCTAGTGTTTTATCATGTTCTTCTACTGTTTTACCATGAATTAAAAAATCATCAATGTACAATTCTACGTTATCAATTTGAAATATTTCTCCTAAATATTCTTGAAAAACTTCACTTGCCGTTTTTATTCCAAATGGCATTCGATTGAATTTAAATCTGCCGTATGGTGTACCAAACGCACATAATTTACTTGAATTTTCATCTAAGCATATATTCCAGAAACCACTTGTGGCATCAAGTATACTAAATTTCTGTGAACCTTCTAAATTATTAGTAATTTCATCCATATTGGGTAATTTAAATTTTCGTGACTTTATAGCCCGATTCAGATCTTTGGGATCCAGACAAACTCTTAATTTACCATCTGCTTTTTTTAACTAACACGCAAGAGTTTAACCATTCAGTGCTTTCAGTGACTCGTTCAATGATTTTATCTTTTTCTAATTTCTCTAGTGTGCATTTGAATTCATTTTCTAACTTAAATAGGACATGTCTGATGGGATTAATTACAGGTGTGGTACCTTCTTCAATTTCAATGTGATTAGGTTTACCTATTTTACTTATTATTTATTGGAAAATGTGTTTATATTTATTGATTAAATTAGAGTAATTATTTTCTTTTGCCGTTTCATTTATCATATTTAATTGAATTGTCTTATCAAATTTAATTATGCCTAGCTTATTTGATGTATCTAGACTTAAAATGCAATTATTTGTCTCACATATGTAAAATTCTACTTGTTTTAAAACAATATTCCTAAATTTAATATCTAGCTTACATTTGCCCATTATCGGTATTTTTTCATTTGTGTATGTTAATAGAATATCATTCGTATTTTCAATGTTATTTAAATTATAATTTATGGAACTTACATTAGCGTTAGCACCTATGTCTATTTTAAAGTTAATGATTGAATTGTTAATTTTTATATTTGCAATGCAGTTGTTGACTTTATTTATTTCATTTATGCTATTAATTTCTAACTGAGGCTCATTGCTTTCATTCCGATGATCAATTTCATGAATCCTTTTATTTTTACAAACATTTGAAAAATGATTTAATTTTTTGCAATTATTGCATGTTTTGCCATATGCAGGACATTTATTAATTTGAAAATGATCACCATTTTTTAAACACTATAATGTTGTCAGATGAATGTAAGTTCACAAATTGTGGACTTTTCAATAGAAAAAATGAACATATCTGGTCAACAGTCAATCCACGAACAAATACCGAAGTTAGAAATTGAGTTAGATTTGGTATTAATGTTTGGGCTGGTTTGTTGGGAGATAGAATTATAGGACCATTCCTCTCAGGAAAACCTCAATGCGGAGAGATATTTGACGGAGGAATTAGAAGAATTTATCGTGGAAATACCTGTTCTATATGCTACCCAACATACGTGGACATCGGGTTGCCTACTTGATATATGAACATGTGTGATCGAGATTAATAAAGACAGTCTACACTCAACCTCGTCTGAGTAAACACCTACCAAGAAACATATAACATGGCGCAATCGAATGGATACTGAAAATGAGGCGTAATTAAATAAATAAAGCAAAAGAGTGAAAAATACAGACCCAGAATAAAAGTACAGGTAAAGACCGACACAAATAAGGCAATAAAGTAAATAAATGTCAACAAATAAAATGGATGGAAAAGGATTGAACGCGCTAAAGCTAACCGGAAACATGGACGAGAACTGGAAAGCATGGAAACAGAAGTTTGAAATTTACTCTACAGCGATCGAATTGGACAAGAAGGATGAAAAAATACAATGTGCCCAATTACTACATCACCTGGGAGAAGAGGCAATAAAAATTTTCAACACATTTCAATTCTTGGACACGGAAGTGAATAAAATAGCAGCAGTTAAGAAAAAATTCGATGATTATTTTATACCGAAGAAAAATTTGGTATACGAAAGGTACAAATTCTTCACCGCAAGACAAAATAATGCAACAATAGAAGAATTCGTACGTGACGTGAAAAACCAGGCACAACAAAGTGAATTAGGAGGATTGGCAACAGAACTCACGACGACAATGGTGATTATCGGAATTGGAGACGCAGCCATAAGGGAGAAGCTATTACAAATCGAAAACGTAACACTGGAAAAAGTCGGGGAATACTGCATCGTAACGGAACACTCAAGACAACAATTGAAGATAAGGACAACGAGCAAGGACAACGAGAGACATCTGGCAAACGTGGCAGGGGTCGAGATGGTCCAAAGGAACCACATTGGGAGATACAAGACATCGTCAGCTGATTCTGCAACCTCCGCAGCTAAATGGAAAAATCGAAATTCAAGAGATAAGTATGTAATAAACTGTAAAAGATGTGGTAAAAATCATGATATTAATAAATGTCCTGCATATGGCAAAACATGCAATAATTGCAAAAAATTAAATCATTTTTCAAATGTTTGTAAAAATAAAAGGATTCATGAAATTGATCATCGGAATGAAAACAATGAGCCTCAGTTAGAAATTAGTAGCATAAATGAAATAAATAAAGTCAACAACTGCATTGCAAATATAAAAATTAACAATTCAATAATTAAATTTAAAATAGACACAGGTGCTAACGCTAATGTAATACTGCGTAAATATTTAAGTTCCATAAATTACAATTTAAATAACATTGAAAATATGAAGGATATTCTATTAACATACACAAATGAAAAAATACCGATAATGGGCAAATGTAAGCTAGATATTAAATTTAGGAAAATTGTTTTAAAACAAGTAGAATTTTAGATATGTGAGACAAATAAATGCATTTTAAGTCTAGATACATCAAATAAGCTAGGCATAATTAAATTTGATAAGACAATTCAATTAAATATGATAAATGAAAAGGCAAAAGAAAATAATTACTCTAATTTAATCAATAAATATAAAGACATTTTCCAAGGAATAGGTAAAATAGGTAAACCTAATCACATTGAAATTGAAGAAGGTACCACACCTCTAATTAATCCCATCAGAAATGTTCCATTTAAGTTAGAAAATGAATTCAAATGCACACTGGAGAAATTAGAAAAAGATAAAATCATTGAACGAGTTACTGAAAGCACTGAATGGTCAAACTCTTACGTTTTAGTTAAAAAAGCAGATGGTAAATTAAGAGTTTGTCTGGATCCCAAAGATCTGAATCGGGCTATAAAGTCACGAAAATTTAAATTACCCAATATGGATGAAATTACTAATAATTTAGAAGGTTCACAGAAATTTAGTATACTTGATGCCACAAGTGGTTTCTGGAATATATGCTTAGATGAAAATTCAAGTAAATTATGTGCGTTTGGTACACCATACGGCAGATTTAAATTCAATCGAATGCCATTTGGAATAAAAACGGCAAGTGAAGTTTTTCAAGAATATTTAGGAGAAATATTTCAAATTGATAACGTAGAATTGTACATTGATGATTTTTTAATTCATGGTAAAACAGTAGAAGAACATGATAAAACACTAGAAAAAGTTTTTCAAATAGCTAGAGAACATAACATAAAATTTAATTTAAAAAAGTCAAAATTAGGCTTAGATGAAGTAACCTATTTAGGATACAAATTTTCAAAAGATGGTACCAGTATAGATGAAGAAAAAGTTAAAGCGGTAACCAACATGCCCACACCAAAATGTAAAAAAGACATACAAAGGTTTCTAGGATTCATAACCTATGTTGGTAAATTCATAGAAAACTTATCAGAAAAAACTAAACCCCTTAGAGATTTAATAAAAGAAGAAAACATTTTTGATTGGAATACTCCACAAGAAAAAAGTTTCAATGAATTAAAATCAATAGTAATTAAAAGTCCAGCACTTCAATATTATGATAATAACAAACAAGTAACAGTATCAGTAGATGCATCAAATTATGGTCTAGGAGCAGTCTTACTCCAAGATAACAAACCATGTGCATATGCCTCAAAGGCACTAACTGAAACACAACAAAAATATGCTCAAATTGAAAGAGCTTCTTGCAATATGCTTTGGTCTAGAGAAATTTTATCAGTATGTATTTGGTAAACCTGTAACAGTAGAAACAGATCACAAACCATTGATAAGTATTTTCAAAAAACCAATAAATTCATGTCCAGCAAGATTGCAGAGAATGATGTTATCACTACAAAAATATCAAATAAATTTAGTTTTTAAACCAGGTAAAGACCTAATAATTGCTGACACTTGATCACGAGCTAATTTAAATGAAACATATAAAGAATCTTATGATATAGAAAGTTATGTGTGTATGGTTGAAAAAAATTTCTCAATCTCGGATGAAAAACTAAAAGAATTACAATACGCTACAAAAATTGATGAGGACTTGAAAATAATAAGACACCATATTACAAATGGTTGGCCTCAGTCAATTAATAAAATAGCACCAAAATTGAAATCATATTTCAAATTAAAATCAGTAATTACAATAGGCACAAATGACTTATTATATATGAACGATAGAATAATAATTCCCATTTCTCAAAGAAACTTAATTTTAAATAAGATTCACACAGGTCACTTAGGCACAACAAAATCAATACTAAAAGCTCAAAACACTGTTTATTGGCCAAATATTAACCTGGATATTGAGAATTTTGTAAATAAATGCGAATTATGCAACAAATATGCAAATTCTAACAAAAAGGAAACCATGACTATAGAACAACTCATAAAACAACCATGGCACAAAGTAGGAATTGATATTTATGAGATAAACAAACAAAGTTTCTTAATAATAGTCGATTGTTATTCAAAATTCCCTGAAGTTATAAGCCTACATAATAATCTAACGGCTAGTAACATAATAAACAAATTAAAATCTGTTTTTGCAAGGCATTGAATACCTCAAATAGTAGTATCTGATAATGCTGCACAATTTAATAGTAGAGAGTATAATGATTTTGCAAAATTGTGGGATTTTCAAGTTAAACTGGCTTCACCACATCACCAACAATCAAATGGCTTAGCAGAAAGAACAATACAAACTATTAAAAAGATAATCAAAAAATCAATTGAAGGAGAAGAAGATATATATTTAAGTTTATTAGCTCATCGTAACACACCAATTTATAATTCATCTTTTGCACCTTCTCAAATACTATTGTCAAGACGACTAAGAGATAACTTACCGATTCAAAATTAAAAACTCAATTCAAAATTAGTAGATAAAAATAAGTTAAATAATATGGTTGAAAATCAACAAGTAAAATCAAAACATTATTATGATAAAAAAAGGAACAAAAGATAGACCTGACTTTAAAATAAATGACAAAATCTGGTATCAAGAAATGCCAAAAAGCAATTGGAAAACAGGTCAAGTAGTAGAAAAGATAGGAATTAGATCATACAAAATTGTAAAAGAGGATGGAAGATTTCTAATTCGAAACAAAACATATTTAAAGAAATATGTTGGTGCAAATCTTCCATATTCTTATAATAAATATGTACATGTACCTAATGATAATGTCAACAATGCATGTAATTCAAATGTTGTAAATAACACAAATCCTGTACCTGTATCACCCAATTTAAATATACAAACAAGAGTCCGACATCCCCCCAAAAGATTTCATGACTATGTACTGTAATAATTTATTGTTATTTATATTAATAAAGGGAGATGTTATATATGCTACCCAACATACGTGGACATCGGGTTGCCTACTTGATATATGAACATGTGTGATCGATATTAATAAAGACAGTCTACACTCAACCTCGTCTGAGTAAACACCTACCAAGAAACATATAACAATACCACTCCGTCGACTAAATTTAATATGGTTGCAGCAAGACGAGGCTCCTCCACATCATTTTAGGGCAGTTAGTGAGTATCAAAATGAGCAATTTCATAAAAGGTGGAAAGGTAACCGTGGACCTATCGAATAGCCAACTAGGTCGCCAGACTTATAGCCATTAGATTTTTTTTTTGTGGGGCATGTTAAAAAATAAAGTTTATCGCAGAGTGCCAAATAATATTGATGAACTTCGGGCAAACATTTCAGAAAGTTTTATGAGTGTAAGGCAGCGTGATATACAACAAGCAGTAAATAATATTGGACGCAGAGCAGCCCTTTGCATCAGAGAGAATGGCAATATATTTGAACATTTTGATAAAATTATTATTCATTATTATAACACCTAAAATTCGTATTCAATTGTTAAATTCTATTTAGTAATAATATTAGTATTAAATGTACTGTAAATGTAAATGTATGTATTTCTTGTTAAAAACTTAGTGTTGCATAAGATGCAATTTAACGTTTATAATAATGTTTCTGATTTCAAACTGTTTTCATGGCACTCTAGTTTATATATTTATTTTTTAAATCCAGTTTAGTGCTAATTGAAGATTTTGATTTATTTTCATAGTAAAACGTTATTAAAACCTCAAGTGTTGCACATCATTGTAACAGTATAAACGAGTATAACTCAAAATAAAAATAAAAATTGTAGGTCCGTATTTAAAAATTTAAACTTGATGACAGTTGCACTAACACGAAACGTCTGATCCAAAATCTAATATTTCCATGTTGTAGATGAGAAAAAGTGGCAATGAAGATGTATTTATATTTTTTTAATATCTCTTCAAGTATCGACAGGAAAAAATAAATAAGATTTTGCAAAATTTCAATTTTTCAATAAAATCTCAGCAAGCATTGAATTTTTTTTAATTATCTTTATTTAATATTGTTTCCCATATGATTACGCAACTTTGCCTCTATTTAACCGACTTCGTATCTCTTACCGTTTCCGATATCCCCATAGTGGTAATCGAAATTGAATAACCCTGTATATTATTACAGTTCTGGCTTTACCGTTTAATTTGAAACATATTTTGTAGAGATGTATGTACACCTATCTTTTTTACTCTCTGAAATAAAAATTAAATTACAAGCCAAAAGTTTGCAAGACAAATATAAAATATTACTTGAATTATAAGCATTTATGTAACGTGCAGTTAGAGAAATTAAATGTATTCAATTGCATTTAAGAATGAATTGCAGTTAAATAAATGCAGTCACAAATAAATATTACAAATTATGAGAATTTGTACAAAACCTGGGTTTGGAATATTACAGTATCTACATTAAATTAGTATTAAATAAATATATTATGCACACATTTGTTGCAGTTAATAATACATTTTTTGTAGCAAATTGTCATGCCAATTTCTCTATGAGATAAAAAGCACATCATTCCATAAAAAAATGAAATGCGCTTACTTTAAGTAGGCACTTAACAAATTACATTTTTGAATGACTAATTGTTAAAATTTGCAGCTGCAACATATATCATGTACAATTCGAGATACATTTTCCGGTTGTTTCCAATGAAACAAATAAACAATCAATATGAACATTCTTTTCAACATGTCCGGTTTACAATATAAGAAGCCTATTTATAATTATAAACAATGTAATTTAAATTGGAAGTTAGTTTTGGAAGATAATTGGAAAGTTAGTTTTTAATTTATCGCGTGTGTAATTTAAATGGCACTTCTTTAATTTTACACATGAAGATTTTGTTGAATAAATGTAAAACGGAGTTCCATAGATATGCCCTATATGCGGTATATCTTTATACACGGCTAACTATTTCATAAAATTCAGTCGAAATCGCTAGTTTCATCTTAAGTTAGTTTGGTTGCCTACCCAATTTGATCAGTTTGAAATTTCTCAAATGCCAAGTGAAATATGTAAATAATTATTTAGAAATTATGAAGAATGTATAAATTAACCACCAATAAATCCAAACAATTGCTAGGGAAACATATGGCTGCGTATCTCATCAAACTCTGATCATGCGAAAAGTAGTTCCTGCCTTGCTTAACAGATGGCTAAAATTAGGGTAGAATCCAATCCCCAATAACGTAACGAGATAATAATAATAATACTGTTATAACTGCAATTTAAAAATAAGTAAATATATTTTATTGTCGATACATAATTATGAAATAAATAAAAGATTCAGGTTTAGCTGTGTCCTTCGATAAATTCCAGTACCACGCATACTTGTTGTCTGGAGGACGCGAACCAATGCCATGGTAGCATCAGCGGACGATTTGGTTTTTGCCAATGCATTGCCTCAATTTGAAGATCCCCAATTGTCAAATGTTCCGATAATGCAATGACGTGATTATGAATCCAGACTATCAGTATCACGAACTTGCCAGACAACGCGTACAAACTGGAATCGACTATCCACTGAATCCGACCTCCATGGTAGCTGGATTACAGGAGTGCGCCACACTCCCAGTCTGCTTACCATCCCATGATCGATCAATTTAAAGAGCCGAGACTGCGCAATAACACTTCTTTAATTTTACAAATGAAAATTTTGTTGAATAAATAGTAAAACGGCGTTCCATTAAGACGATATGATTTTCTGCATTCTTCATTTTAGTGAACCATCCCATTTTTAGTAGGGTCACTAAAATTTTCTAAGATTTGTATGCATTTTTAAGCGCTTATTTTGTAATTTTTTATGCTTATAAATCCGGGCTTAGCGGATTTATAAGCATAAAAAATTACAAAATAAGCGCTTAAAAATGCATACAAATCTTAGAAAATAAGCATATAAAATAGCATAAAGGTTAGAATAAGCAGAAAAAGCATGAAAAGGCTTTTTTATTTTTTATGAAAATACAGAGAAACAAAACAAAACATAATTTTATTAACAAGAATGCACTATAAATAGATAAAAGTAATATATTAATAACATAGGTTTTGGTGATTAATATTAATAATAATAATAATTAATAACAAATAATGATTACTGCTCATTTTTAAATGAACTAATAATTAAATGTTTTTCTAAATTTTCAACGGAATATCCCATTCTCCTATCACTGAGCACATTTTTTAAGTGTGAAAAGCTTCTCTCCACATCCACACTTGTAATCGGTGCATATTTAAATTTGGGAACAATTGTAATATTTATCAGCAAATTTTCCACGAATTCTCCTTTTAAAACTGTTGATATTTTTTGTAACTCGCCAAACCCTTCATTTTTGACAAAACTGCATCACATTTTTTTTAATAATCTCTCCTTAGATCCCTATACGTTTGAAACGTCGTTCCTAAAATCTTCAACTATTTGAACCGCATCTACCAAAGTTGTGTCCTTGCTTGGAGTTTATCAATCGCTTTGCTTACGAAACTGTAGTTGGTTTTTACGAATGCTAAATTTTGTACAACCCTCCTATCTTTAAGAACTTTGTGGCATTCTTTAATTGCCTCTGACACATTTTCGGGAAACTCTAACACAAGCTCCTTAAATGAATCGAAATGGTCGTCATAATAGCAGGCAGCATCTAGCCACGTACCCTATCTAGTTATAACCGGTGCTGGAGGAAGAGGTACATTTGGCATTCTTTCCCTAAACATTTCAACCCTCAGTGGAGCTTTTAGGAAAATTTTCTTCCCGGTTTTCATCAAATCATTGACCAGGGGAAATTGCAGTCTAATCTTTTCCAGCAACTCGATTTAAACCACGTGCCAAACAGGTGCAATGTATGAATTGCTCATAAAATATTTTTAAATTAGAATATGCCTTCAACATATATGCAGCGGCATCAGAAAGCATCAATAATAATTTATCATTTGGTACGGGGTTTGGCAAAAAAAAAGTGTTAATCCATCAACGGTCAACAAATTTGGCAACGGTATTGCCATTTGTTTTTTTTTCTAACTGCTTGGAACTAATTAAAAATGCATTGGTGGAGTCTTCACTTAATATTCCAATCATTAAATGGGCGATGTACCGACCACATGAATTGGTAGTTTCATTTACACCGAACCATATGTAATTGTTGCCAATTTTCTTTTTTATTTCCTAAATAGTGTGTTTATATATTTGCTCGACATAGTTTTTACAAATGGTTGATTCGGCACTAATATGTCTACCTGTGTATTTTTGTAAAAAAGATTTAAACATAATATTATCTAGTTTTTTTTAACGGAATGTTAGAAGATACCATCGTATTGCATAAATCAAAGTAAAATTCCTTTTCATCCTGTGTAGAAAAACTCGCAAAAGACTCGGAAATAGTTTGCTGGGTACTCAGGGTACTGCTTGCAGATTTGTGTATTTTTTTTAATTTTCCATGTGAACGGTTATTTTGCTATGTTGTATTATGTAAAATGTTTTCTCGCAGTTAATCTACAACATACTGCTTGTACTTAGGCTAATAGCAACACAAAATAGATCTTACCGGTTTGATACAAGCCCTGCAAATTCATTTGCCGTTCTCATATTTTAATTCAAAATGTCCACGTATCCATTCATCGACGGAAGGTTTTACTTTCGGCATTTTATACAATAAAACTTATAAACACGTAATACACACAAGGCACAAGCACAACGCACTGAAGATTGAGATAAATTGGACTGAATTGATAGCACAATTGTCCCAGATGCGTTCTGTGTACGTAAAAATAGGGTAATCCCCGAAATAATCAAGCTTTGTTTACCAAATATCACGTACGCACGCTCGCTTTGTTGATGATTTAGTGATAACCAAGCACTCTAGACGTAACGTAGTAATATTAATACTGAATTCTCATTACAATAATGTGCAATAAAATATATTCCTTGCTAATATATATAATATGCTATAACATTGACAAAGAAGCAAATTAGCACAAAAAATAAGGAAATATGCACAATAAATGCATTAAAGCAATTATAAGCTTAAAAACTGAAAATATGCATAAAAGCACAAAACAAAAATTGTCATGTTACTTCACTTGCTGAAATTCGTATAGATACGAGGTTATTTTGATCTGCTATTAAAACTGATGTATAGCTGTTATATATCTGGGAGTGGATCTAGGAATCGACTGAACAACACAACTGCCCTGTGTATACTGTCTTTATTAAACTTCTATGCGTGGTCGTTGCGGTAGGTTAGACAACCTTCTTTACCTCTAAGGCACATACATTACATACATTACATCTATATTACATACATCTATTACAATAGCATAATACCTAGAAATCCGCGCCTTGATTATTACATTCTTTTGTAGGAATCCAGGATGTTTCTAATTCCATATTTGATATTTCATTGCATCGCTCTGGGATTTCTATTCGTTGTATTTGGAATTTTAAGATATGAACATCGATCTTCAACAACGCTATACTTACTTCTGGGTATGTACCTATTTAATGTAATGGAATGTATAACTAACTTTTCTGTTTTAAGTACTCTTTTTGTGTATGTGGTTATATGTACTTAAACTATACCGAATCATGGGCCTGCATAGCCCTAACGTCCCTATACCTCTTACGTCTACCGATACAGTTGTACATATTGAACAAAGACCGTGCCACTGTGAAAATAATGCAGTCGACGCAGTTTAAACAGGCCTAAACAAGTTCTCATCGGGGCCGCCACCGGCGAAATCTACTTGATATAGACTGAACTTTCCGGGCTGACTGATAGATGGCAACATTGCCGCGGTGTTGCGCAGCGTCGGGAGGATCTGTGGGTCGGTCCTTCGGTTCAGTCCTATAAATAAGCCCGTGCCAACAACATCTGCGGATGGTCCCTGGCCCCTCTGGATGCCTCGCGGTATCCAGTTGACTCCCGTATTCAGTGCCTCACCTTGACGCGGTACTGGAGCTCGTGCGACAACATGCAGCATGAAGCAGTTAATCGATGGCTGGTAGTCGCGTTGGCAGTTGTTAATCGATTTGCAATTTCATACGACGCACGTTCTATATCGATACCTGTTGCATTCCGATTGTGCGAAACCTACTCGCGCCTCCTGCATAGTAGCCTGTACGTGTTGTCGCATACTAACGAGAGCACGAGAGTCCCCAGGCTATAAATATGGTATTTTAACTTGTGTTTTTCTGTTTTCCCTGATTTTCGTGATCCACCCACCCTTTCTACGCCGAGCTACCCGGTCTCATCAAAGATGGATCAATGAGTAATGTTATGCCAACTTAAATTACTAAATGAAGGTTTAATGCTAAGGACCTACTTATTAGTATCAGTAAGATTCTAATCATTTAATTACACTAATATTAGCATGTACACTAGCACTGTGCTCTGTTTTTCACAATATTAAACTAACTCGAACGGTTTGGTCCGCTGTAGTCTTCTGGTTAAATTTGTGTTATCGAGGAGCTGGATGGCTTGACGCTGACGTGTTGAAGAAATCGCTGTTCGTGACTCTTGGAAAATTTGTTAATTGCCTCATTAACAGTGTCCATTTCCAAGTCCCTGTGGAGGTCACTGTTCCGGAAATGCCAAGGTGCATTGACAATACTCTTTAGTACGTTGTTTTGGTATCGCTGCATTATTTCTAAATGGCTCTTTTTGGCCTAACCCCCACAGCTGGATGCCATATGTCCATACGGGCTTAAGAATTTGTTTATACAGAAGTATTTTATTATAGATTGACAGAGTGGAATTTCGACCAAGCAGCCAATGCATTTTTCGAAATTTGATATCCAATTCTTCTTTTTTTTGACATGAGTTCTCCAGCGTAGCTTAGTAATACCCAAATATTTTCCTGTATCAACGTAGGGTTGATACAGGGATATACAGGGATATACGTACCTGGATATTATTCATACTAACAGGGATACGTTGATTTCTATTATTTGTAAAATTGACATAAACCGATTTAGTCTCATTCAAATTGTTTCGCCATTACTTAGTCCAGTTGTTAATTTTATTAATTGAGGTTTTCAGATTTAGTGCTGCTTCTTCGTGATCTTTGCCTACAGCCATTTTAGTAGTGTCGTCGGCAAAAGTGGCTATCGTATTATGGTTTAATGCAGGTTGTTATATATCTGGGAATGGATCTAGGAATCGACTGAACATCACATCTGCCATGTGTATACTGTCTTTATTAAAACTTCTATGCGTGGTTGTTGCTGTAGGTTAGACAACCTTCTTTACCTCTAAGGCACATACATTACATACATTACATCTATATTACAGACATCCATTACATCTCCCTTATTACGTTACATAGTCATAGTCTTTTTGGTTTTCTAGTTACTCTTTTACAGTTCACTCTTTTTACAATGTTATCATCTATAATGTTATCATTTACAATACAATCATCTGTAATGTTGTCATTTACAATATTATCATCTGTAATGTTGTCATTTACAATATTATTATATACAAAATTTGAACGTTGTATCACTTCGTTTGAACCTTTGAAGTTTTTAATGTAAACACTATTTCTTATTATACATCTTCCATCCTCTTTTTCTATTTCGTAAGTTCTTTCTCTTATTTTATTCTTAATTTTTCCTAGTTTCCAAGTGCTTTTAGGCTTTTCTTGGAACCAAACTTGCATTCCATTTCTAAGTTCAACGTTTGAACGTACACCTGATTTGTCATAATACATTTTTGATTTGATTTGTCTTGTGTCAATTTGGTTCTTTAGTTTTGTCTTATTTATAATATGAGAATTTAGTTGGTTTTCATTAATGGGTAAGTTGTCTCTTTAAGTATCGTGACATTAATATCTGAGATGGTGTGTAGGTATCATAGACAGGGGTGTTACGGTAACTTAATAAAGCTAAGTATATGTCTTATTTTCTAATGTATTTTCAATTAATTTCTTAATGGTTTGAATTAATTTATATAATTATTAATTAATTTTATATGTAATTAATTTTATATGATTAATTTTATAATTATTAAGGGGAGATTAATAGTTAAATTATTAGGAAAAATTTATATAAGGTTAATTTTATAAGATCTTTCTGTAAAACCGTTGGATTGTTGGTGATGTGGGGATGATTTAGTTATTTGAAAATTCCATTCTTTGGAAAATGTTTCATATTCTTCACTGATGAATTGTCTTCCACTATCTGATACAACAATTTTGGGTATTCCATGTCTAGCAAATATGAATTTTAATTTGTTGATTACATTTTCGGAAGTTAGATTTTTGTTCAACGTCATGATTTCGGGATATTTTGAGTAGTAATCCACTGCAATAAGGAATCTTTCACCTTGTATTTCAAATAAGTCAATTCCAATTTTTTGCCATGGTTTTTTAATTATTTAATGATTTACCATAGGCTCTCTTCTATTCGAGTTTGAATATTTATTACATACGTAACATCTATTAATTACATTTTCTATATGTGTTATCATATTAGGCCAATATATTGCAAATTTTGCTCTCGATATGCATTTATGTATACCTAAATGACCTGTGTCTTCATGGACTTTGTTTCTCCATGATTTTGGTATAATGACTCTTATATGATTTATATATATTAAGTTATTGCTTCCCATTGTTATTTCTGACTTTAATTTGTAAAATGGATTCAAACGTACTGTCATTATATTTATGCTCTTTGGCCATCCATCCTTAATAAAGGTTTTTATCATTTTTAATTCTTCATCATCTTCAATTGCTTTTATCAATTGTTTTAACCTGTCCTCTTTAATTGTTAAATTTTTTTCGATTAGGCATACTTGAGCGTTTAATTCTAAATTATCTTCGAATACTTTATTTACTGTTGCTCGTGATAATGTATCAGCTATTATTAGATATTTGCCTGGTTTGTAAACTAAATTTATTTTATATTTTTGTAATGTCAAATGCATCCTTTGTAATCTAGCTGGGCATGAGTTTAATGATTTTTTGAATATGGAAATTAATGGTTTGTGATCGGTTTCAACTGTAAACTCTCTTCCATAAACATATTGATAGAACTTTTGTACGCCAAAACATATTGCTAATAGTTCCTTCTCTATTTGAGCATATCTTTGCTGAGTTTCTGTCATAGCTCTAGAAGCATATGCACATGGTTTTTCATTTTGCACAAGTGCTGCTCCTAAGCCTGAGCTAGATGCATCAACTGATATTGATATTTGCTCTCTTGGAATAAAATACTTTAAAATTGGTTCTTGTGAAATTATCGTTTTTAATTCGTTAAATGCTTTTTCTTGAGGGTGTTCCCATGAAAATATATTGTTATCTTTAATTAAATCCCTTAATGGTTGAGTAATTTCTAATAAGTTTGGAATAAATTTTCCTACATAAGTTATGAAACCTAGGAATCTTTGGACATCTTTTTTATTAATTGGTTTGGGCATTCCTACGATGGCTTCAATTTTATCTTCATCCATTGATATACCTTTATTATATATGTCCTAAATACTTAACTTCATCTAGACCAAATTTACATTTGTTTCTATTAAATTTTACATTTTTTTCTCCAGCTATCTTAAATACTTCTTCCAATATTTTGTCATGATCTTCTTTAGTCTCGGCATGAATTAAAATATCATCGACATAGATTACTACACCTTTTATATGAAAAATTTCTTGAAAAGTTTCTTGGAATACTTCACTAGCAGTTTTAATACCAAATGGTAGTCTATTGAATTTGTATCTACCACGAGGGGTTGCAAAAGTGCATAACTTACTAGACTTTTCATCTAATGGAATGTTCCAAAATCCACTAGCTGCATCTAATATTGTGAATATTTTTGAACCATTCAAATTTCTTGTTATTTCGTCCATGTTTGGTATTTTGTATTTTCTATCTATTATAACTTCATTTAAATCTCTTGGATCTAAGCAAATTCGTAGAGAACCATCTTATTTTCTAACTAGTACATATGATTTTATCCATTCTGAGCTGCCTTGAACTTTTTCTATTATTTTTAATTTTTCTAAATTTTCTAAACATTTTTTAAATTGATCTTGTATAGCAAAAGGTACATTTTTTATTGGATTTACTACTGGTTTTGCATGTTTTTGTATTTCAATGTGATATGGCTTACTTGTTTTACCTATACCTTCAAATACATCTTTATATCTATTGGTTAATTCTTCATAATTTTTAATTTGGTTTTTATTTACTGTATTAATGAATTTAATATCCTCATCATTTTTTATGTTTACTATTCCTAAATGAGTACATGTTTTTAAACCTAAGATTGACCCATTATTACTTTTGTCTACAAAGAATTCAGTTTTCTTGAAACAATTTCCATTATAGTATAAATCTAGATAACATTTTCCCAATATAGGAATTTTATCTCCAGTAAATGTGACTAAGTTTTCCTTAATGTTCTCAATATTTTTTAAATTAAATTTACACGCTTTTAAGTCAAAGTAGGAAATTATATTGACACTTGCTCCCGTATCTATTTTAAATTTAGCCTTTACATCTGCATCTTCACCTATACTCAACTCTATAATGCAATGATTAAAATTGTTGAGGTTTTTGTTTCCATTATTAATTGTGTCTATACTCAAGTGATCATTACAATTATCCGATTGATTCACTTGCTTTACAGATTTATTCCTACATTTATTTGCAAAGTGATTGTCCTTTTTACATTTTAAACATTTTTTACCGTATGCTGGACATTTATTTATCGGATGTGATTTACCACATCTTGAACAGTCTTTAATTTCTCTTTGTACCTGATTGTAATTTCTATTTTCGTTCGATCTTGAAGAGTCTTCTCGGAATTTTTATGTTGTTTTCTTCTGATTTCTTACTTGATCCACTTCTTTGTAATTTCTTGTCTGGTCTCCACTCGTTGATTGTTTCATATCCTGAAGCTGCTGTCTGGATGTTTCGGTTAACACACATGTCTCGATTGCTTTTTCCAGGGTGTACTCTTGATGTTGTAGAAGTTGCTCTCGAACCTTCTCATCTTTTATCCCAATGATTAGCATCGTTTTTATTAATTCCGTTTTAAAATTTTCAGGGAATTCGCATTGTTTTGCTTGGTTTTTTAATGACGTGACATACTGTTCTGTGCTTTTCTCATTTTGGCGGGACGTGAAGAATTTATATCTCTCGTAGGTTAGGTTCTTTTTTGGAATGAAATAGTCATTAAATTTCTTCTTTAGTACAGTAATTTTGTCCTTATCATCGTCACTAAATGTGAAGCTATTGTAGATTGCAAAGGCTTCATCGCCCATTAAATGCAGTAAATGTGCACATTGCGGTTTTTTCTGGTTTTGAGTCTAATTCTACAGCGGCGGAGTATATTTCATAGCTCTGCTTCCATTGTCTCCAATTCTCACTGAGATTGCCGTTTAATTTAATTGGTTGGATTCATCTGCTTTCCATTTTCACGTCTTCATTTTATTTCTCCTTTTAATGTCCGTTAAGCTGCGCCATGTTATATATCTAGGAGTGGATCTAAGAATCGACTGAACCACACAACTGCCATGTGTATTCTATCTTTATTAAACTTCTATGCGTGGTAGTTGCGGTAGGTTAGACAACCTTCTTTACCTCTAAGGCACATACATTAGTTACATTACATCATTACATCTATATTACATACATCTATTACAATCTGTCTAATTAATAACTGCATTGAACATAAAATTAAATATTGCCACATTACCTAAAGTGTCTCTCGCATTAGTTCGATGGCATGCAGTCTAATTTCATTATTAATGTAAATGTGTACGTTGTAAATTACTAAACAGAGAACAACTTAATATTTGTTTTGAGACCCATTTGTAGAATTGCTTCTTGTCGGCCTTGTCACCCTATTGGACAGTTGGAAAGTGATAGTTTCATACTGAACGTGAATTTTAAACGTTTAAGTTGTGATATAATGATATAATATAAGAAACATGGCAAATTCGGTATCTGAAAAGACCCTACTCGCTTGCTACTTTGCGACATGTCAGTCACTCATAACCTATTGCCTGCTAGCATGGGGCCACTCCACAAGTAGGCACAGAATATTTAGCCTACAGAGAAGGGCCGTCAGGGTGATAGCCGGCCTGCAGTACAAAGAAGACTGCAAGACCACATTTAAAAAGTTAAAAGTTCTTACATTGCCATGTCTCTTTGTATTAGATTGTGTACTCTACCTAAAAAAGCATATTCATCAGTATGATTATTACAGAGACGTGCATTCGCACGATACAAGGGCTAAAAATTGCATCTATCCGCGTACTCACAATATTGTACGTACGAAAAACAGCACGAACTATTATGCCATACGTTTTTACAATGCGCTGCCTGATCAAATGCGTGATCTAAATTACAGAGAGCTAAAAAAAGCCTTAAAAAAGTTCCTAATTGATAAAAGTTTCTATACGTGGGACGAATATCTAAATGAAGCCGGAAATTGCCCAATATAAAATGCGCGGATGGATCTGTGCATTTGGACGCGTCGCCTCTAAGAACTGAGCGTGCTCTTTTTTTTTAGTGTTTGTGTGAAATGTTATTATATATGTTTTCTCTCACTGGAGTGTTTGACCAGTGTTTTTATATGTAAACTGACGTATGTAAGCCTTTTGGCGTTAGCTCTAAATAAATACAAATAAATACAAATACAAATACTGAAAACATCTACTAGTTCATTTTGCAGAGCAATGGATTTAATACTCGGACCAGAAGTAAGGGAATTTACGATAAACTACATCGACGACATTCTTGTGGTGTCAAAAGATTTCGTAAGCCACATTAGAAATTTAGACGCCGTCCTGAGGAAATTATCCATGGCGAATCTTACCATAAATTTAGAAAAAACGAATTTTGCGCAAAAAGAAGTAAAATTCTTAGGATATATTATTACCCCCCAAGGAATAAGTACAGATCCAGAAAAACAGAAAAACAGATCATACGCTTATTTCCGACCCCACAGAATTTAAAACAATTGAGGGTCTTGTAACGGGCATGTTTTGACTCAAGTCGTTTAAGACAAACGCTGTTTTAATTTTTAATTGCGTTCACGGACCGTAAACGTAGGCAACCGCCACGCACACGTTTTTTTAAACGTCGACGCGTTTCCGGTATGCGTATAATTGTAATGCAGCCGCGAGGCGCTGAGATGAAGGCAGAAGGTAGTCGACTCGCTTGGAGTGCAAAAGTGTCAAGAGGTACACCGTTTTTCTTCAGGCTTATCGCCAACCGGTTTCCGGGATTTAAAATGTGTCCTCCATTAACCGCCCTATGAGGGATTGACGACACCGGCACAAGGCGAGGGAGAGCAGTAATCGACTATACACGCTCGAACACCAGAGTAAGTGATTAAAACCGACACCATTTTTGTAAAGACACGTGCCCGGCCATTATTAATACGGCCATATGCTTTACAGGCGTTTTTTGGGTAGGGGCTGAAGCAACCCAGCCAGTCAGATTCTCGGCTAGAGGCGACGACCACCCTGCCAGAGTTTTTCTGAATACCGCAGATTAGCGACGGCATCCCCACGATTGCCGGCCGCAAGAGCCCCGAGAGCCGAGCCCCGAACCGGCAGCGAAGGCGCCGCGAGGAACCGCAGGCCAGATCTATAACTTTTTTTTTGTTCTCGTTTACTATCTTTAATTTTCGCTTTTAATGATATATCGCTTTTCTTTTGTGTAAATTTGCGTTGTGTTTCGTGTCGTACGTGTTTTGCGTTTTTGTAAGGAAAAAGTGGCTGCGATAACAGCCCTTTGCATCGCGCGAAAGCGTTGCGCGAAATTCGGCCGAATTTCGGTAATGCGCCGTGATAGATCTGCGAGCGGAGGCATTTTCTTTCAGGGAGCGCGGACACGGTGTCCAGTGTCTTTGTGTTGTTGAATAAACGCAGATAGTTAAAACCACAAAATTCACACCTGTTATTTTTTGTTCCCCCACGTTTTCTCAATCGGACATTCTTTTCAATTTAACTTCCTTTTTCTCATTGCGAAATTTAAATCTGGTGGTGTGGGCGCCAGATGGTCAGCCGTTGCGACAGTTCGTAATTTCTGAACTTCGCTGACTGTCTGCCGCCAACCCACGCAGATATGTGACGAAGTAGTAGCGAGGTTAAAATTACGTGGAGCCTTTTTTTACCCCCCACCCCCCTCTCCGACACCGAGAGCCTGGCCCTCGTCGCTGCTTCGAAGGGACCCTCCACTCGCTCCGCTGCCTAACGCGTTGATAGCCCTTCAGGCACGTCACAGTCTTCCTTGGATTATGAAACTTTTATCGAAGGTTTGCCATAAACTATAGTGATAACACCAGAAGGTTGACTCAATTATTAAGGAATATGCTAAATAGAATTGGGTAGCGAATGAAGAAAAAGCCTTCAGTAACATCAAGGACCTGTTCATAGAAACAACTTTATTACATACACCTATGTATGATGGATGACGGAGATGAGGCCCCTATAAGCTTTATAAGCAGATCATTAAAAGGGAGCGAACACGCTTATACTACAACCGAAAAAGAATTATTAGCCATAATATTTGCTTTAATTAAATTCCGGACATATATACAGACCTCTAAGATATTCATAAAAAAACGATCATAATGCCCTCAGTTTTATTAATAAATGCAAATTACTCAATGAAAGAATGACCCGATGGGTCTTGCTACTCAGCCAATACAACAAGATTATGCACGTGTAGGGGAGTGACAATAAAGTTGCAGATATATTGTCCAGATACATTCCAGGATTAAAAAATTATGGCGGGTGTACTCATATGCCCATAGTGGCGCTGTTTGAATCTGGATATCATCGAGATATAATCGGTGGTCTGAAAAATATCATCGGAATGCAAGGACAGGATAAAACAATAACAGCACTGAGGGAAATTATCACGAATAACCAAACAGATGGACTTTCCTAAAAATTGATTAATAAAAGCAAATATTACAAGGTTGAGAAGGGGGTACTCCTATATTGCGATGGCATAAATGATAAAAAAATTTATAGCGATTCCCGAAGAACTAATCGAAAATTTTATGTGGTATTAACATGAGGCGCTAGGACATTTCGGACCATCAAAGTTATTTTCTGTACAAAAATAGATATATTATTGGCCAAATATGCAGAAACGCATAATACAAACGCTGGCGTCTTATGACATATGTCGGAAGGCAAAACATCTAAATAGACCCAATGAGGGTACATCCCTTTATTGTAGAAAATATAGGAGACATCGTATGTGGGGATTTGTTCGGACCATTGCCAGCTAGTAGAGGTAATGTAACCTATATTTTTGTACTCATAGATACATTTTCTAAATATGTCTATATCCACTAAAAACAGCTACAGCAAGAACAGTGGCAAAGAAAGTTCTGGATAATTATTGCCGAATTATCAAACCAAAATGCATCATTACTGACCGAGGAACGCAATTTACTTCTAAGGTATGGTATGAGAATTTGTAACGGGTCGGTTTTGATTCCGACGAAAACCGTTTTAATTTTTAATTGCGCTTATGTACCGTCAACGAAGGCAACCGCTACGCACACGTTTTTTTTTTAAACGTCGACGCGCTTCCGGAATGCGTATAATTGTGATTATACTAGCCGACTCTCTTCGAGTGTGAAAGTGTCAGGAGGTACACGGTTTTTTTGGGCTTATCGCCAACCGGTTTTCGGGATTTAAAATGTGTCCTCCAATAATCGCCCTATGAGGGATTGACGACACCGGCACAAGGCGAGGGAGAGCAGCGATAATCGGCTATACACGCTCACGGATCGGCTATACACACCAGAGTAAGTGATTAGAACCAACATCGTTTTTGTAAAGACACGTGTCCGGCCATTATTAATAAGGCCATGTGCTTTACAGACGTTTTTAGGGTAGGGGCTGAAGCAACCCGGCTAGTCAGGTTCTCGGCTAGGGGAGACGACCACCCTGCCAGAGTTTTCTGAAGGCCGCAAATTAGCGGCGGCGTCCCCAGCGATTGCCAGCAGCACGGATTCCTAAGAACCGAGCCACGATCACCGGCAGCGGAGACGCCACGTGGATAAGCAGGCCAGATCTATATATATATATATATTTTTTTTTTCTTTATTGTCTTTAATTTTTTTAATATCGTTTTCTTTAGTGTAAATTTGCGATGCGTGTTTCGTGCCGTACGTGTTTTGCGTTTTTGTAAGAAAAAAATAGCTCCGAGAGCACTTCGCATCGCGCGATAAGCGTTACGCTGAATTCGGTGAATGCGGCGTGATAGATCTACGAGCGGAGGAATTTTCTTTCAGGGTGCGCGGACACGGTGTCCCCTCTTTTTGGGTTTGAAGAAACGCATATTTTTACAACCACAAAACTCACATCTGTAATTTTTTTGTTCCCCACGTTTTCTCAATCGGGCATTCTTTTCAATTTAACTTCCTTTTTCTCATTTCGAGATATAAATCTGGTGGTGTGGGCGTCAGATGGTCAGCCGTTGCGACAGTTCGTAATTTCTGAACTTCGCTGACTGTCTCCCGTCAACCCACGCAGATAGGGTGGAGCCCCCTTTGTGACGAAGTAGTAGCGAGGTTAAAATTACGTGGAGCCTTTTTTTAACCCCCCCCCCCCATTCTTCGACATCGAGAGCCTGGTCCTCGTCTCTGCTTCAAAGGGACCCTCCACTCGCTCCGCGGCCTAACGCGCGAGAGAGAGAAAGAGAGAGAGAAAAGAGAGAGAGAGGGATGTCCATGTCATGTGCGTAAAATTTTAGATGCTAAGCAAACCGAAATAAATTTAAAAAAGCAGCTTCGATCAGCACATAAAACGTCGCATGAAATGAGAACACTAATTAAAATCAGTCTAATACGAGATGTCTTCAAATAACATCTTCCCTACTGATCCCAGAATTGCAAGGGAGAAATATAGTATGTACTTACCAACATTTTCATACAAAAAAAATGACCCAGACCAGAAAACAAAAACACCGCCGGCGATTAACGTGTTACAACATATAACTATAAATAAGGGCTATGACGACCAAACAGTGCAGAATGTCACCCTGCCCAGTACCTCGATACCCATTGCACACACACAATACACAAGCACCAAAGAAAGTCCAACCAAACCAAGCCAGGACATTATTCATTGGGATGACCTCAAACTCCAGCATCCGCGAACCGCGAACCGACGCAAACATTATTATCTCTTACACCAACACATCAAATAGTCGACTGGGAAATTTGCGAACGATCTCCAACTCCAGGATCGGAGGAATGCCGGAAGATCGAAACAAAAATAACAGACAAGTTAAAAAAATCCATGCGGAGACGAAAAACGGGAGTGAATAGCCGAAAAAAAAACACCCGTTGCGGAGGCAAAAGGCTGTCCGGGACAAACAAGAGTGTAATTGGACCCGCGCACAACATGCTAAGGATACACAAAGTTCGTCTACAGTTCAGACAATTATGCGTGTCACATAGTTACTTTTTGTTAATATTTTTTTTTTTTTAGTTATATTAAGTATTTTCAATTCTGTTTCTTTTAGTGTAAGTTAGTTTTTTTTATATATATAAGTTACCTGCGGTCACCAACAATCCACATCTTTATAATTACATAAAGAGCATTCATTACGACGGACGCATATGGGCGCATCCTACGAACTATATTCTTATCTTTTATTGTTCATTTATTAAATAATTATATTACTAACAGGTTGGCCTTGCCTAGACACACTCTATATTTGTATTCCGTACTAACAACGTATTAAATTCTAAGTGTTAAAATAAAAGTTCCTTTTTTTAAAACCTACGTTTCGGACCGTGATACGTTTTTGGCGCAGTCGGCAACGGATTCCCAAAATTTAACAATTTGAGCGAATATCAAATTTGTTAAATTTTTCGTTTACGAATTAATTGGGATAGAACCAGCGAAGACTACAGGACTTCGAACTTCGAGACACCGCAGCTTCGTATTGAATCTACAAGCATCGAGGACCCAGGCAGGATTCCAAACATTGAAACACCGCCCACGTCCAGGTTCGCAGATTCAACCTTCACGGCCGGATGGACGGAATATTAGCACTGTGAGTACATAAATTGTTTCGAGTGCCTACATTCAATTGTCCTTTTAATATTCGTTTTCGTCATTCGATTAATGAATGCACGAGACATTGTTGAGACAAATTCGGACATCGAATTAGAGTTGTCAATTCCCTTATCTGATCGTCTAGATCATTCCCGTTCCCCAATAAATCGTCCACAATATCCTACATTAAACATAGCATTGAAATCAGAGTATTAGGCTATGATTCCCGATTTCTACGGCGAGACAGAATTACTGTAGCGTTTCGTTGAAATCAGCGAAAAATTGGTAAATAAATTTTATAACCCAACAGATCCCACGGACTTTCAAAATGAGTATTTAATGTCGACCATTCTGTCGAAAATTAAAGGAGAAGCGGCAGTTAATATTTCATCAAACAGGATCACCTCCTGGCAAGAATTGAAAACAGCCTTGTTGAATGCGTATGGCGATAAAAGAGACCATTATAGTCTAAATTTTGAAATAACTAATTTAAAACAAAATTTCACTGAACCCCTATTCGAATTTTATAATAAGGTTCAACACTTGCTGAATTTGCAAGTATCATATGTAAGGGCTCATATCGCAACTGAACAAGAACAACATTATCTAATATACCTTTTTCATGAAAATTGCGCGTCTTCCTCCGTGGTTTAAAAGAACCAATTGGTGCACAAATTCGTGCAAGGAATCCACTTAATTTAAATGCTGCTTTGAATATTATAACTAACGAGTTTCAGTTAGATATTACTGTGAATAAATCCAATTTTAATAAAGTAAGTCCACGTTTCCCCAATAACTTTAGAAGTAATTATCCCGTAAGAGTTCCTAATAATAATGTAAATAATAATTTTCCTCGAAATAAATATAATGTTCCTAAATTTAATAATTTTACACGACCTCCTAATGGTAATCATAATATTCCAAAACCAAGCTTTGTTAATCATGGGGTCGGCCCCAGTCAAACCGACACCCCAATATAGACCCACACCTATGTCGGTGTCTACACAAAATTTAAATTTACCAAATCAAAATAGAGGTTCCCAAGGTCGGCCAAATAATTTTATTTCAGAGGAATTATATAATATCGACGAGGAACCAGGCACGGAACCAAATGTTCCTAAACATCCTTTTTTAGCCTTAGAGGGTCCGTCAAACAACCGACCCGAATAGAATTAAATAGTATAAATAATCATGAAAGTCGTCTCCTGTATGTAACCGATCCATTAAATAATTTGAAAATATTAATTCATACAAGTAGTAGCAAGTCATTTGTAAATCCTAAAATTGGATACAAATTGTTCCGAAAACAAATCGGAACCGACCCCTTTCAAGTATCCAGCACTACTTATGGGAGGTTTAGCACTACTGTACCACTAAAAGGGTTATTTAAATCAAGAGAAGCGAATATAAAATGCTTTATTTTCGACTTTCAGTCAAACTTCGACGTATTAATTGGAATCGATAACTTAAAATATTTAAATGTAAATATTAATTTATCTAAAGGTGAAATAAATACACCTGACTGCGATATAAAAATAAATTATAGTAGAATTCGTGGAGACCCGGACGAGAAGTGTAAAGTATCGCCCGGTGCTCGCGAAGAAATTAATTGTTTTAATTCCCAGGAAATTACGGATGTACAAAAGGTACTTGTACCTGGGAGATTCGAACAAATTGTTGAAATAGATATCGCAAATATAAAAAACGTTGATGTAATAATCCCGTATTCAATAATCGATTCTCTGGAAATACCAGAATGTATTACTACGGTAAATAATTAAAAAGCAATTTGTACTATAATTAATCCGTCAACAGAAGATCTCAAAATTTGGGTTACGAGACCATTAGTGGTTGCTCCAATCAGTGAATATGATTTGTCAGCAGTTGGGCTCAACACACCCCGGTCTTAACCTGTTGAAAATCAATAATGTACAGTTTAATAATTCTCAAATTCGCAATGAGCATATGAAAAGCGAAGAGAAAAAAGTTATAATGAATTTAATTAAGGAATATTCCGACATATTTCATGCCGATAATAATAAATTAACCTTTACAAATAAAGTCAAGCATCAAATTAAAACCACGGATGAATTACCCGTGTATAGTAAATCATATCGTTATCCCCAAATTCATAGGGAAGAAGTTAGGAAACAAATAAATAAAATGCTTAACGATAAAATAATAAGACCGTCGCACAGTTCATGGTCTTCGCCAATATGGGTAATTCCCAAAAAACTAGACGCATCTGGTAAGCAAAAATGGCGAGTAGTAATTGATTACCGCCAATTAAATGAGAAAACAATCGGTGACCGTTATCCCTTACCGAACATTAATTATCTCCTCGATAAATTAGGGCGTTCTCAATATTTTACGACCCTTGATTTAGCATCTGGCTTCCATCAGATTGAAATTGAAGAAAGTGACACTCCCAAAACAGCGTTTAATACTGAAAATGGGCATTACGAATTCATGCGTATGTCATTTGGGCTGAAAAACGCTCCCGCTACTTTTCAAAGAGTCATGGATAATATCCTGCGAGGAATCCAAATGAAAAATGTCTAGTCTATATGGACGACATAATAATTTTCAGCACAAGCTTACAAGAGCATGTTAATCGTTTAAGAGAGGTGTTCGATCGTTTAAGAGAGTCAAATTTTAAAATTCAACTCGATAAATCTGAGTTTTTGAGAAAAGAAGTGGCTTACCTTGGCCACATTGTTACTCCTGAAGGTGTAAAACCGAATCCGGATAAAATTAAAGTTATACAAAATTAACCTATTCCAAAAACTACGAAACAAATTAAAGGCTTTTTAGGTATCCTCGGTTATTACCGAAAATTTATTAAAGATTTCGCTAAATTAACTAAACCAATGACTAAGAGACTAAAGAAAAATGCAATTAAAAATGTAAATGATTCGGATTACAAAAATAGCTTTAATTTATGTAAAAATATTCTTACGAACCAACCGCTCTTACAATATCCAGACTTTACTAAACCGTTTAATTTAACTACAGACGCGAGTAATTTCGCTGTCGGAGCTGTTTTGTCACAAGGAATTATTGGTAGCGACTTACCAATTGCATACGCGAGTAGAACATTAAATGAATCAGAAATAAATTACTCCACAATTGAGAAGGAGCTTCTGGCAGTTATTTGGGCCACGAAATATTTTCGACCATATTTATTCGGGCGAAAATTAAAACGGATCATAAACCCCTACAGTGGCTCATGTCCCTTAAGGACCCTAGTTCAAAACTTACCAGATGGCGAATCAAATTATCAGAATATGATTTTGGAATTGTATATAAACAAGGCGTATTAAATAAGAATGCGGACTTCCTGTCCAGGATAGAGATAAACGTTCACGACGAAAACAAAGACGTAAGCGGATTTTGCCTAAGTTCGACGGCGCTTACGATCAATGGATTGACTTCCGGGATACATTCCAGTCGCTAATTCATCAAAATCAGGCTTTAAATGCCATTCAAAAATTTCATTCCTTACGCGCTGCTTTAATTAACGATGCAGCGCAAGTGATTCATGCAATTGAATTCACAAGTTCCACATACGATACAGCGTGGCGCGTCTTATGCGAGAGGTACGACAATAAGGACCTCGTGGTCTACAAGCACGTCAAAGCATTGTTTAAATTAGAACAATTACAGAAAGAAAATCCAATCAAGTTACATCAAATTGTTGACGATGTGTCAAAACATATACGCACATTGAGTTCACTAGGCGAGCCGACGGAGCACTGGGACACTCTAATAATATAGTTTATTTCTGAGAAATTAGACAGAAACACGGCGCGCGGTTGGGTAGAACCCAAATTAGATGAATTGTTACAATTTATTCGAAACCCGGCATCAACGCTCGAGCGTATAGACAAAACAAAACCTAACATTCAGATGAAAACGCATTCATATTCAACAAACACACGACCTGTCATCATCTGGGCAAAATGCAACCAGAATCATTACATAAACAGTTGTCCGGAGTTTTTAACAATATCCGTGCAGGAGCGGCAAGTATTCTCGCACGCCAATGAACTTTGCAAAAATTGTCTTGGCAAGGGACACGCAACGTCAACGTGCAGGTCCGGCAACTGCAAAAAATGCAATATTCGACACCACACGTTACTGCATCAAAACAAAGCAAACCCTTCCACAAACAACGGCACCTCCACGGTCGCGTTACATGTCGCCAATAAGACGGACCTGTTAGCTACTGCAAGGGTTCGTGTTTATGATGAAAACACGCGAAACTATCGCTGCGTACGTGCCCTGCTCGATCAAGGTTCGCAGAGTAGTTTAATTACCGAATCTTTGCACAGAGTACTGGAACACCGAAAAATCCTTTCTAACATTAGTGTTGTGGATTTCGGACAGTCGCAGGTTCAATCATGCCACGAATGTCATGTACAAATCGGCGATCAGCGCGGCAAATTTAAAACAAATATGACATTATTAATTGTACCAACAATAACTGGAACAATTCCCGAACATAAAGTTGATACTTCTAAACTTAATATCCTGCGAGACATCTCACTTGCCGATCCAGAATTCAATATACCACAAAGGGTTGATATTCTCATCGGAGTCGACCATTATTGGGAAGTGATGACGAACGGGCTAATGCCATTAGGGAAAAACTACCCAACTATGCAGAATTCGCGACTGGGTTGGGTAATTTCGGGAAAGGTCAATCATCCAGCCAACCTAATGTATAGCAATGTAACTGTAAATAAAGATGTGCAAGAACAATTACAACAATTTTGGTCGGTCGAAGCAGTCGACGACATTGGTCCCGCGTTATCCGATGACGATAAAGCGTGCGAAATTTATTTGCAAAAACAACCACGCGAGACATACACGGCCGATTTCCCATACATATACCGTTAAAACTGGATCAATCCATATTGGGAAAAACAACGGACAAATCAGGCAAAGTTAACATCAATCTAATTTGCGCTAAATCAAAGGTAGCTCCAATCAAAACCCTCACTGCGCCACGTTTGGAATTATGTGGCGCGCTTACTTATGCCAGATTAACACAAATAGTAATCAGGTCATTACAAACACATTTGACCGAATCACCCTTAGGTGTGATTCGACCATCGTATTAGGATACATGGATACATGGATACAAACACCTCCCAACCTCCTCAAGACCTTTGTTAGTAAGCGTATCTCAGAAATCCAAACAATGAGCGTAGGCTGCGAATGGAGGCACGTGCCGACAAAGGTAACCCGGCTGATCACTTGTCGCGAGGAGTAGACCCCGCGGATTTGCCCGCCCTAAACCAGTGGTGGTAGGGTCCCCCGTGGTTAACTCGCAATCCCGTTGAAAGGCCCGAACTTGCAATTAGCACAAACCAAGCGGAACTAACGGAACTCAGGACTAATACCATTTCAAATGTCATAATCACCGACAATGCTGTGATACCGTAGTCCTGGAAATATTGCAAGATAATTAAAATTCGATTACCTTCTGCAAATTACACACCTTGCATCCTAATATAATAACAGTTCAGAATTATTACAAGAATTATACAGAATTTCAACATATTACACAGGCGAATTTCCATTTTCAATATCACCTGAAAACGTACATAATTTCGAAACCTTAATAAAACCAAAATACTCTGTACAGAATGATAAAATTATATATTTGTTGCCAATACCACTAGTGGACCTATTTTATTTCTTATCAGTACCCAATAAAGACATGAATACTGTTTTGCCAACAACAAAATATGCCATTCAACACGAATCTGAGGTATTACCGTTGACCGACATTTGTGTATTGATAACCGATACGTACCAATGTAATAGTAACCAAATACTGCTAAGAAATAAGTCCTGCAAAAAAAAATATATATATTGGAAAACTCGATCGACGAATGCTCGATTACGAAACTAAACATTGATGGAAATTTTGTAGAACATATTCCAGAAATCAATCAATACCTAGGAATCTTCATCGAAGAAGACACCATCAAAAGAAGGTGAGACTCAGAATGGTCTACATTTAAGAAGAAAGGAATATTTCTATTCTTTCAATGACTTCACCAGAGGACAACCGATACATCTAGAGCGACTGAACATCCCTCCAGAAACCCATCGGACCAACAATGGGCGAATGGACAGGGCGAAATGGTGGGATATCCCAAAAAAGTATGCGACGCCAAATACAAGACGACTGCTGGCAAGGAGGCGTCCAACATGGCACACACAATGGGACACTGCGCTAGTACTCTATATGTCCTAAACCTGGCGGGCATTGCAGGTGTTAGGCAGGTGGCAGACGCTGTCCATCCACCGAGCATTACCCTGGATTTGTCGGAGGATGCGAAGATCCTACTCGGGAAATTCCCCGCTGGCACGCACAGGGATGTAGTGGCCTACGAAGCCGATAAAAGGCTTCTTAGGTCTCCTTAGGCCAAGGTGTGTCCTGGAATACTAGATTTTGTTGCCATCCCAGATTACAGGCAGAGAATCGAGCTCGATCCTGTCAGTTTCCATGTTGGAGCAGCCTACCTGACCGGAACTGTACGAGCAACCTATTCCGACTCCGATAATGACGCGTTCCTGGGGCGAGTCGGGACATACGTGATACAAATGTTCGGGCGCTCCACCTTAGTCCAGTCACCACATTTTGAAAGAAGAGCAAGGTCGACAGTTAGGATGATGACTCCCCTGAGTGGGCGGCTCTCCTACAAAACTACCGAATGCTCGCTCAAAAGCATGCCACAACTGCCTTGCAAACTATTGGTAACGTTACTCAGGCGTTATCCGACGCAGACATCGCAAACCTTCGTGTAAATTTTTAGGTAGACCTGGGAACGTTCCTCCAGGCTCGCCGGCCGTGCCACCCAGGACTCCACGGCGCACAGTGGTCAGAATTACAAAAAAAATGGGATTTAATGTAAGGGACCTTCCAAAAATCTCAAAACCTTGTATGTAGGTGTATTTTGGACTTAGAAATAAGATCCTGAGGTAACGTTTCAGAAATTCTAAAAATTCAAAATGGCCGAGCAAATATGGCGCACAAAAATCTAAAATTCTTGTCCAATTTGAATTCTCTGTTGACAATAATTTCGAAATAAATGGTTTACCTATCTATTAACAATATTTAACAATTTTTTAGATTTTATTCGAAGCCATAGATAAAAAATGAAGTTTTAGCAATTTTATCTGAAAATGTCCACTTTTACTTCGTTTTTTTTTGCATTTGGCCTTACTTCACTGTCTTATGAAAATTAAGATATTTATTGTTTTTCGATAAATTTTAGAGTCACTTTTATCAGTAATTGTCCAAGCATTTATCGATTATATAAAAAAATGCACATTATACCAAGAAAAATGCATTTTTTTATACGCTGTAATTTTAACCGGGGCAACTCGGGGCAGCTGTTTGCTTTGGAAAAAATATCTCTATACTTTATATTTTTTTTCGCTGCTAAACTTTATGCTAGAAATAAAGTAATATTACATAAATTTAATAAAATACTGTATTTTACTCAACTATTTGCATTTCTATGAGTATTTAATATTATTTAACAATTACTCAATTGCAAAAAAATATTGTCTTATATTTAAAATATGACAATAGCAAAAACTACAGCATTGTATTGGACAACGAAATTCAATGTCTAATGTTAAAATGTTGGTTGTACTGGCTAGTGATTATTACTAGAATATACAGAAGGCGCTGTATATGCGGTAAATATAGAGTACCTTTATAAGGTAAGATAAGAATAGTGACACGAGCAAGAAACAACAGATACATTCTGATTGGTTGGATCAATTTTTGCAAGGCATGCTTAGATTTTTATAGAATTTTGATTATTCACTTAAATTATGAAACTCGAAGTTTCGTGACAATTCTAAATAAATGTGGTGTCAATATGACAAGCTTCTCCAGCAAGTCCCTCCTGCATTTCTAATTTTCTCTCCGATAGCATATTATCCGATACTGCTTCTTTTCCGGTTTTTAGCATTCGTATCACATCCAGCATCTCGTCATATTTCGGTTCTGGAATGCACTGGAGTGCATCTCCGGGTGAATCTGCTCTAACGAAACGCAAGTGTAAGTGCGGCTCTATTGCTCAAACTGGGCGCAAGTGTGCCTTATGTGGGACTTACTATCACCAAAGTTGTATGTACAAGGTGAAAAACAGTAACAAATGTGATAACAACGAATTAATTTGCTGCGATAATTCAGGATCTAACCTCGATACCGACCAATCTGAGGTAAGATCATCGCAGTTAATAAGTGATCCTAAGGATCTACACATAGCTCGTTTAATCCACGAAAATAACTTATTGAAAGTTATTATTCGGGAAATGGGAGATAAGAACATAATTCTACAGGAAAATATTAGTCTCTTGAAGGATAATTTTAAAAACAAAAATCTGCAACCGGACATCCAAATAGTAAACAATCAGCCCTCATACGTCAAGGCTGCAAAGAAGGTTGCATACAAACATACGTCGAAGAGTAAATATTCTTCTGAAGGAGCGACTTTGCCTGCCGAAATGCAATGTCCTGAAAAACATAATAAACTAGCAAGCGAATTGTGCACAAACATTAGCACCAATCAGTCATCTTCTTCGAATAATATAATTAATAATAACATAGGGCTTAATAATGGTAATAATAGTGCAGATGAAACCAAGTCAACAAATGTTTCACCTACACAACAACCAACAAATGGGAGAATCCTAACTACTGACGACGCATCTAAACCAGGTACGAGTACTGGTTGGAAAACAGTTACGCGACAAAAAAAAAAATCAAAAAATCTAGGAATCGTAGGCATACGCGCAAACAAAGCAAACTTTACCGCAGTTCCCAGGAAATCTTTCCTATACGTCTCAAGGTTAAATCGAAGCACAACCGTTGAGGACATAAAAGAACATCTAAAGATCGATTTCCCTGAGGTAATAGTTGATACTGTCCCTTCAAAATATCTTCAATACTACTCTTCATTTAAAGTGACACTTGATCGCTGTAACTTTGATCAAGCTATGGATGCAACAAAATGGCCATACGGCATATATATTTCAAGGTTTTTTCACCTTAAGAAAGGGGCAGAACAAGACACATAACCAGTGAAATTATATCGGTTTCAAAACCGGGATCCATAAAGCAAGCTAAGAAACAAAACCAAGGTGTCTCAGAACCACGAATAAGAACTAGGTCAAACGAGGAGACGCCAGACTTAGTTACGGTTCTACACCAAAATATACAGTCAATAAAGAACAAAATAAATCCACTGGAGGTTCTATTATATGATTTAGATGTAAACTTTTTACTAGTCACCGAACATTGGGTTACCCATAGTGAAGTTTTTCCCCATTTGAGAAACTATCAACATATCTCAAGTTTTAAGCGAGTCAATCATGGTCATGGAGGCGCAGCGATTCTGGTCAAAAGTAACCTTAATGCTAGGAGCAGACCCGATATAACCAGATATTCAAGTGAAATGAATGTGGAAATAGCCGGTGCTGAGTTCTATCTTAAACCGGGCTGTAAGGTTGTTACCTTGTGTGTCTACCGTCCACCGGACGGCGTCTTTACAGACTTTCTGGATATTTTTGAGAACATTTTGCATACAATATTAATAGTTGAAAAATGTGATATAATTGTTGGTGGAGACTTTAATATAGATTTGTGCAAAATAAATAATCATAAAACATCTATGTTTACAGATCTAATAAACAGCTATAATCTACAATTTAGCAACAAATCTCACACTCGTATAACAAATACAAGCCAATCATGTATAGACAATGTCATAACTAACATCAACTACATAAATGCCAATGTAGTCGATACACACCTATCAGATCATAAGGGACAGATAATCAAGTTTGGATGCAGCTTTGAAAAAAACCATTTAACAATAAGAGCAAGATTAATTAATGCCAATACTTTGTCAAGACTAAATATCTTATTAAGCGAAATAAATTGGAATGATTTAGAAGTGTATTGTCCAAACAGTGAAGCATATTTTAATGAGTTTTATGCCATATTCACAAAAACATTTAATAAATGCTGTCCAATTAAAATAAAATCGATAAACAATCACAAGAATAGGCGGCCTTGGTTCACAGATACTTTAAAGAACTTAAAAAGTGATATGGAATTCTTCTATCAACTATACCGGCAGACCAGAAGTGAAGAGGTCAATAGGATGTACAAATCAACAAAACAGAAATACAAAATTTTACTGCAAACCGAAATAAAAAAAACATAATTCAAATTCCATTGAAAATGCTAATAATAAAACAAAAGAGCTGTGGAGTATAGTGAAGGAAAAAACACAAAATAACAACGAAAATAATGAATCCACAAATTACATAATTCATGCAAATAACTCAAAAATAGACAATTCGCAACATATAGTTAATATGATGAATAACTATTTCTGTACAGCCGGCAACATAGGTGGAACATCAAACTCCCAAGAATGCAATTTTAAAAGCAATACAAGAGGATCAATCTTTCTCGAAGCTGCATCTGAATTGGAAATTAAACGCATAATATCAGACATGAAGTCAACCACAACTAAAGACATTGATGATTTAACTATAGCATTAATCAAACACACAGCTACTTATATTATCCACCCAATAACACAAGCCGTTAACATTCTCTGATTGAGGGTATATTCCCATCAAAATTAAAAACCGGCAGAATAATACCCGTATTTAAGAAGGGTGATCGGCATGAAATGGGTAATTACAGACCAATTTCAATATTGCCCGTGTTCTCGAAAATATTCGAGAGAGTCATTTATAATAGAGTAACAAACTATATCGGGCATCATAACATCTTGTCCAAAGAACAGTTTGGTTTTAGAAAGGGCCTCACGACTGATCATGAATTATATAATTTGTTAAATTATGTCCTCGATAATTTAGACAAAAACAAGAATGTATATTCAATTTTTTTGGACTTGTCAAAGGCATTTGACTGTGTACCACACAAACTAATGCTCAGTAAATTAAGTAGCTACGGTATTAGGGGAAACTGTCATCGGCTCTTAACATCTTACATGTCTGAGAGAAAGCATATAACAACTATGCTCATTAAACAGAAGTGCTATACTTCTAACGCTGCCCACCCAACAGTTGGTATTCCGCAAGGAAACGTATTGGGCCCGTTACTGTTCTTGCTGTTCATCAACGATATGCCATTAACCGTAAACGCACATATAACAATGTTTGCTGATAATACTACCCTTAGCCTAGAAGGTCAATGCTTAAATCACCTTAATCCAGTAACAAGTAGTACAATAAGCGAGGTGTGTGCATGGTGGGATATGAATAACCTCGTAGCAAATGCATCTAAGACCCACATCATCAACTTTCGAGCTCCAAATGGATCAACAGATGTGAACATTAATGGTGAGAAAATATCTGAAGCAGACGGGGTGAAGTTTCTCGGAATCAAAATCCAAAGTGACTTAAAATGGGATAAACATATACAGGAGCTATGTGTCAAAATAGCAAAATACGCATATCTTATATATGCATCAACAGATGATATACACCAAGAAGCTGCGCGAACAGTCTATATTTCATATTCTCAGTCCCAACTGTCATATGGTATCATATTTTGGGGTAACACCACCGAAATTAACATGCATAAAGTATTTGTTGTGCAGAAGCGATTGATAAGGGTCATATGCAACAAAAAAAAAACACACCAGCTGTCGGGAATCGTTCAAGGAACTAAAAGTTAGGTCTGTGGTAAGTCTCTACTTATACGAGACATTCAAATTTGTCAAGAACAATATTAATATGTTCAACATAGATCAAACAAAACATAACTATGACATACGAAGTAAGTTGCTAAAATTGCCCAAACATTCTCACGCTTATTATCATAATTCTTGTATCGTACAATGTATATATCTATATAACAAACTACCGAATACAATTAAAGACTTAGCCACAAATCTGTTCTTAAAAACTACAAAGCAACTTATGATACAACAATGTTTTTATACAATCAGTGAATATACAAACTTCTGTGATAAACTGTAAATAAACCCCAAACAACTAATGGTTATAAATCCTTTGCAGGTGATAGTTCCTTTTGTACCTTGTATTTGTCGAAATATATTGCTGTCGTCTTCTGCGTGGACTTTGTTTTATTGACATTGATTTTATTTATACACCAAATTTTATAAATCATATACCTAGTGCCTGGGTCTCGCAACCCAGGTAATACTCTAATATTGTTTCAGTTTTTGCTTGTGTTAGTTGGTATTTATTATTGTGCACACGATTGTCTTTTATATTGATTGTAATTGTATTTTATTTACACACCAAATTTTAACATGTTAATATACATAGTGACTAAGTTTTGCATGCATATACTTTGTAATATTGAGAATCTTATAATGTACTGTATTATTATTTTTATTATTCTGACCCACCCATGAATGTAATATTTATTTTGGAAATAAAATGTACTCTACTCTACTCTACTCTACTCTACTCATTACGTTTACAACTACATTCGAGATAATTCAGAATCCAGCTCGAACGAGGACCGCAAAAGATTAGTTGCCGAACACTTAGCAAACAAGTTTAATTGCAACAGCGACACCGGAAGCAAACTTGAAATTAAACAAGTTTTCCAAGAATGGTTTTTTTAAGAAATATCTACACAAATGGCAAGCAGCTAAACGGTTCGATCAGCGTTTCAGAGACTGCTATAAGGATTGGTTGGACAACGAAATGGAATTTGATATTAAACCGTGTAGTACTGCTGAATGCTCAAAAAACCTAGGTAAATTGTACTTGAAAAACTCACAAATTGTGCGCGACGTGCTAGCTGAAGCTGTCCGCACAAATTTGAGTTATAGTATTTATTGATGTAGAATTTTGAGTTTCTACGTCGCACAATAAACACATTGTGACCAATTTAAAATTATTTAATCGATATTGTACCCGCAAAAATAAGTCTGTGCTTCTAGTATTAATTAATTAGTTGAAAGTAATATTAAGTTCCAAAATATTACGTTGGGCAAAAATACATTTGATACAAATACATACAATATTTGCAATATATACAGTTTATATAATGTACGAATACTATTTAGATACAAATTTTCTATTTTCATGCTAGAGCCTAAAGTAAATTAACGTGGACGACCTGAAAAATCATACAAAGATTCTGGGGCTGAGGCGCAACGAAAAAAAGGCAGGGAGTACATGGGATCAGGGAGTACCAGCGAACTGCTACATGCAGCTACACTGTCGCTCCTATCTTGGGGTTACACCTCACCTGTGAACTTGCTGAAACAAATTCAATCTTCAAACCCGACTGTGTCCAACGAGATTTTGAGTGCTTGGACCAAATCCAAAACCGCATCACCATCAGCGTACACTGCCGATGAAGCAGTATCATTGATAATAACAGACAATTTATCTAAAGCGCAGTACACATCATTGAGAAAAGAAGCGATTGAAAGGCATAAAGACATGTACCCCAGTTACGACGTTGTCCTAGAAGAAAAAAAAAACTTATCCCCTAAACTTGTGTATTAGTGAGTCCATCGCTGAAGTTGCGTTAGAATATTTGCTGCACCACACTTGCCGCAGACATTTTGAATATTTGCAGCCACCATTCCTTAGCAGCAGTGAAGAATGTGACTTAATATTGGTGTGCAAATGGGGATTTGACGGAAGTTCCGGGTATTCCCAGTACAAGCAGTTGTGGTCAGAAGGAATTGCAAATGACGCCAGTGTATTCGTAACTTCTGTGGTCCCCTTGCAATTGAAATATCGCGATAGCAATAAAGTTGTTTGGGATAACACTGCAACATCTTCAACCCGATGTTGTCGACCGTTAAGATTTCAGTGGCGGCAAGAGACTAATGAGATATCTAAACTAGAGAAAGCATACATCGAAAAACCAATTGTCGAACTCAGTCCACTAATCATCAATAAGTGTAGAGTGTCGTTTTCTCTGTGTCTCACAATGATAGATGGCAAGGTTAGTATTTTGTTTATATTGATTTGTTATTTTGGCGAAAGATTGTTATTCGTCATATTTGTGGCTTTCGCGACGCGAAAGTGACCATATTTTCGCGTCCAGAAAACAACATGAAGCAGCGTTAAACGGTCTAAAATCAGGTTTTCTTTTCTTAAAATCCTTTAATGTTTCTATGTTCATAGGTGTGCAACGCCATAACAATAACGCGCAATAGGTGTGCAACGCCGCGACAACCATGACCTGCAATATCTGCAAGGCAAAGATATCCAAACTGAATGATACAGACAGTTGCCTGAAAAGAGAAGAAGACGCATCTTGCTATCAGTTTTGACTTTCTCCTCTACACGCATACATAAGGTGTTTGGAATGTTTGCTCCATATTGCGTATCGTCTTGATACCCAGACGTGGAAGGTAATAAAATGCGTTAAATAGTGAATATTGTAATACTTAAATAACTCTAGTATATTGCCGTCCAAATTGAATATGACAGACAATCATCGATTTGGCTGCTCAACGATAAGACTTATTTTTAGAATATTTCAACTTACCACCCACGTAACTAAAATCAAATATGTTAATTTAGTTAGTTTTTTATAATTATTTTCAAGATTTTGAACTTTCAACTTCAGTTTTACATATCTTTAAAATTCTATTATGTTAAATTATCAGGCTTCGAAAAGCGATGGGTCAAAAGAGAAAATGGAGTGCAGGATAAAAGACATCCAAGAAAAATTTAAAGTGGAACTGGGGTTGAAGGTCGACATGCCGAAACAAGGATTTGGATCCACAAATGATGGAAACACCGCTAGAAGGTTCTTTAATGCAAAGTCAGCAGAAATTACAGGTATAAGCGGTTTTAGAGCTTATAATATACATATAATGTAATGACCAACAATGCTCACACAATGTTTATAATTTCGATTACAATTCCTAGAGATTTTCAACGCTTTTCAAAGCTTTCTAGAGCTTGTCAAATCTTTTCAAACTTTTTCAGAGTTATTCAGAGATTTTCAAAACATTAAAGAACTCACTCAGAAATTAATTTTTATAAGCGGAATTGCCCACATTGTAATTAATTTTATTCGGAGAATACTAGAGAATACATTTTTCAGTTAATAATGTTATTGTATGTTTATTTATAGGTCTTGACGAGGACTTGATTAGGACAATCGGCATCATACTGAAAGCCATGTCAAGCGGTTGCAAGATCGACGCGACACGTTTTCAGGAATACATGTTGAAAACCGCGCGACAGTATGTGGCACTTTATCCATGGTACTACATGCCACCAGGCGTACATAAAATATTGATTCATGGTGCATTAATTATAAATGATGCTGCGCTTCCGATTGGCCAGCTTTCAGAAGAAGCTCTGGAAGCTAATCACAAAATGTGTAAAAAGTTTAGGAGGGAGTACAGTAGGAAACATTCTCGATTAGCGGCAAATGAGGACATAATGCATCGATCCCCTCATATCTTTATCTGGAAATCGTTCCAAAAAGCAGCATAAAGAAATTTCCCCGGACATCATACATCTGCTGGACTTATCGCCCGCAGAACGTTCCGCTCTCGAAGAAGCGGATTCCGAAATGCACGAAGTAGAGGAATGAATGAATGCGTGAGATATGATGGCAATAGAGTGTAAGTTTGTTTCTTCCACGTGGCCACGTGCCGTTGCGAAATATTTTACAAGGAGGCTGAAACAAGATCCGCAGTAAGTAGGCCCCTTTCTATTCATATTCATTCGCGCTAAGCCACTTTTGATAATTCCTAGGTCTCCTAGTGCAGGACCACTAAGAGCCGCAGCCTTCTAGTCCCCGCGCCCGTGCCGCTTATATTAGCCCGTGCCGTTTTATCACCAGCCACGCCGTAGTGGCTGGCATCGGCCGTAATTTTTATAACTTATTTCGAATTAGCTTTTCCACAGAAGCTGTTTAATAGTTCCCCCGGAAAGGTAACTAAGATTAATTGGTTCAATGAGGATCTTAATGGAATGCGAGAGCGCATGCACTTTCTGCATGACTTGTATATAAATACCAACAATGTAGGATATAAAAAACTATATAAAACCCATAGGCTGCAATACTATGAGGCAATAAAAGCAGCAAAAATAAGTGCCAATGATGCTTTTGTGTCCAGGGCAACAAATCCAACAAAGGCAGTGTGGCAAGTGATAAAGTCACATCAGAAGAATGTCAACACCCGAGCGAGTCATCCCACCATTCCGCCAAGTATTATAAATATGGCATTCCTATCACAGGTTGATACACTATTAGCGTCAGTCCCCGAATCAGATGTCAACCCACTAGATCTAGTGCGGCAAATGGATATAGAATCATTTGACTTCAAACAGGTATCTACTGCCCAGGTGAGAGATGTAATAATTTCACTTAACAATAGTAAAAGTAAGGATGTATATGGCCTATCGGTAGAAGTACTGAAGAGCTGCAAGGAGGCAATTATTGTACCCCTAACAAGTGTACTAAATGCCTGTATTACATCTGGTACGGTGCCTTCCGAAATGAAATTATCTGTGGTAATACCGGTCCATAAAAAAGGCGACAGGAACGATCCGAACAATTTCAGACCTATTTCTATCGTACCTCTATTTAGCAAAGTGCTCGAAAAGGTAATGTTTAATCAAATTTCCCAACACCTAGAGGAAAATAATATACTAGACAGGAGGCAATCTGGTTTCCGGAAAGAGCTATCAACCACAGACGCGGTGTTTGCATTGGTTGATGAGCTGCTAGAGGCATTCGAGACCCAGGATCACTCCATGGCCGTTTTTGTCGACTTGAGTAAGGCATTTGATTGTGTAAATCACGGGATTTTGCTCGGGAAGCTTGAACGTTATGGTTTTGACGCAAGTAGTCGCTGCTTGGTGAGGTCTTTCCTCTAACCGAAAGCAGGCTGTTCGCTTGGAGAGTGTCATCTCGGGTACACTATTGGTCAATCATGGTGTCCCACAAGGGTCAATATTAGGGGCAATTTTCTTTCTTATATATACCAACGACCTACCAATCTACATTGATAATTCGGCCATAGTGCTGTACGCGGATGACACTTTTGTGAATAGGGAAAGGACCCTCGATGGAGTAAAACAAAGGAGCCAGAATGCGCAGGGCAGATCTGAAGTATGGTTCTGTGCAAATAAGCTGCACATAAATCAGAACAAAACTGTGAAAATGATTTTCTCGTTAAGAGATCATGACCGACATCGGGAGCCAGTAAACTATCTCGGTCTCCACATTGATGAAAAGCTATCGTGGAGGGACCATGGTGTTATGCTTGCTAAAAAGTTGAACAGTGTAATATTTATGATGAGAAACATATCAGCCTCAATCTCCCTAGATGTAATGCGGACAGTATACTTTGCCTCTTTTTAATCTCTACTGACCTACTGTTTGCCGGTGTGGGGTCATTCCAGTTGCAGACATAGAATATTTGGCCTTCAGAGACGTATAGTCAGGATCATCGCAGGTTTAAACTATATAGACGACTGCAGATCTGTTTTCATGGGTCTAGGAATACTAACTTTCCCCTGTTTATATGTTTACGAATGCCTGAAGTATATAAGAAAGAACCTGCACAGTTTTGTTACTGCAGATGCGGTACACAACTACTCCACCCGGCAAAGGACTAATATATACATAAATAACACCAGACTCCAAAAAACCCGTGATTGTTCACACTACTGGGGTTTAAAATTTTACAATAAGCTCCCAGATGAGGTGAAAACGTTGAGAACAACAGTTTACAGGGCCACATTGACGAGGTATCTGGTCAAGAGGGCATTTTACACATGGGAGGAATTTTTAAGTGATGATTATGACAGTGTATAACCTACAACTATGCATCCTCTTACCAGTATATCTATACATAGCCAACCCACTATCACAGAATGGCACTTAAACCACCTGTACCTTAAATTTGTTTTTGTATTTCATGTTTCATATTTTTACATTTTATACTTTATATTTTATAATCGAGTTATTTGTATTTGTACCATAGTGATATTTTATATTTATATTATATTGTAGTTTCATTTGTTTGACGTATGTAAGCTTTTCTGATATTCACATCAATAAATAATAATAATAATAGTGCCACGCAGCCCTTGGCATCATTACCCACGCCCCCAAGGAGCAAAGTAGATTGTTATGCTCCGAGGCGCAGATCTGGTTGATACGCATCGAGTACGAACGCAAGGCGGAGGCGCACGATATTTACCGAGAACCCGCGCTGAACAGCTAAGCCACATTCTCATTTATTTTATTCACTTTGTCATTCACTCATTATCATTTCATCCTCTCACGGTAATCTAGGTTATTTATGAAGTATTCATGATTTGTATTATTCCGCCTACGTCTAGTTGTAAGATTTCCGGTGTTACGGAATACGATTCCCGGCGAGAGTCCTTGGATTCTGCGTCGAGGTAAGTGGCCACTTATCGCGTTCGCTAGGTACCGCGCCGAGGGTTCGCCCAAGTAACGCTACGGAATCGAAGGCGCCCCGATGTAGGTGATTCAAATGCGAATAAATTACCATGATTGTTAACCCTTACCGAGTTATTGTGTACGTCAATTAGTTTTCCCTCCTGATTTTCAGGCGCCGTACTGCGAGCCCTTCGGTTTCCGTTCAGCTACGGAATACGAACATGGACGACGAGAGCCCGTTTCGTGATTTTAGGGTTGCGTCGATCCTCCCCAGCTGAATTGTTTATCATAGAATCCCTGGAGTGAGATATCGATAGAGGTAAACTTGCGTGGAGCCCCTTTTACCCCCCTGCTTTCCGACATCGAAGCCCTGGTCCTCTGCGATATCTCGAGGGAATGCCCACCTGCTCCACGACCTAATTGTGACAAGCCAATCAAGCAAGTTGCAACGTTATTTTCGCATCGTTTTAAATGCGTTGTTTGTTTTTGGTGTAATAGCTGAATTTTGTAATCCTTTTACGATGGAAGCATCAACGTCAGCTATGTTACAGTGTTTCAATAACAATAGTTTGTAACGAAATATTATGCTATCATAATAAATTATTTATGAAAGTGCCACTACTATGTGTTAATTATTTTTAATTTAAAATGAAAAAATCAATGAAATTAGTTGCGATTCAAGTTAGATCACGTTGTAATTTGTTATATATCGTAGATCGGCTATTGTACATATCATAATCGTTGTTATTTGTTGCGGTATCAATTTCTATGTTTTATTTCAGGAATATATTCCAACACACTTTTTTTGGCAAGACTAGAACTTTTTCATATTATGACTAGTTCTGGATGAGTGAACTACAAGGTCAATTTATGTTTTTGGTAGTAGAATTTAAAAAGCGAACAAAATGTGATAATAATGATTATGTATTGATACACTATCCACTACGGTGGAATTACTTAATTTACACCAGCTAAACAAAACATTAAGTAAGCACCAACATAAACTGGATTTGGTATTTACCTCAACCCTGCGGGACATTGTCCAGAAATGTGTAAGTACAATAATCAGCGAGGATGATCATCATCCGGCTCTCGAATTACTTGTTACCATCAATGAATTTGAATTGGAAATCAAGGGCGATGAATGGTTTTACGACTTTCAAAGATGTGATTTAGTCAAACTAAATGAACACCTGGGCTTTGTAAATTGGCAATGTTTGTTTCATGATCTATCCGTTGAAGAAATGGTTGACTTATTCTACGAAGTCCTATACAATGCCATATTTATGTACGTGCCGCTGAAACGGTCAAAAAGACACAATTTCCCCAATTGGTATTCCGGCGTGCTGAAAAAGACTATTATCAACAAGAAAATTGCTCACAAAAATTATAAAGACTACCCAAGCCGTGAAAATCATCAAGTATATACTAACCTAAGAAAATAAGCTACATATCTCTCTACAAAATGTTTTGACGATTTTGTACAACAAGCTGAATCAAATGTAATCAACAATCCCAAAAGTTTCTGGAAATACACCAAATTGCTAAGACAAGAGGATGGTATACCTAGTAGGATGACCTACCGTGATAGTTCCTTGGACGACCCGGATTCAATTGTTAACGGTTTTGCTGATCACTTCCAGAGCACCAACTTCGTACACCAAGGAATCAAGTATCCAAACGATATAGCTAATACCAGTGTCTCAATGTCGGAAATTAGCCTAAGTGTAGTGGAAATTGTGCGGAAAATAGATATGCTGGACAGTAAAAAGGGTCCTGGCCCCGACCGTATCCCACCAATTCTTCTTAAGCGTTGTAATTTTACTATTTGTTGTCCCCTGCATCTCATATTCACGGAATCATTAAACTCGGGCGTGCTTCCTGCTAGATGGAGACATAGCTTCATTACTCCTGTACACAAATCTGGGGTAAGAAATGACATTGTAAACTTCAGGCCAATTTCAATCTTGAGTTCAATACCTAAGCTATTTGAAAGCTTAATAACCGACCGGTTAGCATTTGTATTTGACCCTTTCATCTCACCAAGTCAGCATGGGTTCCATTCCGGTAGGTCTACTCTCGCGAACTTAACTCTGTACAGTGAGTACATATCGAACGCGCTTGATGAGGGTACGCAGGTTGATGCTGTGTATACAGACTTCGCTAAGGCATTTGACAGAATAAATCAAGATATATTGTTACTTAAATTACATAACTGGGGTATACTTGGTAAATTGCAAGATTGGATAGGGAGTTACATCAAACATAGATCCCAACAAGTTAAAATTAAAAAAAATATTTCCCGAAATATTGAGGTGTCGTCTGGGGTCCCTCAAGGTTCCCATCTAGGCCCACTACTATTCAAATTGTTTATTAACGACATAACAAAGTGCTTTAGAAACTCAGAGTGTCTCCTTTTCGCTGACGACACAAAAAATATTTAAATTAATTACTCATCAATCCGACACTAGTGACCTACAATCAGATTTAAATGCTCTATGGAATTGGTGTAACCTTAATGGAATGGAACTTAATGTAAATAAATGTAAGATCTTGCGTTTCTATAAGACTAGCGCGCCAATCATTTTCGCGTATAAACTGGGAAATGTTCCTCTCCTGGAAGTAGCTCAAATAAATGACCTAGGTGTTGTATTTGACAGAAAATTGACATTCAACAATCATATAGATGAAATTACCTCTAAGGCCCGCAAAATGCTGGGCTTCGTAAAGCGGAACACATCTTACTTTACTAATATTACAGCAATTAAGGTTTTATATTCGTCTCTTGTTCGATGTCAGATCGAGTATTGTTCTACTGTGTGGTCTCCATGTTACGCCCTGTATATAGGTAAACTTGAAACAGTTCAGCATTTATTCCTTCGATACGTTGCACACAAAATTAACTTGAATGTCAATGGTACCTATGGCGTAATTGAGTTAATATTAGGAATCTCGACCCTAGAAACCAGGAGGAAGGCAGCTGATCTAACGTTTTTATATAAAATTATGAAGAACATTATTGATTGTCCTGAATTACTTGGATATATTCAGCTCCATATTCCGTTGCGCGTCACTCGTCAACATGATTTGTTCTTCGTGCCTTTCTCCAGAACAAATCGCCGCTGCAGTGCACCTTTGCTGCGGATTCAACGTTTAGCAAATCAGTACTGCAGTGACATTTGTCTATTTAGCACTAGCATTCAGAGGTTCAAAAAATTTAGTAATTTGAGATTGGGCTGTTAGCGGTCGAATTTGTTGTATATATGTTAACCTCGTTTTACTTTATTTTAATGTTATTAGTTGAATTATTACTTGTTGTAATATGTATTAAATTTTGTAATGTATTTATGAAGCAATGTGTTAGTGGGCATTGTCCCGTTAATTCAATAAATAAATAAATAAATAATAACAATAACGAGTAGGTTACGAAAATAAATCATTTTAAATCACAATTCAAATCTCGTTGTCTGAAGGCCTACAGAATTAAGAACAGAATTTCAAAATACAATGAAAATTGGCTCAATACATCTATTGCATTTCCAAATTTGTCGAAAAAAAGACACGGTCGCCCAGTAACGCATTTGAAACAAGTACCGAAAGAACGAAAAGGCAGAAAACAACGGCACTGAGAAAATCCGCTACTGCAGAATTATCTTACGCTACTCAAATGAGTTTGAGAGCATCTGGTGATGCAGAGGCCTCAAAAGTATTAAAGGAAATAACCGCCAGTCTGAAACGAGCAAGCAAATATATAAAATCCTTTAAAAAAACTCTTGAACTACATAAAACACGTATGTCAGGTGACGAATGTTTAGCGATTATAATGGATGGTAAGTTATCTCGTTATCAATATAATATAATTAGGGCGAATTAGAAGAAATTTCCATTGTATAAAGTAGTTCAAGTGGCAAAAATAGATTGCTATCCAAAAGTTGAGTTTATTAAAGTTTGTTCCTCATCAGTGGTAGTTACTTTACTAGTTTTACTTGATCACACCGTGACGTTGCTAGTGACATTAAATTCTGCGATTTGCCATAAATGACACTGAAAAAAACAAAAACAATTGTGTACACAAAATGGGACTTCGATGGGACACAGTTCTTACAAACGGATACAAACAATTGCGCTTGTACACAAAATAGGGCTTCAATGGGACACAGTTATTACAAACAGATACAAACAGATTTATATTGGTGTACATTATGTGTGGGACAAATCGATTTAGGCACGGAGAAACCTATACTACACAAAACTCATTGGGGATGGATTCTCAGGGAGGGTTGGCTGGCATCCTATCAGAAACAATCCTGTAATTTATTGACAAATATTCCAGAGTTGATTCATGAGCGGTTTTGGGAAATTGAGCACGTTGGTGACGACCAAAAATGTTTATACCCATAGGAAATTAAATGGGAAGGTCACTTTGTGCAAAATGTTAAGCGAGACGAAATAACTGGTAGATTCACGGTATCGCTGCCTTTCGTAAATAAAAACATTCATTTAGGCGACTCGCGACATACGGCGTTAAAGACATTTTTCAATTTAGAGAACAGGTTTCGTAAAAATCCCGAATTCAAAATAAAATATGTCGAATTTATGAGCGAATATTTGAAATTAAGTCATATGAAAGTAGCAACGTCTAACGATAATGGTGAAGGTTATTTTATGCCACACCACGCGGTTCTTAAAGAATCAAAGGTATCCACCAAGTTAAGGGTAGTTTTTAACGCATCCGCGAAAACGACCAACAGTAATTCTCTTAATGACGTACTATTATAGGGCTCAATTATTCAGGAGGATCTAGTCTCCATCTTGATTAGATTTCGGTCTCACAAATATGTACTTGCAGCGGACATAATAAAAATGTACCGACAAGTAAAGGAGGACGAAACGTTATGCAAATATTAGAAAATAATTTGGCGGTTCGATCATAGTCACCTAGTACGTGAATACGAGTTGCATACTATCACATATGGTATAACACCAGCATCATTCCTGGCGAATCGACGTTTGTATCGGTTAGCCGATGAGGAAGAATCTAAATATCCGAACGCGTGTCAAAAAATAAAGAATGATTTTTAGGTAGATGACTTGCTCACCGGGTCGGACGACTTACAAAAACTAATTAAAACACGGGACGACGTAATCACCGTCTTAAACAGAGGCGGCTTTTAATTTAATAAACGGAACTCTAATGACGAATTTATTTTCAATGGGCCGTATTCTCCGCCCGCTGCTAACACCGCTGTTAAAGGTTTTTAGCTAACAACGCTTTTAACGCTAACAACGGAGTTAGCAGCGCACCTATTCTACGCTTACATTTTCCCCACAGTTTACTAACAGCGGGCCTCGCCGAAAATACAGTCGGCAACAATGCATATTTACGTATTTTGGTGTGCTAGGTTGCAAGTCCTACGCTCGATCGCGCGCCTCTTACGAATTTTATTGCGGGGATTATCTACCACGTCGGGATTTCCAATATCCGGCCCTTTTCAAGACAAAGTAATGCATGTTTACAAGAAATTACAGTGGTATGATTATATTTGTAGATACGTACCTAATTAATAACTTTCTTAACTTTATAATAATGAATTCTAGATGACTTCATGCAGTGGCATAAAAGAAAAGCGAAAAAGGGAGGTTTGACAGAGATTTTACAGAGTCAGAATGTGCATGAGTGGACCAGGGAAGTCTTCGAATTAAAAATATATATATAAGTCCAATTAATTCAGGATAAACTATTATATTATTTATTTCTTTCTTTTTCTGAACCCTCTTTTACCCCCTATGGGTGTCGAGATCATTGTATCTAATCTTTATAAAATGCGATCCACTCTTTTTGATCTCGCGCACATTTTGCTGCCTCTTTCCAAGTTTTCCCTTTCCTTGCCAGCAGTTTTGTGATCGTGTTGTCCCAAGTTTCTTGAGACCTCCTTGACTTCTTGCCGGTAGACTTCGCCTCCCACACTCGCTTCACTGGTCGTAAGTTTCTTCATCCTGATTATATTGTCCCTCCTCTATTTTCTTTTGTATAGGTGCCACTCCAAGCCCTGCTCTTATGTCGTCATTTCTCATTCCATCCTTTTTAGTGTCTCCTTCCACTCTTCTTAATTAATTTCTTAATTTCTTAATTTCCATAGCCTGCATCTTCGATTTTTGTTTGGACTCATTACACCAAGTTTCACTCCTGTATGTCAATATTGGCGCGTAGATTAGTTTAAATACTGTTAGTTTAGTTGGTTTTTCTATTTTCTTTTTATTTATAAAAGTTCGCCTTATAGTGCGGTATAGTCTGCCGGCCGTCTTGACTATATTAGCTATGTCGATATCGTACTTCCCTTGTCTATCAATAACTATACCCAACTATTTAAATTCTTGTACTTGCTCTATTTTTTCTCCGCTTAATTGTATGTTGATTTTCGTTTCTTCCTTTCCTATCATCATGACATTTGTTTTCTTTTTCTTTATTCTTAGCTTTCGCTTGCCTAGAGCTTCCCCCAATATTTGTAAGTTTGTGTTAAGTTCCTTTTCTTATCTTCCAAAAATCACCAAATCGTCCGCAAATGCACACATCTTTATTTCTTCCTTTTTCATATTTCTGTACCCTACTGTGACACCTATTGTTCTTCTCTCTGTTTCTTTTATTATGTCGTCTAAAACAATTATGAATAATAATAGGCTGATTATTCCTCCTTGTCTAACCCCCTGCACTGTTCGGAATTGGCCTGACTCTTTGCCGGCGATTCTAATATAATTCCTGGTGTTACTGTGCATGACTTCTATTGCTTCAACTAGTTCCTTTTCTACTCCTTTTCCACTTACACTCCTCCATAATTCCTTTCTGTTAATACTGTCGAAGGCTTTCTCCAGATCTATGAAGCATAGTATTTCCTTGTTGTATTGTCTAGTCTTCCCTGTTATTTGTTTTAGTGTACAAATTTGATCTTGAACGCTGTGCCCCGGTCTGAATCCACTTTGGGCCTCATCTAGTTGTACTTCTATTCTCTTTCGAAGCCTCATCTCCAGTATCCGTTCATATATTTTGCCTGGAACACTTGTTAGTGATATATCCCGGTACTTTTTATATTCTCAGCTGTCTCCTTTCCTGAGTTTACGTAATCACTGCCAGTTCCCAGTCTTTCGGTATTTTTTCTGTCTCCACACCTTATTGCACATATCTAAAAGCATTGTTTATCCATGCAGTCCACATGTTTCATTTTCTCAGGTGTTATGCCATTGTGGCCTGCCGCTTTTCCCGTTTTTACTTTAGCTATTACATCCTTTAGTTCCGTTATTGTTATTTGCTGGTAGTTATTTCCTTCTTGTTTTCTCACCGCCATCGTCTGCACCTCCTCACTGTCTTCAATTAATTGCTCTCCTCCTAGTGTCTCACTGAAGTACTCTCTCCATCTATCCATTATTTCTTCCTCATTAGAGAGAAGTTCATGTTTTTGAGTACTGTAAAGAATTTCTTGTTGCCTTTAGTGTCCTCCTCCAATTTCTCTCCGAATTAATTCCAGGATGTCGCCTCTGATTTTTGTATTTCTTCTTTGGTTATTTTTCTTTCTTTTTTGTATTCTTCATACGACTGTTCCATCCCTTTGTCTAGGTATTGTTTCCATGGTTTTTTTATTTTTTGCTACTTCTTAGTTTACTTGTTGACTCCACCATCTTGTCTGTTTTTTTTGCCATTTGGACTCGAAGTACCGCACGCTGCTCTTGATGCTGCTTTTATTACATTCTTGAAGCTGCTCCATGTTCGTTCCACGTTCCTTTCCAAATTGTTGTTGGTGATATTACAGCATCCTATTTTACATCATAATACATCATATTATTTTCATATAGTTAATTGAATACAACCATGCACAATCATTGTAAGGTATCCGTACGTGGTAATAAAAGATCAGCACACAATTAAAGTAATACGTATTCTTTAATAATATAAGGTAACACTCGTCGTCGTTTATACATAGAATGGAATCTGCAGACTGACTGGGTCGAATAGTTTCCGACGCGCAAGCGCATACACAATACATATATATAGTATGTCTAATACACCACAATCATTGTAATATAAAAATTCTTAATTATCAAAAATTTACGATTTGTATCATTATTAAGTACATATTTTTTTCTGTAGATGGAGAGAGTTGTTTATTCTAAGAAAAAGAAAATATTTTTGGCATCGTTAGTTAAGCAAAATCCTATTATTGAGAATAGGTGGACAGATGGATCCACAACAGCTGCAAAAAATGAAGCGTGGAAAGAAATTACTATCTAATATAACAGCCAGCCTGAAACCGGCGCGAAAATAACGCCGCAACAATTTAAAAACAAATGTGGAACAATTTGAAGCAAAGGTAAACATTTATTACACAAATAATTTTATTTCCTGAGTGCATACTGTAGGTGGAAACTTTTTGAAAATTTTTGTGATTAAAAATTATTTTATCAGTTTCTAGAAAACGCCAAGAAAATACAGTATTAAAGCAACAAATAATAAAGACAGGTGGTGGTCTAACAGAAAATGCTCCGGTAGACCCAATAATGCAAATGGTGCAAATTGCAGCTCCTCACATGGATGTAGTTTTACAAAATTTTGGGGGATTCCAATAACCATTTTTTTATTATTGTTAGTTATGCAGTACTGCAGAGATTTATTGAAATGGTATATTTTCAGTTTATTGTATGTAATAAGTTTTTGTGATGGTGTAAATTCCATTGTTGTACCGCCATTCCGTGGTCCGTCCTAACATGGACCAGAAGTATACAATTAAAGGCCGTTCAAGTTAACTGCGATATAATTATTAACTAACCCAATAGTTAAATCATACATTATGTTCAACGCGCAACATACATCCCGCGTTGTAACAAACGCAACAGTGGCGACAAGGTGTTTGAAACAAAAATCCACGAGGACAACGTGCTTTCCGAAATAACAAGTCCGAAATCTAAAGAAAAATGAACTTTTCTTTCCACTCAGTCAGAATAATGAAGTTTTAATTAGAGATTTGCTGGTTACAGGACAAGCAAAAAATCTTATTCCTTTGTAGTTTTGGCGTAAAATAAAAGAAAAAAAAGTTTTTCCTCTTGTAAACTCAATCCGGGGACATACTGTATATTGTGAACCACGCAGTGACGGACGGAAGTAATGCCACCTACATCTTATTGTCTATTATACTCTTATCATTTATTGTTCAGCATATTCCAATGTATAGAATTAAGACCTAGAATAAGTCAGTCTAATTTGTACGCTCATACCCTTAAGTTCCACAAAATAATAGTAACTATTGTAATGTACCCTCTTAATAAATTGTAAAAATAAATAATGTTAACTAACTATGTGAAGAATACAGATAATGTTGGGAACCTCAAATAGTGCTTTCGGCTTCATCTTTATCTAATGTAAATAAAATTAAAGTTCGGTCTAAATTGCCCATTGACAATAATAATAACCCAAGATTATGCGTATTCAGACGTATACTTTAATGTTAAATTTAGGATAAGAGCAGATAACTTGCGATCAGGGAATATTTTGTACTAGATCGTCAATGCCCGTCGTTGGGGCAAGTCCAAAAATTAATAAATAAACGAAAATAAAAACTTTTATTTTTATCAATCGGGTTACCCGGCATCACGTGCACGTAAAGAAAGGAACGAATACACGAATAACGACTAACACTTAAAGTTAGAATCTAGGTCGTTACACTATTTTGTAATTTAATTAATAAATCATTTTTAAAAACTTGGCCCGTGCCTTGCATAACGTATTTGGCGCAGTCTTGTGGATTTTTCGGCAATCGATTTTCGAAAAGTTCGGAAACCGTACCGTTTCTTTTCAACGAATTTATCGAATAACGAACCGTGGACTTCTCAACACCAGGCCGTGACGATCTCTAAGCATCGAGCACCCGCCACGACACCTGAACATCGCAGAAGCCACACAACGTCCTCCTACGTCTAGACCCGTGCCCGCAACGATCTCCAAACATCGAGCACCCGCTGACGAACTTCGGAGTCCGAAGATCTACGGATGGACATACTGAAACTGTAAGTGCACGTATTATTCAGAGGTTTCATTATAAATGAGCAAAGTCGAGAACAACACTCTCGATATAGACACAGATTCAGACTCATCTCCCAATCCTAATCCAAATTCCGCATCAATAAGTAACCGAAGTCGATTGAGATCCCCAATAATAAAAATAAGAATTCGTACAATGGCAGTACTTAAAGCAGAATACTTGCAAATGGTGCCAGAATTCAAAGGCGAAATAGAACTCATTTCGAGATTCATCTCGATCTGCGAGAAACTTGTAAATACATTCTACAATGCCGGAGATCCAACAGACTTCCAGAACGACTATCTTATGTCTAGTATACTCGCCAAAATTAAAGGCGAAGCTGCGATAAATATTTCGTCTAGCATTATCACGTGCTGGCAAGACCTGAAAAATGCCCTTCTAAATTCATACAGTGATAAAAGGGATTACTTAAATTTAAATCAAAACACCTGCTCAAAACACCATCGATTATTGGTCATTCATACAAATATTCGATATAACAGATGTTATCAATAAATTTTTAGCTCTACAAAAACAATTCCACAAATTGAGAAATGCTTTTGAAAACTCAACATCACACAAGAGAGAATATCACAATTCATATAATGTGATTGTAAATATACAACATTTAAGCATAACGAATCATGGGAGACCCCCTTGATCGCTTAATCGCTGCCAAATCGCAGGTCGCACCTTTAAAAACTCAATCGCTACCTAGACTGGAACTCTGTAGAGCGTTACTGTTATCTAGAATAGTAAAACTCATAGACTCAGCGTTCGCAATAAAAGGCGTAGTATATGAGAAAACATTTTGGTGCGACTCTAGCATCGTAAATTCTTGGATTAGGGCAGAAAATGCAAGTTTTAAAACGTTCGTCTCTAATCGAGTATCCGAAATTCGTGAATCGGCAAGGGCACAGTCGTGGAGCCACGTCTCAACCGCTAATAATCCCGCCGACGTGTTATCACGTGGCCTGATGCCCGCTGAAATAATTAATTTAAACATATGCATATGGTGAAGGAGTCCTACCTGGCTCAGCTAAGACAAGTGCCAGCGGTCTTTAAGGGCTGATCCCACCACCGTATAATAAAACTTAGTTCCTGTAAACTTGGTTCAATGTAAACGTCAAAATTAATCTCGATTAAAAATTATCCGTTTTACCACGAAATGTGTTGCGCAAGAAAACAGAGTTTAGTAAATCTTAGATTAACGAAAATTAAAGTAGGCAACACTGCAAAAGTTGAAGGAAGTGACAGTTTAGTGACAGTTACACAGTCGGTGATATAGTACATGTTTGAAACATAGTGTAAAACGTATTCGCGATGTCTCAACAAAAGAGAAAGAGGGATCCAACTTTCATGGCCGCGGAAAAAGAATTGTTGTCCGAGCTAATTTGTAAACATAAACATGTAATAGAGTGCAAGAAAACTGATGGGGCAAGTGTCCCTAAAAAGTTAGACGAATGTGTAACGATTGCCAATGAGTTCAATTTTAAATCTACGTATATCCCCCGAGACCCTGTAGTGCTTAGGGATTTGTGGGAGAATTTAAAAAAATAGCAAAAGGCCTTTCAACCCAACAGACCATAGAAAGGGTGACAAAAGGTATGTATAACATAAATATCAACGGGCATATCATAGTAACAACAAATACAGTAACTTCTTTGATGCGCATGTAAAAATATTGTATATCCGAACATAGTGCTACATAAACTGTCCATTTTTCAAGGGGAGGTCTGTTTAAAAGATATATAGAAGAAAGATATATAGAAGACCCATTGATTGAAAGAATTAAATAATAATAATTTTTCATTTTAACATTTAGTCCCATTGCCATAACGGGAAGGCGACGTTTCCACACGCCAAATATATGTTCCACCGGATTCCTGGTGCGGATCTGGGACTCATTGTAAAGATGTTCTCCGCGTGTTCGACAATTGTCGAGGGGTGTTATCATGTACTTGCGGCAGGCATATCCCGAATCTCTTACTAAAACGCCATCGCCATTTTTCCCTTCTTCAAACATTATTTTTCGATAACAATTATTGAAAATATTGGAGTCATGGACACTTCCTGGCCAACGAGCAACAATATCCGTAAATTCCAGCTCTGAATTGCATATGGCCTGAACATTTAGAGAAAAGTAACCTTTCCTATTTCTAAATACTTCTGCATGATTTACTCCTATATGATGATATGATTAAAAAAAATAACTTCACATTGAACACGACTACAGCTTGCATGAGTATTTCTCAGAAAAGCTCTAATGGGCCTTTTCTGCTACTGTAAATTATGACGCAATTTTCTTCCATATATGTATTTTGCATATGTTTGTTGAAATAAAGTTTGTTTATTATTATTATTATATTACTAGCATTAAAAGCCGATATTAAAATATATTATAATATACTTTGCAATATACCCACCTGGTGACTTTAGCAGCTTCACGTGAGTGCAATCAATTGCACCCACAACGTTTGGAAAGGATGCTTTTAAATAAAATCCTAATTGAGTTTATCGGATATCTGCATCAGTTTCAGGGAACAAAACATAAAGTGGCCGTAGTGAAGCAATAGCATAACTCACTCGATGCACAATTCTGTAGGCTGCAAACTTGCTGAACCCAGAGAAATCACTTGCGGTTAACTGATGGCACCCTGTAGCATAAAAGCGAAGTGCACAAAGTAATTGGTTCATCGGCGATATGGAGTAATTCCTATAACAATCAATTTGTATGAAAAGTACAGAAAATTGCGATTGTAAGTAAATGTTTCCTTTTTGCTATTACAAGCAAAAGTACTTAGGCTTAGTAAAAGTACTATACTTATCATTGACAAATTCCAGCTGGTGCTTTATTTGCTCGAGGACTTCCATGGCTGATCGTTTTGATAACCGAAATCGGATTATAAAATCAGGCTGTCTAAACCATCAAAATGGTTTTCTCGATTACGGATCCATCGAGGTCGGCGAATGACAAATTCGTCGTCTTCTTCATCGCCGGATGTTTCGGCAAATACCATTTTAAATACTCTTTCCAATGCCATTTTACTCAAATGAATGTGATACAGAATATACCAGTTTCAACTATTTGACACATCTATCATTAAGCTTCGTTTGGGCATTTTACTGGCCAAAATGGCTAGTTACTTTTTAAACGCCGTTTACTTATGAAACCGCGATTGATATGTTGGTGAAACTGAGAAATGGCAGTTGTTGAAATGGCAAAAATTTGAAACGCAGTTTACTTTTTGGTGGAATCGGCCCTTACCCGTTCGAATATAATCTCTTAACTGTCTGAAGTTCGCAGGGTTACGGTCAATTAAGCCATAGTTCTAAGGTTTGATATGCTAAACAAATTTTCTATCTTTTCTAACTTTACACGGGTCACAGCATATCTGCTCCGATTCGTGTATAACTATAAATCAACTATCGAGCAGCGAAATTATGGTCCCATAATATGCGACGAAATTAAAAACGCAAGTTTCAACATAATTAGAGTGGTTCAGATGGAATGTTTCCACGCGGAATAAAATAAACTTGAAAAAAATACGGAAATTATTAAACATAGTCAGCTACTGCAGCTAAATACATTTTGCGACGCCAAACTTTCTCCTTTCCTTACCTTGATGTATCTCTGCCGAACTTAAGGGAGCTCACTCCATTGACCCGTGCCGGTAGCCTTTAACGACAGAGGAGAAGGCGTGGATTATGGTGTTAAATTAGGGCACCACACAATTACCGAGTCAGCGGAGGGTGAGCTTCAACGGCCCTTGAAATTGTGAGCAAGGACAGCTGCCGCTCCTGAAAATGGTTAGTTCGACCAAAACAAACGCGACAAGCTAAATTGTCAAGGAGTTTATTAAGATTCTCAGTTTCGAAATATCACACAACAACAAAGATGTACGTATGGTGGCTGTGATGATAAGAAGGGGGTAAAATATGGGGCGTGAGGGTGACGATAGTCCAAAATCCGCTCTGCGCCGCGCGGAATTACCGAATCGCGTGCTAACAGGCGATCCTTGTCTACAAAGCAGGCTCGCAGACGCTGATGGGACTTACAGATGGGTGAACAATAGGGCATTGCAAAATAATATGGTAAATGTTTTTTTTTAATTATTACAAAGGCACCCTTTGTATGTTATGACAAATGTAAAAACCTGTTTGGATACCAATTTTCAGATCGATTGGACAAATCTAGACCCCCGCCCACGTGAACTAAAGTTTTACCACTACACGCATATTATTAAAAAAATTGTAAAATTAAAAGATGTTTTCTTTTCACTAAAAATGGCTGACAGTGACCCGACCTTATTAAACCGATGCCCAACTCTCAGGAAAGATCAGATTAATGAAACTCCAGAGGCCTGGTTAGTAGGAAAACTTTTACTGGATCTAGTACCCCAGAAGGGATGTCAGCTTCCAACCAATGGAGATGTTTTACGTCTGTTTCTGTTTTTAAATCGTGGTCCCATGCAACAGTATAAGAAAGATCATGTTGCGAAAACCGTAATTGAGAAGGTGGAGAAGTTTTGGGAGCTGGCCGGTATTCCTACCACGCCTATTAGAGCTGCACATGCTAGTGCGAAGCTTAACAAGCTTGTGGCGCAATACGAAAACTTACGAAAACACAAGACACGAAAATGCTTTCCGGGTGAGAGTGATAAGTTTTTAATGTCTCTCAATGAACTGTTTGGACTGTGGCACATAAAGACGCTGTTAGTATGATTGAACATGACACTTGTCGAACAATAAAAATGATGGTGGAGGACAAATTGTTTTTACAAGATCAGCGATCAGATCGAAAACAACATTTTACAAAAGTGCAAAAGAAGCAACATAGAAATGAACAAGAAACTAAAAGAATTCAGAGGGAACAGCAGCGACGCCTAAAAGAATCAACCTTAACCACCACCACCTCCACCACCAGTAGCAGTACTTCCACTAAGTGTAATCGCGATAAATTAATACCTGAACCTGAACTTCAATGTGAATACCTTCAACACATAACTGAAGAGATGATTGATAATCCTGAATCTGATCCTGACTTTGTGCTTCCTTCGACTGGTAGTGCTGCTGGCGCTCGTCCTAAGGCTAAACGTTCTACATCTGTTGTGCTCAACCTACCTCGCAATCCATTTAGCAGCACAAAGATTTCGACAATGGGAGACAGGCTGAACCTCTCAGCTGGACAACGAACAGCATTTATGGGTGAAATCCTTTCTGAAGGCGGAGTGCGCCCCCATGAGACAACCCTATCAGTTAAAAGTACCTGGAGAGCGGGCAAGACCATTCGAAAATCTGTCGCTGAACAGATTAAGTCTAAATTTATTCCCCCAAAGCATTGTACATTACAATGGGATGGTAAGCTTGTTCCAGACATCAAAAAAGAAAATAAAGAACGCCTTGGGATTCTGGTGTCTGGTTTGCCAGACTTTGAAGAAGGGAAACTTCTAGGCGTTCCTGTAATCACCAGCTCCAAAGGAGAAGAGCAGGCTAACGCCACTCATTCCCTGGCTAACGAGTGGGGGCTACGTGATAATGTGCGGGCTCTTGGTTTTGACACGACGGCATCAAATTCAGGCAGAAAAATCGGGGCATGTGTAAAACTTGAGGAACCTTTAGACAAAAAGTTCCTTATGCTTGCTTGTCGTCACCATGTTTTTGAGAGAATATTGTGTGCAGTTCACACACAGTTGTTCGGAAATGCATCTGGCCCTGATAATGCGGATTTCGTTCACTTTAGAGATTCCATTTGGAAGAATATAAACACGGAAAATGCATTTAAAACGCTTTCAATCAATGACCGATCAATGAAAAGTAGAAAAGAGGATGTCATTCAATCGTTAAAATACATTCTCGCTATTCCTGATAGAAATAATCAACTTCCACGAGATGACTATAAGGAATGCGCTGAACTAATGATCATGCTTCTTGGAGAAACGCCCGACCGAGGTAAACATTGGCCAAGACCTGGAGCTGCACATCATGCTCGATGGATGCCATCTATTTTGTATCCAGCAAAAATGTTTGCTTTTAGTGACCAGGCAGGATATGACGAGGCCATGATTGCGAAACTAGAGGCACTCTGCAAATTCAATGCTTTCTATTACGTCGAGAAATGGCTTTGTGTATCTGTCGGGTCCGACGCACCATACAATGATCTCCAACTGTGGCATGACTTACAGGAATACGAAAAATATGATCCTCAGGTTGCTCGTGCAGCTTTAACTGCAATGGAAAGACACTACTGGTATTTGACCGAAGAGTGTGTAGTATTCTCTCTGTTTTCAAATCGTGTATCGGAAACTGAAAGGAAACAGATTGCTAAGCAATTGACGCGTACATCACGACCACAGAAGTTTACAAGAGGTCGGCCAATCTTTCCTGCTTTGAACTCAAACACAAAACTTACAAATCTCATTGGTCCCAATTCCTGGTTCTTGTTTGAAGCTATGGGAGTTGGCTCCTGCTGGCTTAGCACACCAGTTAATCAGTGGAAACTAGATCCCAATTTCCGGGAAGCAGAAATGTTCGTTCGACACGTGAAAGTAGTTACGATATTTCTGAACGGGCAGTTAAATTGATTCAAGACTTTGCCACCAGCATCACAACTGATGAACTGCAGAAGCAATACCTGTTGCAAGTGGTAGAATTTCAAAGGAAATCCATACCAAATTTCAAAAAAAGCACCGTACTGACAAGTGACGAGTGATTAAAACATTGAGAAATTCAAACATGTTATGTTCTGTTGTGAATCCGCATCTATAGATTGTAATAAAATGTTTATGTTTGTTGCTAAATAAACCACATATTACAAAATAAAGTATAGTGTATATTGTAACTGTACTAATCATATGTCTAAATTTCAATCGACGTGGGCGGGGGTCTATTTTGAACCAAATGAAAGCTTTGATATTCACTTTTATTTTGTTAAGTGTCACAAGATCGAAACAGTGGATTTGAAATATTTCGAAACAAAATATTTTGCAATGCCCTAGTGAACAAAGTATAAAAATATGACGTGGGAAAATTATGGGAGAAATATGAGTTGTCAGCTCGCGTCGCTCAGTGACGAACTTCACGCCGCTTGACTTCGACGTGGTAACGCTGCTCGCTGCTCCCTCGCTGCGTGACCGCAACAAAATGGACGTTGGCACGTTTCCGGTGCGGCAACCACGTGCCTCAGCTTGGTGGACTCGGTCGTGGGCGGCTGTGTCGTCCCGCGTTAGTTGCCCTGACGTGCGGCCGCCAAACTGGCAATGGCCTCGGGCTCGCACTATGCTCTCGGCACGGCTGCTCGGCTCTAAACTGGCCCCAGACTAGGAGTAGGCTAGGTGTAGGCGTTGTAGCCCCGGACTAGCAGTAGGCGTTGTGGCCCCGGACTAGGAGTAGGCTAGGTTTGAGCATTGCGGCCACAGACTAGCACTCCAGATTTCTGGAGTCACGAAACACAAAATGTGGACAATTCCCGAATCTGTGGTAGGACAGTGCCTTGCACTTATCCGTATGGATAGGCGCAGCGTATTTCCCACTAACCGTGGATAGATATTCCCTAGAGTGTAGGGAATACACTTTCACTGGAATGCCCCGATCGCCCGCTCAGTTCCGTCGTCTCACAATAAGTATCAAACGCAGATCTAGGCGCCACGTGCGAACGTTAGTACACAATTTTATTGCCAGGAAAGCATCAATACACCCAACTTCTGTTAAGAAATGAACATATTAAAAACATGCATGCCGGGGTTAACACAACGCTGGCTGCAGTGCGTCTGAAGTATTGGCCCATTTCGGCCAAAAATAATATAAAAAAAACGTCGTTAGTTAATGCAGCACGTGTTTTAGAGCAAAAACGATCTTTAATAATCCATTTTTGGCGAATTACCGGAAGCTCGGGTGACAATTCAAAAACCATTCAATGGCACAGGGGCGGACTTTTGCGGACCGTTCTTGATTCGACAAGGAATTCGTTGACGGAAAGTAACCAAGGCATATGCCGCATTGTTTATTTGCTTCGTAACAAAGGCGGTGCATCTAGAAGTAGTAAGCAATTTATCTACAGAAGAGTTTATTGCTTCCTTGCGCCGATTCATCGCTCATCGCGGCAAGGTCAGTCACATCTATTCAGACGAATTTTACTGGTGCATACAACGAACTGAAAGAACTCATAAGTCCTTTAACTCTGAATAGGATAAAAATAAATTAATTGATACTTTTGCATCGGACAATATTGATTGGCACTTCATTCCACCCCGTTCACCTCATTCGGAGGTCTTTGGGAATCAGGCATTAAAAATGTGAAATTTCATTTACGCCGTGTCATCTTTCTTCTTCATGTGCCGTCTCCATTCCGGAGATTGGCTATCATCATTACTATCCTAATTTTGGAAACTGCAGCCCTAAATAGATCAGCTGATGTGGCATTAAACCATTTACGCAGATTCCTAAGCCAGGACATTCTTCTCGCTCCGATAGATCTTTTCCCCACGATTCTTCGTTGGATTATGAGTCGAAGAATCTCATATTCAGACCTCTTATGATGTGGCCCAGATATTACAGTTTCCTTTTTTTTTCACTTCCAGTAGGATCTCTCTATCTTAAGAATCTCATATTTCAGACCTCTTATGATGTAGCCGAGATATTGCAGTTTTCTTTATTTTCACTTCCACTAGGATCTCTCTATCTTTCTCCATTCTTCTCAGAACCTCCACGTTGGTCGCATGTTCTGTCCATGATACTCTCAACATCCTACGGTAGGTCCACATTTCAAAGGCTTCTAATTTCCTCTCGCAATACACGTTGAGGGTCCAAGCTTCTACACCATACAAAAGGACTGGAAATACGTAACGTTTCAGCATCCGGGTTCTGAGGTACAAGCTCAGGTCGCAGTTTTTTAATCTTCACAAAGGATGCACGAGCTTTCTCAATGCGAATCCTTATTTATGCGCAGTAATCCACGGCGCAGTTGACGTTTGTACCTAGATAGTCATACCTCTCGACTCTTTCCAGCCCTTCGCCTTCCACATACAGATGTTCATTTGGTGCTTCAGTTTTGGTGACAATGATGTATTTGGTCTTCTTAACATTAAGTGTCAGCCCATATTCTCTACTAGTTGTGACGACGTTATTCAACATATTTAGATGGTCTTGCATGTTTTCGGCGAGAAGTATTGTATCGTTTGCGTAACGCAAATTGTTCACTGGGATGCCGTTAACTCGTATTCCACCGTCTTCTCTTTCGAGGGCTTCGGTGAAGATTTCTTCTGAATAGATGTTAAAGAGGAGTGGAGAGAGAACACACCATTGTCTGACTCCTCGCTTGATCTCAACGGCTTTCGTTAGTTCTGCTTGGACGCGAACAGACGCACCTTGGTTTAGGTACAGTTTTACTATTATTTGTATATCTCTTGTGTCGAGATTTTTTCGTTGCAGTGCTTCTATTAGATGTTTGTGTCTCGCTCTATCAAATGCCTTATTATAATCTATAAAACAGGCGTACACCCTTTGGTTGACACCCAGACACCGCTGCATCAAGACATTGAAGGCAAACAAGGCTTCCCTTGTGTTATATTTGTAAGAATTACTTTTAAGTTGGAATCACTTATATTATGTTAAGATGAAGTTGGCAACGTGGAGTGCAGGCATGAGCACGGAGTGTACATGTGGCGAGCAAATAAAGAACATGTCAATTCGCACGTGGTAGTATTATTTAATTAAGTCGAACACTACATTGGCGACGAGGATGGGATTAGTAGAACCTAGAGCGGACCGGGTAGTGAGAACAACAGTGAATTAAAAGTGCAGAAGAAATGTCGTACAGTAAAATTGGAGAGTTTGGTTTTCAAACGGATTGGTCCATATACAAGGCCAAACTAGGACAATATTTTATAGCAAACGAACTAACCGAGAAGCCGGAGATAAAAAGGGCAGTACTACTGAGCAACCTAAGTGAAGAGGCATACCAGCTCCTGCCGAGTTTATGTGTCCCAGATGACCCGGCAACAATAACATTCGAGAAATTAGCACAAACCTTCACTAACCATTTCACACCGACAAAGGCGGTATTTCCAAAGAGATACAAATTCTATAAGGCTGAAAAAGTGCTCGAGGAAGAAATAAGTGAATGGGCAGCGCGTGTGCGAAGCCTGACGGCACAGTGTGAATTCGAAAAAGCCACGCTACACACGATGTTAAGAGACAAATTCATCATGGGAATGCAACCAGGAGCCGTCATGGACAGATTGTTTGAGGAAGACCCAAAAGCATTAACATTGGAGCAGGCAATTGAGATAGCAGTTAGAAAAGAGGTCAGTAAAAAACACTACAGGGGTGAAGAAGTGACCATCAAGAGGGAGCCAGCGGAGATGTTCCGGCTGGAGCAAAGAAAAGGTGCGTGGCCAGGATCATCGCAGCATCCGGACGGCGACTCCTCGGCGAGCGGGCCAGGACCCGGCGAAATGAGACGCGGAGGGACGCAGAGCGGAGCGGCACACGGAAGGCAGTCGTCATCGCCAGGACAAAGCTGGACGCCGAGCGGAGCGGCACACAGAAGACCGCCGCCATCGCCAGGACAATGCTGGGTATGCGGGCACACAGGGCATTTAGCCGGGAGATGCAAATATCGGAATTTTAAATGTAATTACTGCAAGAAATTCGGACATTTAGAACGAGCATGTAGAAATAGGAACCGAGTGGATAGGGATATGATAAACAATTATTTAGAGGACAAAGATAACGAACCTCCACAGGAAGAAGTAGTATTTAATTTAAAAGATCAGAGAAAAGATCCGATAGCAGTACAAATCGAAGTTAACGGGAAGAAATTAAATTTTGAATTAGACACCGGGGCCAGTTGTTCGGTCATATCAAAAGGATTCAAAGAAAGGTTTTTTACAGGGTTTGAATTGAGAAACACTACCAAGGTATTACTAAATTACGATGGGAATAAAATCTTCCCTCTTGGGTACATTAAGATTTGTTGTAAATACAGGAACATGTTTAGGAATATGGAATTGATAGTCACAAACGGTGAGGGACCACCATTATTGGGTAGAGATATTTTTTATGCATTTAATCTAGTAATAAATACGTTACAGGAAACTTACGAGTCGGTGATGGGGGAAATTTAAAAGGAATACGCGGGAGTGTTCACGGAGGCATTGGAGACCTTTAATAAGGATAAGGTTCATTTGAAAACGATAGGTTGTGTGGAACCAAAATTTTTTAGGGCACGGCCAATACCATTCGCCATTAAGGAAAAATGCGGTGACTATAAAGTCACGATAAACCCAATATTAGAAGTGGACCAGTATCCAGTGCCACGGGTAGAGGAACTATTGGCAAAATTGCAAGGTGGGGTGTATTTCACGAAACTAGACTTAAGTAATGCCTATCAACAATCCGAACTAGATGAGGAATCACAACTGTTAACGACTATTAGTACACATAAGGGGCTGTATAAATTTTCACGGCTACCGTATGGCATCTCGTGTGCACCGGCAAAATTCTAGAAGCGTATGGTGGCATTATTGGAGGGACTGGAAGGGGTATCAGTATTCATTGATGACATAATCGTTACAGGAAAAAAAATCGCGGAGCATGTTAGGAGGGTGAGACAGGTACAAAAAATTCTAAATGACTGTGGGTTAACAATAAAAATAAATCGATGTGAGTTTTTTAAAAATCAGGTTAAATATTTAGGACGTCGAATTGACAGGCATGGGCTACACACTCTGCGGGAAAAGACAGAAGCAATTCAAAATGCCCCCCAACCAAAAACCTTAACGGAACTTAGATCATTTCTGGGGCTGGTGAATTATTATCACAAATTCATAGCCAATAGTTCAACACGCCTAAAGCCATTATACGACTTGTCAAAAAAGAACACCACCTTTGAGTGGACTGAGGAATGCGATCAAGTTTTTAGGGCAATCAAAGAAGAACTAAGCGACCCCAAAACATTGGCCCATTATGACCCTAACTTACCCATAACGTTAGCAGTAGACGCTTCGGACGTGGGAGTAGGGGCGGTAATTTTACATGTAATGCGAACAAGTGAAGAAAGACCCATTGCCTTCGCGTCGCAAACGTTAAACAATAGCCAAAGGGCGTGCTCACAGATTGTAAAAGAGGGGTTACCAATCATATTCGGGGTACAGAAATTTCACCAGTACCTATTTGGAAAAAAAATTCACACTACTAACAGACCACAAACCATTAGTAAAAATTTTTGGGGAAAATCAGGGAGTTCCGATAGTATCCGCAAATCGATTGCAAAGATGGGCCTGGTTATTAAGCAACTACTCATACGAAATTAGATACGTGAAATCAAAGGATAACAACGCAGATTGCTTCTCGCGGCTGCCGGAAAGAGAATTCCTACCGGAAGCATTAAAATTCACATACTTAATACTTAATACTTACTTCGTAGTATATCTCATTATTTTGCACAGATTTAAATTTAATTTCCCCATGTGTACTTTGGTTGGGTGGTTTATTTATTATTTGCATATTGTTTGTTCGGATAAATTTCGCCTTTTTTTGCGCCAATGGTCGGCCAATTGTCGGGAACTGACGAGAGCGCAGGCCCGACCTTAAGCCTGCTCGAAAAGAGTGGACACCTGGCAGAGTCGTTCGAAAACAGTGCCACGGAACCCGTGCCGTCATCCCCTGAGCAGCCTACCAGAGGGTAAGTCAGAACCCCCATTTCGCCGACCACTTTAACGCCCACGCCGCGCTCACAGCAAGAAATTTTATCATCATAGTTGAAATCAATATACAGTCCATTTTAAACCCACCCGATTTATTAAACACCATGTATTGTAATATTTTGCCCATTGTGTATTGTAAATAAATATTAGTTGAAAGGTGCTACGTTTTATTTCTTAACATACTTTCACAAGCTCCAACTCCCCGTTACTTAAATCACATTAGGGAAAATAAAGAAATGCCATTAGATTGTATAGCTATAGCGTCGGAAACCAAAAATGATAAAATATTGAAACAAGTTTTTAAGTTTGTGGAAAAGGGATGGCCAAAAAGGGTCTCGGCGGAATTAAAACCCTATTTTCTAAAACGCAATGAACTATCGATTGATGAGAATTGTATACTTTTTGGCTACAGGTTCATCGTTCCACAAAACTTGCGTTTACAAATATTAAAGGAACTACATTTGGCCCACATGGGCATTGTCAAAACTAAAAGTTTAGCTCGATCATATGTGTGGTGGCCGGAATTGAATGTGAACATTGAAAACTTAGTAAAGTCATGTAACCAATGCCTCAGTGAACGACCAAGTCCGCCAAGGGCGGGACTTATTCCGTGGGAGTACCCTACCGGGCCGTGGGAACGTATACACGTGGATTTTTTGGGGCCAATGCTTAACAAATATATACTAATAATGGTGGACGCCTATACCAAATGGGTGGAAGCTGTAGTTATAAACAACATTACGGCCGAGACAACAATAACGGTTTTAAGAACAATTTTTTGTCGGTTCGGGATGCCACAGTTAATGGTCTCTGATAACGGTGCACAGCTAGTCTCAGAAAGGGTTCAAACGTTTTTAAGCAAATATGGTGTGAGGTGGAAGGGAATTCCAGCTTACCACCCAGCAACCAACGGGGCTGCGGAAAACGCAGTCAAAACAGTAAAAAAAGCTCTGTTAAAAATGTTATCGGAGGAAAAAGTATGGCTCATTAGGCTAATCGTACGGTGTTCTTCGCATTTTTTTGTATTATGCTTCTTAGGAATTGTGACAAACGTTGACTGAACGTCGACACGGCATGACGCCGTATCATGGGAAAGTGTAAATTAAATGTTGAAGAATTAAGCACCCTTGTCATTCAAATTGAGGCCATCTTAAATTCCCGTCCTCTAACTCCCATCTTCAATGATCCAAAGGACCCTACATATTTAACTCCTGGGCACTTCTTTGTCGGACACTCGCTATTAGCCTTCGCCGACCCGAACGTGTCCGGGATGAAACTAAATAGATTGTCCAGGTGGCAGCATCTCCAGTTAATTAAACAGCACTTTTGGAAAGGATTGTTAAAGGATTACCTGCCCAGCCACCAACAACCAAATGAGCCGATCAGCGCCGGACCAGCCACAGGTTGGTGACCTCGCCCTCATCAAAGAAGTCAATCTACCCCCTATCAGTGATTATAAGAAATTTTACCAAACCAGACACGCGTTTTAAAATTGTCCACATTAATCTTTTAGGACCATTGCCCTTGTGTGGCAATTTCAGATATATCTTGGTGTGTATCGATAAGTTCACACGTTGGCCAGAGGCGATACCATTAACAGACATTACAGAGAATTCAGTTTCGTTGGCTTTTTTGACAATATGGATTGCCCGATATTCCTTCAATAGTAATTACGGACCGCGGCCAACAATTTAAATCAAAATTATGGTCTGATTTCAATATTACGTTAGGAATCAAACAAAGGCACTCCACAGCTTATCATCCTCAGACCAATGGTCTAGTGGAGCGCATAATTCAACAAATTAAACATTCACTCGCGATGACGGTTGATACCACAAATTGGGTTTTACAATTGGCATTGGTACTACGTGGTCTACGTACGTGTTACCGTGAACCATTGAAGGCTACATCTGCAGAGTATGTATATGGTTGTTAACTCAGATTGCCTGCATCGTTCCTGACAGTTTCCAAGACATTCAATCAAACTGATTTTTGCGCAGAGACTTTTATAAGTGACCTGAAATGTAGAATGTCAGCGCTAGTGCCAGGCGAGTCTCGCAAGACTGCCACACCCTTCTATGTACCTGCCTCGTTACAGGATGTTACTCACGTGTTTGTTACGCGAGATTGTGTGAAAGGTATGTGACAATGTGAGGTATTTTATCCGAGCACATACAAGGTGACTTAGTTTTTATAACCATGCCTGGTTTCATCGATTGAATGAAAAATAACAGTCTAAGTTGACTACTGAAAACGTGGTAACTGTAAATATAGAAATAGACACGGGTTCAAGTGTTTCGGCGATTTCCGAACATATATATAAGAGGGGGGCTGAAAGACAAAAGTCGATAGCCCATTCCATATAGTATATCATATACTTCATTATCACCATACCTGTGATGTAAGAAACAATGTACAAAGCTATATAGAATAAATGTTCTTACTACTACTGTAGAAGAGGTGTTTTAAACAAAGATTCATTAATAATGATTGTAGCAATTTAAAATCATACGATGGTCATAGAATTTCAAGACAGGGTTACAAAACGGTGAATATCATTTATAAAAAGGAAGAATTTCCTAATTTGAAGCTATTTATTTTTCCTAATGGCGGACCACCATTGTTGGGTCGCCCACTGGACGAAAATTTTGAGAATTTCAATTGATTTTAACTCCAGAATTTTAAATGTGCCCAGAAGTTCGATTTCTGATGAAGTGAATAATGTAATTAAGCAATATACCGAAGTTTTTAATAGCGAGCTAGGTACGTTTAATGGCAACAAGATGAAATCGGTTGCCAGGTCCTATTTTTGGTGGCCGAAGGAAATTGTTGATCTTTATTCAAAATGCAGCATATCTAAGACGTTTAGACCAAACCCAGAAAAGATATTTGCTTCATGGCCAGTACCGGAAAGGCCATGGTCACGCATTCATGTTGATTTTTTGGGACCATTGTATGGTAAAAAATATTTGATTATCACCGATGCGTTTTCTAACTAGTTGGAAGTTTTTTAATTAAATAAAACGACCGCTCAAATGGTAATTGTTTGTTTAAGATCACTTTTTGCACGTTTCGGAATAGTTGGAACACGCCGGTTTCAGATAACGGCCCACCATTTACCTCGATGGAATTTAAAAAAATTCTAAATAAAAATGGCATTAAGCATAAGTGTTCACCTCCATACGACCCTTCGAGTAATGGTGCAGCGGAGATAAATGCAAATACCATCAAATTAGCTTTAAAAAAGGCATATTTAAATAAAAGGGATTAAGATATTGCATTATCGCACTTTTTATTTGATTATAGAATGTCCAAACATACAACTACTAAGGAAAGTCCAGCTAAATTAATGTTGGGGCGCGAATTGAGAACACGTTTTGATTTATTACGTTCTCATATGAAGAGGATAATAGAGTCAAATGCATATAATGAAAAAAGCCTAAAAAAGAATAACAAGGTAAACTTACAATGCGAACAAAAGGTGATTTTAAAAACCCTACAAAACCCACTTGGTGTGAAGCGGAGATTGTAGAGAAGTTAGGTAGAGTGATGTACGTGAAGATCGGAGAAGATAAAAAGGTAAAGAGGCATTCAAATCAATTAAGGTTTTCGGAAAATCAGATGCCGAGTGATAGTGATCTAATTGTTGTAGAACAACCTGAAAAGACGATAGAGACTGAGTGTGCGGTGATAGAGGAGACGATTTACATATTCGGTCGAATATGTAAATATGGACTTTGGGTGTTCTGAACCAGCACGAAAGGTGGCCTTTTCGAAGGCGTCCGCAGAAACCAACACGGAGAATGCAAAGAACACAGTAAGGGCCAACCAAGGTGGAACGACAAAGATCAGCATTTTGTACACTACCAGCTTAGACAAGATGCTTCTCAGCGTCGAGGAGTTACAGATCGTAGGGCTCTCAAGACACACAGAAAAGCTTTACATTGTGTCGGATGCTAGCGAACACGCGGAAGCCTTGCGGCAAAAGTTGGCATTAGATGCAGACTTTTATGACCACATGCAAACATACCTATCTCTTCCTGACGAACCGACAGCAGGAGTTATCCGAGATGACATCACGGTGGATAGAATACTAAACAAAGTGCAACCTCCAATGGACAGTTTCAGATTGGTAGAAACTTTTTTACCGTCTGTGGCTTTTTGTGACAAAACATCAATGAACTTAGAAATCAGTAATATGGCAGTAGACGACTTCGCGAAGGGGGTAACGGTACCGGATTTGATTCTCATGCCGGTCAACGCGAGAAGACAACCACAGAAGCAAGATGTTGAATACTACTCGGTAGGATGTGGAGTGGGCAATCATTATCCTGGGAAAATGCCTTTGCAAACACTGCCAGTGTTGCAGGCTCGCTATTTCCAGAAACAGCCATTCTTCAAGTATAACGATTCGTCTACAAAACTGGTGCGTGAAATTGTGGACTTGTGGTTTGCCGAGCATGTTGGTGACAACCTCAACAAGAACCTTTTTGACGCACAGGAAATACAAGATACGGTTAACGGGTTTTTGAAGAATGTTACGCAACAACACTATCAAGAAAGCTTCAAAGCCAATGGCGGGTTGGATTCTACAGACGGCAGAGTGGTTAGATTTCAACTAAAAGGTATCTTCAAACTTAAACACGGAACACCTGATTTAGGTAAAGCTGGGCAGGGTATATCGGCATGGTCGCAAGATGCATGTGCGATGTTTTGCTCAGTGATGAGGGTACTCACGAAGGTTGTTACTCGCACTGAAAAGCAGCACGTGGTTACGGATTCCTACATCGATGAAGTAGAGTTCATAAACCGCACAAATGTGCAGTTCAACAAAGTGCACCCGCTGTGTAAAAACGCAACAACGGATGGGGTAACTTTCGACGCAAACCAAAATAGTTTTACTCAGGAAATTGAAAGAGAGTATTGGCGAAGGTATAATATCTCTGAGGAGTTTTTGGATCATTATTATTCGTTTAGGAAAAACAACCGTGTCATCAGCTCCGTGGCTGTAGGTTATGCCGGTACACAAAAAACGAGTGGTGAGCCAGGAACCTTGGTTAACAACGGAATTGTTTCGAAGGTTATTTTAAATGCCATGGTACGTGGGGACGGTTGCTGTGTTATCACCTACAAAGGTGACGACTTCAACAAGAGATAAGTCAATCTAGTGGTCATAATTCGCTTTTTTTTATTCACTGCGCCCTTCGCTCATTATCATTTCATACTCTCATGGTAATTATAGGTTATTTATGAAGTATTTATGATTTGTATTGTTCCGCCTGCGTCTAATTGTAAGATTTCCGGTGTTACGGAATACGATTCCCGGCGATAGTCCTTGGATTGCGCGTCGAGGTAAGTGGCCACTTATCGCGTTCGCTAGGTACCGCGCCGAGGGTTCGCCCAAGTAACGCTACGGAATCGAAGACGCCCCGATATATGTGAATTAATACAAATAAATTGCCATGATTGTTAACCCTTATCGAGTTTTTGTGTACGTCAATTAGTTTTCCCCACGCCCCTGATTTTCAGGCGCGCGACTGCGAGCCCTTCGGTTTCCGTTAAACTACGGAATACGAACAAGGTCGACGAGTGCCCGTTTCGTGATTTTAGGTTGCGTCGATCCTCCCCTGCTGAATTGTTTGTCATGGAATCCCTGGAGTGAGATATCGATAGAGGTAAAATTGCGTGGAGCCCCTTTTACCCCCCCCCCCGCCCTTAACTTACCGACATCGAGAGCCTGGTCCTCTGCGATATCTCGAGGGAATGCCCAGCTGCACCACGACCTCATTGTGACAAGCCAATCAGGCACGTCGCAGATGTTAAATTTTAAAGGCGAGGGTGTGACAATGTGAGGTATTTTATTCGAGCACATACAAGGTGACTTAGTTTTTATAACCATGCCAGGTTTCGTCGATTGAATGGAAAGAAATCAGTCTGAGTTGGAACTCTGAACGAGATAGTTGGATTCATTGTACCTGTCCATAAATAAGTATTTAGTAGTTTGTACAAGTTACAACAAGGTCCACTTCAACCTTCTTACGAGGGCCCCTTTCGCGTAGAGAACAGCTAACAAACGAAGCAATGGTACCTAGTAAACTGAATCGACATGTAACTTCAAACCATCCCAATTGCGCCAAAAAAAGATAAACAATATTTTCAAACGCTTTTACTTGAAAATCGAAAAGAAATTCATTTTATGAAATCGTTCGTTACCGTTTCTGAAAAAGCCTTAGAAGCTAGTTACCAGATTGCTAAATAAAATGTACGTCAATGTACGAAGTTGTTAGGCTTATGCTTGGGCCTAATGAAGTTAACAAAGTGAGTAAGGTTTCGATGTCAGCTGATACTATTAAAAGACGTATTGACGGCATGTCAAGTGATAATTTGGGAACTCTTATTTCAAAATTGATAACGACAGAAAAATTTGCACTCAAGTGGATGTTACGATGTCGTAATACCGGTACACGGAATTTTTTTAAGAACTTATTTGTTATGTAAAAACCCATAACTGGCGCAGTCTGGCAGGATTGTCAAAACGGGAGGACAAAAATCGCTAATTCCGGTCCGATTCATCGGTTTGTTTGACGATCCACGCCCCACAAACATCTGACCACCATCGAGGGAACGCCGAGGGAGTCTAGCATCGACACCTTCAAGACCCACCGACGAGACGAAGAGCCCGAAGAAATCTAGCATCGATATCTTCCTTTAATACTTAAAAATCCTGCCACATGAAAATTGATTTCCTTTAATTAATAATAATTAAACCAAGTAAAAAAAAAAAAATATATATATATTAAAATAAGCTTTCAAGTTAAATATTAGAATAAGCTTTGAAGTTAATGAGAAGAGAAAGAAGTAGAAGTCCAATACAAAGAGTAATAATTCAAGTAGAGATGGCACTGCCACATATTTAAAAATTCCACTTAGACTCAATCCCGAATTTCGACGGAAATCCGGCAGCGCTAGCAATATTTATTCAATCAAGCGAATACATTATCCAAACGTTCACAGATAGAGCGAACGCTGATAACCCGTAGAATTAATTTTTATTACGAGCAATAATCGGTAAATTAACAGGTAGAGCTTTCAATTTAGTTGGTAGTAGAGGTAACTTAAATAATTGGCTTGCAATTATACAATTACTGTTACAATTCTTTGCTGACCAGAGAGATGAAAATTGTTTGATAGGAGACCTATTACAAATTAAACATGAAAAAAACGAAACCGCAATAATTTTGGTAACAGATGTCAAGACATCTTAAGTTTATTGTTAACAAATATTTAACTAACAGAACGCGATCCGAACGCAAGACAAATTAAAATAAATCTGTATTCTAACCAAGCATTAAATGTATTCTTAAGAGGCCTACACAACAATTTGCCAATCAGATTAAAAAATCCTAATACATTAGAACAAGCTATTGCATTTGTAATACAGGAGGAAAATTTCTCGTATGCTCAGCATAGTGTTATGCGCAATACCAACAAAATAAAATCCATTCAATAACCCCCTTCAACAAAATACACGCCTAAATTATCAAAATCCATTTAGATCAAATAACTTCCAAAACCACAGTCCAAATTACTTTCAAGCGCCCAGACCAAATTACTTCCAACCCCCGAGACCGTTCAATAATTATAACACGAATTATAACCATAATAAACAACCTGATTCAAACTATAAACCCGAACCAATGGATACCTCATCTGGTAACACCAGAAGAACCGCCTTTAAACAAAACAATATATTTAAACCAACTGGCAATCGAAATTTTGTATCACAAGAGTTATTTTATCAAGACATAGATGACGAATTTCAAGACACATATAATCATCACCAAAATTACGAAGATCAAATTACTATCAAGAAAATTATAACACAACGGACCACCGCGATGATGAATACGAAAATTTTCACATAGCAGGCCCTTCCCACAATCAAAACGTAATACACCTTACAACTTTAAATAACCCCGAATTACCATTTATTAAAATCCCCCATGTTAATTTAAAATTCATGATAGATACAGGATCATCAAAAACATTAATGAGCCCAAGAACAGTAAAAAAATATTACACCAATTTCATTCAAGACCAACTATTTAAAATTAAATCCGCTCATCAGACAACAACTCATAGATACGTAGTTCACATCCCATTACTTAACATTTTTAAGACAAAAACTAACTTCACTTTTCATGTTTCCAATTCAATAATAACTACGATGGTTTAATCGGCATGGACCTATTAAAACATTTGACAGCCAACATCGATTTAAAAAGAAATGTATTATACACTCAAAATGTCCCCATACCCATCTATTTTGAAATCCCAAAATCAAAATCATTTAAATTAGAACCCAGACAGCAACGACTAATAAAAGTCCCTGTAAATTCGCAATTAAATCATGGAATAATTGAGTACACAAAATTAGACGACGGTATTGAAATCCCGCAATGTTTAGTTACAATAACAAATCGCGAAACTTTATTAACAATTAAGAACAGTAACGACACGGTACGCGAAATAAATATTCAACTATTAAATGTTACGGAAATTGAAACTCAAGAATTAAACGAAATTCCACCTGAAGAAAATCCAGAAATTGACAAAATAATAGAAGATCTTCAAAGCGCACCAATTCCCAACGTACTCCCAGAAGAAATAGAAGAATTAATACAAGTATTAGAAGACGACTTTACAGTACATTCAGTGAGTGAAAATCAAGAATCATCAGGTATAAAAATATCATTAGACATAATTGATTCAAAACCGAATCAATATTTCATCTATAAAGTATACATCAACCAAAACCAATAAAGATAGAAACTTTAGAAAAAATAAAAAGGTACCACATCCAGATCTCCAAAGAAAATAATGATCAAGAAATTATAAAAAATTTAAAAGAATTCACACCCGAAAATAAAAAATACTTTTTCCACTTTGAAACAGAAAATTTGTTTAAGGCATTCAATAAAATTGTAAATAAATTATTTAATAAAAAAGGACCAGATATAATATATTGCACCGAACGAAGAGGACTTTTACACGAAGCCGACCTAATACAAGAAGCAATAAAATATCAAAATGAAGGTAAGACCAATCATCGAGGAATCACGGAAACACTCAAACAATTACAAAGAAAATATTATTTCCAACTAATGCAAGAACACGTTACAAATTACATAGCTAATTGTGAAGTATGTAAAAAAGTAAATACGAAAGAAATCCCTCCAGAATAGAAATGATGTTAACTGACACACCACATCGACCCTTTGAAAAAATACACATGGATGTATGCACGGTAGAAAATACAAAATTCTTAACTTTCGTTGACGCTTTCACTACATTAGGACAAGCAATTGAACTAAAATAAAAAAATTCCACAGACATCTTAAACGCGGTAATTACATACTTTTCATACTACGGAACGCCCGAAACCATAACAATCGATCAAGGACCAGAATTCTATAACCACATAATGAAAGAATTACTAGAAGCACACAAAATTAAAATACATTTTAGCACAGCTAATCACCCTGAATCTAAGGGATTAATAGAAAGATTTCATTTAACTATAGGAGAACACCTAAGACTATTAAAAACCAAACATAATGAACCAATCAATCAACTAATAAAATTCGAGTACAAATTTAAAACCTTTAGAACTAACCCTAGAACACACGAAACTGAGAGACCCCTTTGATTTGCTTTATGACAAACAAATGTATAGCGATTACTTACAAAAACATAAAGAAAAATTATCACTAACTTATGAAATAATTAATGAAAAACAATTGCAAAATAAAGAAAAAATAGTCAATAAAAGGAACCTGCAATGTAACAACCCATTTAAAGAAGGACAAACTGTCTATGAAGCTAGTTATAAATACAAGCGAAATAAAACCGGTGAAAAATTTAATGGACCATTTAAAATAATAAAATTACTAGCAGGAAATCGAGCAATAATACAGAAAATTGGTCAAAACGTAAATTCAAAATCAGGACGGACAATCCATCAAAAAAATCTTAGACAGCCGATTGTTACAGGCTCACCATCATCATCTTCGCCGAAGCCATCAACTTCACGAGATGCACCCGAATAAAATTCGATCACATAACCGACAATCCCGGAATGTTACCCTTAAAATTACGAAAAGCTCAAAACACTAAAGATCAATGGACACTAATACAAATTTATGATTTATCAAACTTAAATATTGAATTCAATAAATTAATCAACAATTATCAAAAATTAAATACATCTTTTTACAATACGAAGCATGGACCTGCCTATGCCAATGAAATGTATAATTACAGATATGTGCTAGATTATAAAATCAGTCAAACTCAACATTCACAAGTTCACACAAATAACACCATCAACAAAAATTAGACAAAAAAGAGGTTTAATTAATGGACTAGGTTCTATATGGAAATCAATAACAGGAAATTTAGATCAAGAAGACGCTGACAGATATGATAAAGTAATTATCCAATTAAAAGATAATTAGAAAAAAATTGTAAACGTAGCAGACTAACAAATTAGCTTAACTCAAAAAGCCCTACATGTATTTAACGATTCAATGGTAAAATTACAACATAACCAAATTCGTTTGAATGAAAGAATATTACAAATAAGTGACATAATGGAACAAATTCGCATTGGGATAGTAGAAAACCATACATTTATTATGATAAATGCTATTTTTAACCAATAACTAGCATCAATTGAGAAAATATCACAGATACTAAATACAATCGAAAATGCTATTACTTTCTCGAAACTAAATACTCTACAATGTAATGAAATTACGTTGTCGATGTAGAGTCTACATCCATCAATTATTGATTATGATGAGTCAAAATTTGAACAAAAACGACAAAATTCTAAAACAGGACAATTCAAAGTACCATATAATATTGACGATGAAAATATTAATAATTATCATTCAATAATTAATTTGAAAGCTTACGTGAACAAAAATGAAATCATTTTTATATTAGAGATACCTTTAGTAGAGGCTCTCTTACAATTATTATCAATTATATCCTTTACCAATGTCAATCCAAGATAATTACAACATAATTATTCACAAATCCAAATACCTAATACTAAGTGAGACGTATTACGTGCAAACGAATATTCCATGCAAAGAAGTCACACAAATGAACTACCTGTGCTACGCAGAAACAACAACACCATTATCAACGGATAACCCATGTGAAGTTGTAACGGTCCGGAAACGCCTTCGACAGAAACTGCCTTTTAATAATTAATTTGGCGCACAGACCTCCACTCTAGGCGACCGTACTCACACTTTTTTTGTTGTGGTGACGTGTTTCCTATATGTGTGTGATTTTTAAAATCGCCGGCGAAACGCCACCATGAAGACAGAAGCGAGTTGCCTTCCTGATAGTGTAGACGTGCCAGAGGTCCCGTTTTAATTGGTATACCACCATCCGGTTCCGGGATAATAAACGGGGACTCATTTAACCACCCTTGAGGGGATTGAGGCACCGAGCACAAGGCAAGGTACTACCCATACGCTCACAACATGCGAGCGTTTTTTTTTACGGGGTAAGGGCTAAGTAGCTCAGCCAGCCAGTTCTTGGCTAGAGGCAGCGACCATCCTGCTCTGAGGTCTGGAATCAAGTGATCGGCGTCCCCGACGCTTATCGGCCGCCGCCCGCCCAGGAGCCGAGCTCAGCCCGCCAGCAAAGTCGCAGACCAGGAACACAGGCCAGATCTTTATATTTACTTTTTTGTTGTTCTCATTTGAATTTAATTTCATTTGATATATCGTGTATTTCTTTTGTGTAAAATTTGCGTTACGTGTTTCGTGCCGTACGTGTTTTGCGCTTGTGTAAGAAAGTCGTTTCGACGGCCCTTTGAATCGCGCGATTAGAAGTTCGCGATATTCGGCCGAATATGGTGAACCCTGCGTGATAGGGTTGCGGACGGAGGTATTTATTTCAGGAAGCGTAGACACGGTGTCCTGTCATTTGTGTGAATAAACGCCGATATTTTACACCACAAAATTCACACCTGTTATTTTTTGTTCCCCCCACGTTTTCTCGATTGGGCATTCTTTTCAGTTTTCAGTTCTTATTCTCACTGCGAGATTTAAATCTGGTGGTGTTGGCGCCATATGGTCAGCCGTTGCGACAGTTCGTGATTTCTGAACTTCGCTGACTGTCTGCCGTCCACCCACGCAGGTAGGGTGGAGCCTCCCTTTGCGACGAAGTAGGGACGAGGTTAAAATTACGTGGAGCCTTTTTTAACCCCCCCCCCACTCTCTGACACCGAGAGCCAGGCCCTCGTCACTGCTTCGAAGGGACCCTCCACTCGCTCCACGGCCTAACGCGCTGGTTGCCCTTCAGGTACGTCACAAAGTTAAATTAATCAATTTTGCTAATCAATATGACAGCTGTGAAATAACTAAAACGCAGATAAAATCAATAAAAACTCAAAAACTTTCCAATAATAAGTGGTTAATAATTACTAAAAATCAAACAATAGTATCAAGCAAATGTGAAAACAACGACGATAAATTAGTGCTATGCCGCGCCTAAATCGTAACAATTCCTATCTCATGTGAGTTACACATCGATAAAACAATATTAAAAACTTATCGAAACATCAAAAACTAGATTAAGCACGTTAATCTTCCCAATATTAAAATTAATCAAGACAACAACAACAGAATGGATACGCCAATTATCCCGATTCAACTGGATGACATCAATTCAAACGATCTTAAGAAGATCGACGTTCAACTTCAACATACCAGGCAGCAGTTTCAAGCAATCGAACCTGCGACATTTCATTACGATAATATTAGTGTTTACACGATTTTAATTTACATAATGTTCATGATACTTGTATTATATATTTTCAGAAAATTCTACCCATGCTTAAGGGAAAAAAATAACAAAAATGTCCTCTAAAAAATAAATGACCCTCTAAATGAGATTGAACTGAAAAATTAAGGTGATCAACCCTAATTTTCCCTCTTATGCGGGGAGGTGTTACGATGTCGTAATACCGGTACACGGATGCATTTCTGCTGAAGACGCATCCTTAGAGATAAGATAGCTACGCTCCGCTCCATGCATGTACGATTAATTAAACACATTATTTTATTCTAGCGGTCATAGCTTTAACATTGTTAGACGTTAGGTAATTAATCAATAAAATAGTACGGTTTTTTAAAAACTTATTTGTTATGTAAAAACCCATAACTTGGACGAATCGACAGATAAAATCAAGCACAACTGATAGCGATTTTTCATTTCGTTGACGAGGACTCCATAAAAGAGCATTATTTATTTTGTAAGCAGCTTCCAGAGCAAACTACCGCCGAAGAAATTTTCCGTGTAATAGATGGTTTCTTCAAAAATTACGGTATTCAATGGAGTAATTGCACTAGTGTTTGCACGGACGGCGCTGTGGCAATGATGGGCAATAAAAAAGGTTTTGTCTGGTGTGTAAAAACCCATAATCATATAGTACAAATTACACACTGTTGCATACATCGCAATGGTCAAGAATTTACCAGAGGAATTATTGCAAACGAGGAATGAATGCATCAAAATAATAAACATAATTAAATCGAAAACTTTGAATTCGCAAATTTTTCAAATACTTTGTGCAGAAATGGGATCGAAATATGAATCCTTATTGTTTTACACAGAAGTATGTCGGCTATCCAGAGGTAAAGTTTTAGCTAGATAGTTTGAGCTTCGTTACGAGGTTCGTAAGTTCCTTTTGGAACAAAATATGCCTGAATTATACCAGCACCTCGAAGACAATAACTGGATGGCGAGACTTGCATACATGGCTGATATATTCAAACATCCGAATGAACTGAATAACAAAATGCAAGGTAGGAGTGAAAACATATTGACGTGCTCCGACAAATTACAGGGGTTCAAAATAAAAACTTAAACTTTGGCAGAAGGAGTTAGGAAAATGATCTGTAGAAATGTTCTAAAGGACTAACCAGACCACGTATAAAATCAAACAATTAATTGTGGATCTGGTTAAACAACATTTAACAATGATCCAGAATAAATTTGATCATTATTTTTATGCAATTAATACGGAACAATACGATTGGATTCAACATCCTTTTGCAACGAACGCCATAAATTCTAAAGGAGCACTTTCCCTGCAGATTAGGGAGGAATTTGTTGCATTGAGTAACGACGGGACGCTCAAACGTAATTACGCCTAAGTTTCATTGGATATTTTCTGGATTTTAGTTAAGAGAGATTTCAGACAACCTCGGATTTCATACAACGCTATTGCAATTCTACTCCCATTTTTGACGACATATTCATGCGAACAACGTTTTTCAACTCCAGTGTTAATTAAAAATGATAAGCGATCGTGCTTAAAAGGTCTTGATCAAGAACTTCGGGTTGCACTTTCAAATATCGAGCCCAATATAAAACTTTTATGTGCAATGAAACAAGCTCAGGTATCACATTAATTAACAAATATTTGTTTTGTATGTAGGTATATTTGTCAAATTTAAAAAAAAAGTACAATTTGTGTTTTTTTAAATATATATACCTTTGAGAAAAAAATTTCAAAGATAACAAACAAAAAACAATTTTTTACTAAATACTACATTTATGCCTCTTAATTGTTGTTTAAAAAAATCTAGCTTCCTCTTAACCCAAATGGTTCCATTGTCCTTTTAAAAGGTCGCCAATATGTGTTACAGAAACCTATGTTTCTTGTGTATTATTTTAAGTAATGATAGTAAGATGGCACCACATTCTTTAAGAATAAGGTACATGTGATACATTTTAACACAATTGAACACATTTTAACTGCGTATAACATCCAGAAAAATATTTGTTGTGCATCGAGTTTTTTCTTTTGTGTCATGGACAGATTGAGGTAAGAATTATTTAATCATAATAAATTAAATATGTTCTTCGTTGCATAAAATGTAATTAATACAGTTATATTTAATTAACCACAGGTTTGTGACGTTAGATTTTCATTTTGTTTTTGGAATATACACACGAAATCATAAATGTCCTTTATAAAGGCCAGTGGCTCAATATACTGTGTTTTCAGTTATTGGAACAGACACAGACCCTTGACTCTAAGTGAATTGTTGGAGAAAGCAGAGAACATTGATGATGATGCAATACTACCAGATAGTATAGCTGTTTTTCCACCTATTAATGCAAATGAAGTTGTTACCGACGAAGACTCCGGCGATGAGGAAAATGTTGTCATGGACAACCTTTCTGGTAGTATTTTAAATTCGATGGCTGAACCTTCTTTCAAAACTAATATTATCGATAGTGACAGTGATAGTAGCGACAGTGATAGCAGTGACGATGAAATTCCCTTATCAAATTTCATGAAATATAAGAAGAGACCAAAAAATTATGAATGGAGTCACAGCGACATTACAAATCGTTTGCCGATCTGGAACCAACCATGTGAGCCTAATAATAAATTTACAAACTTAGAATTTTTCTACCTATTCTTCGATAAGGATGTTTGGCAAATGTTAACTGATTATAGCAATCTTTACGCAGTACAAAATAACATATGTGGAGACATAAGTATAGAAGAAATGAAAGCTTTTTTTGGAGTCCTTATTTATAGTGGTCATACTACTGTCCCAAGAAGATCACTGTATTGGGAAAACAGTTCTGATGCTAATCACAAAATAGTATATGACGCAATTTCAAGAAACCGTTTTAATTTTATAATGCAAAATCTGCATTGTAGCGATAATACAAATTTAAATGTTTCACATAAATTTGCTAAAGTCGGCCCATTATTAGACGTTTTGAACAACAACTTTATTTCACTTGCCCCTCTGAACGAATGTCATAGTATTGATGAGTCAATGGTGCCCTACTTTGGCGGACATGGTTCCAAGCAGTTCATCAGAGGAAAACCTATTAGATGGGGTTATAAGTTTTGGATGGCTACTTCTAGAACAGGTTACATAGAATGGTTTCAACCTTATCAAGGTTCCAGCACACAGCTGTCAGAACGATACAAGAACTTAGGATTGGGTGCGAGTGTGGTACTAACATTTGTCGATAGTATTCTTGAAGAAAAAGGTAGTTACCCGTATCATTTATACTTCGAAAATTTTTTTACTTCTTGGGATTTGCTTTTGGTACTCAGAGATAGAAAAATAAAGGCTACTGGAACACTGAGAGAAAATAGAATACATGTATCTGCAATAAAAACTGCCAAAGAACTACAGAAAGAGCCAATGGGAACCTTTGTGTATGCCTTGGAGAAACAGGAAAACATAATAGTATGTATAGTGGAATGATAACAATATAGTTACAATAGCTTCCAATTCAGATAGCGTGCTGCCGACATGTAATGTGTCTCGATTTTCCCAGAAAGAAAAGAAAAAAAATTCTGTACCTCAGCCGGATTTGATAAAAAAATACAACAAAAATATGGGAGGTGTCGACAGGGCAGACCAAAATATTAGTCTTTATAGAGTCGGAGTTAGAGGCAAAAAATGGTACTTTTCGGAGTCGGAGTTAGAGGCAAAAAATTGTACTTTCCCATAATAAGTCATTGCCTTGATATGGCAATTCATAATGCATGGCAGCTTCAACGAGAATATGGTGGAAAACAGGATCAATATACCTTCCGTAGATCCCTTGCAATGAGCATTTTGGAAAACAACAAGAAAACAACGAAACGAGGACGACCTAGTGCACAACCAAATGAATATTCCCGATTCGACGGAAAGGATCATCTAATTGCATACAAAGAAACACAAATTAGATGCCGATTATGCCACAAAAAAGTGCAATTTCAGTGCAATAAGTGCAATGTAGGTTTGCATCCAAAAAACTGTTTTTTGGAATATCATACGCTCTAATTTTATTTGTCTGTAAATATATAAATTATATTTATTTTTTGTTGAATATAGATTATTTCTTTAAAATATATTTGGAATATTGCCGAGTTTATATATAGATATATTGTTACTTTCAAGATATTAACCTTCCCGTTGTCCTTTATAAAGGGCGGTCTATATCTGGTAAACTATTAACTTTATAACATAAAGTGCTTATTAAAAAATATTCAAGAAATACCAATTAATCATAAAATTGCAAAAAAAATTTTCTTAAAAAAATTAATTCGGGAGTATTTGGGTTAAAACGGTATCCTGAAGTCGCGCCAGTTTTTGAAAAAAGCCCTGCGTCGATTTTGATTTTGTTGATTTTGTTATCACAGTTGAATAATCAAGATTATTGGAATAAGCCCCTGACCGAATTGAATTGTAAGGCAGAAGCAGAAAAAATCTATGAATCCTGTTTACAGCTGGATAATAATGTAGATACAGATATAGAAGATGATGACATTGAAGAGGACTTTCTTGTATCACGAGCTGGGGCTGAATTGAAGGCCTAATAATAATGAAGATTATGAAGCGCCTGGTTCGCCTAATGAAGAAGTAGTTGAATAAGAGGTATGAGGACCTGAATTGAATATACTTATTTCTGAACTTGCGAACCCCAAAGATAGTAATGACAGAAAATGGAAAAAGAAAGATTTGAAAGTGGTAACTGCAGAACATACATTTTCTCAAGGACCAGTTGAAGATTCATTTGAAAGCTGCCAATCGCCTACAGATATTTTTTAAATATTTCTTTCCCCTTGTTACGTCAACTCAAATTAATTCGTGTGTAACACGGCTCTTCCATATTCTCACCCGACTTCAGTCTGCGGTTTGAAATTAAAAACCATTATAGATAAGATGCGACGCCAACACTCTTCTTCAAGGCTGTAAGAATCAGCGAAATACACATTATATTGTACTGTTTCATAATTGTAGAGTTAGTTGTTATTTAGCTTGCTTAGAATAAAGTCGAATTAAAATAATTCTGAATATAAAAAGCAGTTTATTTGATAACAACCCAAAATTGGCGCAGTTCGTTTGGACCATATCTAAAATCGATACCTGGGCGAACTTTAGTTCCTTAGAAGAGAAGAATACGTTATCGAGCAGCCATAAGAACCTCGATACACCCCCGCAATCAGCCACAGGAATTCCGTCGCCGCCCATCGAGAAGCCCCTGGAACCTGGACGCCACTCCGAGCAGCCATAAGAACCTCAGAGAAGCCCCTGGAACCTGGATGCCACTCCGAGCAGCCATAGGAACCTCAGAGAAATCAATCACCGTGCAGCCAAAGGAATCTCGTGTGCGACAAATCCAGGAAGTGATCAGTGACATCAGCGTGCCCAATCTTACATCGAAACGGTGAGCTGGTCAATCGATTTATTTCCCTCTGTTAGATAAGCTAATTCTAAGAAGTGCAAAGTTGAAAATTTTAATCAATCTCATTAAACCAATTAATGTCCAAACCCTATTTTGTCCCAAAACGCCGGACATTTTCTCTAGAAATAATACCAGAATTAGTAGAGAGCAATATGAATTATCAATTATTTAAAATAGATTTAGACACAATTCCCATTTTCGAAGGTAAAGAAACGCAAATAAATATTTTTATAACAACGGTAGAGAGTATCGTAACACGATATGCTAATTACGCGGATGCGTCAGCGACGCTTAGAGCGGTAATATTTTCAAAATTTAGAGGACGTGCTGGAGAAATTCTATACCCCCGCGACGATTTAATAACTTGGATAGAGATAAAAAAGCAATATTACAACATTTTTCGGACAACCGATCTATCGAAGAACTGTTGGTTGATTTTAATAATATCAGATTAGAACGAAACGAAAATATAATCTCATTTGGTCACAGAATTAGAGGATCTCTTGCAAAACTAATTTCCAAAATTAATTTATCCAATTTAAATGACAAAATTTTAAGACAAGGACTTTATACGAGCAACGCCCTTGACCGATTCCTCGTGTCCATCCCATATCACATTTCATGCCAAGTACGTTTGAAACAGCCTGCAACATTAGATCAAGCAATAACGTATGCGAACGACGAAATTAATTTCATGAATAGAAGCCAAGCGGCTAAACAAAGTTATTCTTTAAAAAAAACTAATCAGCCATTAAATAAAAACGTTATAACGCCTCAAATTAGACCAAACCATCAAAACCACCAAAATCAACAAAACAATCAGATATCTAGACCAATGTACCGCCCACTACAAAACCAAATTGGTTATAGACCGCCTCCTCAACAATTTCAACGACCGAATTACAATTTTTCTAGAAATACACCGAGTCAATTTCAGCGCAACAATTTCGTGCAACGTAACAACTTTATGCAACCGAAACCATCCCAGCAACCTGAACCAATGTCCACGCAAACTACTTTAACATGCGAAGAAAACCTCAATTACGACGAATCTATAAACGTTGAACCAAACCCAGATTATTCGCCCGAATATTGCGAATATTCCGACTCTTGTCTCACAGACGAAAATATGCAAAGCTACGATGAACAAAATACTGTTAATGATACAGAGAATGACCTTCATTTGCAAAACGTTTATAATGCCTAGGTAAATTTTCAGGAAACTGCCTCTTCGAATCCTATAACTTAGAATCAAAAATTGTACCACGATTACCTTACGTTCATATTCCATTCCTAAACGCAAAACTTCTCATCGACACAGGTAGTACAGTAAACATAATTAAACCCAAACTAGCTTACGAACATTTTCCCAATCAGATTTCCGACTATCGAACTAATGTCGTATCCTTTAACAAATCAACACCACTCACTAAACAAGTATCCATCCCCTTACTCGCAGACTACGGATTAATACGTAATATCCCCTGTTTACTCCATGATTTTCACCCCTATTTTGATGGAATCATCGGATTCACCACCTTGAAATGTTTGAAATTTACTGTTGATCCAATCAACATGCTTTTACGAAACGAAAATACCCAAATTCCTCTCCAGAAATATGCTCCACCTCAAAACAAGAATATTGTCCAACACATAATCCCCGCAAATTCATCAAAAATTATAAATCACCCTACAAAATTACCAGATGGCGACTATGTAATTCAAAATGGGCAACTTTCTAAAACATGCAATATAGACGAGATAATAACAAATGTGACAAACGGCGAAATTAATGTGAAATTAACTAACCCGACTTCCAACCCATTCCATGCTAAAATTGACACCGACGAATTGGAGAATAAAAAAATTAGACACCTATCAGAATATTAAATGTCACAAGAAGTTCATTTCCATTCAGCTAGTTATTTTAACGCTGATTTAACAAACATTAGAACCAATCATCTAAACGCAGAAGAAAGACGAGAACTATTCAAAATTCTAGACAAAAACAGAAACGTCCTATTTGATCCCAACGGTCCTTTACATTTTACCAGTGAAATAAGACATGAAATAAAGACAACTGACGACACACCCATCCACGTCAAAACTTACAGATTCCCCTTTAAACACAAAGAAGAAGTTAGGAGACAAATCAATTACCTTTTAAATAAAGATATAATACGCGAATCCTTTTCTCCTTGGTCAGCACCCATTTGGATAGTGCCAAAAAAAATTGATTCTTCAGGCAAACAGATATGGCGAATTGTCATCGACTATAGGAAACTGAACGAACGAACTATCGACGACACTATCGACAGACACCCGATACCAAACATTACTGATTTATTGGACAAGTTAGGCAAAAGTAATTATTTTTCTACTCTTGACTTAGCGAGCGGATTTCACCAAATTCAGATGCACCCGGACTCAATTCAAAAGACAGCCTTTAACACCGAAGACGGACACTACGAATTTTTAAGAATGCCGTTCGGACTCAAAAATGCCCCCGCAACATTTCAACGTATGATAAATCAAGTGCTAAAAGAATGTGTTAACAAAATTTGTCTTGTCTATATGTACGACGTTATTATATTCTCAACTAGTCTTCAAGAACACATGAAAAATTTGGAACTTATACTAAATCGTCTTGCCGAAAAAGGACTTAAAATTCAGTTAGACAAAAGCGAGTTTCTCCGCAAGGAAATACTCTTTTTAGGACATAAAATCACGACTAATGGCATCGAACCCAATCCAAACAAAGTCCAATCAATTCAAAACTTTCCAATTCCCAAGACCACCAAAGATATTAAATCCTTTTTGGGTCTAGCCGGATACTACCGCAAATTTATTCAAAATTTCGCTAAAATAACTAAACCTCTTACGGCCTGTCTAAAGAAAAATTCAAAAATCGAACACACAGAAGAATTCATACACGCTGTAGACAAAATAAAAGAAATTCTTACAAACAAACCCATCCTACAGTACCCAGACTTCTCAAAGCCTTTCATTGTAACCACAGATGCTTCTAAATTCGCGATTGGTGCCGTTCTGAGTCAAAAGAACGACAAAGGTCAAGATTTACCCATCAGTTATATATCCCGTACATTAAATCAGTCAGAAACTAACTATTCCGTAATAGAAAAAGAACTTTTAGGCATAGTATGGTCATGCATAATGTTTCGACCCTATATTTATGGCAGCAAATTCTCATTAAGAACAGACCACAAACCCCTGATCTGGTTATTTAATTTAAAAGACCCACAATCAAAATTAGTAAGATGGCGACTCAAACTAGAGGAGTATGACTATCAAATAGAATATATAAAAGGAAAAAGCAACCAAGTAGCAGACGCCCTGAGTCGAATTCCACAGCAAGAATGTCACATAAACGAAACAACAGATGATATTGAAAGTAATATGGCAACTATCGGTTCAGACAGTGAACAACTAGAAGAATTTAGACAACCCGAAAAAAACACAGTACATTCCAACGCAGAAACTATCTTAGAACTTCCTATATCCGAAAAACCCATAAACCTTTTCCCACGACAAATTCATTTACACATACAAGCCTCAAAATCAAAATCACGTGAACAAAAAATTTTTAATAAACAAGTACTCACCTGGCACGTAAACGAACACGATGACTTAGACAATCAATTCTCAACATTTTGCAAAGAATTTGTTAAACCAAGAATTAAATACGCCCTATATTTCACCGACGACGTACTTAACCCTTTGGGTACATTTGACGGCTCACGCTCGTCATGCGCAAATTTTGGCGTAATAACATTTGACGAGTCCGACTGAAGAATTTGATAGAGATGCGTCAATTAGTGAAATGGAAATTGAAGACAATAACGAATTGGAAGATGATAGTGATAGCGACATACAACCCATACGACGAAGACGCAACAGACTCTTATCGAGTAGTGATAGTGAGTCATCTGATCAACCATTTCAGGAGGAATGGGTTTGGAATGAAACAGAAAATATACCTAATATAAAACAATTTTCCGATATTGCTGGAATCAATCCTATTTGCCTGCGAAGAGTAAGTGATAGTCCTTCGCCATTGCATGTCTTACACCAAGTGCTCACTCAAAGTTTTTGGGATATTATAACAGAAGAAACAAATAGGTATGCTAGACAAAAAATAGAAAAAGAAGGTTTTGCCAAGAAAAGGAATCAAAGATGGTTTCCTGTAAGTTCTGATAAAATGAAAGCATATATTGCGTTATGCATTTTGATGTCCCAAGTAAAGAAATCAAAGTTACATATGTATTGGTCTAAACGAAATATTATAAATACACCAATTTTCGCAAACACAATGCCTCGGGATAGGTTTTTTGACATTTCAAGTTTTCTGCATTTTACAGATAATGAAATAATAAATAAAAATGATAGAATAAGAAAAGTTAGAAATTTAGTAGATTATCTCAATAATACATTCTCTAATCTATATACTCCTAATAATGAAGTATCTATTGATGAATCTCTGATGAAGTTCAAGGGACGATTGAGTTATATTCAATTCAACCCATCAAAACGAGCTCGATTTGGCATCAAAATATATAAACTTTGTGAATCTTCATCTGGCTACTGCATGCGTTTCAAAATATACGTAGGCAAAGATAAAGTACAGGGTGTTGATATACCTGCTTCAGAGAGTGTAGTCATGGAAGTGGCGCAACCAATTCTAAATAAAGGCTACACATTATACATGGACAATTGGTATTCATCGCCACAATTATTTTCTGTTTTACAAAACCAAAATACAAATGTCGTTGGAACTGTCCGAAAAACAGAAAGCATATGCCAAAACAGCTTGCTTCATTCAAATTGAAGAAAGGGGAATATAGAATGTTATCCTGTCGTGGTTTATTGGCATTGAAATGGAAAGACAGAAAAGACGTGTATATGCTTAGCACAAAACATGCAAATGTTGGAATGGTAGATACAGGCAAAAGGCGAAAACTAAAGGATGGCAATTTTGAAAATATTATCAAACGTTCATGCATTGTTGATTATAATAAAGGCATGGGAGGTGTTGATAAACATGACCAAATGCTAGCGTGCTTCCCTGTTATGAGAAAGTGTGTAAAGGGATATAAGAAAATGGCATTTTATCTATTAGACATGGCTACTTATAATGCACACATCATATATTCTAAAATAAACAGCACAAAAACCTCTGGCATTGTATCATATCGGCTGAATATTGCAGAAGAACTATTAGAGCAAGTGTCACTGCCAAATTATAATTGCCGTGGTCGTCCTTCGCATAGTGATACACCATACCGTTTACAGGCAAAAACCTGGGCACACTTTCCAGAGAATATTCCATCAACAGAGTCCAAACAACACCCTACAAAAAGATGCCGAGTTTGTTATAAAAACAAAATTAGAAGTGAAACTACCTGGCAGTGCAAACAATGCCAAGTACCTCTGCATTTACCAACATGTTCCGAAAAATATCACACTTTGCAAAATTATTAGTAATTTTCTTTTTGATATATTTAGTTGTTAGTTGAAAACTACTTGTTATTATTTTTGTTTGTTTTATTTATCATTATTATTCTGTAATTATTATAAACTTATATCTTATTTAAACTATGTATTAAATTAAAATAAACAATTTGTTACATACAAAATATTGCATTATCATACTACTTCAGATAGCAACAAATTAAATACGTTTCAGATGAATGATACTCTTTAAATAATTCAGTACCCAAAGGGTTAAACATCAATTCACAAAATTCGCTCAACACCATTTGAGTAAACCCATTGAATTTATAATATGCAACAACAAATTAATTAACGTTACCAATCCCCTTCAACAAAAAGACATTATGAAAAAATTCCACGAAAGTTCAAACCACAAAGGTATTTCTGAAAATTTAGCAGAAATTCAAAAAAAATATTATTGGCCTAATCAACAAAAACACTTAAATAAATTCATCAACGAATGCAGAATATGCCTCGAATCAAAGAACGAGAGAAACCCTGTTAATAGACCCCCTATACTTCATAATCCCTTAGGACAATTCCCTTTTGACCATATTTATATCGACACTATCACTCTTGACAGATCAATATACTTAACCATTATCGACTCGTTTTCTCGCTATGGTCAAGCAATAATTCTAGGAAGTAAAAATCCCACAGACATTAAATTTAGCTTACTCGAGTACTTCACACAACACAATGTTCCCAAAACGATAACTAGTGACAACGGAAAAGAATTTGAAAACGAACTAATAAAAGACTTCAGTAATGACTTAGAAATTAATTGGCATTTCAACATAGCTAACAGACCTCAAGGACGAGCCCTCGTTGAAAGATTTCATTCTACACTTCTCGAGAACATACGCGTACTTAAAGCAAAAAGACCAAACTTGAAAATAAGAGAAATAGTTCTAAAAAGTATTATATCTTATAACAACACGATTCACTCGACTATAAAACAAAAACCTTTCGTCATAGTTCACGGATATGAAAGTGACATAATGTCTCGACTATCAGACTTATGCAAAATAAACCAAGAAAACGAAATAGAACAACACATTAGTAACCTTCGCAGCATTCAAAATGAATTGTTTCAAAAGACAACTCCTAACGATCCATGTCCACCAATCCCGTTAGACGAAAAGATTACCTACATCAAAAAACCTACGAAAAAAACAAAACCCCAGTACCAATCCATAGCAATCGATAGTCAAGAAAATAAAACTGTTTATTCAAACTGTAAAAAGTTTCACGAAGCTCAACTTAAAATAAGGAAAAATATTTTTCCAGGCAAACATGAAACTTCCCCCAATATTACTGGCGACCATGATCCTGGCCCTCAACCAGGTCCATCTACAGATTCAAGTGGAAGAAATAGGACACCCGCTACTTCCTGTCCATTTTGGCGATGCTTACATCAATCTAGAAAACACCCACTATTTCTATTATATTGACCTTTCCACTGTAATAAATCACCTGGTAAGACTCCAATCATTGATAAAGAACACCTATGAAAAATAAGATAACGCGACAAGATTTACAAATGTTCGCAAAAAATTCAAACATATCCTAGAACTTTCTCAGAACCTCTTAGCACTAATATCAACTAGACACAGAGGTGGCATTTTTAACATAGTTGGAGAAGCCTCAAGCTTTTTATTTGGAACTCTCGATGATAAAGACAAAGCAGAAATAATAGGTTATGTTCAAAAAAATTCAATCGAATTAGAAAAATATTCAAAACTCATTTCTTAAAGATAAAGTACTTTTGGAAAATATAACGCAGACCTATGATTCAAAAATCAATAGTATCATCCATAATCAAGAGACTCTATTTCACCAATTGAAAGACATTTCGGAAAATAATGAAGACTCTGTGTTATTGAAATTAATCGACGTTCAGTACGAATTCATTCAAGTCGAAAATTTTATTGAGCAATTGCTAACAGCCGTGAACTTTGCTAGAATGCACATTTTGCATCCAACTATATTAAATATCGAAACACAAAATCAATTACTAAAACAACTAAACATTGACCTCTCTATTAATTCGTTTGAAATTTATCAATTAGCTAGTTGCGACGTTCACATTGAACATGATTTGATAATATTTATTATTTCATTGCCAAAATTCTCCGAACCATACTCATATTACAACTTATTAAATGTACCCTTAGCAAACAATGCACTTCTTATTAAAGCAAAAAAAATTCTGACATCTTCCACAAATCGATAAACCACTCAAGAACAGTGTTTAGAACTAGAAGGTTTATATTTTTGTAATCAAAGGAATGTGATGCCCCTTTCACGCTGTATAGAAGAATTACTGAATAATCATGATTCGCCGCAATGTAATTTTGCACGCGTCAAATTGCTAAACGATATTATTATTCCAACCCACTCAGAAGTAGTTGCAATACCCAAAAATGAGCTCTCGTTTGAAAGTAATTGTTCACTTGGTAATATTATTATTAAGCCACCATCAATTATCCACATTAAAAATTGTTCCATACAAATTAACCACACAGCTCTAACGCAACCCCTCAAAGAAATCAAATTGTCACCCTTACTTGGATCTTTGAAATAAATTAATTTACTAAGCAATTTTTGTATTACTTTAGATTTAGGTAAAGTCCACAATACTAATACGATTAAGCAATTTTCGGTTCCAAGTATTGAACCGATTACAATCAGCAATTATGATATCTCATTGTACATCATCATTTCCTTAATATTCATCATGTTTGTTTATATTTTGTTTAGACATTTACTCAACAAGGATTGTTGCAAAACCAAACCAAAAATTTGTAACAAACCTCAGACTGACTTGGATTCTTTCCAAAGGGCTTTGCAGTGAACGTGGTAGTTCACTCTTAGATTGGGAGGTGTTACGTCAACTCAAATTAATTCGTGTGTAACACGGCTCTTCCATATTCTCACCCGACTTCAGTCTGCGGTTTGAAATTAAAAACCATTATAGATAAGATGCGACGCCAACCCTCTTCTTCAAGGCTGTAAGAATCAGCGAAATACACATTATATTGTACTGTTTCATAATTGTAGAGTTAGTTGTTATTTAGCTTGCTTAGAATAAAGTCGAATTAAAATAATTCTGAATATAAAAAGCAGTTTATTTGATAACAACCCAAAATTCCCTGTTATAAATAATTTACTTTTCCAAACTAAGGTAAGTGTAACAATTTTATTATTATGTTCAATTTATCTTTCCCACCAGCGCGCATCAAAGCGTCACCGAGTATTTAATAAAATTTGGTAGTAACATTTATTAATTACTTATTCAGAAATATAACTTTGTTCAACCTTTATAAAGTTGTAATAGTAAGTGTAAGTAAGTAATTTATATGCAGTACAAAGAGATAAACAACTCAACCTAACAAAAGACGAATTGTATGTATTTATTGGTATCAATCAGTTAATGGGATATTGTTACCGCTACCCCGGCAAGTTCATGTCGCCAAGATGCGGGGGTGTCCGTCGGACCACCCTAAAATAAGCAGGTAGAAGTACACGCCAGCGAGGGTATTTTTTGACCATCACGTCGCAGCTAGTAGTGAACGTTTCAACATATATTTTGTACGCGTGAGAATAAGGTCCTTAAAATACAGTCCACATCTTTTTATTTATACGCAGCATCACCGTACACTCTTTATTACCTGAACCTTGGACTTACCCTACGGGTAAAAACTTACCGACACAAGAACCGTTACAACCTAACAACACAAGACAGAGATCTTAAAACTAAATTCAATAAACTCAACAAAGACGTGCATGCGCGTCCATATTGGTCCCCACATGTCTAATAATTCACCACTACCAAATATTTATGAATTGTATTGTTCCGCCTGCGTCTAGTTGAAAGATTTCTGGTGTTACGGAATATGATTCCCGGCGAGAGTCCTCAGATTCTGCGTCGAGGTAAGTGGCCACTTATCGCGATCGCTAAGTACCGCGCCGCAGGTTTCGCCCAAGTAACGCTTCGGAATCGAAGGCGCCCCGGTATTTGGGATTTATTACGAATAAAGGACAATGATTGTAAACCTTCACTGAGTTATTGTGTGCGTCAATTAGTTCCCCCCCCCCCCCCCACCCCGCCCGCCCCTGATTTTCAGGCGCCGTACTGCGAGCCCGTTTCGTGATTTTAGGTTGCGTCGATCCTCCAACCACTGAATTGTTTGTCGTGGAATCCCTGGTAGGGATTCACAATATCGACAGAGGTAAAATTGCGTGGAGCCCCTTTTACCCCCCCTACTCTCCGACATCGAGAACCTGGTCCTCTGCAATATCTCGATGGAATCCTCGAGGGAATCCCACCTGCTCCACGACCTAATTGTGACAGCCCATCAGGCACGTCGCAAAAGGTATGGCTGTATCAGAAGTTTTTAGAAAAAACTTCAACCTCAAATTCGGATACTTGCAAAGTATGCGATCGGTTGTACATACAGCTTGTCGCAGCAGGCACACCCGAGAAGCAAGCAGCTGTTAAGGCACAAACTGAGCTTCATCACCGAAAAGCTGAGAAAGGATACAAAAGTCTCGGGTGTGACACAGAAAGTGCTAAACAGTCTCCGAATACTGTAGTTTGTGCATGGACTCGCAGCAAGTCATCTTCTAGCCAACCCTCACTCACAGCACAATATTTTATCAAAGACAGCTGTCTTGTTACAACTTTACTATCCACAACCCATCGACAAAGCAAGCCATCATGTTTGTGTGGGATGAATCTGTAGCAAAGCGTGGTTCTACAGACATCGCATCTTGTCTACTTGTATGTTAAAGAACATTTTGATGTACTTCCCCTGCTTGGTGACCGGAAACTCATATTGTGGCCAGACAGGTGCGCAGGGCAAAATAGTAATTGGAAGATAATCTCAACCCTCTTATATTTCATCCGCCAACGCTACTTCTCCAGAGCAGAACAAAAATTTCTAGTCAGTAGGCATTCATTTCTTCCATGTGACCGAGATTTCGCATTGATTGAATGACGTGTGAAATCGAGGGGAGCACTGTACGTTCCAGACCAACTGGAGGAAGTTATCAAGGCTGCAAAACCCTCCACTCCATTTGAAGTCCGCATAATGAGGCAAGTTGACTTTAAACAGTTTGATGCAGTTAGTTGAGTCAAAGTTAAAGAAGGACTGGGATGAAGATTGGGCTTCATCAATATCTAAACATGTGTACTTATTTTGGATTTTTTATTTCAATTAGAAGTCGCCATTTTTGATCTGGTAATACAACTTGAATCACCCGGAAGAAGAAAACATATTTGATTTTGAATCCATTATAAGAGTTACTTGTAGAGTAGAACCAACTAAAATTAATTACTGTCTCTCCATCCCAATTAACTACGAAAACGAATTTGAATTGTATTACCTAAATCCTATTCCAACAAAATATGAATCTGAATTTATGACCATCTTGTCTTATATTAAATATTTATTAAAATCAAAATCTGACGATCGGATCAGAGTCACTTATGTACCCAAGGTAGTAAATATTACCAATGTCCCGATTACATGATGATGAGTCATCATGCGAAATGTGAAAAAGAAATGATCTTGCATGAAAACAACTAAGAATGTCAATATACAAAATTAAATATAACCAATAATCATCTTGAAATGATACTAGACATGAACCAGTACATAGCAGTATTCCCAATGCAGGAAGAAATTAAATTTATGTGTCAACAAGAAGAAACACAAACAAAAACATTATCTGGGATTTACTTAATAAAAGAAAATGGCTACAAAATAATATTCCGTAACCGACAAATTAAATTTATGGAGTATACTCTTGGAAACCCCGTCCTGTTCGATAATCCACAGATCGAGTTATCACAAGAGGAATTCACCGGGATCACCATCGACCTAAAGAAATTAGATCTACCAGAAGTACGAAGTACCCAACATCCAACAACTACCAAACATCGACGAGACACCCAACATGCTAATACCAAGTATGTGGAGCATTGCACTCTACATCATCGTCATCGCCGTCATCGGACACATCATCGTCATCGCCGTCATCGGACACATCATCACCAAGAAGCTCAAGAAAAGAAGACTTCAAGGTCAACAACAGCAAGAGGACACCACCAGAACCAACTTCTGTTTTCCTAGAGACGCCAGAATCTGGGGGGGGGGGGAGTTAACTGACGTAACAATAGACACTCTTTGTGTATAATTAATAAAGTTAATTATTCTATTATATATTTAAGTAGCTGAGTTAACGGAAATGTCTTATCTCGACATTTTCTATTGTTCATTATTATTAACGTTATATATACCACTAATATTAGGATTACGCATTAGTCCATAGTTATTAACCATCCTGTATGTAACGCCGGTACTCGGCAGCTTAAATAAATTGTTTTTAAAAACTACAGTCACCTTTCGGTACCTGTAATTTATATCTATATTTCTATTTCTAATCTATTTCTAATCGCAGTTATTTCTGTACCTCTTAGACTCCAAGTACCCACAATTGTGCGGTCAGTATTCAAAGTCACTTTAAAGGTCATAATGGATTTGGGAAGGCCTGACTCCTGATTCATATAATTATGTAACGCGGCAACCTGGCCAAGGCCAAGTTGCCAGTAGTTGTTATCAACGCGGAATGCTGACTAAGTAAGATGCTGCGGGACGAAGCATCTAAAACCGCTCGTGGGCACTTCAGCTTTGACCATCATACAGTACTGTTGGGTAGATGTAATATTAATGTAATTTAATAATATAAATAAATAAGTTTACAAAAGTAACAATAACAAAAAACATAATTGGCGCTGCGAACAGGATCTCATAACGAATCCCAGAGATTCCGGTGATTATTAAATCTTTAATTGAGATCAGTGAACAAAACCATCCACAATTGAAGTTAAACAAGTTCCACTACTGGACAAGACGAAATTGGACAACACCAACTTCACTGCCGAGTCCTAGGAGCCCACATAGCAACAATTCACCTGGAAACCCGCTAGACATCCCTCCAGCAGAAGATGTTTTTGGCACCCGTACTACTGTAAGTCATTCTCCATTACAACCTTACATCCAAAACAAAACAAACAAACAAAACAAAAATACATACAAAAATCAAATTGTAAAGTCGTTGAATTAGATTTTAATTAACGCAACGCGATCGTTCTCCCATTAAATTTAAAGTACCAAATACAGACTCAGATTCAGATTCCAACACAGAATCAGACTCAGACTCAATTAATATGACTGACCCAAGCGAAGTAGAAATTCGCATGGCGAGAGACATGCTTCCCCAATTTAGTGGTGGCAAAGATTTAACTTATTTTCTTAAACAAGCCGATTCTTACATTTCATTATTGAGAAAAACTCCAGAAAATTGCTTATTCAATGTCCTTTTATTAGAAACTGTAAAAGCTAAAATAATTGGAGCTGCTAGAGACGTATTAATAAGTTCTAATTGCAGTAATTGGACAATGTTGAAAACGGCATTAACTGATAAATTCGGTGATCCTAGATCCGAGGAATTATTAGTAAATGACTTAACTACTTGTTTTCAAAACGGAAATGAAACTTATCAAACCTATTATGATAAAATTCACAGAAAATTACAAAATCTGCTAGAACACGTTTCCTTGAACCTTCAACAAGGAGATGTTTTCGATAATAAAAAACAAATGTATGAAAACCAAGCCCTAACTACTTTTAAATCAGGTGTATTAGAACCATATTGCAGTCACTTGCTCAATCTAAGTCTTAACTCGCTCGAAGCTTGTTTACACGCATGCAGATGTTACGATAATCAAAAAACACAAATTTCATTTATGTCATTTCTTAGAAATAAATCAAAGCCTCAAAATCAACGGCAAAATTCCATTCACTATCATCAACACAACGGGACAACGTTACCTAAACACAATTTTCAGAATAGTCAAAATTTACCTAATCGACCATTTATCCCAAAATACAATTACCTGCCTCAGCAAAATTATAGTTACAATGCTAATAAACAAACAACAAATTTTCCTACAGGACCAATTAAAATTAATTCGGTACCCGTAAAACAAAATTATGCTACCACATCAGCATTTGGCAAAAGATAAACGTACAAGCTGATACCAATGAGTGTATCAACCAGGAACACTCAACAACCTAAAAGAAATCATAATAATTATTTTAGACCAAATGGCCAACCTCAAAATTACACTTTTGAAGAACTAACCAATATCGAATGTGACAATACCGGTGACATCGATCAAAGTCAATATTATATTGAAGAAGAATCCGAAACGAATGCTCAATATAATAACCAAGATAATGACCACTCATTTAATCAAGAAGATGATGATCAAAATTTTCGGTTAGAAGCCTCGAACTCGATAGAATCGATTTAAATTCTATAAACAGTAAACCCGAATTACCATTTATTGTAATTCCCTCCTATAACTTAAAATTTTTAATCGATTCAGGTGCAAGTAATTCGATCATAAATTCAAAACCAACATTGAAATATTTCTCACGATACTTATATTATAAACCCTTTCAAGTAAGCAGTTTAAATATAATTATTAATGACGATAAAAATATTAAATTCCCATTACTAAAAAAAAGACTTCGGCATCAATTATGAAATTCAATTTCATGTCGTTGACTGGCATGAAAGATTAGATGCGTTAATCGGTAGTCACGATTTTCAAAAATTAGCTGCAAAAATAGATTACAAAAACTCCATCCTAGAGATAGATGATAAAAGAATTCCATTTTTCACAGAATTAAACCCGTCAAATTTTCACCCATTTTCGCAAATAATTTCAAAATCTATTCGAATACCAGTAAATGTTTTAGAAGGATCCGTAATAATTCCCGAGATAAACGCAGATGATATTAAAATCCCTGAATCTATTGGTATCGCTAAAGATGGTATTGTAACTTTACCGTTTGAAGAAGAACGTGAAGTAGAAATCAATTTTCACCAACGAATAGATGTCCAACCTTTAAATAATGTAAACATCAGTGTACCACATAGTAACTTCCAAAATATTGATATTCCAAAAATTATAAGAACAAAACATCTAAATTCTGAAGAAAAATTAGAAATAATTTCAGTCTGTAAGAAATACAAAGATATTTTCTACAATGATTTTTTGATGATGAAATTTTCTACAAAGATATTTTCTACAAATCAGATCTAACTTTTACTAATGCTGTAAAACATAAAATTCGTACAGTTGATGACGAATACATTTTCTGTAAATCATATCGCTATCCTTATGCTCTAAATGAGGAAATTCAAAAACAAATAAAAAATTTAGTAGAAAATTAAATAATTAGACCCTCAATTTCACCTTATAGTTCTCCAGCATGGATTATTCCAAAGAAACTTGATGCTTCAGGCACAAAGAAATGGAGATTAGTCATAGATTACAGAAAGTTAAATGAGAAGACAATTGAAGACAGATACCCGCTACCCAGAATTGACAAGATTTTAGACAATCTTGGCAAATGTACTTACTTTTCTACTCTCAATTTAGCACAAGGCTTTCACCAAATCGAAATGGATCCTCAATCTATTGAAAAAACCGCTTTTAGTGTCAACCATGGACATTGGGAATACGTCCGAATGCCCTTTGGTTTGAAAAACGCTCGAAATACTTTCCAAAGAGTCATGAACAATGTATTGAAAGAATACTTGTACCATTTCTGTTTTGTATACATGGATGATGTAGTAATTTTCTCGAAATCTCTTCAAGATCATATTATTCATTTAAATAAAAAATTTGAAAGATTTAAAACTTATAATTTAAAAGTACAGTTAGAAAGAGTGAATTCTTAAGAAAATAAGTATCATTTTTAGGTCACGTCATAACTCCTGACGGTATTAAACCAAATCCTATAAAAATAGAAACAATCCAAACATTTCCATTACCAAAAACCACAAAAGAGATAAAATCTTTCTTAGGATTGATGGGATATTATAGACGCTTTATCCAAAATTTCGCAAAAGTTGTTTCACCGTTCACCAAATGTCTAAAGAAAGGTTCAAAAATCGATATTACAAATGTAGATTATTTAAAATCATTTCATTTATGTAAAGAACTCTTGACAAATGCCCCTATATTGACCTACCCCGATTTTTCGAAAGAATTTAAACTAACAACGGATGCATCGAATATTGCTATAGGAAGTGTTCTGTCACAAGATGGAAAACCAATCAGTTATTACTCAAGAACATTAAATTCAGCTGAAATAAATTACGCGACAATAGAAAGAGAACTGTTAGCAATTACTGAAAGTACTAAACACTTTAGACCTTATCTTTTCGGCAAACATTTTGTCATTGAAACCGACCATAGCCCACTTGTGTGGCTGTTAAAATTAAAAGAACCCAATAGTCGATTAGTACGATGGAAACTAAGACTAGGAGAATTTAATTATGATGTGATATATAAGAAAGGAAAAGAAAATGTTGTTGCAGATGCCTTATCACGTGTAGAACTTAACGCAAATGAGACTATTGATGATTAATTAGATTTATTATCAATTCTACCCCAATTTGACGATAACGAAATCATTGAAGACGCAGATGAAATTTTAGAAAGCTATATCGACAATACTGATAATACCAGACATTCCAAGCAAGAAAATCCAATTTTCACTCTACCAATAAGTGATAAACCAATTAATTATTTCACTAACAGAATTATTTTACAAACAGGAGACTTATACAAAATTATTCATAGAAAACCCTTTCAGAAGAATACATTTCGTGTTACCATTAGAAATGGTCTACAAAAACCCTTCCCAAATGTACGGTATTTATTTTGAAGACGAAAACTTAGAAATACCCTTGATAGAAATTTGTCAAAAACTATTTAATAATAAAATGAAAATCATTAAGTGCAACATTCTCTGTAAAGACGTAGAAAGTACAAGTGAACAAAATGAAATTATTGACACTTACCATAATGAAAATCACAATGGCATAATAGAAAGCTACGATCAGTTAAAAGGAAAATATTTTTGGCCCAACATGAAGATTAACATAAATAAAATCATAAACGAATGTGAAATCTGTTTAATGTCTAAATACGAGCGCAATCCATACAAAATTAAATTCTCAGGACCACTTCTAGCTAAGAAACCCTTCGAAGTAATTCACATTGATACATTTTCTTTTGATGGAGCAAAATTCTTAACAATTATCGACTTATTTTCCAAATACGCCCAAGCCTACTTTGTTAATGACTTGACTAGTATAACAGTTTTAAGTAAATTACGACACTTTTTCGCACACCACAACTATCCCAAAAGAATAGTTTGTGATGAAGGAAAATAATTTAAGAATAAAGTATTTCAAGAATATTGTGCACTTTTTAAAATAGAATTGCATTTTATAACAAATTATAACCCCAATTCAAACTCCCCAATAGAAAGATTCCACTCTACTATTCTCAAAAAAATTCGTACAGCTAAACTAAAAATAAAAATGACACACCACCAGATTTCATGATATCAGCAATTCTGATATACAATCAATCGATTCATTCATCTACCGGGTATGCACCTTTTTCATTACTCTATGGACCTTATGAAAACCTAAATGCTCATGAAATTGATTTAGATCGAACTATCTATGAGGAATATAACAATAAACGTAAAAACGAGCTCATGCCATTTTACGAACAAATTTATCAAAAACAACTTAATCACGGTCAAAAGATCCTTGAACAACTAAATAAAGACAAAAGATCAGAAATCATTATAAATGAACCTCACGTGTATAGTAAAAAACAAAAAATACGAAAAGCAGACCCGTTATACGACAAATTAAACGTAACCAAAATAAACCAAAACAAAATTGAAGGAATACGAGATAATACAAAGAAAACTACTAACATTCATACTAAAAGAATAAAGAAGTTGAGAAAAAATGTTATGTTGCAGAACAGTAACAATGCTGACGATCCAGGCCCTTTGCGTGGACGTGATCAAAACTAACGGATACTTTGCTGAAGATCTCGGAAAAGCAAAAATCCTAGACCGCTATCATAAGTTTTACTTTTACATTAGTCTAACTAGAATAGAATTATCTTACGCTAAGTTATTAGTTAACTCACACACCCTTGAGCACCTGCTAAAAACTGAAAGTAATAATCAAAACTACAAAATATTGCAAGATAATTTGTTACAAATTAAAAATATTTTGTATAAATTCAAATATCGAAATAAGCGAGCACTTGTAAATGCCTTAGGTCGTACAATCAAGTTTATAACAGGAAATCTAGATGATCAAGACTTGAACGAAATTAATGGCAATCTAGATAAACTTTTCAAAAACGAAGAAAATATTTTAAAACAAGTAGATAAGTTTACTTCATTCGCAAATCACTTAACTACCAAATACGCAACCGATTTAGATATAATCCAACATAATATTAATATTTCTCTAAACGCAATTAAAAATGTACAGAATCATGGTGAATTGGTATCTATATTAACGTATAATATTTTCTTAAGTCAGAAACTATTATCTGCAATTGAAATAGTCGAAAGGACAGTAAGTCTTGCCTTTAATAAAATAACAAATTTGGAACTGATAACTGTTTTTCAACTGAATGATATAATTGACCATCTGTCTTTGGTACATAACAGTAATGAACTATTAACTTTACGTAAAACACATCCATTTAAACTACTCGAATTTTCCAAATTCAAACTACTTGCTGTAGAGAACGTGATTGTATGTATTTTGTACACCCCCGTTCTAAAACCCAAAACCTACCAATACCAGAAGATCTACCCCATTCCCAACGACTACAAATAAGTACAAGTACCACCAGCAGAATATCATCTCCTTGGAACCAACGAGTACTACTGGACGCCAGAGAAATGTTCTACCATCGAAAGTGAAAGGCTGTGCATTTTAGAGCCCAAAAGTGACAAGTGTTGTTTAACGGTTTTAAACTCATGTGTGTTAGCTTTAGTAAAAAATAATTTCTCTATTGTTAAACGATTAAGCAATAATCAAATATTATGTTCAACCGCAAATTCTCAAGAGATTTTAGAAGAATGTGAAACCTCTGTGAAGAAACATGTTATTTCCTACAATGCATTATTAAGTTCAAACTGCAAGATCACTGCAGATTGAGGAAGGCAACGGGAACCCACCTCAATAACTACTCTCCCACGAAAATGAAATGGCTTTACTCAAAGATAAATTTTCCGGAGACAATCCCCCAATCGGATATCCGGGGGGGATGGCCTTGAGAAAAGCTAAATACAAAGGTAATAGATACCTAGACAATACCAATATCGGCACCTGGAATGTGCGAGGACTCTTGCAAACCGGAAAGACATACTTAATGGAAAAAGAACTGGAAAGATATAATATGGATATTACAGGAATATCCGAGACGCACTGGAAAGGAAATGGCCTTATTACGACAACTAATGGCAACACAGTGGTATTTTCAGGAAATGAAACCAACAGCAGAAACGGAGTAGCAATAATAATGACATCATCAATAGCAAAAAGCTTAATGGGATATAACGCCATCAATGACAGGCTGATATCCGTCAAAATACACTCGAAACCTGTTAACTTAAATATAATCCAAGTATACGCACCTACCAGCGCCTCAAACGAGGAAGAAATTGAACAGTTTTACGGAGAACTTGAAACAACACTACAGAAAATCCCAAATAGAGAAATAACTATTATAATAGGAGATTTTAATGCGAAGGTTGGAGATACAAACGAAGATAACCACTTAAGACATATCGTAGGAAAATACGGTATAGGGACGAGAAATGAAAGGGGAGAAATGCTATTAAACTTTTGTGCGGGTAATGAACTAACACTAGCGAACACAGTGCATCAACAACACATTCGACGATTATATACCTGGCAATCGCCGGGCGACCGATGTAGAAACCAGATAGACTACATACTGATACGCACTCGATGGAGAACGTCTATACGAAACACAAAAACCCTCCCTGGAGCAGAATGTGGCAGCGATCATAAACTTCTCACAGCTCGCTTCAAACTAAAACTGAAGGTACCACAAACAAGAACAACAGCACCCAGGCCACAAATTAGTAATGAAAAAATATTCGAAGAAAAGCTGCGGACTAAACTCGACAATCCACCTACTCAACAAGAAGCATTAACACCTGATAAAATATGGCAATTCACCAAAATGGCCATCGAAGAAACGATTAAAGAAACCAAAGAGAAACAAACAACAGAAAAGCGCCAATACTGGATAACGGATCAAACTATGGAAATAGTACAAGCAAGAAGAGATCTAAGGGCAAGTGGTATAGATACAAAACAAAAACAGATCAAATTGTCCGAACTCAGCAGAACTATACAACGATGTTGCAGAAAGGATAAAAACACACACCTATTAAGAATCTGCAGCGAAGCACAGGGGCACGCTGAAAATAATAACACAAAAGACCTTTATAAATTAGTAAAATCAATAAACAAACGACACATGCCTCGATCATGGACCATCGAAAATAATGAAGGCGAAAAAGTAACAAACATAGACGAAGCACTGGAAGTATGGAAAGAATACTGTGAAGAACTATTCGATGATCATGGAAAAACAGACAACTATAAACAACAAGATATGAAGGAAGAACCAACTATCCTAAAAGAGGAAATAAGGAATGCCATAAAAAAACTCAAGCCCCTAAAATCTCCAGGAGCAGATAACATCACGACCGAAATCATTAAAGCAATGGGAGAAAGCGGTGTCCACATACTACATAAAATATGCAACGGAATATGGGCAACAGGACAATGGCCTGATGACTGGGTAGAATCGGTATTCATACCATTACACAAAAAAGGTTCCAAAGAGAAATGCGAGAACTATCGAATGATTGCACTAATGTCACATGCCAGCAAGATCCTCCTCAAAATTATTAATGAAAGACTAAAACCATTCCTGTTATGGCAAATACCACCACAACAAGCTGGATTTGTCAAAGGAAGAGGCACTCGTGAACAAATTTCCAACCTAAGAAGGATCATTGAGAAAGCCCGAGAAATCAATAAACCAATTTACATGTGCTTCGTTGACTATCGTAAAGCCTTTGACAGTATGAAATGGGAAAAACTTTGGACCATACTACGCGAAATGGGAGTCCCTCATCATCTAACCTCATTAATACAACAACTATACAAAAATAGTAAGGCAAGAGTACGAATAGATAAACTCCTCTCAAATCCATGCAACATCAAAAAAGGAGCGAGACAAGGATGTATACTCTCGCCAATCCTCTTCAATATATACACAGAATATATAATGAGAAGAGTTCTTGAAAATTGGAATGGAGGTATAGTTATAGGAGGAACACCCATAAACAACCTGCGATATGCCGACGACACTGTCCTGCTAGCATCAACTGCAGAAGAACTCACAGGCCTGGTGCAGAAATTGAAAACAGAAAGTGAGAGCTATGAACTGGAAATCAACATGAGCAAAACAAAAATCATGTTCATAGACCGAGGCAACAACAATAATACAGACATAACACATATAGATGGATACGAGGTCGTCAGCCAATATATATACCTAGGAGCACTCATTACAAACGATGGTGCCTCCACAAAAGAAATAAACAGAAGATGTGAAATGGCCAGACGAACCACAAGAGAACTTCAAAGAACATGGATGGATAGTGATATAACCCTAAACACTAAAAAACAAATAATAAAAACACTGGTATTCCCAGTACTACTATATGGCTCTGAATCATGGACTATTAAAAAACAGGATAGACGAAAAATTGATGCATGTGAGATGTGGTGCTGGAGGCGAATACTACGTGTCCCATGGACAGCTCACAGAACTAACGTATCTATTAATAAAGAAATAAATGAACCCCAGCGACTGTCACAGATTGTCTATACTAGAATCCTAAAATTTTTCGGCCACATCAATAGAAGAGATGATAACAACCTAGAAAAGCTGGTGATACAGGGGAAATTGGAAGGAAAAAGACCAAGAGGAAGATCGCCGATGAGGTGGACCGACACTATCAAGGCAACAACCAACAACACAATAACACAAGTAACAAGAGATTCCGGGAACAGGGAAAGATGGAGGGATATTGTACGAAGAGCGACAGCAAAAGAGTAAACCACAATCACGACCTCTCTGAAAAGAGAGAAAACGAAGAAGAAGAAGCAAGATCATAATTAATGACAAAATATTTAAAAATCTAAATTTGTCATACGAAATCAAGATACATGAAATTGAAGAAGTTCACTACGACAGTAATTATGAGCTTAAATTAGAACAAAGACATCTTGATAACATTAACGATATTATACACGATGTTAAGGAAATAAATCATGTGGTTGAAATAAACCCTATTGCTCATATAACACATTTTTCTCTAACCGTAATTATTATGTTACTTGTGTTAATTGTAATTATAGGTTATAAGATTAAAATTAAGTTCTTTCATCCACGATCACAAATTGACGCGATCGAAACGAGCCCCACCACAGGTACCTTGAAGAACGAGGACGTTCTTGCCTAAGGAGGGAGGAATTATGTAACGCGACAACCTGGCCAAGGCCAAGTTGCCAGTAGTTGTTATCAACGCGGAATGCTGACTAAGTAAGATGCTGCGGGACGAAACATCTAAAACCGCTCGTGGGGACTTCAGCTTTGACCATCATACAGTACTGTTATGTAGATGTAATATTAATGTAATTTAATAATATAAATAAATAAGTTTACAAAAGTAACAAAAAACATAATTATATGTTTGTGCGATGCGTATAATACGTCAAATTCATGAGCTTGCATTGTTTTTTTGACGAGAACACATTAAACACACACGTGCTAAGTGCTAGTTAATTCAGTGCCATGGCGACAAAAAGTAAGTATTTTTATTTTCAATTATTGGTTTAGCTTATTTGCTCCAGATTGTAGATTACGTTTGTTGATTAGTTTTACTTTCATTATAAACTTTAAAATATGTAGATTGAGGTTACGTTACCATGTAATTAATTACAGTCTTTATACATTCTTAGTAAACTGTACAAGATTGACCTAGCATCATGCCTTCATTGATGATGCATTTCTGTATTGTTCTTACTAGTATGTATTCGGTCTCCGTTTCGAGGCTAAGTTTTAATTGTATACACATGTTAGTTTTTAAGCAAACACCTTTTATTCTTTATATATTATATATTGTAATTACTTATTATTATATTATATTTTAACCTGCACCTGAACATTGTAAGCCTTTTGGCGTAAGCAAATATATTACTTTTACTAATTACTATTACACAATTTGATTTTCACAATTGAGAGCTCCAGGAGCGTACTTGATTCGTTTATCCGACATAGTCAACAAAAACTATTTTTAATTCTGCAGAAACCAGGGGTAAGATTGATTTGGAGCATCTCGCAAACACCGAAGAGCTCTACATGTTGTTGGAGGAGATTGGATCAGATTTTGATGATCATGAGGAACACGACGACTGCCTTTGGGAAGCAGATGGCCAAGAAAATTACGTAGGCGAAAGTGATACTGCAATAATTAATGACAAACATAGAGAATTGCCAGAAAATGAAGACGAAAGTGAAGAATACACTTGGAGTAGCGATGATGAAATACCTCTGTCAACAATGTTTCGTTTGGTAAGAGGTTCTTCCAGAGTCTGACCGCACCATCAGATGCAGATTCTGTTCAAAGCGAAGTACTCACTCCATGGAAATATTTTTCTAAATATTTGAATGATGACTTTTTTGAACTTGATGCTCAATGCACAGCCCAGTACTATCTACAGCAAAATGGAAAGTCGATTGTTGTAACTGTCCAAGAGATAAAAAAAGGAAGCTTTTGGAGCTTTAGGTATAATTTATGCAATAATAGCTATTGGTCCCGAATAATAGTGACTGCAGCAATGTTCTACATTCTTGGACTATCCCAGCTTTGAGAGTTAAAATTAGTTTTTTGATTTACACGCTCTCATGGGCTGCTTAAAATTACCGAAAATTTATATGTACTGGGATTCAAAATATCAATGTCCGGTGGTTGCAAATATTATGCCTCGCGACAGATTTATTCGTTAAGGGTCAATTTTCGCGTGGTTGACACTTCTTAGCTTTTCTGATGAAGAGCAAAAAAATAACAGATTGTGGAACGTTCAGCCTATGATTGATGTTGTGAAAAATCGATGTCATGCTGTTGTGAGAAAGCAGAATTCAGCATTTACTGTTGATGAACAAATTATACCATTCTTGGGTAGATGCCCAGTGCGTCAATATGTAAAGAATAAACCAAGGCCGGTAGGACTTAAGAATTTTGTCGTAACTACATCTGATCTGATGGCACAGTTTTGGAATTTGAAATATATCAAGGTCTAACCACCCCACTAATAAAAAGAGTTAGGATTAGGACCATCGGTGATCATTAGACTCTCTCAGACTTTGCCTGAAAATAGTTTTTTATTTATTAACCGATATTTCTCAACTTTAGGTCTAATGAATGAATTAAGCAATTTAAAAATTTATGGAACCGGCACTATTATGAGCAGCAGAATAAAAGGATTAAATTTCAAGAAAGATACGGAAATGAAAAGAGGGGCAACTGAAGAAATTACGAGCAGTGATAAAAAAAATTGCATAACAAAATGGAAGGACAACAAAACTGTGCTGATGATTTCAACAGCTTTTGGTAAAGAGCCCGAGTGTCTTGTAAAAAGATGGGATAAGACACAAAAACAGCGGGTAGAAGTAACTTGCCCTAGAGTAGTGAACATCTACAATCGACGGATGGGTGGAGTGGACATCTGCGATCAGATTATGAATATTATCGAACATTCTTTAGAACGAGAAAATGGACATTCAAAGTAATATTGCATCTCTTTGATCTATCCTTTGTAAACAGTTGGATGGAAACAAGCGTGATTGTAAAAATATTAAAACCAAACCTATGAAACTTCTCGATTTGCGACTTAAGCTTGAGGAATACTTGACTGCTGGGTCCAAGAAAAGATTAACTGAAGATGAGGGAGATACCGAAGATGAAGCTTCGGTCGTCAGGATGCCGGACACGGCAGTCGTCCCTGGCGAAGAGGATAAGATCTGTAGTTATTGCAATTAGAAAGTAGTCGATAGTGTTTTGTGTACAAAGTGCGCGAATGTGTATCACCCAAGCTGTAAAAGGATGCAAGCCACCTGCATTCATGAAGTGGAGGATCTTGCACATAATGGCTTGGAAAGTGAGGCTAAGTTTCAAATACGTACAATTGAACACCTCACTAATGAAGTAGGCTTATTAAAGCGTATAATAATCGAACTGGAAGACAAAAACTCTCTCCTAGTAGATAACAATCTCCTCCTGAAAGATAAGTTAAATTTCCTAACTGTGCAAGATAAACCAAGAAGCAAACCAAAACAACTTAAGCAAGTCCCACAGAAACTGGCTGAACCACAGGAATCTGTAAAATTCGACACAGCTAAGGGAAACAAATCACAGATGGCGACACACAGGCCATCAACTACGGAATACTACACAATAAATCCACCTAACACAAATGCACTAGATTTAACAAATGATAACCAGGACCCTGACTGGGCAACCGTGGTTGGTTGTAAACAAAAGATCAAAACAATCAGCGCGAAGACAGATGAAAAACGTCGCCCCAATAAAAACCTTGTTTTTGGTACTTCCAAGAGCGCAAACTTTACTATAAAAGGTATCCCGAAAAGGATGTTCGTGTTCGTGGGGAAAGTCTAGAAAGAATGCACACAAAATGATGTCGCCCACCACGTTCAGCAACTTCTTGGACATAGCAACTTCGAAACGGAAAAGATCAATTCCATACATGGAACAAATTGCTACAAATTAGTAGTTCAGCAAGAAGACCACAAGTGTGTGGTTGATCCGGAGAATTGGCCGGAAGGAATCAAGCTAAATCGCTACCACTTCAGGCCAAATGTGCAACCTTATAGCAATTCCTTATATAATTCCCCACGTAAAATCAATCGACCTAACAGCACTGACACATCTCCTACCACCAAGGATTGACTAGTACTAAAACATAGCGTAGATATTAGCAACCCAATACATTTGTTCTTCCAAAATGTCCAAAGTCTACGAAATAAGATCCTCGAAACTGAAGCGTTACTAACGCATTATCGGGACAAATTCTCCATATTATGCCTATGCGAACATTGGCTGTCCCCCAACGAAATGGATGCTCTACACATCACTGATTTCCAAGTTGCTAGTCACTACTCCCGAGTCAACTATAAAGGTGGTGGTGCGGTCATTCTAATGAAGAAAAATATGAAATTTCGAAAGACAAACGTACATCTATTATCAAGTGAAAAACACGGCGAAGTCTGTGCAATATTCCTGCCAAAAATTAAAACATATATAGTGTGCGTCTATCGTTTGCCTGCTGGAGTCTTCGAAACCTTTCTGGAAATAATGGCAAATGTTTTAGATTCTATAAACTGTTTCCGAAATAGGGTAATTATCGCAGGAGACTTTAATGTCAATTTCTTATCAAATGAGCAAGATAACAGTTATGGTCTAGGTCCTCGTGTTACTTTTCCAACTAGAATGAATCGAACTCTGGACAACGTGGTAACAAATTTCGATATTGACTCTCAAATATCGCCTGTTAAGTTTTTATCCGACCATCTAGGAATTGCATTGTCCTTTCCGGGGAATACCGAATTATCAACGAAATCAAAACAAGTCATTGGCCGTCCTGTAACACCTATGGGAAAATTCAAACTTTATCACAAACTTGACAACTTTGACTGGTCTTCCGTGAATAATAGCATTTATAAAATTAATGATAAATTTGATTACCTTATCTTATGTCTACAGGAAATGATCAATGCGTGTTTTCCGGAAAGGAGGAGGCAATGTCAAAACACATACTCTCTTACAGATAACTGGTTCAATAAGTCTCTAAAACAAATGCGTGAAACGCTACATTTAATACATGATGCGTACTTGTCAAATTCCAATAACGTGTTAAAAGAATTGTATAACGAATATCGTAAAAAATATAGAACGGCGTTAAGAAACACCAGAGTGCTAAGTGTTGAGTCCTATTTGAAAAATAGCCAAAATATTGGTAAAGCCAGCTGGAATATCATAACCGCTAATAGACCTGACAAAGTATACAAGATTTCTAGTACTTTATCTTGCTCAGATTTTAATGCATTCTTTGTGCATAGTGTTAATGAAATTTTAAGTCAGTTACCAACCGCCCAAACTGACCCTGTAGTCTTAATGTGTGGCAAAAGTAGATTGCAAAATGTCACTAAATACGATACATACTTTAAGTTTAGTGAAGTATCTTGCGTCACTGTAAGAGATACGATCAGTAAGCTAAAGAATACTAGTAGTAGGGATATCTTCGGAATGCGAACAGATATGCTAAAAACAATTAGAGACTTAATATGTAGTCCTTTAACGTCTTTAATAAATAAGTGTATGAGATTTGGAATTTTTCCTGATATCCTGAAGATTGCCAGAGTAGTCCCAATATTCAAGAAGGGCGATGTGAATGAACCAAATAATTACCGGCCAATATCCATCTTGCTCATAATTTCCAAAATACTAGAGCGAATACTATGTGACCAACTGACCAGCTATTTCGAGGTAAATTACTTATTTACAATCTCACAGTTTGGGTTCCGCAAGAACAAATCCACCACAGTTGCCATTGCTCAATTTACAGATACAGTCCTCAACTGTTTTGAAAAAGGAGAATATCTGGGAGCTTCCTTCAAAGATCTTAGCAAGGCATTTGACTCAGTTAACCATGAAATTCTTATTCGGAAATTATACGCTTATAATATTGTACCAGAAAGTGTAAGGCTTCTTATGTCATACCTGAGCAATAGAAACCAATGTTTAAAAGGGGGGATGTCCAATGCCCTTAACATAGCCCAGGGTGTACCACAAGGTTCTATCCTAGGACCTTTGCTTTTTCTCATATATGTCAATGATCTACCTAAAAACATCGATGGTGGCTCAATTCTATTTGCAGATGACACAACTTTTTTTTTTACAAGCTCGCTCACTAAATGAAGCTCTATCCAAAAACATACTAGATATAAGTAAAGCTGAGCTATGGTTCAATAGCAACAGGTTATTACTGAATAAAGAAAAAACCGTGCGCTTGAACTTTAGCTTGCGCCCAATAGATGATAACGTAACGTCCACAACCTTTCTGGGAATAGTTATAGACTCAAAACTGAACTGGACAAACCACTGCGCTGTGCTTGTCAACAAACTCAACAAAAATATCTTTGTCTTACGAAATCTGTATAATCGTGTCTCGCTTGTAACGGTACAGAAATGTCTTTGGCAGAAACTGCATTTTAATAATTAATTGGCGTATAGACCTGCACTGTAGCCGACCGTACTCGTACCTTTTTTTGTTGTGGTGACGCGTTTCCCATGTGTGCGATTTTTAAATTCGCCGGCGAGACGCCGCCATAGAGGCAGAATTCAGCTACCTTGCGTACAGTACGGAAGTGCCAGAAGAACCGTTGAAATAGGTGTACCACCATCCGGTTTCCGGGATAATCAACGGGGACTCAGTTAACCACCCTTGAGGGGATTGAGGCACCAGGTACAGGGCAAGTAACTATCCAAACGCTCATAACATCTGAGTAAGTAATTAAGCCCGATATTTTTTTCCTTTTCGTGAAGCCACGTGTCCAACCATTGTTACTAAGGCCATGTGCTTTGCAGGCGTTTTTTTACGGGGTAAGGGCTAAGTAGCTCAGCCAACCCGTTCTTGGCTGGAGGCCGCGATCATCCTGCTCTGAGGCCGGAATCGAGTGATCGGCGTCCACGACGCAAACCGCCGCCATTCAGGAGCTGAACCCAGCCGCCAGCGAAGACATACCTGGAACACAGGCCAGATACAGATATAGATATTGATACCTATTTTTTTTTTGTGTTCTCAATTGAGCCAGACCTTTATGTAATTCCATATTGACATATCGTTTATTCCGTTGTGTAAAATTTGCGTTACGTGTTTCGTGCCGTACGTGTTTTGCGCTTGTGTAAGAGAAAGGTCGCTCCGTCGGCCCTTTGAATCGCGCGATCAGGAGCTCGCAATATTCGGCCGAATAGGGTGAACCCTGCGCGAAAGGGTTGCGTACGGAGGTATTTATTTCAGGAGCGCAGACACGGTGTCCGTCGGTTGTGTGAATAAACGCCGATATTTTACACTACAAAATTCACACCTGTTATTTTTTGTTCCCCCCACGTTTTCTCGATCGGGCATTTATTTCAGTTTCAGTTTTTTATTCTCACTGCGAGATTTAAATCTGGTGGTGTTGGCGCCAAATGGTCAGCGTTGTGACAGTTCGTGATTTCTGAACTTCGCTGACTGTCTGCCGTCCACCCACGCGGGTAGGGTGGAGCCACCCTTTGCGACGAAGTAGCGACGAGGTTAAAATTACGTGGAGCCTTCTTTAACCCCCCCACTCTCTGACACCGACAGCCTGGCCCTCGTCACTGCTTCGAAGGGACCCTCCACTCGCTCCACGGCCTAACGCGCTGATTGCCCTTCAGGTACGTCACACGCTTCCAATACTCCTGATGGCCTATCATGCACTGATTCAATCACATGCATCATATTGTATCTTGCTTTGGGGTAACTCAGGTGGAGCAAGACTTGTGTTCGCGGCCCAGCGAAGGGCTGTGCGCGTCATTTCGGGAATCCGCTATCGTGATGATTCTAAGCACTTTTTCATCAAATATGGCTTATTGACGGTTCCAAGCATGTATCTATTAAACTGTTTACTATATATCAAAGAAAATTCCTCAAAACATATAACCCATGAAGATACACATAAACATGACACACGGCATAAGACAAACTACATGTATGAAATAAAAAGGTTCGTAAAATCACAGAAAGATTATAGATATTTTGCGACGAAATTATATAACCATCTACCACCCAATATAAGGAAGTTGCCAACAGATTCTTTCAAACGCCAGCTAAAAGAATATCTAATCCGCTCTGCACTCTACTCAACCGATGAATTCTGTGCCGAAAAACTATCTACGAGGGCTGTTTGACGGAAGAGTGACTTTTTAATGAAAACGTTGTTTTTCTGTTCAAAATATATTTTATTTGTCAACATAACACCCTTTCAAGTGTACACACTTAGCCCGGCGAGTTTACAATTTTTTTAAACCTTCCAAAAAGTAATCTTTCGGAAAGTCTTCAAAATATGCATTTGTGTCGGTTATCTCCTCTTCATTTGCCTGAAATCTTTTTCCACACAGCCATTTTTTTTAAATTTGGAAATAAGAAGAAATCACTGGGAGCCAGATCTGGCGAATATGGCGGATAAAGCAGTAATTCGTAATGCAATTCAGTCAATTTAGTTGTAGCAATTGCAGACGAATGAGAGGGCGCATTATCGTGATGGAAGAACACTTTTTTCTTCATCAAATGCGGTCGTTGTTTTTCAAGTTCGGCATCAATACATGTCTGCATAATCAGCATAATACTGGCCAGTTATGGTTTTTCCTTTTTGTAAACAATTAATAAAGATTACACTGAATCCCAAAAAACTGTGGCCATGACCTTATTGGTCGAAAAAAGTGTGTTTGCCTTTTTGGGAGCATATTCGCATGGAGAAATCCAGTATTTAGACTGTATACTTGTTTCTGGAGTATAATGATGTATCCAAGTTTCATCTACTGCGACATATCGACGAAAAAAATCCTTTGAGTTACGTTGAAAACGGCCAAACATTCTTCTGAATTCTTAATGCGAACGCGCATTTGATCACCATTAAGCAAACGCGGCAACCATCTCGCGGATAGCTTTTTCTTATTGAAATGTTCATGCAAAATATTGTATACCCGTTCGGTTGAGATGTTTACTTCATTAGCTATCTCACAAACTTTTATTCGACGATTGCCAATTACAAGGCCATAGAGTTTATTAACCATTTCTGGAGTAGTCACAGTAAATGATGGTTTCGGACGATCTGCATCAACCGTGCTCATATGGCCACTTTTAAAAGCAGAAACCACTTACAAATCATTCCATGGGACGAAGCAGATTCTGGATAATATTTACGTAACTTTTCCTCGGTTTCTTTAATTGTTTTTTCACGTAGAAAATAATGTTTAATCAACACTCGATTTTTTTTTTTTGCATATTTACAAAACAACGAAAACAGTTTCCTTCAAATAAGTATAAAACATAATCTATCTGTCAGATTGGTGCCAAATTTTGACAGTAGACCTCCCAAAGACCTCAGGAGCTAGCAACATAATCATTATAACGAAAGTGTTACCAACCTTTGAAAAGTCACTCTTCCGTCAAACAGCCCTCGTATAGTGTAACAATACTGGCTGTTATTATACATGTAGCAAAACTGCCTTATTCTGTAAACCTGACATACGAGGTGTGGCTATTAAATAACGAGACTGACACTGTAAAAAAAAATATTTTAAATTTATTTATATAAATTAGTTATCCCCTTCAATATACACCCCTCCGCGATCCCTACACTTCTCCATACGAATTTTCCATTGATCGAAACAGTGTTGGAAGTCTTCATTCGTCAGCTCTTTCATGACGTTTGCCGCTTTTTTTTTAACTTCTTCAACGCTGTCGAAACGTGTCCCTTTTAAAGCGGATTTTATCTTGGGGAACAGGTAAAAGTCACACGGAGCCAGGTCAGGTGAAGAAGGCGGGTGGTCCAACACCGGGATGCTGTGCTTCGCGAGAAATGATTTAACTGACAATGCAGTGTGAGCTGGTGCATTGTCTTGCTGCAGCACCCATGATTTATTTTTCCATAATTCGGGTCTTTTTTTACGAATTCTTTCTCGCAGCTGAGCAAGGATTTCAAGGTATAGCCGCTTTGGGTCTTTATACAAGCCAGTATAAGCGCTGATTTTATGGCAACACCAAATAAAACCCCCATAAAATACTTAAAAGTCAAAGTCGTAATATTCTTAAATTTTTGGGTCGACTATAGTATACCTGATTGATATTTTGACCTTCTGGAACCCAGTGAAGTAATTTTTTCGACGTTTTTGTCTGTTTTTGATGTGACAGGACGACCTGGGCGGGCATCATCTTCAACGTCTTCTCGGCCGTCTTTAAAACGTTTATACCACTCAAAAACACGTTAACGGGATAAACATTCGTTGCCATACACTTTATTTAATAACTCATAATTTTTTTTAGCCTTTTGTCCATGTTTCATATGGAATTTTATGACAACTCTCTGTTCAATAATATTAGTTAACATTTTTCCGGAAAATTAGAAAAACATAAGTTATGAAAATAAATGCCACCTGCAGACAAATCTATTTACTGGGATGCAGTTTACATCAGCCGATAAAGGGGGTTTTACACTAAAGAATGGTGTGCCGTATAACCTTTTGACATGCACAGTTCGTCTGTAATCACAAGTCTCGTTATTTAATAGCCACACCTCGTATGTAAAAAAAATTTAAAGTTTTTTTCTAACATGCAAATAAATATTATTATTATTATTAATAAGAACGGATTGTAGCGGAAAACGAAAGAAAGAAAAGAAAAACGCCTGCAGCTTTGCCATGCAAAGATAAGCGTTACAACGGGTTTGAGCATTGGCCTATTGCCGATGACCTCAAAAATCCTGTTAGCTGCCGAATGGAAAATTGTACAAGTCGATCAAGAGTTCGCTGTAAGAAGTGTAATGTATACTTATGTTTTGGCAAGCATCAGACTTGTTTTCTGTGACTATGACTATTTACGCGCAAGACACACAATTGTGACTATCCTTAAAAACCCAGTAAAAATCCTTAAAATATTAATCCAAAAATCCAGTGACGTTTTCAAACCATTTAATCGCGAAAAAGTTGACCAGTAACTTTTAATTCAACTTTTAAAAATTCGGCAGTCAAAGGGGTCCACTATCTCGCCAGATGTTCGGGACAAACAAATAAGTACGTACGCGGCAGGTTTAACGAGCCGGCTGTCTGTAATGTACTGGAAATCTGCCGTACTCCATTAACTTAACAAACCTGGCTCGAATTTAATCAAATTGTTGTTTCATGCCAATTATCGTTATTTGTTCTAATTGTATATCGAACAACTCCCACGATAACGTACCGGCCTAGGATTTTGCAGGTAAAAATTACCAATCATACAAAAACCTGGCCGGGATTAAATTAAATAGTATTTAATACAATGGACAGAACCATTACGAGTATGTGTAGCCATTTAGCGTAAACTTGGAAAGTGTAAAATGGCAGATTCTTGTGAACAGTTCGGAACGCAGTGTTCCGGCGTGACTTTTAGTGAGTGACTGCTCAGCACGTGTCTTCTCGACGATTGTTGGCTATTAACTGCATCACTCTCCGATCACCTCGTGTTCAGTAAGTCCTGCACGCCTGCGTTTGCATTCTGGTTTAAAAATAGAAACGGCAATTTCCCGCGATCAATGATCAATTGCTGTCCGCTCATAGAGTCAACGCAATTAAATCTAAATAAATTAAGCAAACGGGGAAGGGGCCAATTAGTGACAAGGTTTTTTTCGGACCGTGACAAAAGTATACTACTATGTGACAGAACAAATGAGTTTATAATGTTACTTCAATGGGGCAGAACCAGAACCAGAACCACAAATACCATACACATGAGCGTACATCCCGGTTTCACACCCAACAATTCAGATTGACTAATCTTCCTACCGCAAACGAGAGATGGCGCGAGAATGCCCGCTCGCACAACAAATGCACTTAATGAAAATACTAAAAAGCGCTACTTTTTTTTTTCTTACTAGATGATGCAGTTATTCTTACTGTTTTGATGGCTTGTTAAGTTTGCTTAACCCTTTCAGACCCCTTGTACACGAACATGTACATAAAATGCTCCTCGATTTTATTCAAAATTCATAATAGATAAAACTACTGCAACTAGATGTACATGTCCATGTGCGATATTAATATGATAGAAATGTGTTTGCAGCTGCCATCTATCATTTTTTAAATCAACTAATCAATTTATAAAGTGACAGTTTACTACAATGGCGAGTACTTCAGGTAAGTCAGATAATAAACCTTTGTAATTTCAAAACGGTTAAGAACCAAGACAAAATTTTCATAACACATTTATTTTAGCAATATAATGTATTATATATATATAGTTGTTGGGCCTAAAATTCGTTGCTAAGTAACTGTTTCTGTTACTCTAAGTTAGTGTACACGATCATGTACAAATGGTCTCGAGCATGTAATATTATTCTACATAACGATATACAATTATAAATTTACTATTTGAAATTATTTCTCTTTTTAAATTTTCTCTTTCATTACTGTCAGTTTATATTAATTTTGAAGGTCCCTATTATTTTTTAGGAGAGAAAAAAAGTCAACAGCATTTCAACTTAGACAATGAGAAAGATGTTGAAACCATGCTACAAATGTTAGAACGGGGCGAATTTTCTGATTTGGAGCTCTCGTCAGATGAAGAAAACGATTCTGATGAGTTCATTGTAAAAAATCCTGCTATACTGCCTAGAATTGGGAATGAAAGACTGACAGCTATCCATGAAAAACATCTTGATACTTTGTATGATTTAGATTCTGATGCTCAGAAAACTGAAGCAGATAATAATAATGTTGACTACCTTACAGAAAAACAAAAAATAAAGTGGCATAAAAAATCCATACGACCACCTGAAATACAGTTTGAGCCTGTTGAAACATCAGAGGACATCGATGAAAATATTGATGATTTGGGCAGTTCACTATCATATTTCAAACGTTACATTACAAATGAAATATTTATTTTGATGGCACAATGTACCAATCTGTATGCTTTGCAAAGCAACAAAGCAAATTCTAAATTGACCGATTCAGATGAAATGAAAACACTAATTGGTCTTCACATAGCAATTGGTTGTTTGAAATTTCCTCGAGTAAGAATGTTTTGGAAGACTGAGCTAGATATTCGTCTATTTACAGAAAATATGCGAAGAAACCGATTTTTTGAATTACGTACGAATTTACATATTGTAAATAATTTAGACAAACCAAACGATTGCGAAGACAAGTTGTTCAAAGATCGTCCAATCTTTGAGGCAGTCCGAAAACGATGTTCAGAATTGACTATGGAGGAATGTCTTTGCATTGATGAGCAAATTGTGCCTTTCAGAGGTAATCTCAGCATAAAACAGTACATCAAAGGCAAGCCAAGTCCATGGGGAATAAAAATATTCGTTTTGTGTGGTCAAAGTGGATGTGCATATGACTTCATAATATACCAAGGAGCGACAACGGAACTAAATCAAGAAATTTTAAAAAAGTTTGGACTCGGAGCTTCAGTAGTTTTATACTTGACAAATAGAATTGAAGGAAAAGGTCATAAATTGTTCTATGACAATTATTTCTCCTCTTACCAGCTGTTGCATATTCTGAGGGAAAGGCATATTCTTGCCGCAGGTACAATCAGAATCAATCGATTTGGCAAAACCAATATAATCACGGACAGTGCTGCGTTGAAAAAAGGACGAGGATTTTCAGAGGAAATTCTTAGTGAAGATAAAATTTCTTTAGTGAAATGGGTGGACAATAGATCTGTTGTTCTTGAATCAAATTTTGTAGGAATTGGTAAAGAAGATAAGGTTCAACGATGGGATAAAAAAAAAGAAATTTATCGAAGTCAAACGTCCAGAAGTTGTAGCATTGTACAACAAATCAATGGGTGGGGTAGATCTTCTGGATCAAATGATTGCGTCGTATAGAATTTATATAAAATCTAGAAAATGGACACTTCGCCCAATACTGCATGCAGTGGATTTGGCATTAGCAAATAGTTGGTTTGAGTACCGAAAGGATTGCAAAGAAAATAATGTGATGCCCAAAAAACAGTTAGATTTTCTGAACTTCAAGTTGTCTGTCGCAGAAGCATTGATCAAAGCTGATAAACTTGTCCAAAGAAAAAAAAAATGGTACACCATCCTCATCAAGCAGTAATTTTACACCACCAAAGAAGAAAATGCAGCGTGGAGAAAGAAGACCACCGATTGATGTGCAATATGATAATCTGGATCATATTTTGTTTGGATTTTGGATTTTGTCCCAGTTATATTTTTTTAGAATTAAAATTTATTTTATTTTTATTTTTAAGTTTATTCCAATATTTGATGTATACTTATGTTGGCAAAAAACAATTAATATATATATTTTTTTTATAAACCTGGTTTTTTTAATGGACATTCAGACCTCATATCCATGATCATGTACAACCCCTATTTTTTTTTACACATAAATTATATTGTTTGCAAATATGCAAAAATATATCCAAGCATGTCTTAGTTACTTGTTTAATGCAAAAATAATTTTTTTATCAATGAAATTTAATTCAGGTCTGAAGGGGTTAAAACATAAGTATTCATTTAAAAAAAATACATCCATTCTTATGCTAGTTAAGCATACTGAATTTGTATTTTCTGTAATAAATTATGCATAATTTTTTTTGGCTCCATTCTTGATTTTATTAGTCAGAAATATTAGCTCCTCAAAGAGTTAGTTAAGAACCTGATATGGATGAAGCGAAATCTATAAAGGCAAAATTTTCTTGTGTGGAGAATCACACCTTGATAGTCGTAATTACCCCAAGTAGCAGAAAACAGGTTTTCGTTGAAAAAATTAAAATAATTACATTGACCCTTTCGCTCCGATTGCGACACATACAGGGTGTTAATTAAGTACTTAGACAAACCATGGCTTGTCAAAGTTTTCAAAATGGACAAGTACGATTGCTGCATATGAAATATCTTTTATATCTATTTCAATTTTGCACTTTGGCTTTTATGTCCGTTGAACACAAATATCAGTTTGGAAATTCGGGGATTTTTCAGGTGGTTTGTAATTGTAACACCAATTTGCCTGTCAATTATAGCATGTTGAAGCTACTCTCCTTAAAAAACACTCTTCTTTGGTGGGCAATTAAACCACCAAAATGAGTGATACACTATTGCCAACACGCAAATAAAAAATAATCTGTACTATTGGCACAGAATTTTTGTAATCATAAACAACTTTGAAACTAAATTTAGTTATCCGTAATCTTTGTTTTTGAGATTTGACATATTCCTCACTATTTCAATTCCAACATAGCTTACATAGTTTGATATTTCTCAGACTGAGAATTATTATTACAGCATTTGATAAATCGATTGAATAGCAACCAGTTGAGTATGGATATCTATGTATATAATCCAATTTAGTCTTGCCAGTCATTATTTTTCTCTTGGCCATTCAAAAATATTTGTGTCGAACAAAATATTTTCTCCTCAATGACCTTACAAAAATATTTGTATTATGGTACATTGATGTTGATTTTCAGTTGTTTCTGAATAATATTTGGAGAGAACAAGAAATCTTGCTGTATATTTCTTTTTTTTTTCATCTTCCTAGGAACAGGAAACAGAGGAACTTCACTATATTGATGCAGAAGATGAGGACAGTGATCTTTCATTGAGCAAGAACAAGAGAATGTGGTAAATAACCAATCAGAATTACGTGCTAATGATTTCATTTGGTCTTCGGGCACCAATTAATTTACACTAAGATTTAGTATACCTCTGGAAAGAACACCCAGCATTTTACTGAACATAAATACTCCCCTGACTCCCCTGAATTAGATATATTTTTGAAACTTTTTCCAAATATTTTCTCCTCAATTACCTTACAAAAATATTTGTATTAAGGTACATTGACGTTGATTTTCAGTTGTTTCTGAATAGTATTTAGAGAGAACAAGACATCTTACTGAATATTTCCCTTTTTTCATAAATCTTCCTAGGAACAGGAAACAGCGCGCACCTCCAATGACTTAAAAACCTCATAAAACCAGATTTTATCATAAAATGGTTGTTTATAAACTTTACGATGTGGTAAATAAGACGATTAGCACATGCAGTTGTAGTGGTAGGTGCAATTCATATTTGAAACATTCAAGTTTGTGATTTATCAATCGCATGTAAAATGTCTTGTGATTAGAAGAATTTATGTTTTCAGTTCATAGGTTACTCTTGATACATTGAGTATAGTTGAATTTTTAAAGAGTAATTATAGTCATGAAGATTCATTTAAATGGCATTTTCTATGTCTGCACGTATTTTCTTGGTGTAGCGTTTTTCACAGATACAGACTATAGTTGAATAATGCTGAATATTTCACACTTGTCAATTTCTTCACGTAATCCAGTTATTATAAATTTCTTGACCGTTTACTAAACACCTCTTACTCTTTATGGTAATTAGTATTTTAAGCATTTATCGATTTCATATATTAATTGACTCAGGTTGAACATTCCAGAATGCTTAAATGTCTTGCAAATTTCTTATCAGTTGATGTAGTAAGCCTTGAACTATCTCTCATTTGAAGCTTGATGATTCGTTCGGTGAAATTTCTTAGTTTCTTGAGTATTATTATTACAGTGTATAAAGGCTAGATGCGTTTTCATCTAGTAAGTAATGATTTATATTCACTTCATGACTAGTTGTCGAGTTATTGAACATCAAATGGTATTTTTCAAGCCAAACGGTGCCATTATCTTGAATCAAGCTGACCTCGGAGAAAGTGAATTGAAAATCACTGGATCTTCTAGTCTTGCACATCTTCGTTCGTTTACTAAGCACCTCTTACTCTTCATGGCCATTAGTATTTTAAGCATTTATCGATTTCATATATTAATTGACTCGGGTTAAACATTCCAGAACGCTTAAATGTCTTGCAAATTTCTTATCAGTTGATGTAATAAGCCCCGAACTATCTCTCATTAGTAGCTTAATGATTCGTTCGGTGAAATTTTCTGTTTCTTGCATATTATTAGTACAGTATATAAAGGCTTGATGCGTTTTCATCTTGTAGATAACGATTTATATTCACTTCATGACTAGTTGTGGAGTTATTGAACATCAAATGATAGTTCTCAAGCCAAACAGTGCCATTATCTTGAATCAAGCTGACCTCGGAGAAAGTGAATTGAAAATCACTGGATCTTCTAGTCTTGCACATCTTCGTTCGTTTACTAAGCACCTCTTACTCTTCATGGCCATTAGTATTTTAAGCATTTATCGATTTCATATATTAATTGACTCGGGTTGAACATTCCAGAATGCTTAAATGTCTTGCAAATTTCTTTCAGTTGATGTAGTAAGCCTTGAACTATCTCTTATTTGTAGCTTGATGATTTGTTTCGGTGAAATTTCTTATTTCCTTGCATATTATTAGTACAGTATATAAAGGCTTGATGCGTTTTCATCTTGTAGGCAATGATTTATATTCATTTCATGACTAGTTGTGGAGTTATTGAACATCAAATGATAGTTTTCAAGCCAAACGGTGCCATTATCTTGAATCAAGCTGACCTCGGAGAAAATGAATTGGAAATCACTGTATCTTCTAGTCTTGCACATCTTCGGTTATTGTAATTCAGGCAGATGTTATTGGATCGTTTTCTGTAACAAGGAAAAAAACATTATTAGTGTTGAAATGTTGCATATTAAAAGACAATTGAATTATTGAATTGAAACAAGTTGAATTATATGAATGCAGCAAACACAATTATGCAATTACCAGTCATATTTCTAACGTACCAAAACTTTTTGTCTCAAAATATGGTGAACTGTGCTAACAAATTGTTATGTATGACGAATGTACATAGCATAGAGCTAGCAACGTGGAAATCAACGTGCACAATAAGCGGGCAGTTGAGCTTGACCCGTAGCCATACTAGATCGTATTCTTGGTAGTTTAAAATACAGATTACGTTTTAGGAAACCTTTGCAAGTGCTATTTTCCCTAACTATAATAATAGTATTAAGTTGCAAGTATAGGGGTCTGGATGCTAACAGCGATCATTATATGGTAGGGGCAAAAATGATACAAGTAATACCGGATATCCGAAATAAAAGGAAAAGGGAGAGAACGAACAACAGAGCAATGAGATTGAATTCTAAGGAAGAGCAGGAAAAATACGAGAAACTCATTTCCGAAGAAATGAAAAATGTGGTACGAAATGATAATATAGACGAAGATTGGATGCTGATGAAAAGAAAGTTAAAAGAAGCCGCTGAAAAGTGTAATAAGGGCAAAAATCAGAGGAAAAACAATTGGTTCGATGAGGAATGCAAGAGAGAGTAGGATAGTAGAAAAAAATTGCGATCAATAATGATAAAACAAGGAAATGAAAGTGCAAAAAAGTTATACGAACAACAAAGGAGGAAAACAAAGAAACTATTAAGAGCTAAGAAAAGAAAGCACTTTGAAAACGCAATGGACGAAATAGAGGAAAGTTACAGAAGTAAGCAAGTCAGAAATCTGTATCAAAAGGTACGGAATGAAAGGAAAGGATTTCAACCCAAGGCAGTATTTTATGTGGGGAAGAGTGGTGAAATGATTGCGGGAGAAGAGGAACAATTAAACAGATGGAGGGAATATTTTGATGAGTTGTTGAACGGAGAAAGCGAAGAATTTGAGAGAGAGAGACAATACAAGAGGGTAGGTAATAAACAGCAGAATATAGAAAGGGCACCAAGTAAGGAGGAGATCGAGGAAATAATATTGAAAATGAAAAATTATAAGAGCCCAGGCAGTGATGGAGTAACAACAGAATTATTGAAATATGGAGGATCAAGTGTGGTTGAGCATATGCACAGGCTACTAGAGGAAATGTGGAAAAGAGAATCGATACCGATGGAGTGGAAGGAAGCTATAATATGTCCAGTGCACAGGAAGGGGAACAAAAGTGACAGTCAGAACTATAGGGGTATTTCGCTACTAAATATAGGATACAAAGTAATGGCAACACACATAAAGAATAAGCTGGTGGAAGAAATAAAGGATAAAATAGGAGAATATCAATGTGGCTTTAGACGGCGAAGGAGTACTACTGATGCAATATTTACAATGAGAGAAATCCAAGCTGAAAGTTTCGAGTTTAAAAAATCAACAATGATGATGTTCATAGATTTTAAGCAAGCATATGACAGAGTAAAACGGATAGCGATTTACACAGCTCTGCAAGAGATTGGAGCCAGCAGTAAGTTAATAAGTATGGTAGAAATGACACTACAAGAAACGGAAAGTATGGTAAAAATAAATAATAATACAACGGAAAAGTTCATAATCAAACAAGGACTAAGACAAGGAGATCCGTTATCGTCCATTCTGTTTAGTGTTGTACTAGAAAAAGCAATGAGGGAGGCCAACGTCAACAGAAGTGGTCTGGTATATCGAAAAAGACACCAACTTATAGCATTTGCGGACGATGTGGTGATACTAGCGAGAAGCAAGGAAGAAGTAATGAATACAACTAGTAGGCTGGAAGAAACGGCAAGAAAAATGGGATTAATAATGAATCAGGACAAATCAAAGTATATGGAGTGGACTAGTAAGGAATTCAAAAAAGGAAACTATGTAACAATAAAACCAAATAACGAAGTACTAAAATTTGAAGAAGTGGACAGATACATATATCTAGGCACACTATTTACAAGAGAGCCTAGCATCGATAAGGAGATCGATGCAAGGATAATGTCAGGGAACAGGTGTTTGGGGGGGCTGAACAGACTGATGAGAAATAAGAACATCTCCAGGAACGCGAAAGTGAAGCTATACAAAACAGTAATAAGACCTACTGTAACGTATTCCTGCGAAACATGGATCCTAAATAAGAGGGATCAGACAAGGTTGGAAATATGGGAAAGAAAGGTACTGAGAAAGTTTTTTGGAGGAAAAAAAGTAGGAGATATGTGGCTAAGGAGAACTAATAGTGAAGTGAGGGAACTGTTTAACGAAACAAATATAATTGGGGTAATCCAAGTCCAAAGGTTACGGTGGTTGGGTCACGTGCATAGAATGGAGGAAATGAGAATTCCCAGGATGGTATTGAACAGCACAATAGGAGGACAGCGGGGGAAGGGAAGACCAAGAACCAGATGGAAGGAGGACGTGTCGAAGGATTTGAAGAAACTAAACATCATAGGATGGGAACAGAAAGCGCTCAATAAGAGGATATGGAAGGAAATAACCAAACAAGCCATGGGCCAGCTAGGCTCGCCGTGCTAAACTATAATAATAAGTTGCAAATGCCCGACGTAACACAAATGCGTTAGTGTTACGTCCAATTTCACGAAGCAATGTTTGTGATGTTTTTTATTATCTTCATGATCTTTTATATATTTTTTTATTATTATTTAAGGGTTGTTATACAGCCGCAGGCTGCCTTCCCACTCCTAATCTCCATCCTCTTCTATCCCTAGCGTCTTCTTCGTCTAATCCTCGGGCTGTCATGGCCTTCCTCATGCCTTCATTCCAAGATCTTCTCGGACGTCCCCTCTTACGTTTTCCGGGGGGAACCCACTGGAATATTCGCTTGGGCCATCGTTCCTCTTCCTTGCGCATGAGGTGTCCAAACCATTTCAGACCTCGCTTTTGAATTCGTTGGTTGATAGTTTCCTCTGCCCCCATGCAATCTCTTATCTGATCGTTTCGAATTCTCTGGCGTCTGGACACTCTAGCACTTCGCCGCAAGTAGTCCATCTCTACTGCATTCACCCGACGTTCCATTTCCGCATTCATTACCAATACCTCACTACCGTAGCAGAGCACGGACTCCACCATAGACTTTCCAATATGTTTCTTGGTCTTTCTTGAGATGTGCTGGTCCCAGAACACAGAGTTTAGACATCCCAAAACTCTGCGGCTGCTCTCTATTCTCCGCTTAATTTCATGAGAGCCTAATCCATCCTGGGTAATCATAGCTCCTAGATATTTGAACTGTTGGACTTGTCGAATTTGGATGCTGTTTTCCAACATGATAAGGAAGTTTGCCTGACAGTTAGCTGCTATGAATTCCGTTTTATTGAAGTTTATTTTCATTCCCCATTCCTTATATTCATTATTCAGGCGTTCCAGCATAAACTCTAGATCAAACGCGTCCTGAGCTATGACCACTTGGTCATCAGCAAAGTTCAGGTTAAAGAGACAGTCATTCCCAATCGGCACCCCCATGCCACTGCATCTTCTCCTCCATCCCTTTAGCACTGTCTCCAAGTATAGATTGAAAAGCATAGGCGAGAGGCAGCAACCCTGTCTTAGTCCTTTGTCCGGTCTGATGGGTAGAGACATTGTTTTTCCGTTTTTAATAGTGGCTGATTTTTTTATTATTAAGTATTATTATTATCACCAATTCCCTTGTTCCAGGGAATTTCGGATGTAACAGCCTACAAGCTCAAACAAGTTCTTTTACATTTTTGCAAAAATTGCATAATATAACGCTACTAATAATTTAGACCGATGAAAAGTACTCAAAATGCTCTGCAAAAATACACTAAAAATATTATATCGAGCCATTTAAGAAAATTATCGATAACATCACAACAAATAAATGTAGGTGTTTAAAAAATATATTTATTCGCAAACTTGTAGCCAAGACAGTCCAATTTATTAATATATATATATATATATATATATATATATATATATATATATATATATATATATATATATATATATATATATATATATATATATCGTTGGCATACAGGAGAAGGTGGGCAAGTCGTTATTCATCATTTCAAGTTATTTGCGTTTGAATGTTTCGTAGAAAATAATAAAATTCAAGGAATCGCCACAATGGCCTCTTTTTTATTGCTTTTATTACAAAATTTAGTTTGTATAAGTACATACTCTCCATTCACAATTTTTTTTGTCTATGAATATCTAGTAATATTGTTGGTAGTATTTTGGAAATAACTGAATTCCCAAATGGAACTTTTTTTAGGTTAAGTTGTTTTCAGTTTGAGGTAATATTTTTTAAATAACATTGTCGACAGATGTAAAGTTTAAATTATCAGAGATGAAAATGGAACGAATTTGGCATTGTGATTAATATTTTGACAGAAGTGAAAATTATTTCTGGGTTCGAATCTGCAGTAAAAAAAATAAAAATAATGATATCTTTAAAAGCTAGTAGTGAAAAAATATATAAATCTGACAATGTGGTAGGAAGCAATCTAATAGACATCAACACAAAAAAATAATTAACTTCCGTTGCATCACTGAATCAGTTTGTCCAACATGACAAAAAGAAAACCCAGCCAACTCGGTTGCAAAAAGGTCGTGAATGTAATATAAAGATGAAATTAAGATGAAGAGAATTATGGAATGTTTAATAACTCACATTATTAAATTTTGAATACAAATAATAACAACTGAATGCTGTTGTCGCTATGAAAAACTATTTTTATGTAATTAATTTATGTTTCTGCAACACTTTCATCATCCATAGCCAGTTCAGGACGCTTGTCTATTACAGACCTGTCGCCAGGTAAATTCATATACCAACCATGATATTCACACGGAATAACTTAAGTTTCACAAAGTTCAACTAGACCTTTTTTTTAATAAAATTATTACTTTCCTTGCTAATATCTTGATGAAACATTTAATTATTATTATAAATGTATGTTATGTATAATTACTCTTGTTTGTTTCATATATTTTATCAGTTTCCTGAATAAGCCGAAACACATGTCAGGAAACTGATAAAATATATGAAACAAAACAAGAGTAATTATACATAATATACATTTATAATAAACCTTTTTTTTTCTTTTCAGGTAAAGCTAAAGATGAATAACTTTTTTTTTTAATATATGGTTCTTGAGCACATGAAGGAAATTGTTAATGAAAAATAATCGTGGTACCTTTTCTTCACTATATTTATTTGTGACTAAATGTACATTTCGGTCACAACGTGACCATAATCATTAGTATACTGGAGTATACTAATGATTATGGTCACGATGTGACCGAAATGTACATTTATTCACAAGTAAATATAGTGAAGAAATGGTTATTTTTAATTTTTTTTAAGTTTATAATTTTTTCTGGTATACTACAAGGTCTACCCCTTGTATTTTCCTTAACATTCAGAACTTTATACTCTGCATCTTAATAATTGTATCTAAACATTATTAATTTTTTTGTTCTTTCTCGTATCTTAATTGTCCATTCTCATTATTTTCATGGTGTTTATAATCAATTTACCAAGTTCTTTTAGGTCTATAAACTATTTAACTTTATCATTAGCACTTACCACTTAGTAATTTTCTCCTACACATTGCATTTAAAAATGGACTTGGTCAAGTATGAATTTACAGAAAAAAGTACGAATTTCTTGGAAAATGGGTTTACTAAATATCTCATGAAAGGATAAGAATGTTTAGATACATTGATGTTAAAAAATCAAAATCTTTAAATTTTTCCTGTCTACCAACGATATGTTTGTTGATGGTTACATAACAATTGAAGTCGCTATAGTCTTGGGCCCCTTTTATAGAACAGACTGTATATCGCGAGCCACAATTTTGGAACAATGTGCTTTTCACAGATGAAAAAAGAATTCAGTCAAAAAATTATGGCCTAATACTTATCAATCGTCCCAAATATACAAGGTTTTGTGAAAGATACGTAACACCCTCAACTAGATCGGGACGATTTTCTGTCAAAGAGTGGGCCTGGATATCCCGCCAGGATGCAGGTGTCACATCGATGGCAACTTAAATGGTCAAACGTACCTGAACATAATGGAGAATGTAACGCTGCCCACAGTGACAACTATATCGGGACAACTATAAACTGTGTGCAGCATAATTACCCCGTCCATAATGCTAGTATTGTTAGACAATGGTTTGCTACCAATAATGTAGAAGTAATACCATGGCCCTCAAATAGTTCCGATATTAATGTCATAGAAAATGTCTGGCGTTTATAAAAAAAAAGTGGATCGGTGTGGAACCAAACCAAACACGCTATCACTGAAATGTACAGTCATGCTCACATAAATCTAGTACAAAAAATTAGGTTACAACAGCAATTTTATATGGCAATGTCAAATTATTTGTACTAGATTTATGTGAGCATGACTGTACATATACTCCGTTTTCTTGACATCTGCACTGTTAAACTGGCAGTGTGTTGGCACCACTGTTATTTATCACTAAATGGTTTTAAGTTTTACCTATTGGTATCTCATGCAAATCATCCACTGACAGACAGTGTCAAACATTTCGAATTTGTCAAATATTTTAATGGAAAACAACGATATCTGCAAGAAAACCGAACTATATTCCTCTTAAATGGTAGAGAGAAAAGGTCAGTAGTTACATATTAAAAAGATTTAGAAGACTTATGCCTTGATCAATTTAAAACAAGCCATGTGCACACGATATTTTACAGGCATGCTCAAATAATTTTCAGAAGATTTATCACCAAAAGTGCAGATGTCAAGTAAACGGACTAAGTATATGAGATGAGCAGGTGGACTCAGTGGACATATTCAATGGCAACAGTGTACAGTTCAAGATCGAATCTCTAACCAGCCTGCAACAATCATAAAGTTCATCATAAAATATGTTGTATAATGTGTAAATGTGTAAATGTAAATGTATGACGTAATGTATTATTACATGGCGAATGATCGTACGGATCGAAGCCTTCAATAAATAAATAAATAAATAAATGAGATTATGAAAACGGTAAGTATGAAAAAATGTCATTATTATGATATTGTGCATTTTAAATTATATTAATTAAAAATATGGTAATTGTTAACTTCATATAGAACCTAGGTACATTTTAAAATTGTTATCTACAAATTATTATACATTGTATAATGAACTTGTAATGGCAATTTTGAGGTTATAGTGTAGATTTCATATAGCGGTTTTACATGGTCAAAGAAATTGATGAATTTATTCATTGATAAATTCGTTAATAAATTGAAAATGTGAAGGTGTATTACACGGTCAAATTTTTGGCAACTGTCAACATGGAACTTCTGCACTGTCAATGTGTTGCCAACTTTCAGTGATACTTTCTTCTCATCTTGTCTCTAATTGTGTGTTAAAAATGAAAGTAGGAAAAGTAACAAAAAAACATTGTGCTGCCTTGTATGTTTAGCAGTAGCTGCATATGTATTACACCATGATTACACCATGTTAGATACACCATGTACACACGTCACTTTCCAGTAAGTTGGTATAAATTTAAAAACCGAAATGTAACTAGAACACCCCAAAAAATTGCCGAAAACTTAGAGCAGGTTTTATTGTGACAATTTATTCATCAATTTAGTTTCGGCAAATTATTCACGACAATTTTGTGTATTACACGCAACCATAACTTCAAGGTTACAAAATTCATCAATTTCTTTGACCGTGTAAAACAGGCAATAGTTTGTAGTTCTTTTTATTGTATAAATTAAATGAATAATCTTGAAAATCCAAGGAACATCTACCATATAGTGTGCTTACCCCTAAATAACTAAACATTTAACATTACTGACTTCAGAAATGTATTCCAACAACTCTGGTCTTTATAAAAATTATGTTTATGTTGATATGGTATGGCCTAGAAATTGCAATGTTTTGACACCAAAAATGCATTTATTTGGATTGATTTTGATTCCAAAAGTTGTTAATTTGTGCATAACAATTTTAAAATGTTGTAAATGTTTTATATTTACAACAAAATATAAAACATTTATATTTAAATAAATAAAAATGTTTTATTTTTATTTAAAAATAAATAAATTTTATTTATTTATTCAAAAAAAAATTTAAAAAATATTTATATTCAGTAAAGCGCCTGTCTTTACTGAATATAAGAATGTCGTCTATGTATGAAAAACCAAATGACAGACCTCTTAAAACGGAGTCCATAAACCTTTGGAATGTTTGAGCCGTGTTGCGCAACCCGACACTCATACGAGTGCATTCAAAGAGGCCAAAAATGGGACCCCATTGCTGTATGGTAGTTGAGAATAGATCCACAGTCTTTATAGAGCTTGACAATTTCTATGTCAACAAGATTATCGCCACAATTTCAGTAGTAGTGACAGTATTTGTTACGGATATTATCCCTAACTGGCTCTCAACCAACGGGGGTCATTCTGCCGCCACAATTTCATTTCATTTGTTTATCAATTTGAGCATATTTACACTTTTAACACAAACTCATCCGAAATTGTACTTACAATATTTGTGCACTACCTTCGATGTGCTCGTCAAATAATATACTATTAAAACCAATGCCAAAACCAATCAAATACTAATAAATGCTCTCTCGTTTATTAATATTAGACTCCAGGTTTATAAGTCCTGAGGCTGTGCGGTTTGGTGTTACACTTGACTCATTACACTGAACTGACGAGACCCAACTAGGCCGAAACCAGCCTTCAGTTTCTCTCATAGTGTTTTCCAAAACGTACTTCCGAATCTCCTTTGTTATTAAATACTAACCACCTCTAGCTTCCGATTCTTCTGAAATATTAGCATTAGATTCAAATATCCATGCATTATTTCACACTGACGAGTTTGGGCTGTTATTAAATTTAGCAGAAGACAGCTCTCTCTCTCTCTCTCTCTCTCTCTATCTCTCTTTATTTTCGCAAACTAACACCCCTGTAATATGTTGTAATATGTTTTAACCACATAAACTCTTTCTTCATTAAAGAGTAATTATTCATATTGCAAATAAAAAATAGTAGCCTACTTCAGAATGTAAATAAATAACCAATTAATTGGACAGAAATATGAAAGTATTGAACAGTTATTCCCATCTCAGCGATAATTGGCCATTACAAGATGTAACTCATCCACATACTTTGAATGACATTTATATCTAATTAATTACTTAACACCTGTAATGATTAGTGCAAGTCATTTTATGAAACACATGTCACAGATGTTTTTTGAGGTATTGGCACATTTCCTTATAGTATTCAACTACTTAATTGTTAAAGAGTATCATCACCAGAAAACGCACAAGAATAATTAGGCGACAAACTTGAATTAAATAGTATCAATTTGGATTAAAAATTTCATATTGTTGTCAGCCTTATTTTGTTTAATTAAATAATAGACTAGTTTATTTCCTCGGAAATAATTCCCAAATGCACATTCAAAATATGCAATTTATAATTCACATTAGTGAAAATTTAAATTGCTACATTCTGAGAGGGCATAAATTTTCTAAAGATTCTATAAACTGTTTCCGAAATAGGGTAATTATCGCAGGAGACTTTAATGTCAATTTCTTATCAAATGAGCAAGATAACAGTTATGTTATGCGACCTGTTCCACAGTTATGGTCTAGGTCCTCGTGTTACTTTTCCAACTAGAATGAATAGAACTCTGGACAACGTGATAACAAATTTCGATATTGACTCTCAAATATCGCCTGTTAAGTTTTTATCCGACCATCTAGGAATTGCATTGTCCTTTCCGGGGAATACCGAATTATCAACGAAATCAAAACAAGTCATTAGCCGTCCTGTAACACCTATGGGAAAATTCAAACTTTATCACAAACTTGACAACTTTGACTGGTCTTTCGTGAATAATAGCATTTATAAAATTAATGATAAATTTTATTACCTTATCTTATGTCTACAGGAAATGATCAATGCGTGTTTTCCGGAAAGGAGGAGGCAATGTCAAAACACATACTCTCTTACAGATAACTGGTTCAATAAGTCTCTAAAACAAATGCGTGAAACGCTACATTTAATACATGATGCGTACTTGTCAAACTCCAATGACGTGTTAAAAGAATTGTATAACGAATATCGTAAAAAATATAGAACGGCGTTAAGAAATGCAAGAGTGCTAAGTGTTGAGTCCTATTTGAAAAATAGCCAAAATATTGGTAAAGCCAGCTGGAATATCATAAACGATAATAGACCTGACAAAGTGTACAAAAAGATTTCTAGTACTTTATCTTGCTCAGATTTTAATACATTCTTTGTGCATAGTGTTAATGAAATTTTAAGTCAGTTACCAACCGCCCAAACTCACCATGTAGTCTTAATGTGTGGCAAAAGTAGATTGCAAAATGTCACTAAATACGATACATACTTTAAGTTTAGTGAAGTATCTTGCGTCACTGTAAGAGATACGATCAGTAAGCTAAAGAATACTGGTAGTAGGGATATCTTCGGAATGCGAACAGATATGCTAAAAACAATTAGAGACTTAATATGTAGTCCTTTAACGTCTTTAATAAATCAGTGTATGAGATTCGGAATTTTTCCTGATATCCTGAAGATTGCCAGAGTAGTCCCAATATTCAAGAAGGGCGATGTGAATGAACCAAATAATTACCGGCCAATATCCATCTTGCCCATAATTTCCAAAATACTAGAGCGAATACTATGTGACCAACTGACTAGCTATTTCGAGGTAAATTACTTATTTACAATCTCACAGTTTGGGTTTCGCAAGAACAAATCCACCACAGATGCCATTGCTCAATTTACAGATACAGTCCTCAACTGTTTTGAAAAAGGAGAATATCTGGGAGCTTCCTTCATAGATCTTAGCAAGGCATTTGACTCAGTTAACCATGAAATTCTCATTCGGAAATTATACGCCTATAATATTTTACCAGAAAGTGTAAGGCTTCTTATGTCATACCTGAGCAATAGAAACCAATGTGTAAGTTTAAAAGGGGTCATGTCCAATGCCATTAACATAGCCCAGGGTGTACCACAAGGTTCTATCCTAAGACCTTTGCTTTTTCTCATATATGTCAATGATCTACCAAAAAACATCGATGGTGGCTCAATTCTATTTGCAGATGGCACAACTTTTTTTTCACAAGCTCGCTGACCAAATGAAGCTCTATCCAAAAACATACTAGATATAAGTAAAGCTGAGCTATGGTTCAATAGCAACAGGTTATTACTGAATAAAGAAAAAACCGTGCGCTTGAACTTTAGCTTGCGCCCACTAGATGATAACGTAACGTCCACAACCTTTCTGGGTATAGTTATAGACTCAAAACTGAACTTGACAAACCACTGCGCTATGCGTGTCAACAAACTCAACAAAAATATCTTTGTCTTACGAAATCTGTATAATCGTGTCTCGCTTCCAATACTCCTGATGGCCTATCATGCACTGATTCAATCCCATGCATCATATGGTATCTTGCTTTGGGGTAACTCAGGGGGCGCAAGACGTGTGTTCGCGGCCCAGCGAAGGGCTGTGCGCGTCATTTCGGGAATCCGCTATCGTGATGATTGTAAGCACTTTTTCATCAAATATGGCTTATTGACGGTTCCAAGCATGTATATATTAAACTGTTTACTATATATCAAAGAAAATTCCTCAAAGCATACAACCCATGAAGATACACATAAACATGACACGCGGCATAAGACAAACTACAGGTATGAAATAAAAAGACTCGTAAAATCACAGAAAGATTATAGATATTTTGCGACGAAATTATATAACCATCTACCACCCAATATAAGGAAGTTGCCAACAGATTCTTTCAAACGCCAGCTAAAAGAATACCTAATCCGCTCTGCACTCTACTCAACCGATGAATTCTGTGCCGCAAAACTATCTATAGTGTAACAATACTGACTGTTATTATACATGTAGCAAAACTGCCTTATTCTGTAAACCTGACATATGTAAAAAAAATGTAAAGTTTTTTCTAACATGCAAATAAATATTATTATTATTATTATTATTATTATTAAAAAAAAAAAAATTCAATACATATTAAATTCATTCACTCAGAAAGGATCTTTATATTTTGAAACTAGTTTTAAGGTGTTTGACATACACACTGTATCAACAAATTTTGATACGACCGCAGTATTTTCATCTTTGGCTGATAGGTTCGGAATTTCTTTAACATATTTATTATGAACTGTTTTCTTTTAAAGATAAAGCATTCAAGTTCAAGACGCTTCTTTGGGGGCGAAACTGCTACCAAGCTGGTAGAAGGGACAGCTTCCATACTTAATAAGCAATATGAATGCTAACATGCAATTAGTTCTGTAAAGTACTGACTTTTACTTTCGGAATTACACAGAAAGATATTTATAATACAATTCAGCTAAACGGAATCTAAATCAGGCATGTCAAACCTCTCTTCATAACAATAAAACATGTGATGTTAGGTTATGTCAGTAATCCAGTTGATGTCCCACAAAGTTCCCGGGTATAAAATTAGCGTAGATTTATCCTATCACAAGCGTAGGTTTTATGCGCCAAACATTTAAAACGCTCCTGATTTAAAAACAGACTGTACCTACTACCTATGTGATAATGATGACTAGGTTATGTCAGCAATCCAGTTTAAGTCCCACAAAGTTTCCGGGTATAAAATCGGCGTAGATTTATCCTATCACAAGCGTAGGTTTTATGCGCCACATATTTAAAACGCTCCTGATTTAAAAACAGACTGTACCTACTACCTACGTGATAATGATAACAAGGTTAAGAAAATTCTTGGTTAAGTGCAGCGTCGTATTGTTATTATTATTTGTAGTTATTATTATGTATTGTTTTATCATTCATCTAATCTGTTGAAAGTATCCACCACCATAGATATTGTCACGCACAAACACTGCTTCAGCGACATGAACATTCATAAATGTAATATGTAACATGTAAATGGAATGCATGTATATGATTCATAATAATAAAACTCAAACTCTAGCTCAAACTATCAGTTCCAAATTATTTGGATGTTACTCTACCTAAGTGTTTCGAGGGTTTTCCGGAAGTACACTGCTCTCCATAATTGTATGAATTTGCATGAGCAGCTTCGCTAAGAAATTACCGTATTTAGTTAATCAGTTTCATTCTATTTAACATCAATTTGGAATACATTCTCTGTTTTTGTAGAAATTTTGATACCGAGTAGCAAAACCATATCAATTATTAAGTTTCACATACGTCTCATAAATGTAACAAATTAAACACAAAAACTAAGTTGTTGATGAGCATCGTTGCATTTCCGTTGTCATCATATTTTTCAACAACCGATCGATATATATACGCAAAGTCAAAGTGCTCCAAGTAACTGTGAACAAATTATTGAATATTTCCTTTGTATACACGATGTATATACAAAGTATATACATATATGTATATACATATAAATGACTGTAGCAGTAACGATATGTCAACCAAAGGCGAGTGTGGAGGCAGGAAGTCGCAATTCAGCTGTTTGTTGTTGATATGATTCATAATGAAGCTTTTTTTTCCGTTGGTTTGCCCTCTTTGCCTAAAAGTGTTTAACTTTTTCCATTACAAATCGTTTATAGAATTACATGTGGTGTATCTCACTTATTTATAGAAAACGGTATCAAAAATCATCATCGCATCACCACACGTCTAAATATCATGAATAATGTACGCCTCAGGTTTGCTTATCATATTATAAGTTAAAATATCAAGAATATAATCAACTCCGCATACACACATGTACTTCATATATATATATATATATATATATATATATATATATATATATATATATATATATATATATATATATATATATATATATATAAAAAAACATAATTATGTGTGTGCAATATAGCTCATTTATAGGTGTTAATCTAATTTAAAGCCATTTTACGTCGTACGTAAGTACGTACGACGATTGTCTGAATGCGTTTACGCATATTAACAGGTATCATTAGTTTGTAAATATTTGTACATACCTATAAAAGTTTGGCTTCTGCTCCATGATAAAATAAATTGACAGAATGACAGATTGTAGGTGGTAGTTTGTAGATTTCAACAAGGTGTCGCCACAGTCGCCATGGGGTCTCCAGCCAGTGTTGCCAACTATAGGTACTTTCAATGCACCAAATAGAACATAAAAATCCACCAGAAATGTTCCAGATCAGTGGCGTAGTCAAAGTTTGGGGAGTTCAAAGCGATTCATAAAATTTTCATAAATTACAAAGAGTTTTTAGGTAAAAATTATAACATATGTCCCCAGAAATCATATTCTTGACAAATTTATTAAATATGTCATAGATATTTACAAAATATATAATGAAAGGTGTCAAATGCTGATTATATATTTTTTTAAATTCAACAGAAACTATTAAATTTTCGTCATTATTACTACAAATTAGATGTCTCCTTGTCTAAATGTTTACTTGTAAACATTTTTTGCAATAAATCTGAAAACACTTAATATTTCCGAAACAGTTGAAGATAGGTATAGGACATTGTACATGAAATATGTCTAGAATTTTCTTAAGAATTCAAAAATTGAATAATATACCAGGTGTTGCATTTAAAATAAGAAAGTTGGTATTGGCCACGGTCACATGACACACCCTGTATAAAAAGTTTTTGTTGAAAAAAATGCGCAACTAAAAATAACAATCGATGTGTCCGAGCGTTTTTTCGAACAAGCCCCCATTTATTTATTATTGAATTTATTCCATTTGGCTGATACACCCTGTATACAGAGTTGGTCAAATGAGATAAAAGTTTCTCATGTTTGTGCCTTTCAATACACTGAAACGAAATCCGGGATATCTTGCACAGTTCCTGAAATATCGCTAAAGAACTGAAAAAGTGCACTTTCTTTTTCCTTTTATAACTTTTTTACTTTTGAAGTAAGTTTTACGAAACTTAGCACTCTTACATTTTTCGACGATAGTTTTCTGATCACAGTGCCAAACATTTTCTACGCCAACTAGCTGCCCAAATTTTCATAGTCAACTTTTGATTTTCTTATGGCCGCAATATCGGATTTTAATGGCATTCAAAGGAGCGAAAAAATCCTATTTCAACCATGTATAACACATGGATAATCTGACATTATTTACTACCAAAAATCAATAATTTAATAATTTGTTAAATCAAACTGCTGTGGACTGCTCTAAAAATCAAGTTGCCATGGAGTAACAAATTTCACATTTCTTCATACAAAGAAAATAACTTTTTCTACGAAAGTGCTGAAAGACACGTTTTCTGTCATAAAATTTAACCTTGAAAGTTGATATTTGTTACAAGGAGTGCAGAAAGTACTTTCTGCACTTATATGAGTGCGGAAAGTACTTTCCGCACTCACTTTCCGCACTCCAATACCTCTCTTTTGATTTTTGAGGCAATAAATCGGACGAAACTGTGGATGCAATGGCCGCAAGTTCCGGCGGAGTGTTTGTTATATCGTCACTATCGGAATCCATTATTGATATTCTTCTACTTCCAGTATTAATGTATAAATTTCGAGTCTCGATTTGGTGACAAGCGATTTATAAATTTTCTGACGTTTAAATTAATGACAATGACATTTTTTTTAAATTAATGATTAAATTTACATTAATCTTTAGTTTTCTACACTTTCGTAGAAAAAATAGTATGTAACACTCTTGCGGAAATGGCCATTGCAAAACTCGTATGAATACTTAACTTTCATACTCGTTTTGCAATGAAGCCCTTTCCGCACTCTTATTACAATATACTATTGAGTAATTTTATTGTGTATAAAGTGCAAAAAAGAAACAATATCTTTGATTAGTAAAAATGGCAATAATTAAATATCCTAAATTTTAATTCAATAATGGTATTTGATCAGATTATTTAACGAATACAATATGATTTACGTTTACAATTTCGGCCAGCGAAATATAATCTAAGATATTATATTATTGAAATTGTACATGTCAATTTTTTCATGTTTTCATGTCATAATATCTTGCCATTTTTACTAATCAAAAATATTATCCCCTTTTTGCACTTTATACAGAATAAAATTACTCAGAAGTTATTTTCTATGTATGAAGAAATATCGAAATGGTTATTTGTTATTCCATGGCAACTTGATTTTTAGAGCAGTGACCGCAGTTTGATTTTTGCAACAAATTTTTAAATTATTGATTTTAGGTGGTAAATAATATTAGATTACGTATGTGTAATACATGGTTGAAATTTGATTTTTTCGCTCTTTTGAATGCTATTAAAATCCGATATTGCGGCCATAAGAAAATCAAAAGTTGACTATGAAAATTTGGGCATCTACTTGGGGCAAAAAATGTTTGGTACTGTCATCAGAAAGCTCACGTCGAAAAATGTAAGCGTGCCAAGTTTTGTAAAATTTCCTTCAAAAGTAAAAAAGTTATAAGAGGAAAATTAAAGTTCACTTTTCAGTTTTTCAGCGATATTTCAGGAACTGTGTAAGATATCCAGGATTTCGTTTTACTATATTGAAAGGCACAAAAATAAGAAACTTTTATCCCATTTGACCAACTCTGTATGTACTTCCGTTTAATAGATCCTAATGGTGGGCGTCGTAAAAGTAACCACTCTGTATATATTTTTAACATTAGAAATCTACGATTCCGAGGATTTTTGCAAAATATTTTCAATTTCCGCAGTAATGAATTTATTCCATACTTTACGAGTATAGTTTTTATTTTAACGCTATCAACTAGAATTCTTCAAATGTTTTATATTAATTTTCTGTTATATCCTGTTTACAAGAAATATAAAGTACAGGAATTAGTCGCCATTCGGCGATTATGAACCGGGGCATTGTTGTATCGGAAGTACATGAAAGAGAGATGAAGAGAGCTGAATTACCGTTTCAACGCGTTGGTTGCAGTGCAAACAACAGCTTTTCCTTATCGAACACACTAACGACACGAAGTGATTGTGGTCACCACATCTTCCGGTACCCACCTATATCTACAGCCCATAAATCCATATCATTCAAAAATAATCCATCGTAACATGAAGTTGTCCTGCAAGCACTCTCAAGGTAAGATTGTAATATTAATATAATATTATTGCATGAATATTCAATTAGACTTGTTAAAATATATATCATAATTCTACTCATAAAGTATTTGATAATACTAATTTTAAATATGCGTTACAAGGCATGTATTTTATTATAAATGCAACAAATGCCACACCTATAATTGCCCGCTCAAGAATATCCCGGATATTGTTTCCGTTTAGAAATTATTTTACAAAATTCGATTTTTGTACCAAGCAAATACTTATAAATTACGATCGATAAAAAAAATGAAAAATTGTACTATCACTGGAGACTTTTGCTTTGTGATCGGTTTTGAACAATGCACGTTGCACTTGCATTTGCGCTTTGAACAACGGTGTTACCATCAAAGTTCAACGTGCATCAGTTATATATATATATATATATATATATATATATATATATATATATATATATATATATATATGGTCCGTCATTTCACCTCCCGTCTTCTGTAGCTAATAACTAACTGTAACTGTAACAAATTGAGTTAGGATTTTGATATTTTGCAGACTTTACTTGCATTCAGGGGCGTATTTTAGGAAAATATTTGTGATTATACAGGGTGTCCCTAAAAAGTGTGACGTCATGATGCTGTGTGTTTTTAGATTGCATGGTATATTTTTTGTTGTTTATTTGGGTGCCCTTTATGGATGCCTACATATCCATGAAATTTTATTAAAATCGGTTGTGTGATTTTAGCACAAAAAAATAAAAACTGAAAAAAATCAGTTTTGCACCATTGGTTAAGAAAATTAAGAAGAGATAAAAGTATGCCTTATTAATAAAACCATACAGGGTACTCATTAAATAAGGTCTAATAGTTGCGTTAACCAAGTTTTATTGATATGCATTATACAGAGTGTCCAAAATCTAGTGTCAAACTTTTCAAACTTTACAGCACTTTATTTTTCTTATTTTAAATTGGAGTCCCTGTATATTTTTATGTAATACCATGCAGAATTAAAAGACAAACATTTTTCCTAAATACAACCTATCTCAATTCATAACACATTCAAAGATATTTGCGGAAAACTCGTTTTATCAACAATTCCAATGGCCATTTTAATTAATCATAATCGAAGGTGGGTTTGAAAAACCATTTATTGACATTAAACTTTAACAAAGTGACAAGAGCCATTGTTGACTGTAGTAATATAAAAGTTTAAAACTTTTTTAGCTTAGGTCTTTATACCCAAGATACCTAAATTACTATTTGTCATGGAAAATATGATTTTCATAATATGACAAATATTATTACCTATATTGACACATGTGGATATGACTTTCATATTCGAATTTCAAAATATTACATTCAACCTGTTACGAAGAGTGGCAATGTCATTTCATACTCGTCTTCGTTTGTGCCTTCAAGAGGGCGGAAGACATATAGAACATAAGTTCTAGCAATTAATTAATTTGAAAAATGCACAGTTATGTTTTGTTTTTATGAAATTTTATTACTAAAACTATTTTTTATACAAAACTTAATACTTTTACGATGTGTAATAGGTTTAGACGAAGATCTGAGAAACCTTTAATACTTTCGAGATATATTAATTGTAACTACAAAACATGTTATGTCAATTAATTGTTTTTCAAAGTCACTTTCGAGTTTTATTCATTAAAATGGCTATTGGAATAGTTGATAAATCGAGTTTTCTGCACATAACTTTCAATGTGTTAGGAATTGCGATAGAGTTGTAATTAGGAAAAGTGTTTGTCTTTTAATTCCACATGGAATGACATAAAAATATTCAGGGGCTCCAATTTAAAATAAGAAAAATAAAGTGCTTTAAAGTTTGAAAAGTTTCACACTAAATTTTTGACACTCTGTATAATGCATATCAATAAAACTTGGTTAACGCAACTATCAGATCTTATTTAATGTGTACCTTGTATGGTTTTATTAAGAAGGCATAATTTTACCTCTTATTAATTTTCTTAACCAATGGTGCAAAATTGACTTTTTTCAGTTTTTATTTTTTTTCTGCTAAAATCACTGAATCGCTTTTAATAAAATTTCATGGGTATGTAGGCATCCATAAAGGGCACCCAAATAAACAACAAAAAATATACTATGCAATTTAAAAATACACATCATCATGACGTCACACTTTTTTGGGACACCCTGTATAATCAAAAATATTTTCCTAAAATACGCCACAGAATGCAAGTAAAGTCTGCAAAATATCAAAATCCTAACTCAATTAGTAACTGAGCTACAGAAGACGGGAGGTGAAATGACGGACCCTGTATAAATCAACTAATTTTTTAATTTTTTTAAAATAAATATTTGATTTACATCAAATTTGTTTATTTTTTAAATTAGTCATTGTTTTTGCACTGTTCGTGCATTCCAATAGGTGAGCAATTAAAAATACAATGTAACTACATGAGTTAGCAATGAGTTAGCATGCTTAGATATAGTTAATTGAAGTAAATTATTTTTCTTTTCTTCCATTTTTTGGTCCATAACATGGTACAGATACACAGACATTTGTTTTAATCATCAATAGGGTCTTCCTGAAAATAAATAATATAACCTTTTTGTGTCTTAATGTAAAGTTTATAACCTGTAATTAAACATCCCACAGAGAAAACGTTTGGTTTTCATTGTAACTTATCAACAAACAACATACAATATCGTAAAACTTACACATTTTGTCAAGTGACCGACGAAACGCTGTTATTGGCCGAGCGGCACTGTGACGTCTTTGCGCATGTTGGCGATCGGGACTAGTGCATAAGGGATAGGAATCGTGGATTAATTCGACTTAGAATCCAGTCTGACATAAAATATGTTATGATGGGTTAGTAAAGGGACAGCCAGATAATCTGATAGAAGTTCACGTGTTAATGGTTCCCCACTTTTTCTCAAAAAGTGAATTTTTCATCGTAGCCGAAACGCGTGGAGTCGCATATAATTTTCCAAATCCTCTTTCAGCTATAAGAACAAATAAAATACTGTATAAACTTTGCAATACCTACATCTCAAGCCTACATCTCATACGAATTGGTAATGCTGATTTCAAAATTTGTACTTATTAATCATCTAATCAAATTTCTAAAATCAACAGTTTGCTACAAATATTGTTTCAACATGTTTTTTTTTAGTTTTAACTAAACGTTTGTGTAAGAACATATTGTACAAAATCTCACAGTACTTTTAAACAGTAATAATGATATGGAAGGTATTGTTTTAGAATGGAACCCACAAAACTATTTTGAGGTTATGTTATTACTAATTTATATATATAATCGGAAATCCCCTTGAATACCCATTACAAATGATGATAGTTAATTATATATATTTATCGAATTTCGTCGATAATTTATTGAAAATTATGTACTTAGATTAAAATGGTCTTCACAATAATAGTGGGACGTCAAAGTGGCACTGGCGGAATCACTTCGGACTTGTTGTAATACTTATTCGTCCCTTTTTTCGTAAAACCGACGTTTTCTTTCTCTTGCTCCATTGTAAGCAATGCTACAGCTGAGCGCCACGTGCGTTGTGACGTCACAGCAACATGGCGGGATTTCGGGACCTTTTCAAACGCCGTTAATTTTAAAATCGTGTTTGCTAATTACAACGATTTGTCTCAACACTAAAATTAGTGCCAAGGATGTTTTTAATGTGTCTAGAGTTCCGTTTCAAGGTTTTTGAAACGTCGCGGAAGACCCTATTCTTGTTCAAATTCAAGAATTTATTTAAAAAAAAATCATATGACTGAAATGGTGATGTAAATCACATCTACCCTGGCAAAAACTGATCAGAAATATTTAAAAAAAAACAAAACAATAATTGCTTTTGATTAAAAATCAAGATTTTGTGTTGTTTTGTTTATTTTTTTATATTTCTGATATGTTTTTGTCAGGGTAACATATTAGAAATATAAAAATCAAACAAAATCTTGATTTTTGATCAAAATCAATGATTTTTATTGATTTTTTTTATATTTATGATGTTTTTGTCAGGGTATATGTGATTTAAAACTATTGAATTACATCACGATCTAAATCATACGATTTCTATTAATAAATCATTGATTTTACTGTATCACAAGTACAATTATCTACTTTAAACCATGTTAACTCTATACTTACATTTTGCGTTTAATTGTTCCCTTACTGGAATGCACATACAGTGATAAATTTAAAAAAATCAATTTTGATATTAATCAAAGATTTGTTTAAAAAAAATTGATTTAAATCATGATTTAAAAAAAAAGATTTAAATCACACCGACCCTGAATTTATAAACCGATACACCAGTACATATCTGCAATTTAATAAACATCCAATAAATGGTATTTGAGATATATCAATTTCTGTTTGAAAATATCAAATATTAGAATTACATAATCCTTCCAAGTCCTTCCAATGAGGCTCATATATAAATAACGATATCTATGGAACGCCGTTTTACTATTTATGCAACAAAATCTTCATGTGTAAAATTAAAGTGTCATTTAAGTTACACACGCGATAAATTTTAAACCAATTTTCCAATTATCTAAAATGTATGTAATTTATATAACTTTCAATTTAAATTGCATTGTTTTTAAATATAAATAGGCTTCTTTTGTTGTAAACTGGACATGTTGTAAAGATTATTAATATTAATTTTTTATTTGTTTCATTGTAACAGGCAGTTTTCTATACACATGTTAAAAGGTTGGTTTTATATGAAACACAATTAAAATGCAAGATATTTTTATGGAACTTGTAAAAATTCTTCACTGCATTTATGCTAGCTCTCATTATTTTATACTTTCATTTCAAATTTCGAACATTCGATTGTTACTCAATTGAATTAAAATTAAACATAAATCACGAAGTAAAAGCCCCAAGTGTTAATAAAATAAAATGAAACACTGTTTTCCTCGCTCGAATTTAAATTATATTTAATTTTTATTACAAATAATGCCTTATTTATAGAAGACACGATTTTAATAACGATTGTTTTGAAGACGTCTGAAATAATATTACGTTTCATTTTTAATACTCTTGCAATAAATATCACTTTATTTGAATGAGACTTTATTACAATTTTACTTCGTTTTTACCACACTTGAAATGAAATTATATTTTCTCTTTGAAACTGAATTTATTAGCGTTCAATTTCAACGAAAGGTTCATTAAAATGAGAGATGCTTAAAAAATATACATTAATTAAAATTGAATATGCATTCAACACACGCGCATTAAAATTCAATTTGCATTTAAATGCAACATCAATTATTTATGCAACACATTAAAATTTGATCATTTTTGTACACGAACGTAATTTTAATAGGAAGGTTGTGTTCCTCTAATTAGGTTCATATTTAAATAACGATATCTCCAAAATCACCGATCCATATTAATGTAATTTATTGCTGCTATTGAGTGATATACTGCTAACAAATGGGTATAATTAAATTTAGATCTAATGATGGATTCTGGAGATATATCAATTTTTGCTTGAAAGTATCAAATATTAGAACTCTTTTAAGTGTTTCTTCAAATTTCATATTTCAATAATAATATCTCAAAAACCACCTTATCAATATCAATGTAATTGAATTAATGTAATTAAAATTAAATCCAATGAGGGATTCTAGAGACACATCTTATTTTAAATTATATAAATTTTAATATTAAAAACTTCAAATTAGACATATATAACTTTTAAATTTCAAAATTTAATTCAAATAAAATAATAATAATAATAAAAATAATTTATTGACGTTTATGACAACAGTATGTCTTACACAGGTCTAATTAAATTACACATGGAAAAGATGTGTGATGTCAGGATCAGATTAAACAGGACATTAAAATACATATGTCTCTGAAGATAGTTTTTAAAATAAACCGAAACTAGTCGGGCGATTCACACAAATAATAAAATAAAATAAAAATAAATACCACTAAGTACTTAATACAAAAACCTTAAATATATTTGTTTTTTGCAAATATTGAATTTCTTAAGTTGAATAAATTGTTCATTTTTTCATTCACAAATAAAAGAATTTAAAAAAAAAACTAGCGTATTAATATAAATATAATTCATTGTTAATATAAAGCGATATACTGGTATTCGACATCTGCAATTTAATACATATCCAATAAGAGATACTTGAGATATATCAATTTTTACTTGTAAATATCAAATATCGGAACGATTAGACAGTTATTGCAATGAGGCTCATATTTAAATAACGATATATAAAAAAACATGGTATCAATATAAATACAATTTATTGCTTCTGTAGAGTGATGTACTTATATTGAAGCTGTAAAATTAAATATATATCCAATGATAAATTCTTGAGATATACAATTTTTTGTTTAAAAATTTCGAATATTAAGTGTTTTTTAGGTGTTTTTGCAATTTTTCTCGAACATAAATGACAAAATCACGAAAACTAGCGTCTAAAAATGAATGTAATTTACTAGTATTATTAAGTCATATATTTGTATTTGGTGTATACAGGGTGTATCAGCCAAATGGAATAAATTCGATAATAAATAAATGGGGGCGTGTTCGAAAAAACGCTCGGACAAGTCGATTGTTATTTTTAGTTGCGCATTTTTTTCAACAAAAACTTTTTATACAGGGTGTGTCATGTGACCGTGGCCAATACCAACTTTCTTATTTTAAATGCAACACCTGGTATATTACTCAATTTTTGGATTCTTCAGAAAATTCTAGACATATTTCATGTACAATGTCTTATACCTATCTTCAACTGTTTCGAAAATATTAAGTGTTTTAGTTACTAAAGTTAGTTACTAAACCCCTCGACTTAGCTGACTTAAGAAGACGAATAATGCTTGCGATTAGATCGGTAACGCCTGAGATGTTGAGTAACGTTAGAAGAAATTTCTATTTAAGATTAGGATGTTGCCAAGACGTTCACGGCGAGCATTTTGAACATCTCCTCCATTGAAATTTATTGTTTTTTTTTTGTTTTTTTACATTATCAAGAAATAAACAGTATTACTTATTAGTTTTTGAGTGTGTTGTAACGAATTTTTGTAATCAAATAATTTTCTTTTTTTAATGTTAATTTTTGCAATAAATCTGAAAACACTTAATATTTCCGAAACAGTTGAAGATAGGTATAAGACATTGTACATGAAATATGTCTAGAATTTTCTGAAGAATCCAAAAATTGAATAATATACCAGGTGTTGCATTTAAAATAAGAAAGTTGGTATTGGCAACGGTCACATGACACACCCTGTATAAAAAGTTTTTATTGAAAAAAATGCGCAACTCAAAATAACAATCGACATGTCCGAGCGTTATTTCGAACACGCCCCAATTTATTTATTATTGAATTTATTCCATTTGGCTGATCCACCCTGTATAATTGCAATAATATTCAATGAGCGATTATCAAGATATTAATATTTTTGTTTGAACAGTCGATATTTTGTGGCCGTTTAAGTGTTTATGTGATCACTCCCACAAGTAAATAATGACATCTCCAAAAGTAACGTATTGACATGAATCAAATTTATTATTTATATTAAGTGATATGCTGATATTTAAACTTTCAAATTCAATTCAAATAAGATCAGGATATATACATATAAGAATACATATGCCTCTGAAGATGATTTTTAAAATTAACCGAAAGTAGTCAGGCGATACAAACAAATAATAAAGTAAGAAAATAAAATAAATACCAGTAAGTACTTAACACAACAACCTAAAATATAATTTTTTGTTTGCAAATACCGAATTTTCGAAGTTGAAGAAATTATTCAATTTTCCATACATAAATAAAGGAATTTAAAAAACTTGCGTATCAGTATCTATAGAATTTATTGTTCATATAAACCCATATACTGGCATTCGATATCTGCAATTTAATACATATCCAATAAGAGATATTTGAGATATATCAATTTTTACTTGTAAATTCAAATATCAGAACGATGTTAACTGTCTGTGCAATGAGGCTCATATTTAAATAACGAAATCTCAAAAACCATGGTATCAATATAAATGCAATTTTGTGCTTCTGTAGAGTGATGTACTTACATTGAAGCGGTATAATAAAATATAAATCCAATGACGAATTCTTGAGATATATCATTTTTTGTTTAAATATTTCGATTATTAACTGCTTTTTAGGTGTTTTTGCATTTTTTTCATACATAAATGACAGAATCTCGAAAACTAGCGTGTCAAAATGAATGTAATTTATTAGTATTATTAAGTCATATATTTGAATTTGGTGTGTATAATTGCAATAATATTTAATGAGTGATTATCAAGAAATTAATATTTTAGTTTGATCAGTCGATATTTTGAGGCCGTTTAAGTGTTTATCTGAGTGTTTATCTGTTTATCTGTTTATCTGTTTATCTGTTTATCTGTTTATCAGTTTATCTGTTTAACACTTTACTTAAGTGTTTATCTGATCAGTCCCACAAGTAAATAATGATATCTCAAAAATTAGCGTATTAACATGAATCAAATTTATTATTTATATTAAGTGATATGCTGATATTTAAACTTCAAAATTCATTCAAATAAGATCAGGATATATACACATTAAAATACGTATGCCTCTGAAGATGATTTATAAAATAAACCGAAACTAGTCAGGTGATACAAACAAATAATAAAGTAAAAAAATAAAATAAATACCAGTAAGTACTTAACACAACAACCTAAAATATATTTTTTTGTTTGCAAATATCGAATTTTCGAAGTTGAAGAAATTATTCAATTTTCCATACATAAATAAAAGAATTTATAAAACTAGCGTGTCAGTATAAATAGAATTCATTGTTGATATAAACCCATATAGTGGCATTCGATATCTGCAATTTAATACATATTCAATGAGAGATGCTTGAGATATATCAATTTTAACTTGTAAATTTCAAATATCAGAACGATTTTGACTGTCTTTGCAATGACGCTCATATTTAAATAACGATATCTCAAAAACCATGGTATCAATATAAATGCAATTTATTGCTTCTGTAGCGTGATGTACTTACATTGAAGAGGTAAAAGAAAATATAAATCCAATGATGATTTTTTGAGATATATAATTTTTTGTTTAAAAATTTCGAATATTAAGTGTTTTTAGGTGTTTTTGCAATTTTTCTCATACATAAATGACAGAATCTCGAAAACTAGCGTGTCAAAATGAATGTAATTAATTAGTATTATTGAGTCATATATTTGTATTTGGTGTGTATAATTACAATAATATTCAATGAGCAATTATCAAGATATTGATATTTTTGTTTGAACAGTCGATATTTTGTTATGTTTTCGCATCCCCTAAACTCGAATTGATGATCAAAAAGAAAATTGTAAAAAAAATATGATTCTGTAAGACACACCCTGTAACACGTGATAAGTCGAAATGAGACAATAAACTTTTTACAAATTTCCTCTAATTTCTGAGTTAGCCGTGTCAAAAAATTAGGTAAATAATCATATCTCAAAAACTAGCGTATTGATATGAATATGAATCAAATTTATTATTTATATTAAGTGCTATGTTGATATTTAAATTGTTTAATTCAATTTATATCCAATGAGTGATTCTCAAAGAATTTTCAATTTTATGATAATTTGATGCTATTATAAGTGTATCTGCAACTCATTTCGTACTTAAACGACGATATTTCTAAATTTGGCGTATTGATATGCATGTAAGTTACTATTAATATTGCTCGAAGTACTAAAATGTGATCCGCAGAATTTAGTTTATATGCAATGGTGGATTCTTAAGATATATTATATACTATATATATATATAATTGTTAGCAAGAATCACAATTGGTGTGATTTAAATCAAATGATTTGTTTTAATAAATCATTGATTGAAAACAAAAATGTTTTTTTTAATTTTCAAATTAATCATTGTTTTTGCACTATTTGTGCATTTCAATAGGTGTACAATTAAAATATAATGTAACTATAGACTAAAAAAAAATATTGGCTTGTCAATTTTGAGTCAATTAGGGTTAATAATAAGAATCTTAGCTTTAGGAGAATATAATTTAGCGTTTTTTCAGTTATTGACTGACCCATGCTTTAAAATAGATAATTGGAAAACAGTAAATATATTTTATTTTTATTTTTGATCATCACATGGAAACAGGTACACAGAAATTTGTTTTCATCATCAATTCTTTTTCATATTCAAGAATTAAAAAAAAAGTATCATACGATTTAAATCGTGATGTAAATCAATTTATTTAAATTACATCTAAACTAGCTAAAACTGATCAGAAATATATATATATATATATATATATATATATATATATACATATATATATATATATATATATATATATATATACATATATATATATATATATATATATATATATATATATATATATATATATATATATATATATATATATATATATTAGATTTTTTTTATCATGATTTATTCCAACCCAGGTAAGGTTATTTGATTTTAGGTATTTTTTTCGTATGCGAAATAAACGATTTTCTCTATTCCATATTATAAATAAATTATCGTTATTATTATCTTTAATTATCATCTATGAGTAAAATCGCTGACTAATTGTTAATATTATCGTCAGTACTATTACCACATATAATATGTTGTTATTTTTCGATGACGAAGAAAATTGATCTCTGGCAATTTCAGATGATTTTTTCGCGATTCAAAATTATGAATAGCTTATCGATATTATTAACTTCAATTATTATCGTTGACTATGTGTCATTATTATCTTCATTATTATTACCACGGATAGTTTATTGTTAATTTCGACGTCGAAAGAAATGCATCTCTGACAATTTCAGAGAAATTTTCTCGATTGTAGATTATGAATAAATTATTGGTAGTATTATTACCTTCAATTATTAGTTATGAATAAATAATAACAAAATAATAATAATGTAAAAATTATTAATATCAATCAGGGTGTAAATCATGATATTTTTAAATAAATAAAAAAATCAATTATTGTTTAAAAAAAGTTATTTGATTTAAATCACACCAATCGTGATTTTTGCTAACAATTATATTTATCTTAAGAATCTATCATTGCATATAAACTAAATTCTGCGGATCACATTTTAGTACTTCGGGCAATATTAAAAATAAAAATAAATAAGTATAACGTAGTAAAAATCGTGTTTTTTTTAAATATTTCTGATCAGTATTTGCTAGGGTATATATGATTAAAATCAATTGATTTATATCACAGTTTAAATCATGATTTTTTTATATAAATCATTGATTTTACTTTATCACACTGATGGGTGGTCAAGTTTCGTAACCGTGCGAAAAATAATCGGAGTTCAGCAGATTTATATATTTTCGTATCCCCTAAACTCGAATTGATGATTAAAAAGAAAATTGTAAAAAAACTTCATGATTCTGTAAGAGACATCCTGTAACACGTCATAAGTCGAAATGAGACAATAAACTTTTTACAAATTTCCTCTCATTTCTGAGTTAGCCGAGTCACAAAATTAGGTAAAAAAATAATTAATTTATTAAGAATAACATAGGCCTTGGAACAAAAATTGCGAACAAACACAATATCATGACAATTTATATTAAATATTAAAGCAATTCTTCAAAGTGGTCTCGTTGGCAACGAACACAAGTTTGACAAGGAAGTTTTTTTGCACCAGTTATGAAACGTACTGTATATCACAAAAAAATATCCCCAAGTATTCCTTATTGAATAATAATATTGGCAAAAGTAAAAGTACTGAATAATAAAGGCATGCTGGAAAAAATTCTACAGAATTCCAAATGTGGACATTATTTTATAGGATTATATTTTATAGGATATTCTGTATTTATAATAATGTCAAGAATTGTTTGCAAAATTGGCGCAATAACAAAATTCCAGGACGGTGTATTCTACAATTATATCAAAACTCTCACATTAATTACAAAAATAATATTGTAAGTGCCACAAGTTTTGCAAATATTTCACAACAATGGCAAGTATGCCAGAATAATGTCAAAATTTCTACAATATAAACGTCATAATAGAAAATGCAGTTAGTAATGGAAATGCCCAGCTGCTAATATTTAAATTTTTCGCAGATAATTCCATCAAAACTTTCGCACTTAGGACCTGTCTTTCCAATATTGACGATTAGTTATCTAAAAGATAGTACCTATTGTTTTATAAAATTGTTCAGAAGTATATGTTGTAAGGCCCAGTTTTACAATCGTGGAACATCCTTGTTCCTGGTACAATTACCTAGGATACAATTGTTTCAACAATTGTATCCTAGGTAATTGAACCAGGAACAAGAATGTTCCATGATTGTAAAACCGGCCCTAAGACAGTAATTTTTTGTAGATAATTCTGTAAACATACTAATGGTTATAGAATCACTCTTTCTTAAGTTTACGATGAGCTATCTGCCAGATAGTTGTAGGAAGTGGAAGAACTGAAGTATAGTATATTCTGAAATTATATCAAAAATCCCACAGTAATTGCAAAAATGATATTGTAAGTGCCACCTTTATCTGTTATCTCCCTTCTTATAACCGGCTTCTTTAATATTCTCCTTTCTTCCTTTTTTCTTTCTGAAACTATTCCAGGTCTCTTTTCTAAGTATGCTATCAAAAGCTTTCTCAAATCTGTGAAACACATATATCTCTTTCTGTTGCGTTCTCTATTTTTCTTTTGCTCTTGTCTTAAAGTAAAGATTTGGTGCTGCATGATATGGTTCGTCCGAATCAGCTTCGTGCACCATCGAGTTTTCACGCTATTTTCTCTGACATTCTATTTTCTAGAATCCTTTTTTATAATTGTCTGCCATCTCCCTTCTTAAAAACGAAATTATCACTGCCACTTCTCAGTCTTTTGGTATCATTTTGTCCTCCCATGCCTTGTTACATATGTTTAATAATAGTTGTTGACCTTTCCTCCTCATCTGATCTTCTCTCATGATTTGATCTTATCCTAGACCATTTCGTCATATTCTGCTGTTTCCCCTATTTTTAGTTAAACTTATTGCCTTTATTCGTTCATCTTTTGTTATTACTCTATTTTGCTGACCTATCACCTTTTTCATCTATTCTTTTTTCTCTTTCTAACTATATAATGAAATATAATAATAGTTTATATTTTTCATTACTAATGTAACTACGAGTATTTGCGAATAAACGGTTCTTGTACGACAAGATATTCAATTTGAGAGGTTGAAATGATCAACAAATAAAAAGCTTATACTTATTGGATACATAATTTTGCAGCTATAAATCATTACTACTTCAGACATTACTATTATTATTATTATTATTATTATTTATTTAATAAAATATAATTCGCAATCATTATCATTTGAAATCATTTTTTGCCAACAATTGAATTACCACAGATTTGTACAAGTGACGACAGACCAACATATTGTAATTGTGTCATTTAGGGCCAATATGCATGTATTTGCAGAGTTAGAAAGTAATATATATATTCCATAATGTGCAATAAGCAGAACAAAATGTAATTAATTATAATTCTTATATTAACTGTAATTGTAATAATGATTATGGAAATCGTGGTAAGGTATTTTTAATACCTCAGTGGAATTTTTAATTATTTTGGTTATTTTAAGTTACCAAAAGTGTGTGTATAGTATTTTAAATATCCCATAAGAATTTTTATTTGTGTTTGAAATTTCCGTTACCAAAAGTAGGTATGTGTATTTTTGTTCTTACGAAAGTCTTGAAGTTTGATGTTTGACACTCACAGATAAATTAACACATTGCAATAATATTTGACGTGACCTTATTTTTGTAATTTTTTGTTTCAAATTTTTAATACCTCAGAGGAATTTTTAATTATTTTGGTTATTTTTAGTTACCAATAGTGCGTGTATAGTATTTTAAATATCCCAGCGGATTTTTTAATTGTGTTTGAATTTTCCGTTACCAAAAGTATGTGTATTTTTGTTGTTAAAAAAATCATGAAGTTTGACGTGACACTGACAGATAAATTGACACATTGCAATAATATTCGACGTGACCTTATTTTAGTAATTTTTTATTTCGTTCAGATTACAAGTGATAGACAGAGATGACACTATTTCGCTGGGTATTAAATAGTAATTTATGCACCAAGGGCGTTACTATGATTATTACGCCCAGAGAACTATAGATATCGTTCGATGGGCGTAATCATTCACAGAGACGACACTATTTTCCTGGGTATTAAATAGTAATTTATGCACCAAGGGCATTACTATGATGATTACGCCCGGAGAACTATGTATATCGTTCGATGGGCATAATCATTCAGTGACGCCGTGGTGCATACAATATTTTATTTTTCACGTTTAATTTTTTTAGTGTGGAAAATATACTTCAGGGCGTAATGATTTCATTACGGCCTCTTATTACGGCCCGGTTAATGTGTACATGTTTACATGAAAATACACTTCAGGGCGTAATGAATTTATTACGCCCTCTTATTACGCCGCGGTTGTTCCATGTTTATACATGTTTACATATCTCGTATCCTAGGAATTATCATTCAATTATAGTAAAGTGAAAACTAAAATATTATTATTATGATTTCATCTGCTGCAGCAATTCAAGTAGACCTTGAGGTGGTTGTTTTAATAATGGACTATAATGCTATTTAATTAAAAAAACCTTGTTTCTATATTAATAGGCAATGTTTCAGAATTTAATTTAGGGTATGTATATTTCTAGATACACCGATGTTTGAAGAAGTGGCCAACAACACAGCAATGAATTTGAAGATATTCTGGTTCAATTTTAAGCGGGACTTTCTACTGGCACCAAGCTGACTATTTAAGGCACACAAACATTCCTCAAACAACAATGGCGAGGATATAATGGTGATTATTTAATTAATAATTTACTTAAAACTAGGCATATTTGTAGTTTATTTATCATATAGAATTGATTTTGTGTCTACTGTATTGAGCACCGTAGTGTATTTCAAGCTTCAATACAAAAATCTTAATATAAATTCAAAAACAAAAACGTTGTTAGATTAAGTAACCAAACTTGAAAGTTATTATTATAGTTTAGCACGGCGAGCCTAGCTGGCCCATGGCTTGTTTGGTTATTTCCTTCCATATCCTCTTATTCAGCGCTTTCTGTTCCCATCCTATGATGTTTAGTTTCTTCAAATCCTTCGACACGTCCTCCTTCCATCTGGTTCTTGGTCTTCCCTTCCCCCGCTGTCCTCCTATTGTGCTGTTCAATACCATCCTGGGAATTCTCATTTCCTCCATTCTATGCACGTGACCCAACCACCGTAACCTTTGGACTTGGATTACCCCAATTATATTTGTTTCGTTAAACAGTTCCCTCACTTCACTATTAGTTCTCCTTAGCCACATATCTCCTACTTTTTTTCCTCCAAAAATCTTTCTCAGTACCTCTCTTTCCCATATTTCCAACCTTGTCTGATCCCTCTTATTTAGGATCCATGTTTCGCAGGAATACGTTACAGTAGGTCTTATTACCGTTTTGTATAGCTTCACTTTCGCGTTCCTGGAGATGTTCTTATTTCTCATCAGTCTGTTCAGCCCCCCCAAACACCTGTTCCCTGACATTATCCTTGCATCGATCTCCTTATCGATGCTAGGCTCTCTTGTAAATAGTGTGCCTAGATATATGTATCTGTCCACTTCTTCAAATTTTAGTTCTTCGTTATTTGGTTTTATTGTTACATAGTTTCCTTTTTTGAATTCCTTACTAGTCCACTCCATATACTTTGATTTGTCCTGATTCATTATTAATCCCATTTTTCTTGCCGTTTCTTCCAGCCTACTAGTTGTATTCATTACTTCTTCCTTGCTTCTCGCTAGTATCACTACATCGTCCGCAAATGCTATAAGTTGGTGTCTTTTTCGATATACCAGACCACTTCTGTTGACGTTGGCCTCCCTCATTGCTTTTTCTAGTACAACACTAAACAGAATGGACGATAACGGATCTCCTTGTCTTAGTCCTTGTTTGATTATGAACTTTTCCGTTGTATTATTATTTATTTTTACCATACTTTCCGTTTCTTGTAGTGTCATTTCTACCATACTTATTAACTTACTGCTGGCTCCAATCTCTTGCAGAGCTGTGTAAATCGCTACCCGTTTTACCCTGTCATATGCTTGCTTAAAATCTATGAACATCATCATTGTTGATTTTTTAAACTCGAAACTTTCAGCTTGGATTTCTCTCATTGTAAATATTGCATCAGTAGTACTCCTTCCCCGTCTAAAGCCACATTGATATTCTCCTATTTAACCTCTATTTCTTCCACCAGCTTATTCTTTATGTGTGTTGCCATTACTTTGCATCCTATATTTAGTAGCGAAATACCCCTATAGTTCTGACAATCACTTTTGTTCCCCTTCTTGTGCACTGGACATATTATAGCTTCCTTCCACTCCCTCGGTATCGATTCTCTTTTCCACATTTCCTCTAGTAGCCTGTGCATATGCTCAACCACACTTGATCCTCCATATTTCAATAATTCTGTTGTTACTCCATCACTGCCTGGGCTCTTATTATTTTTCATTTTCAATATTATTTCCTCGATCTCCTCCTTACTTGGTGCCCTCTCTATATTCTGCTGTTTATTACCTACCCTCTTGTGTTGTCTCTCTCTCTCAAATTCTTCGCTTTCTCCGTTCAACAACTCATCAAAATATTCCCTCCATCTGTTTAATTGTTCCTCTTCTCCCGCAATCATTTCACCACTCTTCCCCACATAAAATACTGCCTTGGGTTGAAATCCTTTCCTTTCATTCCGTACCTTTTGATATAGATTTCTGACTTGCTTACTTCTGTAACTTTCCTCTATTTCGTCCATTGCGCTTTCAAAGTGCTTTCTTTTCTTAGCTCTTAATAGTTTCTTTGTTTTCCTCCTTTGTTGTTCGTATAACTTTTTTGCACTTTCATTTCCTTCTTTTATCATTATTGATCGCAATTTTTTTCTACTATCCAACTCTCTCTTGCATTCCTCATCGAACCAATTGTTTTTCCTCTGATTTTTGCCCTTATTACACTTTTCAGCGGCTTCTTTTAACTTTCTTTTCATCAGCATCCAATCTTCATCTATATTATCATTTCGTACCACATTTTTCATTTATTCGGAAATGATTTCCTCGTATTTTTCCTGCTCTTCCTTAGAATTCGATCTCATTGCTCTGTTGTTCGTTCTCTCCCTTTTCCTTTTATTTCGGATATCCGGTATTACTTGTATCATTTTTGCCCCTACCATATAATGATCGCTGTCAGCATCCAGACCCCTATACGATCTAACCTTCCTTATTGCCTTTTCTTCTGGTTTCTCTATTAGGATATGATCAATCTGGTTCACCGTTTTCCCGTCTGGTGATCGCCACGTTCCCTTGTGGATTTCCTTCCTTTCATAAAATGTACTTATAATACTCAAATTTCTTTCTGTTGCGAAATCTATTAGCAATGTTCCATTTTCATTTGTTGTCTCATGCTTACTATACTGCCCTATTATTGGCCTATAACCCACTTCCCTACCTATTTTGGCATTTGCATCACCCAATATTATTTTCATGTCGTACTTAGGAATTCTTTCGTACACTTCCTCTATCTGATTATAAAAGTCTTCTTTCATTTCTATATCTTTTTCCTCTGAGAGTGCATGGAAGTTGACAAAAGTAATTTTCTGCTACCTCCCCCTTATTCTCAGCATGCATATCCTGTCTGATATTGCCTCAAAGCCTATAATTAGTGGCTTCATCTTTTTATTTACTAAAAATCCTGTGCCCAACCTCCTGTTACTTCCTCCACTTTTAAGAAACACCATGTTTTCAACCTCTATTGCTTCTTGTCCGATTTGTTTCGTTTCTTGTAGTGCTGTGATATCAAATTGGTTCCTTTCCAACTCCCTTGCCAAATGCTTTAGCCTCCCCTCTCCATAAGTTCCTCTCACGTTCCACGTTCCAATTTTTATATTTTCCCCCTTCCTGTTTCTACTACCTTCTTCTTCCTTGCCCATTTCCTTTGTCAATTTCCTGTCATTGCTAGGTTTTACTTTTAGCATTTCTCTTATGAACTCTTGTTTCCCTTGCATTCCTCTAATGTTCCAGTCCTTTTTCGTTGCCAGGGTCTCTCTCCTTTGTTTCTTCTTTGTTGTTTTTAGTTTTTTGCACTGTCCCTATTTCCGACCTCTGTTAGTCTATCTGTTTGAGGGTTCCATCTGTATTCAGTTCCATTTAACACTAATTTCTTATACCCCACTTTTACTCTATTGCCTTTGTTGGTTTCTTCCCTAGCAATGTTTCTGATTTTTATCTGTATGCCTCTTTCCGCTAGTGTTAAATCATTGTCCATGTATATTTTTGAGTTTCGTAGTTTGTTACTTTTTGCTTTCATGATTTCTTCTTTTTACTCCCATGACTCCATTTCCATTATTATCATCTCTGCTTTCGTACCTTTGTTTATCACGTATGCCTTGGCAATCGTTGGGTCTATTCCTATATATTTCTTTACAAAACTTTCCACTTCTTCCTTTATATCTGCTCCTTTTAGTTGCAATCCTTTAAGTACGATGTTATTTTTCCTCTTTTCCTTTTCCATTTTTTCCATCCAGCTTTCTAGTTTTTCTATTTTAGTCACCATTTCTCGTTTATCAATCTCCCACTTTTCTTCTTTCATTCTGTTTTCGTTTCTTAGTTCCTTTATCTCAGTTTTTATTTCTTCATTGCTTTTCATTACCTTTGACAACATTTCTTTCAATTCCTCTATATCTGCCCCTTCTCCTGTTGGTACTTTACAATTTCTCTTTTCTTCTTTCCTCCTTTCTTCTTCTATTTTCCTTTGCTCTGGTGATCTGAGCGAAAAGTTATGCGCATTTGTATCCCACTTGTCTTGGCTAGTGTCGCATTTTAGAATCTCTACAAAATAAGCGCTTAAAATTGCATAAAAATCATAGAGAATAAACATATAATATAGCATAAAGATTAGAATAAGCACAAAAACGCAGAAAAAGCATGAAAAGGCATATTTAATTTTTATGAAAATACAGAAAAACAAAACAAAACATAATTTAATTAACCAGAACGCACTATAGGTAGATAAAAGTAATATTTTAATAACATAGGTTTTGGTGAATAATACTAATAACAATAACAATTAATAACAAATTATGATCACTGCTCATTTTTAAATGAACTAATAATTAAATGTTTTTCTAAATTTTCAACGGAAAATCCCATTCTCCTATCACTGAGCACATTTTTTAAGTGTGAACAGCTTCTCTCCACATCCACACTTGCAATCGGTGCATATTTAAATTTGGGAGCAATTGTAATATTTATCACCAAATCTTCCATGAAATCTCCTTTTAACTGATCCTTTTAAATCTCCTTTTAACCTAAACTGTTGATATTTTTTGTAACTCGCCAAACCCTTCATTTTTTGACAAAACTGCATCACATTTAAAAAAAATATATATCCTATAAATCCCAGTACGTTTGAGACGTCGTTCCTAAAATCTTCACTTATTTGAACCGCATCTACCAAAGTTGTGTCCTTTGCTTGGAGTTTATCAATCGCTTTGCTTACGAAACTGTAGTTGGATTTTAGGAATGCTAAATTTTGTACAACCTTCCTATCTTTAAGAACTTTGTGGCATTCCTTAATTGCCTCTGACACCTTTTCGGGAAACTCTAACACAAGCTCCTTAAATGAATCGTAATGGTCGGCATAATAGCAGGCAGCATCTAGCCACGTACCCCATCTAGTTATAACCGGTGCCGGAGGAAGAGGTACATTTGGCATTCTTTCCCTAAACATTTCAACCCTCAGTGAAGCTTTTAGGAAAATTTTCTTCCCGGTTTTTATCAAATCATTAACGAGATGAAATTGCAATCTAATCGTTTCAGCAACTCGATTAAAACCATGTGCCAAACAGGTGCAATGCATTAATTGCTCATAAAATACTTTTAAATTAGAATATGCCTTCAACATATATGCAGCGGTATCAGAAAGCATCAAAAATAATTTATTATTTGGTACGGGGTTTGGTAAAAAAAATGTGTTAATCCATCGTGAACGAATTTGACAACGGTATTGCCATTTGTTTTTTCTAACTGCTTAGAACTAATTAAAAATGCATTGTTGGAGTCTTTGTTTAATATTCCAATCATTAAATGGGCGATGTACTGACCACATGAATCAGTAGTTTAATCTACACAGAACCATATGTAATTGTTGCCAATTATCTTTTTTATTTCCTCAATAGTGTGTTTATATACTTGCTCGACATAGTTTTTGCAAAAGGTTGATTCGACAGGAATATGTCTACCGGTGTATTTTTGTAAAGAAGATTTAAACATACTATTATCTAGTTTTTTTAACGGAATGTTAGAAGATACCATCGTATTGCATAAATCAAAATAAAAATCCTTTTCATTCTGTCTAGAAGAACTCTCAAAAGACTTGGATATTTGCTGGGTACTCAGGGTACTGCTTGCAGATTTGTGTTTTTTTAAATTTTCCAGGTGAACTGTTGTTTTGATATGCTGTGTTAATGTTAATTTTTTCTCGCAGTTAATCTACAACATAATACATGCCTGTACCTAGGCCAATAGCAACACAAAATAAAAGATACCGGTTTGATGCAAGCCCTGCAAATTAATTTGCCGTTCTCATATTTTAATTCAGAATATCCACGTATCCATTCATCGACGGAAGGTTTTACTTTCGGCATTTTATACAAGAAAACTTATAAACACGTAATACACACAAGGCACAAGCACAACGCACTGAAGATTGAGATAAATTGGACTGAATTGATAGCACACTTGCCCCAGATGCGTTCTGTGCACGTAAAAATAGGGTAATCCCGGAAATAATCAAGCTTTGTTTACCAAATATCACATACGACGCTCGCTTTGTTGATGATTTTGTGATAACCAAGCACTTTAGACGTAACGGAGTAATATTAATACTGAATTCTCATTACAAAAATGTGCAACAAAACATATTCCTAGCTAATATAAATAATATGCTATAAAATTGGGAAATAAGCAAATAAGCACAAAAAATAAGGAAATATGGACAAAAAATGCATTAAAGCCATTATAAGCTTAAAAACTGAAAATATGCATAAAAGAACAAAACAAAATTGTGACGTTACTTCATTTGCTGAATCATTTCATTTCATTTCATTTGCTCATTTGCTCGTATATATACGAGGTCATTTTGGTCTGCTATTACTGATGTATAGCATAATAGCTAGAAATCCGCGCCTTGTTAATAATATACAGATTTATTATTAATATTATATAATAATAATTGTTAGATTGATCGATGTGGCTTTTATTTGTTGAAAATTCATAATTACTAATGTATCAAATAAAGTTACGCACTTTTTAAATTTTCAAAATTGTTTTTTATTGTTCACGACAATTGTTTCGCCACACTGTGGCTTCTTCAGGTGAAGAAATGATACATAAACTGTGTACAATTTGCTTAAGTAGTGTATTGATGGGGGTGGGGGTAGCTATTAACAAGTTTTAAAAATATTGAGGAGCGGTGAATGATTGACGTCCGTTTGGTCGTTAAGTAGGAGGCCGCTTAATTTCCTTTTGTTGATTTCCAGGCTTTCCAGGTGGTTAAGTTTCCTTCCTTTTTCTTCTTGATGGAGTATTTGGAATTTGGGGTCGAACGAATGTCCTTCCTCTCGTAGGTGGTTCGCGTACGTGGAAGAATTTTTATTATTAGTGAAACATTTTTGATGTTCCTCGATCCTTTCTGAGAAGGCACGACCTGTTTGCCCTACGTAAATCATTGGGCAGTCCCCACACGTCAACATGTAAACCCCGCTGCGGTCAGTTTTGATAATTGGACTTTTGTTATTTTTTATTTATATTATATATATATATATATATATAATAATAATCATATGAAGTATGCCTCCATCACGTATTCAGGATCCTCATCCTTAAAAATTGCAAACATCCTGAAAAAGAAAAATGTGAAAGTCTCGTTTAAAACAAACAACAACCTAGGTAGGATAATAAAAAATAACAAAAGTCCAATTATCAAAACTGACCGCAGCGGGGTTTACATGTTGACGTGTGGGGACTGCCCAATGATTTACGTAGGGCAAACAGGTCGTGCCTTCTCAGAAAGGATCGAGGAACATCAAAAATGTTTCACTAATAATAAAAATTCTTCCACGTACGCGAACCACCTACGAGAGGAAGGACATTCGTTCGACCCCAAATTCCAAATACTCCATCAAGAAGAAAAAGGAAGGAAACTTAACCACCTGGAAAGCCTGGAAATCAACAAAAGGAAATTAAGCGGCCTCCTACTTAACGACCAAACGGACGTCAATCATTCACCGCTCCTCAATATTTTTAAAACTTGTTAATAGCTACCCCCACCCCCATCAATACACTACTTAAGCAAATTGTACACAGTTTATGTATCATTTCTTCACCTGAAGAAGCCACAGTGTGGCGAAACAATTGTCGTGAACAATAAAAAACAATTTTGAAAATTTAAAAAGTGCGTAACTTTATTTGATACATTAATAATAATAATTGTTTTTGATATTTTTTATAACCTTACATTTTATAGTCAGTTAATTATGGCTTATTTAAATATTGAATATTTTGACGTATACGATGTCTTGTATATCTTCTTTCTTTGCTTGTATCTTCCTTTTCTCCTTTTACTTTATTTTGATCTTCTATTTTCTTGTTTGCTTCTTCTTTTATTTTCTCTGTGCTCATTTGCGCTTTTCGATCCGTTTCGTTTTTCTTGTTTCCACGGAAATAATGTTGTTACTTGTCTTTTCTGTACTCAATTTTACAATATTAATTTCTATCACCAGGTTTGCCTTCTTGTTTTCTACCTTTTCTTCTTGTCCTTCAGTTTTTTTAAATTCATTCTCATGGAAACTTCTTTTAGCCCTTTATCTTTATATATCTATCTAAATTCTCCATTAATTAATTGTTTTTTTCCTTTTTTCTATTCTATGTTTTCGGTTTTATTTTCCTTTTTTTTATCTAACTGCATTTTCTCGTGTTTCCTTGCCTCCTCATACATTTTCAGGTCATTTTGCAATTTATCTATCTCTTCCCTTAGTTCCTCATTATTGTTTTCCATTGCTTTCTTCATTTCTCTCACCTCTGCCATGAGCTCATTCATATACTTATACACAATGGTGTAGGTGTGTTGTTTCCTTTCCTCCTTTTCTTTTTCTGTTACTGTTTTCCGTTCATGAAGTTCTCCTATTTAGTCTTGTCCTTCGCTAGTTCTTTCGCTCTTTTCCATGTTTTCCCTATTTCTTCTATTATTGTTTTCATTCTGTCATTCCATGTCTTTCTCGGTCTTCCTTTCCTTTTCTTTTTGTTTGGGTTTGCTTCCCATGATTTTTTCGCTATTCTTTGGTTGTCCATTCTTTGCATATGTCCCCACCATTAGAGCTATCGTTTTACCATGTATTGTTGTATTGGCTCTGTCTAATTCTTTTATTTCTACTTCTTATTTTATCTATTTTCGTTACTCCTTTGATTCTTCTTAGTATTTTCATTTCGCTTGCTTGTATTTTATTTTTTCCCGTTCTGTCCAGCTTCCATGTTTTCCCTCTTTCTTCTATTATGGTTTTCATTCTGTCATTCCATGTCTTTCTCGGTCTTCCTTTCCTTTTCTTTTTGTTTAGGTTTATTTCCCATACTTCTTTCACTATTCTTTGGTTGTCCATTCTTTGCATATATCCCCACCATTACAGCAGTCGTTTTGCCATGTATTCTTGTATTGGCTCTATGTCTAATTCTTCTCTTATTTTTGTGCTTCTTATTTTATCTATTTTCGTTAGTCCTTTGATTCTTCTCAGTACTTTCATTTCGCTTGCTTGTATTTTATTTTTTCCCGTTCTGTCCAGCTTCCATGTTTCGCATCCCATGTTAGTATTGCTCGGTATATTGTTTTGTACACTTTTATCTATGTTTCTTTACTTATTTCTTTTTTGTCTATGATTGTATTTTTGATTGCCTGGTATAGTTTTTGAGTTTTTCTTATTCTGTTGTTTATTCCCATCTCTTCATTTCCGTCTGCATTCAGTTCTACTCCCAGGTATTTGTATGTCTCTACTTGTTCAAGTTTTTTGTTGTCAATTTCTATTTGTATCTGCTCCCTACCACCATTACTTTTGTTTTGTTTATGTTCAGCTTCATTCCTTTTGCTTATAGTTCTGTGTTCCATAAGTTTACTCTTTCTTGTAGCTGTTTTGGTGTTCTTGTTGTTATTATTACATCGTCTGCAAATCCTTGCTATATTCCTATTTTTTCCATATTTTTGTAGCTTACTTTCCATTTCTTGTTGCTCTCTGGTGTGCATTTCTTTATTATGTCGTCCATGTAGGTAATGAATAGTGCTGGACTTAGACTCTCTCCCTGTTCTAGCTCATTATTGGTTTTAAAGGTTTCTGATTGTGTGTTGTTACATATTACTGTGTTGGTGTTGTTTTCATCATTTTGTCGTTTACCTTCCTTTGTTTCAGTGTTTCCCACAGTTTCGATCTTGGTACCTTATCGAAAAATGCTTTCTCTAGATCTAGAAACGCTCTGTATATTTTTGTGTCTGTATCTCGTTTTTTGTATTTCTATTTGAGCGGGAATATGTAGTCCTGTACGCTTCTTCTGCTTCTAAATCTGCTCTGTTGGTTTTGTAGCGTCTTCACTATTACTTTCCTCCACATGTTGCACTATATAGGTAAACAAAAATTACTACAAAAATCACTACATATTGAACAGTAACCACGTATATTGTTCTGGAAAGAAATTGTGACATTTGTAATTCTTTAAATAAAAACCGACTATATGTTTGATTTCAAATTCTCCTTCATTTTCTTATTTAATAACTTTTTAACCGCAAAATACTAATTATTATTTTTATTTTGTTGCAGGAAACTGGTGAATAAGACTGAGATTTAGATGTGAGAAAACTGGGAACAAGAAGTACTCCACTATCTAGCTACATACAACCATACCTCTTGTAATGCAATTCAGCATTTGATTGAGAAGCTGCCAAATTCCACATTTACTTCAACCACAAGATATTAGTACAAGCTGATAACAAATCAAGAATAAACTCGTATACGTGCAAGATCTACAGAGGCTCTACAAACTATAATAAAGATTTTATAAATTATTTGTTACAAATGGTTTATAATGTATTTTGAAACCATTTGATCAAGAATATTCAAAGATTCACCATTTGATTGAGAAGCTACCAAATTCCACATTTTCTTCAACCACAAGATATTATTGCAAGCTGATGACAAATCAAGAATAAACTCGTATAATGCAAGATCTACTGAGGCTCTACAAACTACAATAAGCATTATGTTAATAATTTGTTACAAATAGTTTATAATGTATTTTGAAACCATCTGATCAAGAATCTTCAAAGATTCACCATTTGATTGAGAAGCTGCCAAATTCCACATTTACTTCAACCACAAGATAGTACTGCAAGCTGATGACAAATCAAGAATAAACTCGTATACATGCAAGATCTACTGAGGCTCTACAAACTACAATAAAGATTAATTAATTATTTGTTACAAATAGTTGATAATGAATTTTGAAACCATCTGATCAAGAATCTCTAAAGATTCACCATTTGATTGAGAAGCTGCCAAATTCCACATTTACTTCAACTACAAGATATTATTGCAAGCTGATGACAAATCAAAAATAAACTCGTATATATGCAAGATCTACTGAGGTTCTACAAACTACAATAAATATTATATTAATTAATTGTTAAAAATAGTTTATGATGTTTTTTGGAGCCATCTGATCAAGAATCTTCAAAGAGTCACCATTTGATTGAGAAGCTGCCAAATTCCACATTTACTTCAACCACAAGATATTATTGCAAGCTGATGACAAATCAAGAATGAACTCGTATACGTGCAAGATCTACAGAGGCTCTACAAACTATAATAAAGATTTTATAAATTATTTGTTACAAATAGTTTATAATGTATTTTGAAACCATCTGATCAAGAATCTTCAAAGATTCACCATTTGATTGAGAAGCTACCAAATTCCACATTTTCTTCTACCACAAGATATTATTGCAAGCTGATGACAAATCAAGAATAAACTCGTATTCGTGCAAGATCTACTGAGGCTCTACAAACTACAATAAAGATTATATTAATTATTTGTTACAAATAGTTTATAATGTATTTTAAAACCATCTAATCAAGAATCTTCAAAGATTCACCATTTGATTGAGAAGCTGCCAAATTCCACATTTACTTCAACCACAACATATTATTGCAAGCTGATGACAAATCAAGAATAAACTCGTATACATGCAAGATCTACTGAGGCTCTACAAACTACAATAAAAATTATATTAACTATTTGTTACAAATAGTTTATAATGTATTTTGAAACCATCTGATCAAGAATCTTCAAAGATTCACCATTTGATTGAGAAGCTGCCAAATTCCACATTTACTTCAACCACAAGATATTATTGCAAGCTGATGACAAAACAAGAATAAACTCGTATACATGCAAGATCTACTGAGGCTACAAACTACAATAAAAATTATATTAACTATTTGTTACAAATAGTTTATAATGTATTTTGAAACCATCTGATCAAGAATCTTCAAAGATTCACTATTTGTTTGAGAAGCTGACAAATTACACATTAACTTAAACCACAAGATATTATTGCAAGCTGATGACAAATCAAAAATAAACTCGTATATATGCAAGATCTACTGAGGCTCTACAACCAATCTACAATCTACTTCAACCACAAGATATTATTGCAAGCTGATGACAAATCAAGAATAAACTCGTATGCATGCAAGATCTACTGAGGCTCTACAAACTACAATACATATTATATCAATAATATGTTACAAATAGTTTATAATGAATTTTGAAACCATTTGATCAAGAATTTTCAAATATTCACCATTTGATTGAGAAGCTGCCAAATTCCACATTTACTTCAACCACAAGATACTATTGCAAGCTGATGACTAATCAGGAATAAACTCGTATACATGCAAGATCTACTGAGGCTCTACAAACTACAATACCGATTATATTAATTATTTGTTTCAAATAGTTTATAATGTATTTTGAACCATCTGATCAAGAATATTCAAAGATTCACCGTTTGATTGAGAAGCGGCCAAATTCTACATTTACTTCAACCACAAGATATTATTGCAAGCTGATGACAAATCAAGAACAAACTCGTATACATGCAAGATCTACTGAGGCTCTATAACCAATCTACAATCTACTTCAACCACAAGATATTATTGCAAGCTGATGACAAAACAAGAACAAACTTGTATACATGCAAGATCTACTGAGGCTCTACAAACTACAATAAAGATTATATTAATTATTTGTTTCAAATAGTGTATAATGTATTTTGAACCATCTGATCAAGAATCTTCAAAGATTCACCGTTTGATTGAGAAGCTGCCAAATTCCACATTTACTTCAACCACAAGATATTATTGCAAGCTGATGACAAATCAAGAATGAACTCGTATACATGCAAGATCTATCAACTATAAACATTTAGTTCAATAAGAAGACATTTCTGCGAGCTTCTAATAAATCAAGAACCAAATCTACATACAAGATTTATCTAATCAACTGTCATTAAGACAGTAACAAAGATATACAATTTGAGTGTCTTCCCTTATTGGTATCGTCAAAACAACAAACAACAAATTACAGCTGCAACCTGTCAAGATATCAAGAATAAACTCGCATATGTATAAGATTAATCTATACATCTATAACTAGTACTGATGATATTATCATCAGGAATAATATCTTACATTGTGTATGCGAAACATGGTTAAACAAGAATCTACACACAACATTCAGCCCAGCAGTTACTATTATTACCACAGTGGTTTTGATTTATGATAATTATCAAATATTCTGATGAAGAATCTTTAATAATCCACATCTACTTCAATTACAAGATATTTCTGCAAGTGGTTGATAAATCAACAATATACTGATAGATATACTACTAGTACTAGTACTAGTACTAGAAACATTCATCGATTAAACAAAAATCTACAATCTACTTACAAAGTAGTATAAGTACAAAGCTAACGCAAGCTATTTACCTAGTAAGAATGAAAAAGGTACACACAAGATTCAGCCCAGCAGTTACTATTATTACGACAGTGTCATTTGATTCTGATTTAAGATAATTATGAAATATTATGATGAAGAATCTTTCATAATTCCTATTTACTCCAATTACAAAATATTTTTGCAAGTAGTTGATAAATCAAACATATCCTGATAGGTATAGTACTATCTAGATAGTAGTATCATACTAGTACCAGAACATGTAAATTACTATTGCTATTACGAAAAGAGTAGAGTTATGATGTTTACGATCTACCATTACTGCCGATATTATCAAGAATTTTATCACTCCAAATATTTTATATTTTTAGGTTTTAGGTTTTAGGTTTTGGCACTTTAAGGTAATGTCCAACTCTGGATGGATCCGCTCACATACCATAAATAATTTATTGTTTAAACATGCTTCATTTGCAATAATTTGTAGGACTCGCGTATACACCCATAACCACTCGAAACTATGTATATAAAAAAGTAAATAAATGAAATATAAAAGCGTAAAAAATAGTCAACCTGAATAAACGTTCAGTAATGAATTCAGTGAATATTAATGATAATTGAAATCATAAAATATATGTTAAAAATAAACAAAAATGAATATGTTAAGTGATGGATCTATCCTTATGTTATATAATATTAATAATATAATGATAAAAATGATAATAATAATAATAATAATAGTTTATTAATGCTAATGCTTACAAACAGCTGACACACGTCAATATAGAAAATATAAAATATACATGAAATACGATATAAAAATGGGATATAAAAATAGGTAATGCACAATAATATGGAAATATAAAGAAGTAACAGTATAAAGTAATTGGTACATAATATGGTATTATATATGGTGTGTTATATGGTTGGTTAGATATCAGACAGAAATTCTTCCCAGTGAAAATATGCTTTGTCAATTAATAGTTGTGTTATGTTTATCTTAAACTTTTTGGAAGGGAAACATTTTATTGAAGTGGGTAGTGCATTAAAAAAATTTGGTGCCCAAAATCTAACCCCAGTTTGAGACTTGTTGTGCCTCATTCAAATATAATAATTCTCATGCTTCTTAATATAAATTAGGCATGTATATATGTAAAGGCAAGGTAGTGTCATTAGGCCAAGAGATCTGAATAAAGGCTTAGTATCAGCCCTGTATTTAGCTCTTGCAATTATTCGAATTGCCCTGCGCTGAAGGCCAAATATAGGATGTCTTCCTGCCGAGTGTCCCCAAACAATTAAGCAGTAATACAATAAAGACTGACATGTGGAGAAGTAAGTGATCTACAGTAATTCAGCAGACACCGAGTTAGCTAAGTTTATTAACAAAAAAATTTTGCAACAGAAACTGTTGGCGAGTTTGTCTGTGTGATAGTTCCAATGCAACTCGTTATCCATATGAACTCCCAAAAAGTTACACGTTTGAGAAAGAGGTCTATTGTGAATATGTTGTTTTAGTGTAAAAAGGATATTTACGGCCTTATTGGTGTTCAAGTGAAGCTGGTTAGCGCTGTACTAATCGTTGGCGCTTTTGACCACTTCAAGATTGCCATGTAAAGGCCCTTCGAGCACATCGCTAGTATTTACTAAGTTCGTATCGTCCACGTAAATAACGGTTGATGCATTCTCCAGGCATTCTGTGAAGTCATTGATATAAATTAAAAATAACAATGGGCCAAGTACAGACCCCTGAGGGACACGGCTTTCAATAGGCAGAGGCAGTGATACCTTACCATTGATCCTCGCTACCTGACTTCGATAGCTTAAGTAAGATTTCATGAGCTGGCAACTGAATGAGTCAAAACCGTAATGCCTGCCTAATGCCTGCCATACACGCTCCGAAAAATCGTTAAGGAAAAACTGTTCAGACTCGACCTTAACGATTTCCGGATCGTGTGTGGGGAAAAACTGAACAGTCTGAACAGGTCTGAACAGTTTTTCCTTAAGGATTTTCCGGAGCGTGTATGGCAAGCATAATGAATAAGTTTCTGAAATAATATTTTGTGGCATATGCAATCAAAGGCCTTACTCAGATCTAGGAACGACAGCATAGCAAAGGCTCCACTCTCAAACGTGTCCAAGATGATGTTATTTAAGTGCAAGATTGCATCGGGTGTTTATAAAGCTTTGCGGAACCCAAATTGTGCTAAATTAAATAACATCTCTTTATCCATATAAAAATTTGGGTAAGTTTTTTTCTAGAATTTTTGAAAATACTGGTAGGCTCGAAATTGGACGAAAATTATTCACATCATCTTTACCTCCTTTTTTGAGAATAGGAATGACAGCGGCAATTTTCATGGCTTTCGGAATTGTACTGGTTTTAATACATATGTAATGGTTTTATTGGATTTTATTATTCTTTTTTAACTTTTTATTGACAGACAGTACATAATCTATATTATTGCATTATTTTGTTTTTTCACCTCCTACCATTTATAAAACTATATAAAACTAGAACACTTACATACACCCCCTCCCAGAAAAACCAAAAACTAACCCATTCTATACAAATACAACTCGTTTTACAGGTGTGCAGGTCAGGAATTGATCTGGGTAGGCAGGTTTTAAACGGTCGATGCAGACTTGATCAAACTTTCCGTTTATCAACAATTTAAAACATTTTGGAAACCGTTCTATAACTTGAAAAGGCCCAAAATATGCAGGTTGTCGAGGTTTTTTTATTTTGTCATCTCGAATATATACGTGACTGCAGTCGTGTAATTTAGCTGGAAGAAAAGTGTTTATCGATTTGCTAGACGGTGGTTTATACTTGTAAAGTTGAAAGAATTGTCTTAATTTAGATAAGTACTCATGGGGAGATGGCGAACTGTGTGATGGTTGATCAAAATATTGACCGGGTAACCTAAGCGCGGTGCTATACACTAATTCAGCACAACTACAGTCAATATCTGTTTTTAGGGAATTTCTGAGACCGAGCAACACTAGGGGTAAAACATCTACCCAGTGTTTCGCATTCTCATAAGCGGTAATTGAAACCTTGAGTTGGCGATGAAATCTTTCGACTATACCATTGGCTGGAGGAAGATATGCTGTAGTTTTGATCGTTTTGAAACCGAACAAGCTTGAAAATTTGTTGTACAAGTCTGACAAGAATTGAGCGCCACGATCAGAAGTAATGACCAAAGGAACGCCAAAACGTGCTATCCACCCACTTGTAAACGCTTTAACAGGCGAAATAGTACTGGTATCGCGGAGGGGAAAAGCTTCTGGCCAGCGGGTAAACCTGTCAACGCAGGTCAAGAGGTACGAATTTCCTTCGCAGACGGGCAGTTTAACCAAATCAATGTGTACATTAGAGAAACGATGGTCGGGTGTCGCAAAAGGCATTAAAGGGCTTCTGGTGTGTTTATGTGTTTTGCTAATTTGACATGCATGACATTGTACAACGAAACGTTTTATGTCGATATGCATGTTTGGCCAAACGTATGATTTCTTTATTATTTGTACCGAAGCTTTAATTCCTGGATGTGATAAATAGTGTAACGCATTGAAAATTTTTAAACGTAAGTCCCGTGGTACAAGGGGTCTTTTCACAGTCTGGGAAATGTCACAATACAATATAAATTTCGAGTTAGGGACATCCACAGAAATCATTTTTAATGAGGAGCTAGTGTCATTGATCATTCTAACTATTTCCGGATCCGTGTTTTGAGCCTGGGCTAATTCTCTAAAGTCTACATTTTCAGTCATATTTGAGACATGCTGTATTCTCGAAAGAGCGTCTGCTACAACGTTTTCAGAACCTTTTATATGTTGTACATCAGAAGTGAATTGTGTTATGTAATCCAGGTGTCTGTTCTCCCTAGGCTTATGGGAGTCAGAATTACTTTTAATAGCATAAACAATCGGTTTATGGTCTGTGTAAATTTTAAACTCTCGCCCTTCGAGGTAATAACGAAAATGCCTAATCGATTTATAGATTGCTAATAGTTCCCTACCGAAAGTGCTGTACTTCATCTCTGTATCGGAGAATCTTTTTGAAAAAAATGCGATTGGTTGTTGGACGCCATTAGTTAATTGTTGTAGGCAGGTGCCTAACGAACTATTCGAAGCTTCGACCAACAAACTGATCGGAGATTGTAAGTTCGGATGGTTTAATAACGAAATGTTTGAGAATACTTGTTTAACATCTGAAAATGATCGTAACTCTTTCTCTCCAAATACGATAGGGTGAGATTTTGGACTATTATTGTTGATTAATGTATTAAGAGGTTGAAGGATCATAGCACAGTGTGGTATGAAACGATTGTAAAAGTTTATCATACCGAGGAATAAACGTAACTCGCCCTGAGTTCTTGGTTGAGGAAAGGTAGAAATTGCCTCGACTTTAGTCGGCAAAGGAAATATACCGTTTTTCGTGACTGTATGTCCTAGAAACTCTAATTGTTCCTGGGCAAATTGACATTTGTCACGATTAATGACTATGGCGTGATCATTCAACCTAGAAAGAATTACTTCAACATGTTTTAAATGTTCATCCAGAGAAGTACTAAATATGAGAATATCATCAATATACACAAAAGAGTACGTTATTCCCTTGAGAACTTCATTCATGAAACGTTGAAAGGTTTGTGCGCTGTTGCGTAGACCGAAAGGCTACGCAACATATTCAAATAACCCGAAAGGGGTAATCACCGCTGTTTTTGGAATGGACTCCTCATCAATAGGTATTTGATGATAAGCCTTTCGTAAGTCGATCTTTGAAAAATATCTTGAGCCTGAAATTGATGAGCTGAAATCCTGTATGTGCGGTATTGGGTAACGATCTGGTTGCGTTATGATATTGAGTGCACGATAATCCCCACATGGCCGCCACGATTTGTCCTTCTTGTTAACCATGTGTATAGGAGTGGACCAGTTGCTACTCGAATGACGTATTATGCCTAGTTTTAACAACTCATCAAATTCTGCTCGTGCCGCCGCGAGGCGATCCGGAGCGAGTCTTCTGCATCGAGATTGCCCGGAAGTAATGATATGATGCTTTACTTTATGTACGCAAGGTCTCGCTATGGTATTAGTGTTGGTTATGTTTGGATATTTGGATAATAAGGTGTTGACTTTATGCCGAATAGTGTTGGATTCATCAATTTGAGATATATAATGGGGTTCACTAAAGCTTAATTTTTGATTATGCAAATCAACGCATAACTTGAAGTGTTTGATCAAATCTGCACCTATAATTGAGCGTTTAACATTAGTCACTATGAATTTCCAACGAAATGGCCTCTTCAAACCGAAATCAACTTTGAGGATACACTCACCATAGGCTTTAATCGGAGAACCGTTAACAGCCGAGAGGTGATGAGGATGATGTTTAAAAAAATATTTTTTAAATGTTGAACGCAAAACTTGCCTGTTGATTATACTGACCTCCGCACCTGTGTCTACCAAAAACCGTACCCCAGTAGTAACATCTGTAGCGAAAAACAAGTGACTATTAGAGTTAACACCACCGGCAACATCAGCCACATCTAATTGTCGGTGTTGTCGTTTTCCGACCAGGAGCAGGATTTAACACAGCGATGGGCTTTAGATTTGAATCGTTGATGGTACCAGCAGATGCCGTCAATGACAGTTCGAGCCGGGGAAGGAGATCTAGAAGTGCCTCTGAAGTTCCTGGAATATCGCGCTGTCGGCTGCTGTGATGTTCTTCGTTGTAATAACGTAGTTAGTAATTCTTTTATTTCTCCGAGCGGATTAGAAGGTTCTTTAATTGCTGAAATGTCATGTGGAACTTCTGACACATCCAAAATCTTATCCGCTAGTTTGGCCAATTCAGGGAGTGGTACCTTCTCGGTGACGGCTAAAACTTGTTGTGCATGTTGTGGGAGCCGTTGCAAAAACAGCTCTCGTAATATTGCCTCGTCTATAGATTTGCATCCCAAAAGTTGCTGCATCGAGCGTAGTAATTGTGTGGGTCGACGGTCGCCGAGCTCCTCTTTCGAAATTAGTTGGTGTAGTTTTTGCCCGTCGGAAGTCGTGCTGCGTTCAATAAGCTCCTTCTTCAATACGACGTACGTTACAGAAGGAGTTCGTAGGAGTAAGTCTCTTACTGAAGTACCAAGGTCAGGGGTGAGACTGGAAACCAGGCGGAGATACTTTTGCCTCGAGCTGGTCACTCGTCTGGATTCGAAAATTGCCTCTATTTGGGCGAACCATAATTCGATATCCTCCGACCAGACCGGCGGTAATTTCATTACAAAGTTAGACACGTCGGTTGCGGGTGGCGCATGGAGCTGCTCCGAAGCTGCAACGCCTCCAGAAAGCTCGTTGTCGGGTAGAGAAGGTTCAGACATGTCTTGGGATCACGTCGGGGTCACCAATTTGTAATGGTTTTATTGGATTTTATTATTCTTTTTTAACTTTATATTGACAGGCAGTACATAATCTATATTATTTCATTATTTTGTTTTTTCACCACCTACCATTTATAAAACTATATAAAACTAGAACACTTACATATATACCCTCTTTTAGCCCTAATCCACGGCTTCGGCTAACTACAATGGAGACGGAAGTGGGTACTTCTGTCGCTGTTCAGTTGGTGAAAGGGCTCAACCCAATTTTTAACGTGATGTAGGGCAGAAGTATAAAAGGTTAGAAATTAGGCAATACAAAAGAAATCGGTGAAACTTTAATATATGCCACCGGCCTCGCTGGGCAACTGGTTTATTCTAGACAAATACAGTGTGCGGGGATAGACTTGACGCTAATTACACGAGGCGCCGGTTTATGTGGCGCTCTGGGCACGCGGTTCCGCACTGATAAAAATAGTTAGTAATGTCTTATCTTTACGGGTCCTACGATGCGTACCTCCCTCAATGTGTAGCTGTTGTCGTCTTCCCACGGAGGGTGGTTCGCTTACTGGTTGACGAAATGCTGACGCCGGTTACAGGTTCACAGCGTGGGTGGGATCACCAAGTAGACTACAGACAAGACGCTACAGAGCGTGGACAAAGCACTACAAAACTTTGCAAAGCGCAAAGCTCAAAGCGCAAAGCCCAAAGCGCCAAGTAAAAAGCTCAAACCGCAAAGCTCAAAGCGTAAAGTACAAAGTACAAAGCGCTCAGACTGTACGGCTGCTGTTTAGAACGGTGCAAGGTGTTAGCACGTGGACAATTTGTTTGGGAAAAAATATAGAAACGTTACCTGTTGGCGATAGCGTAATCGGGTCGTTCAGATTGAATACAACCGCATCCGGTTGTGGAGATCAGGCATTAGCCCTTCGGCACTAGCCTCCGACAGAACGTCCGGTTAGAATCCTACTTTCAGTGGGTCACGGAATTAAAATGAAACCACGCGGTTTCCGACCCTTTTAAACCGTGATGTGTACCAGAACTGTTCTGACCTGGGCCTAGCGGAGATTCTCAGGGGTCCAGGGGTAGGACGTGAGGTAGTGAAAATCAGGAGGGTGGCCGGATCCCAAAGACAAGGGTCCGCGTTGTATCATGCGTAGTCACATCCCACGCTCAGTACATCCAAGATGGATGCTGATTTTTGCAATTGTATTTCTCAAATGATTGATTAATAATAATAATAATAATAATAATAAGTAATAAGTATTTTATTCAAGTAGCTGTTTTTTACAGATGTGATAAGTCAGACAATAAGAAACAAAAGACAGAAACAAAAAATTGTTTAACATATAGAAATAAATACATTGTACTCATTATGACGTAACAGTTATTTTTTTTTTTAAATGACACATTGGAATAATTACAGATTATCACAGATGAATTCACTCACAGTATAATACTCCTTGTCTATCAAAAATTGTTTTAGCATGGTTTTAGATTTGTAGACGTTAGTTGTATGTTTTATAGGAGAAGGTAGTTTGTAATATAGGTTTATGCAATTGAAGGCAGGAGATCTTTCAAATAGTGTAGTCCTGTGAATAGGATTGCGTAACATTGTGCAGTGCCTTGTACGATATTGGTGTACATCATAGTTTGGGGTGAATTTGTAGATATTATTCCTTGTGTACATTATACACTTATAAATATAGATACCCGCCAATGTAAGTAAATTCCGAGTCCTAAATATGGATCTACATGACATTCTGAAACTCATATCAAACATTAGTCGGATAATTCTCTTCTGGAGGACAAATACTCTATTACAGTCAGGAGAATTCCCCCATAAAATTACATTGCAGACGATAACCGAATAACACAGGCCATAATAAATGTTCAATAGTGCGTCAATATTTAGGGTTTGTTTCAGTTTCAGTAATGCGAAGTAAGCACTATTTAATTTTTTGCAAACGAGTTCAATGTGCATAGCAAAAGACAACTTGTCGTCCACCACCACACCTAAAAATGTACACGATTCCTTCAATCTCCAAATACCATCATGCACTTCTACCACATAATCCTCCTGTATGTTTTTTCTATTGTGAAAGTTCAGAATAACAGTCTTGCCCGTGTTCAAGATAAAACCATTTGTTCTGCACCACTGCACAAAGCTCCTTATGACTATATTGCACCGATTTTGAAGTTCGCTGCAATCAACCGACGTGATGACCATCGAAGTGTCGTCAGCAAACTTCACCATATGATCATTCTCGATGTGTGCAGGAAGGTCGTTGATGAACAGTAGGAACAGAAGAGGTCCTAGAATCGAACCTTGCGGTACACCAAGATTGACACTTTCACTCTCGGACTGTTGATCATTGACGTGGACAATAAACTTCCTATTGGACAAATATGATTCCATCCACTGGTATGAATGACTCCTAATTCCCAGGGTATGGAGTTTATCCAGAATGAATTTATGATTTACGGTGTCGAATGCGCGACTAAGATAAAAAAAACACTCCAACTGTGTACCTCCCTTGATCAACCGCTGTATACACAAAATTAAAGTACGAGACACAGGCCGATTCTGTGGAGAGTCCCTCACGAAAACCATGCTGGTGTTCAGTGATTATTTTATATTTGTTGAGATAGTTTAACAATTTGTTAAAAATCACCCGTTCAAGTATCTTAGATACATCAATTTGCATTGATATCGGACGATAATTTGCCCTATTTTTTACATCATCATTCTTGTAGATGGGAATCACTCTCGAACACTTAAGTATATTCGGGAACGTTTTTGTTTCAATTGATTTGTTGATTAGATGGGTTAAAGGCTTGATTATATATGCCGCACTCTTTTTAAGCAGCGTCGTGCGTAATTCCATAATACCCGATTGGTTTTTATTTTTTAGGGATTTTAATACTTGCATCACTTCATTTTCACTTGCGAAATCCATAAACATAGAATGCTGAATTGGCTCCTGCACACTGCACGATAGTGATATCTGGTCCCCAAAACATTGAAAGAGTTTAGTTTCAGCAATGCTTCCAAAAAACTCTGCGAACGAATTGGCCATATTTTTTGATTTTGTTATCACATATCCATCTTGGTCGGTTATCGTTTTAATATTACTAGTTTTAGGTTTTCGATAGTTATTGTGAGAAATTTTCCAGATCGTTTTTGGCTTACACCTAGATTTCTTTATTTGTTCTCCATAGAAAGATTTTTTTGTTTCTGAGACCATGTGTCTGTAATATTTCATCTTTTGTTTGTATACAGTATGAAGATCGGGATGGCGTTTATACAATAAGTACAGGTCCTTTAGCTCTAAAGATGCATGTTTAATTTGATGGGATATCCAACCCTTACTGTTTATTTGTTCCGTAATTATTTTGAGCGGGCTTGTGGTTTCGTAATACCACCTCATTGTGTTGATAAATATTTCAAAACACTCATTAATATCATTTGTCGAATAAATGTCACTCCAGCTCTCATGGCCTATTGCTTCCAAGAAAGAATTCTCGTGTATACATCTTATTTGGATTTTTTTAGGTTTTAAGAGTCCAGTGTCCACATGACTACTATAGATAATAATTTTGTTGGCTAGGTGATCAGCTATATTGGGGTTTATTATCTCGCTAGAAAAACATTAGTCCAGGGTATTTATACCCATGTAATCTATCGCTGTTTTGCTCGTGTGTCCATTAATATTCGTAAATATACGAGTTGGTTCAGCAGTCGTCTTATAGATATTGAAAGACCCAAAAACGTCATTTAATAGTTTGAGACTGATGTCATTATTATATAAGTTGATGTTGAAGTCACCACATAAGATTAGTTTATCAGTAACTGATAGAAGATTGACCAGTAGCTCTGATAATTGATTTGTAAATGTGTGTACAGATCCTTCAGATCTATAAACTGCTAAGAGGCACACGTTACAGCCCCATAATTGTACAGTTGTAGCGCAAAATTCAATTTCTTTTTCAACACAATTATTCCCAATATCTATAGTATAAGTTTTTATATCTGAATGTGCGTATATCATTACACCTCCTCTATTATAACTAGATCGGCAGAACGATGATACAATATTATAATTCTCAAAGTTTGCTAAGTGAATATTATCTAAATCACACCAATGTTCAGTTACACATAACAATTCAGGTTTTTCAGTTTGTAATAATACGTCGATTAGGCTGTGTTTAGATATTAAGCCCTGTACATTAACATGTATGATTTTTATCATTTGATTTTCGTCGAATTGTAGGCCTTCGTAAAAAAACTATTTATACAAGTACCCTCGGGCCATATTTCCGGATTTTTAACTTCATCTAAATGCTCGAAAGGGATCGAAACTGAATAATAAGTACAAGTCGGGATACTTGGATTCTATTTTCTGACAATGTACATGGTTAGTGTATGTGCTTAGGTATTGTTTTAAATCCTCTACATCTGTATCAGGCGCTAGTTTGAATACATGTAAATGTGCCAGCTTTGTTGCCGACTTTAATATACAGTTACCACTTGTTCCAGCTAAAGTGCTCCTTGATCCTCTTGTCCTTTGCCTAGTAGTAACGCTTAAGCTGTTTTGTGTGGGTGGGGTAGAAAAGGGCTGCTTTCGAAAAATACGAAATGGGCTAATTTTAATACCCAGTGGCCACATACTCGGTTTGGTAATTAGGGATCCATGTTTCTCAGATATTGTAATCTTAAAACATTTATATTTCTCCGATCCATTCATGTCAACTCGCTCGATTGTTTCTATGGTATAAGGTACTTCTTGGAGATGTAGTCGCAGTAATTCATTAAGCTCCTCAGCGGTATAGTCAATTTTGAATTTCCCAATATGAAAAACTGATTTCTTTTCTTCTACATATACCACTTGGTCTACAGTATCGTTACTGCCAATTATTACGCAGTTATGTTTGTTGGAGTTACTCTTATTGGTGTTGATAGGTTTGTTTATGTTTTCGTTGAGGTTGTCGATCTCGGCTTTTGCTTTATTCTTGGAACTTTTATCAGCCACTTTTTCAGGTTTTCTCCTATCTATTCCTTCCACATCGGCTTGTTCGCCTTGGGGCGATAGCTTCAGCGGGCGCTCGATCTTATCGTTAATCCGATTTCTTATATCTGAACTATTTCTTTTCGGCATCTTCTCCGTTTCACGTACAGATGGTTCCGCTTGCAATGTTTCGAATTTAGGGGCCGTTTTAATGGCGTTGACATCTATTGAATTTATTGTGGAACTTACAGTCGCGTTCTGTATAAATAACTAATTAATTATCTTCTGTATCATTAATTATTAGTAATATAAAAAAACTCAAAAAAGAAATAATGTTGAAAGTTTATTTGCTGACAGCTTAACAGTTTTTTTCCAATATATCACAATGATTGATATATTTTATTAACAATAATTTTTATTTAAAAAAATGCTTTTTGTCATTGTAGATAATCATATTTTAGAAAGCTGTGCAAAATTTGGTGGCTTTATGTTAATTTTTAATAGAAGAAATGTAGGAAACAGGGATTTGAGGGGGTTTGAGGAGATTTGAATGTTACAAACTCCATATAAAACACAGGCGGTGGTTGTTTCTTACGTTCAATATGCCCTCCTACTTAGATGACAGCTCCGATGGCACCTGGATGTGTGTGGATGCTCCGCCGCGCAAAGGATCATATTTTGCCACAGAAATTCGCAAATGGAGAATTTTATGCAGTGCCCAGCCGCTGCCTCTTGAAATTCCTCCATCTGATGGACACACAAAAAAAGAAAAATTATATTGCCCGAGCACATTTAAAACAACAAGAAACAAAATGAAAACTACCTGAGCAATAATTTCTTGCGCCATGCAATCGTACAATTCGGCTTCGGGTGGGTCTTCACAATTGTAAAATTTTGTGTAGGAAAATATTTTCTGTCACGTTCAGGTTGTTCATCTGCATCGCCTCCGTCGCTGCTGGGGATCACGAATTCACCTCACAGATTTAACGACACCTTAAACGCCTTCAGTTGCTTTACATTGCTTCACGAAATTTTCCAATTTCCTCACAACGATGTCCCGCATGCCTGCCAAAAACAATTTGGGAATCTTGTAATAGCGATTAACGACAATCCCTGCCTTTATTCGATTACGGAAGGCCGAATTGATATGTAAGACAAACCAAACAAAATCACAACAATAGTTTTTATTTTCGCGTGCAAAATTCGTCAATCCAATGTTCCTAGACGGCGTCACTGCTGCCACACCCAAATTTCGACTTTTCCAGCACTAAATTAGACAGTTTTGTCCCCAATTTTCGTTTTTGGCCTGTGACACATGGCGTCGACGACGAAGACGACGTAGACGGTTGATCTTGAATTTGATTCATTATCACGTACAGTTTTTGAATGTCCTCTTCCATGTGTTCCATGGTGATTATTATTATTATTATTAATTAAAAAAATTAAAATAAAAAAAGCGAATTTAAAAAAGTGCAAAAAAAACAACAACGAAGAATTGATTCTGTAAACAGGAGAGAGGAATCAGACCGGTCGATCGAACGATTAAATTATACTAATTTACCTGTTAAGCGGTGGTGGCATCGATACTAATGTCTGGAGTATTTTTGCCGTTAATCACCCTGACAGCGTTTACGCAGAGCGTCACTTTCCCGGCATAATTCGCGTTGAAGTCTTCCACCGCTGCTTCACTGAATGCCTCAGTAAACCTCGCCGGCAACCAAACGTTTACTTTGCCCTCCAATTTGGCGAGCACACTAGGGCCATATCGCGTGTTTTTACCGCAACCGCACAGATTTAAAATTTTTGACCTATCGACAGGTCTACCAGTTTTTTTTTTCGACTCGAACACAATTCGGTTATCTTAGTGAAATCCATCGCTACACTTTTTTTCTATTACGAAGACGACGTATTGACTTCTACAGAGGTTGTGAACAAAAGACGAGCTGCACCCATGTGGCCATATAATCGAGGAAAACCGCGGACCGCTTCCATGGAAAACCGCGGGCAGCGTTTTAACCGTCAACTTCGCACTAGTATCGTCGTCGTCGTCGCATGTAAAATGTTTTTCTTACAAATACCATTTTATTGTTGAAAATGTTTTATAGAGCACAGTTTAACATAATGCCTCTGAACCTGATGCAGCAGGGAATACAACTGTTCGTTAGAAGAACCAATTTCCAGATTGCGCAGTTCTAGAACATATCCTGTTAATAAATGAACCTCGCTCAAAAATTGTTCAATGGGCGGCGATGAATTAAATTTAAAATGTGAATCGTATATTATCTCCGATTTCAATTCGCGTTCACACCCGCGAAAGTACGTTTCGAATATTTCGTTAATGCCCCGAGCAAAATTTTGAGGCGCACACAAATTGCAGTCCGGCTCAAAAATTTGCATATTATGACACACGAATAGCAGTGGGACAATTTTATTGCCCCTAATGACAGTCGAATTGCAGTCCGAGCCGAAAATTTCTTAATCCTTTAATCCATTAATACCTTACTTGTTACTTTCGCGTTCCTAGATGCGAAGTGCAGTCCAGCCCCAAAAATCCGCAGAAATAGGCAGGTATAAATATGTTATACACATAAATATATAATGTTAATAAATATTTAATGTATTGATTACAACAATTATATAATATTTATTTTATTAAAATTGTAAACTACTAAATTTATGAGATACGCATTTCAAGAAATCTAAGCGATTAATTGCATTAAAATTGTGCAATTTTTGCTGTTATAAATATCTGACTATCTAAAACTTCTCTACTAACTGACCGTTTTTCTGTATATTACAACTTGTTATTTTTACAATATTGTTAAATTTCGAATGGAAACTTTCACAGCAGTTGGTGGTCCTGGAGATGTCTGCAGAACATTTTGCCCAAATATAAGGTGTGAAATTAGAATCTTTACTTATGCAAGTATCTGTCAAGTAGTCTGCGAATTTAACGAATCAGAAGACATATCTTGTAACAGTTCGAAAGAGAATGTATCACCAACTTTGTCTGGATCCAAAAATGTAAGTCCAAATACGTGATGAAGCCATCTACTATCTCCTATCTCCTATCTTCCAATCTCAGACCCTGGATCACGATATTCTTTGGAAAGGCCAACTTGGAGAATTTTTCTAAACCTATATTAAAGATTTAGATTTAGAAAATTATTTCACTCGAAAATTTATTTGTACTTACCAAGATTGTGCTAGGTGGAATCTACATCCTATAAAGTTTGCTTAATTGTAAATTGTTGAAACAGCAAAATGTATGCCTTGCTCGAAGTCGATTACAATGAAGTCGGGACGCCACGTAAATCCTGATCTCCCAGGAGATTTGCAGATCTCCCGTGGAGTTGGGGGATTAGCATAGAAGGGCAGTTATGCCTACCCATTTGGGACTATGGCTATGTTAGAAGCGCACCTATGCCCATACTTTTTGATAAAATAAATTTCCGAGCGCAGATCTGCCACACCGGTAAATCCAAGTTCGTTACATTTTTTAATCAAATTTTGGAACAACTTCATACATGATATTTTCAGTTTGTTCTTTAGTTAACAATATAAAACTAGAACGTATGTATCATTGGCATATACATGAATGCAAAGTAATTGCAGGAACTATTTTGAACAATTATTAATTATTCTATCCATGTAAAATTTTATTTAAGCCCACATAAATTCGACGTTACTCATGCAAGAAAATACAATTATATCTTCTTCAAGATTATTGACTATTACAAACGGTTTATCTTTGATTGTCCTAATGTCCAATAAATTTAACCTATTTTGGATATCTATAGACGATGTTGGCACTTTGGGCATCGTTTTTCGCTTCTCTCGTCCAAAGTTGTTCCGAATTGACACCATATATTTACTGGTTAGTGTATCTAAACACTGTTTTTGGGAGTTCAATTCCCTGTATATAACTTTGGTAGGTCTGTCGTACATAAAATCCTCAACTTTTCTTTTCACTTGGTTACTAATTATTTGTCTCTTTTCAACACATTTGTCTAAATGTTTATGTTCATGTTCACCACTTTTCTTTGAAAAAACTAAATTAAGGATCCCCTGTTAGCACGCGATTCGGTAATCCCGCGCGGCGCAGTACGTACATCCGAATCGCGAGCGCTTGTAGATTAGACCGCCGCAGAGCGGATTTCGAACTATCAGTCGCCCTCTCACCCCTTAATTTACCCCCTTCGCGTCATCATACCTACCATCTGTACATGTTTGTTGTTGTGTGATAATGTCGAGGCTGAGAATCTGAATAAACTCCTCCTTGACAGTTTAGTTCGTCGCGTTTGTTTTGGTCGAACCTAACAATTTTCAGGAGCCGCAGCTGTCCTTGCTCACAATTGCAAGGGCCGTTGAAGCTCACCCTCCGCTGACTCGGTAATTGTGTGGCGCCCTAATTTAACACCATAATCCACGCCTTCTCCACTGTCGTTAAAGGCTACCGGCACGGGTCAATGGAGTGAGCTCCCTTAAGGTTCGGCAGAGATACGTCAAGGTAAGGAGAGGAGAAAGTTCGGCGTCGCAGACTGCAATTGGCGTCTAAGATTAAGGATCCCCTACTTAAGCTCAGGTAACATGAATTTAACGGACGGCAATTCGAGTGCCACCCCGTTTAGATATCGAGGTCGGCAATGGGATGTATGATCCGGCAGTTTTCATCGGTGTGTACTTACAGATGGAGATCATCAGGTACAGGATTCTAGCGGTGCAAATCCGCTGCCACTCTCTTGAAATTCGCTCATCTATAAAATTGAAATGAACACAATATTTTTTTTACATATTTATGATATAATATGATATGATTAAAATTCTTACTTGAGAATATATGAGTATATGAGTATATGAGTACGTTCTGTACACCTCGACAGAGTTTGTTGACAATAAGATGGCCATGCTCTTGGTTGAGAAGTATTTATTTTCTTCCTCTAGCAGTTCCTGATTCACCAATGGTTTCCGGCTGGGTGGAGTTGTCGTTGTTGTTGTTGTTGTTGTTGTCGTTTGTTCAACGTCTAATTTAGTCGATAGAACGTAAGCTCCACACAATGACAAACTAACCTTGTACGTCTTTAATTTTTTTTTAAGCAACTTAATTTCTCACATACAATTACCTCCTAATCTACCTCAATCCACCTAATGTGGATCACAATATCAGTCATATTGTGTGGTGACTTTAATATTAACAATTTGAAAATCGACATGATAATGCTGCTTTTGTCGGACTTGTTTTCTGCAAACCATTTAATAAATAAAATAACTCTACCTACAAGAGTACAATATTACAAAAATGAAAAATCCTCTCTAACCGCAATCGATTACATAGTGTCCAATATTGATAGCAATAAATTCAATTGTTCAGTGATAATCTCCAGTATTTTAGATCATTACGCCCAAGAAATAATATTCGAGACCACGGCACCTAAACAAACTAGTACGAAGGAATATGAAGGAATACAGCGAATACAACAAAACGCCAGAAGTGTTCGGAAAATCATAAATGATAAATATTGATGAATTAAAATTCATAGATGATGTGAATGAATCATTTGAAATTTTTAAGGGATGGTTATCACAATATTTTAAGGAAGCTTGTCCGATAAACAAAACCTGTTCACGTCCAATTACCAAAAGGCTGAAATGGATTAATAATGAAATCAAAGGATCGAGCTATAACATCAAGGAACTATTTAAAGAATTAAGTTCCAGCAAGCAGTCTTTATATAATGTGGCGAAGAAAGTACATCAACAGTTAATTAAGAAAACTTAAATAAATTACTACGAGAACGAAATTGAATCGGTATAATTTTCCCAAGTCCGTAATCAAACAATAGTGACCACCCGTATTTGTTTTGTTTGAAATGTAAAGCAAATTTATGTGTCTGTCTTTGTTGCATTTTATACGATAAAGAGGACCACAAATTTGAGGGTTGTCAAGCCCATAAACGTTAATTGATATGGAAGGATTCTCATTTTCAAACTTAGCGATTTGAGAAAGTTTAACTGGAAATTCGATAGATTTAGAATTTAGTAGTTCGTGTAAATTCTGTGGAGTTGGTATGTCTGGAATTATTATTGCCGCGTGCGGGACATAAATGTGCTAGAAGACATCGTGCAAAACACCTGCGATACGTATTCTTGATGTTTAATATAAATCTTGACGCCTCGAGGAAATCGATGTCCCCAAATCAACGTGCTTCCTCCTCCTCGCAGCGGAGAATATTTGTAGAAAGTGTTACGCGTGAATAATTTCGATTTCCTGTATCTTCCCGCTTTGAGCTCCAGTAACGTTTATTTACTCAAGTCAGCACATTCCCGCACGTCCTCGCATGATCGTACTATTTATGGATAGTAGATCCTAATCTCCTAACTCCTGGCCGGGCATATGTTCCGTTCCAGGGGTGATTCTGAGTAGTCCCTGGGGAGCATTCGTTATATGCAGTTTATATATGTGTATATGTATATGTATATGTGTATGTGCATGGGTATATTCACCACTTCTTGGGAAGGGTGCTTACTGAGCTTTGGCTCAGGAATATTTTCTCTTAGTTAACCTCTTGAGCAACCGGGCGCTTATGTAATTCATTAGTACGCATTTATCCACCAAGTTGATTAGTTTCATATAGAAGTAAATGGTGCCTGCAGTTCATAGAATTACATAATGCAAGTACACCTTCGTAGATTGCACGGTAGAATAAGGTAGAAATATAATTAGTAGAGATACTTATTGGCCATCGTCCTATAAGGGATCCCACACTCTACATATTTAAATCGCATATATTGCGGGATGTGTCCAGGGGCAGTTTAGGTTCAACGGTATTTTTACCTACTATTTATGGATAGTGGATCCTAATCTATTAACTCCTGGCCGGGCATATGTTCCGTCCTCGTGGGGTGATTTTGAGTAGTCCCTGAGAAGCATTCGTTATATGGCAGTATTGCCCATCGTCGTATAGGGGATCCAACACTCTACATAAATGAATCGCATATATTGCGGGATGTGTTCATGGGCAGTTTAGGGTAAACAGTATTTTTATTTACTATTTATGGATAGTAGATCCTAATCTCCTAACTCCTGGCCGGGCAAATGGTCCGTCCCCAGGGGTGATTCTGAGTAGTCCCTGGAGAGCATTCGTTATATGCAGTCTATATATGTGTATATGTATACAGGGTGTATCAGCCAAATGGAATAAATTCAATAATAAATAAATGGGGGCGTGTTCGAAAAAACGCTCGGACACATCGATTGTTATTTTTAGTTGCGCATTTTTTTCAACAAAAACTTTTTATACAGGGTGTATCATGTGACCGTGGCCAATACCAACTTTCTTATTTTAAATGCAACACCTGGTATATTATTCAATTTTTGGATTCTTCAGAAAATTCTAGACATATTTCATGTACAATGTCCTATACCTATCTTCAACTGTTTCGGAAATATTAAGTGTTTTCAGATTTATTGCAAAAATTAACATTAAAAAAAGAAAATTATTTGATTACAGAAATTCGCTACAACACATTCAATAATTATTTCCCATTTAGGTCTTGATAATGAGAAACTAAGCAAAAACCATTTCAGCGTTCCTTTTTACCTTTTTACGGATATGAAATAAACAAAAGCTATAAATACTTTTGTTTACTTTTGTTTAAAACGCCTGGCCTTAGGAAATTGTTGTCTGCCTGCATGACAGTTTAGTTGTCAGTGTTATAGTCGTTTGAATTTCGATAACTGCATATCAGAAAAATAGTTAATTTAACAGAAATGCACAAAATTACAATTCTACAGATGATTGGTTATGGAGATAACACACGGACACAAATGGAAGTTGCTCGCTTATTTCATGAAAAATTTCCAAATTTGCCGCCTATATCCCAAGGGACAATTAGTAAAATAGAAAAGAAGTTTCGTGAGCTTGGACATGTAAGGCAGATAAAAAAAGCAGTTGCCAATGCAATAAGTGATGATACCAAATTGGATATTATGCTTGAGATTGTGGAAAACCCACATACTTCTAGTCGACAAGCAGCCACAATGTACAATGTTAGCCATTCATCGATTTTTCGAACATTAAAAGAAACTAAAATGCATCCCTATAAAATTATACCAACTCAGGAGCTCATGGAAGACGATTTTGATAGGAGAACGTATTTTTGTGAACAAATGATGGCAATGTTAGATAACAATGTGATCCAATTAGAACATGTTTTGTTTTCTGATGAGTGCACCTTTACACTTCACGGTCATGCTAATAGTCAAAATTGTCGCTATTGGTTGACGGAAAATCTTCACTGGATGAGAGAAGAACATACGCAATACCCTGTAAAGGTTAATGTTTGGGCAGGAATTGTTGGAGAACATATCATAGGTCCCTTTTTCATTGATGGCAATTTAAATGGTGATAATTATTTAGCACTACTCCAAAATAATGTTGTGCCAACTTTGACAAACTTATATCCTGAACCAGCAAACCCACAAGTTCCAGCGAATATGATATGGTTTCAGCAAGATGGAGCACCGCCCCATTACCAAATCAATGTCCGGAACTACCTCAACCGAATATTTCCAAATCGGTGCATAGGGAGGCGAGGATCGATGGAATGGCCAGCACGATCCCCCTGATCTGACGTCATTAGACTTCATCTTATGGGGATATGTCAAAAGTATTGTATACAAAACTAAACCCCTCGACTTAGCTGACTTAAGAAGACGAATAATGCTTGCGATTAGATCGGTCACGCCTGAGATGTTGAGTAACGTTAGAAGAAATTTCTAATTAAGATTAGGATGTTGCCAAGACGTTCACGGCGAGCATTTTGAACATCTCCTCCATTGAAATTTATTGTTTTTTTTTTGTTTTTTACATTATCAAGAAATAAACAGTATTACTTATTAGTTTTTGAGTGTGTTGTAACGAATTTCTGTAATCAAATAATTTTCTTTTTTAATGTTAATTTTTGCAATAAATCTTAAAACACTTAATATTTCCGAAACAGTTGAAGATAGGTATAGGACATTGTACATGAAATATGTCTTGAATTTTCTGAAGAATCCAAAAATTGAATAATATACCAGATGTTGCATTTAAAATAAGAAAGTTGGTATTGGCCACGGTCACATGACACACCCTGTATAAAAAGTTTTTGTTGAAAAAAATGAGAAGCTGATAATCAATTAATTCACAATGGAGGGGGTATTATTAAGGCAATCCGGCGCAAGTTTGGCGGGGTGTGCGCCAGACGGAGATAGCAGGTTAAAAAGAGTGACAAAAAGAGACCCTCTTTGGGGATGAACTCAGAGCGGACAGTTAACTTGGGGACGTAAAAGAATTCAGATAAATCCGATAATACGTTCTCGGTGAATGTGTGAACTGTGTGTGATCTATTGGTGTTTAATAATTGGATTAATTCGAGTATGGCAATATTTAAGGTCTGTGCTGTATTTTATATATTTCCGGAATATACCCAGAAAGGATTGTTGAGCTCCTGTATTAATATACAGAGCGGTGTCATAATAATGACGTGAGATGAATACGGGGTTCTCCATATAAATATCGCTTCATCGGCTTGTTATGCGTGCCGATATTAAAGAGGGTGCGAGATGATTGTTGATACTAGCATAGGGATGCTCTTCCAATCATGGGCTGTAAGAATAGCGAGAGATTATAAATGATTGTTGATAGTAGCATAGGGATGCTCTTCCAATCATGGGCCAGATTATAAGTGATTATTGATAGTAGCATAGGGATGCTCTTCCAATCGTGGGCCAGATTATAAGTGATTATTGATAGTAGCATAGGGATGCTCTTCCAATCAAGGGCCAGATTATAAGTGATTGTTGATAGTAGCATAGGGATGCTCTTCCAATCGTGGGCCAGATTATAAGTGATTGTTGATAGTAGCATAGGGATGCTCTTCCAATCAAGGGCCTGATTATAAGTGATTATTGATAGTAGCATAGGGATGCTCTTCCAATCATGGGCCAGATTATAAGTGATTATTGATAGTAGCATAGGGATGCTCTTCCAATCATGGGCCAGATAAGTGATTGTTGATAGTACCATAGGGATGCTCTTCCTATCATGGGCCAGATTATACGACACAATTACAACTGATACGAAATGCTTATAGGAACCAGATGAGCGCAATATTAATGTTTTGAATAAAGTTTTACCAGAGACAAGGGGCCCAGTGCACTGCAAACGGCTATTAACGTAATAAAAATGTCTTTCAATATTAAAATCGTCTGTGACGTCTACGTCGTCTTCACTGATTTCTTCGATATCATCCCCAAAATAAAAATTAACTCATCTATGATTATTGAGTTCAATCACATGGATAACGTCACCAAACCCTGGTATTGAGTTAAATACAATGCGATGAATTTTGGGGCCATAATTAAAAAGTACTTGGAGATGCCGTCCATCAGGGGTTCGTTTACATGGTAAATTAGTAATTTCACAAAAGGAAAATATTTTCAACAAAAATTCGACAGACATAACTATGAGTACGTTGAAGGAAACACGTATAAACTAAAACAGCGTGTCTTTTATCTAACCGCAAATTATCACGACAAACGCATTAAAGGGAACTTGTACGAAAATATTACCTTAATAATGCAAGCAGTTTACGTATTATTACTAGAATGCCATACGGAGACATATGTAATGTTGATACGAAAAACTGTAAACAGTGTTTTAATTAATTATGTAAACTTTTATCTTGAAAATGTAAAGTCAATAATGTATTAGTATAGTAATAGTAGTATAGTAATAGTACACAAATTATATACTAAAAATATATTTATTGAAATTAAGAAAAATAAACATTTATAATTGATATGACAAGAGAAAACAAATATAGAATACAAAAAATATATTTATTTGTCCTAACACCTACAGAACATGTACTTATTAAAACATTTGTTCAGACTGGGAAACTGTAGAATAACCCCTAACCTTAATGATTATTCATTCTCTTGACATTTTACTGTAGTTGAAGCTAATAACATATTAATATTAGTAAACACAATCAGATATTATACTAGTTTCTGTAAGATGAAGAAGTCTATATGTACATTTTTTTAAAGATATTGAAAATGTATCGAGAAATATTTTCGAAATGTTAAAAATATTTATATTAGTCGTTTGGATTAGAGTATTTTCATGGTATTATTGAATATATTTAAAAGTGTAATGAGTGTACATTTCAAAATGGTACTGTCCACATTATGATGAACTATTTCATATAGCACATTGTCTCATTATCACAAGCCTCACACGTAAATTTTATTCGCTTTTTCGCCATCACGGAATAATTCATAAAAACCACCCTTGTGCAAATCTGACATTGCTCTGTAAATAATCGAGTAAAATCTTGAGTAAAATCGAAAGGTTGACAAACAACTGATCTTAAGAGGTGTTTTCTCGATAAAATTATATTATAGACTTTAAGCAATGACATATTACATCAGATTATCGTGTAAATAATTCATGCAATGGTAAAACTATTAATTTGTCAATTAAATACGACATATTAGACTACCATGTAAATAATTGAATGAAATCTTGAGTAAAAACATGTAATAAAAACAACATCTATTTACCTGGTGTGATCTAAGACCGTAGAAATGAGGGTTGATGCAAGCACTAATCACATCTTTTAGGTATATGTATATGCAAAATTTATGCTAGGGAGATTTTAGAATTTTAAGAAACTCGTCAATGTAATATATATTTAAAAACTACTATGAATTATTATGGAAGTCTTTGATATGTATGTATGAAGCAGCTTGAAAGACGGTTAATAAAGGCTGCAATATGAATAGCATTAAATTATTATTTTTTTGTTCATAATAAGATACCAACTTGAAAATGTGTATCAAACAGCTCCTGAAAGTGATTAAAAGTGATTAAATAATAGGTAAATAATGCAATGGGGTATACTTATAGACGTGTTATTTATTGTTACTACATATATACAACTATATATATCCATGGAACTGGACGCAGGAGGATCTACAACAGATAATAAAATCACAGAAATGCAATATATATATAAGAGTTTATACTTACTTACAACCCCGCATCCAGCTCCAAGGATATATATATATATATATATATATACTATCTCATCCCTATTAAATACCCAAATATATCTATCCTCCCCGAGGGTGGAGGGGAGGGGGTGTACATATAGGAGGATATCTCCCTCCTCAGGAGAATACTCATTTTCATGGGTGCATGGACCCATGATAGCGACCGCCTAAAAATATATATATATAAGTTTTCAGAAAATTTTAAAAATAATATGAGCATGTTTAGTAATAACTTGTTAATTTATTACAAAATAATAAGAGTCTATAAGCTTCCTAAAATAATAACAAAAATAACAGAATATAGTAATTATATGATAAATCAAATAGGCATAATATGACATATCATCTATCTAGTATCTCGAAAGACACTCTGTTATAATATTTTGGAAACTTATTCCATAAGATTTTTATTTCTTATTTCTATATTTTCTATACATAATCTATATAGAAGATAACGACACACCTGATATATTTTCTATTTGTTTAAAATGAATTACAAATATACCTGTTTTCATTTTGATATTTACTGTGTTTTATGTCGAAGATGTATACTATGTTTTAGTTCTTATGGTTATTATATTAAATAACTCTTCTAAATAAAATTTATACACAAAGTAGAAAAATATTTTATTTACAATATAATGATTTAATGAAATACTCACCCATATTAAAATAATAATAATAAATGCATACATTTACATTAAATATATTTAACATGGCCTGATGAGTCTTAGTGTAAACTCACCTAAAACTTTTACTACTGCGTATGATGCATCCTAATACTCAGCGATTAGATATGTAATAATTAATTTAAATAATAAACTTTTTCTTAAAATAACAAAATAATGAATCAATATTCAAGGAGAAGGTTATTAATATCCATTAAATGATAAAAAATGTACTTACCTGAGGAAGGAAGTCCACAAAATTTATTAGTAACGTACAAATGTTACAGTTGTATGTACATGTACATGTTGTATGTTTTTGTTGAAAATATTTTCCTTTTATGAAATTACTAATTTACGATGTAAACCAACCCCCGATGGACGGCATCTCCAAGTACTTTTTAATTATGGCTCCAAAATGCATCGCATTGTATTTAACTCAATACCATGGTTCGATGACGCTATCCAAGTGCATGTGACTGAACACAATAATCAGAGATGTGTTAATTTTTATTTTGGGGATGATATCGAAGAAATCAGTGAAGACGACGTCTGTGAGGTCAGTCTATTTTAATTTTGAAAGACAGTTTTATTACGTTAATAGCCGTTTGTAGTGCACAGGACCCCTTCTCTCTGGTAAAACTTTATTCAAAGCATTCATATTGCGCTAACCTCATCTGGTTCCTGTAAGCATTTCGTATCAGTTGTACTTATGTCGCTCGTTAAATGGGGCACACGTCGTCACCATTCTGTAATTTTTCTGAAATTGAACGAAAACGTGAAGAAACATACACCGGAGCCACTTCAATTTGCGGCGTTTATAGCAAATATGGAGAAAATTAAAGCTTCATTGGCAGAAAACCTTAGGAAAATTGATATACTTTCTGCACAACAAGAAAAATTTCAGAGAGAAATAGCCGAAGTCAATGTGTTGAGGAAACCCGTCAGTAGTATTAGTGGCCGTATATAAAGACAGGCTACAGCACAAATGCCTATAGAAATCCGCCGCAGACTCAAGTGCAATCATGAGTAAAATAAACAGGACGTCGTTAATGAATTACATAAGCCGGCTCGTAAAAATTTCAATAGACGCTGCACGATATTAAAAGGTATCGACGATTTGTGGCAGGCAGATTTGGCTGAATTTCAATTATACTCTCGAGAAAACAAAGGTTACAAATTCATGCTAGTTGTCATCGATTGCTTTTCAAAGTTCCTATGGACCGCTCCATTAAAGGATAAATCTGGATCGACTTTGAGCAGCGCATTTAAAAAGATATTTTCTACGGATGGTAAGATCCCTAAAAATTTGCAAAGGACCAAGGAAAGGAATTTTATAATCGTGAGTTTACTTCGCTCATGCACAAACATGGGATAAATCATTACTCGTCGTATACTACAATTAAAGCGTCGATGGCCGAACGAGTTATTCGCACATTGAAAGATAATATTTATCACGCATTCAGTTTGCTAGGGAAATACAAGTGGGTTGATGTATTGAATGATGTCACTTTACAATATAATAACAGGAAACATCGCACTATAGGAATGAGTCCAAGCGACGTGTCAAGCGAAAACGAGACCCTGTTGTTGAACTCTATGTTTTCGCATATAAAAATAGTTGGTGATCGAAAATTCATCGTTGGGGATATTGTACGAATCAGTAAACAAAAGGCTCTCTTCGAGAAGGGTTATACACCAAACTGGTCAACAGAGCTGTTTAAGATTAAAAACGTGAAAATCAGTCAGCCTGCTGCTTATTTACTCAAAGATATGCATGGCAGCCCAATAAAAGTTGCCTTTTACACTGAAGAGTTGCAGAAAGCAAAGCACTCTGATGTGTATCTCGTGGAAAAAGTTTTACGTAAAAAGGGAAAAAAAGTGTTCGTTAAGTGGCTGGGTCTTGACAAATCGCAAAACAGCTGGATAGACAATACGAATATTTTATAAAAATGGAATCCCTCAACGACATCGGTGACCACGGCGGCAAAGATGACTTGCTGAAGAAGAAACAAAAGTCTGCTGCAATAAAATTTTGTCCTAATTGTCAACGTTCCGTAAAGGCCACCTACAGATGCAAGAGCGATTCTTCCTCACATCTGCAGGCCGTTTTGCTATGCATCGCTTGCTGCATCCCATGCGTGGCGTACCTCTGTTGTAGACCTAAATCCTATACATGTACTGCTTGCGGAACTTGCATTATATAATTATTTTTCTCCACGTACTTAAAATAAATATAACTATTTAATTAATATGATGTTTTATTTTAAAAAAAACCTTGCCAGGGTTCGAACCTGAATTGCAACGTTGAGTCTTGCCTATCAGACGACCAGGGCTATTGAACACTTATTGCAATAGTAGCTGAAAACGATATAAAAGAGGTCTACAAAATAAAAACTCCAACAACAATAATACATAATATAAAATAAAATATATTAAGTTAAAACATTAGTTTATTTATTATTTACAGTTGTCGTATTCTTCACACTGGCATAGAAAAGTTTTAAAAATCTCCCGCCATCGCGTAAATGAACATGTTTGAACGGTACAACAAAAAGCCCCCATCAGTACAGCGATTGCATAGATCATGAATCCTACGAATCCAAGGATGGATACCACACATGTGAATTTTGACATCCTAGGCGAATGCAGATTGAACACCTGTAGACTGGATCTGGACCTCCTTCGGTTTCGGTGCGTCCGAAAACGTTATAATGCATATAACACGAGAGCCTTCTTCTGTAGTGTTGATCGCGCTCTTGATACTGGGATGCAACAAATGCCAAACTTTGTACAATTCAAGCCCCTCGAGTTTTCTTATGTACTGTTCAGGGATATACTTCATGTGTTCATTTTTTTTTTGTTTATTTATTTAATTATATATATATATATAATTAAGCGGAAGCATAAGCGAGCTATTCGATGAACAAATCTAAAATAAAATTTAAAGAATAGATAATTAATAATTGTATTAAAAAGCATTCATCTGAGACAATTAAAAATAGTTCAAATTAAATAAAACTTACCAATTTTGTTGGATTGTGACCAAAGGCGTAAAAACTCCTCAACACTTTGCGTGTTTGGTCACAACTAGACAGAGACTGCCATTGGCAACATTATTTTTTAGGATTTTATCCTGCGTTAAGACAGAAGAAAATCTTTTCGGAAGAGAGACTTGAAAATGTTCGAGTTCCGCTAGCACGTTTTTCCCATACTTTGTCTCGATCAGTTTTAATCGTAAAAGGGGATACCTATTTCAAGGTCCAATGCCCTCTTAGTTGCTTTCACGATTGTCTCACTTGCCATATTTTTAATAACTGATCTATTTTTTATATATTTTATTTTATTTTATAGAGTTAATGAAGTCTTCTTGACTGCTCGGGTGCTAATAGCTGACTGACAAATGCGACAATAAATTATATTTAAAACTATCCTAGACCGTTAAGGTGTGGCACTCGCGGAGGGAAAAAACACAATATCCGCTAAGGTCCGAAAATATGCGTGTTCGCGACAAACACAAGCTTACGAATTACTAAAATAGTTTGATACAGAAAAGGAAATTGTTATTTTCTGTAACAATGTAGAATTTATTTTTGCACAACGCACATTTCTTATTTTCTGCAAAAAACGCAAGGTCTTGTACAAACAGTCTTCCATGGACGGTTTTGTATACACGGTCCTCGGGATCATCAAAAAAATTCTTGTGAAAACATTCGCAGCACAATTCCCGATCATCAGTTATTGAATAAGTTTTCATGTAGCACATGGTATGATTCCGCTTATAGACTTCTTCATTTGCGTAAAAGCAATTGGCAACACAGATCATTTTCTTAGATAAAGGTGCACGGGGCAGGCACATTGTCTCCGGTGTTTTTGGCTCCTTCTTTATTTACTTATATTTTATTTTGACTTGTAACGCACACTGGTGTTGCACTATAAAGCGTAATATATTTTTTCACACCGTCGATAGTGAGAGGAAGCCGCAAACCATCGTTTACGGAAGCGGCTAAAGCCGTAATAACCGTCAAATATAAGTATTAATTTGAGAGGAAATGAAAAACGCACATTCTGCGATAAATAATATTTAATATATTTCTTCTAGAATAATATTATTACAGGACGTTAACAATGTAAATAAATGGTTGGTAAAATTTTACTTCATGAAGTCAAATTACAAAATTAAAATATTTATTACTAAAAACTATGATTATATACTTAAATAAAACAGATACGTTTTGAACGCTACATATACTATATCTACGTTTATGAACGCTACAACTATTTAATGTTCTTAGAAAATTTGGACAGTTACGATCTAATTCTAAATCTAGAACATTTCTATAAAACGTTTTTAGATATCTAGATTTTTAATCTCATTTAACGTAGACGTCGTCAGCATGGAATTGTTTGAAAATATGAGCCAATTGACAAAGATCGATGTGCCCTCCGCTGTATCACAAGCTGTGATGATTTCTTTCCAACCACCGTATTTGCTTCTTGCACTCCTCAGACAAGCAGTAGTAAAACTTCGACGGTTTAAATAAATAGCACAAGGGTCTTCCATCGTAGGTAAAAACCAGCTCTTTAGTAACGAATTCAGGAACATTAAATCCCTGAATATTCACAAATAAAATCTTCTGTGGTGCTAAGTTTCTTTCAAGACGAATCGTCGGCGGTGCTTTTGGCAATGATTCTTTGAACGTCGCTATTCGCTTCAGAAGAATCGGTGTCAATACTTCCCCGACCTTCTTCATACGATTGGCGAATCTCTGCCTGTCTCTCGCCTCTCGCATCCAATTTACTATATTATCACCTTCTTCTATCATGTATGTAAATGTGACGGGCACGAAATTGAAATGCACTGCCTTAAACTCATCAATCTGTTTCTGGAGAATCATCTCCGATATTGCCCCAAAATTCATTTTTACAATATTTTTCTCACTACACCAGTTAAAGGTGTATACTGTGCGATGGAGTCGTGCAGACGGAGACAACATGCCCTCATATTTTCATTGAATGCAGAGGGTGACGTGCCTGAAGGGCTATCAGCGCGTTAGGCCGCGGAGCGAGCGAGTGGAGGGACCCTTCGAAGCAGCGACGAGGGTCAGGCTCTCGATGTCGGAGAGTGGGGAGGTTAAAAAAGGCTCCACGTAATTTTAACCTCGCTACTACTTCGTAACAAAGGGGCTCCACCCTACCTGCGTGGGTTGACGGGAGACAGTCAGCGAAGTTTAGAAATTGCGAACTGTCGCACCGGCTGACCATCTGACGCCCACAACACCAGATTTATATCTCGCACTGAGAAAAAGGAAGTTAAATTGAAAAGAATGCCCGATTGAGAAATCGTTGGGGAACAAAATAATAACAGATGTGAGTTTTGTGGTTGTAAAATATCTACGTTTATTAACAACACAAAAAGACGGGACACCGTGTCCGCGCTCCCTGAAAGAAAATACCCCCGCTCGTAGATTTTTCACGCCGCGTTCACCGAATTCGGCCGAATTCCGCGTAACGCTTATCGCGCGATGCGAACTGCTCTCAGAGCTACTTTTTTTCTTACAAAAACGCAAAACATGTACGGCACGAAACACGCAACGCAAATTTACACAAAAGAAAATGATATAACAAAAAAAATGAAAGACAATAATGGAGAAAAAAATATGGATCTGGCCTTCTCATCCACGTGGCGTCTCCGCTTGGTGATTGTGGCTCGGTTCTCAGGAATTCGTGCTGCTGGCAATCGCCGGGGACGCCGCCGCTAATCTGCGGTCTTCAAAAAACCTCTGGCAGGGTGGTCGTCGCCCCTAGGCGAGAAACTGACTGGCTGGGTTGTTTCAGCCGCTACCCAAAAAACGCCTGTAAAGTACATGGCCTTATTAATAAAGGCCGGACACGTGTCTTTACAAAAATGATGTTAGTACTAATTACCTACTCTGGTGTTTGAGCGTGTATATCCGATTATCGCTGCTCTCCCTTGCCTTGTGCCGGTGTCGCTTAATCCCTCATAGGGCGGTTATTGGAGAACACATTTGAAATCACGGAAACCGGTTGGCGATAAGCCCAAAGAAAAACGTGTACCTCCCGGCACTTTTACACTCGAGGAGAGTCAGCTACGTTCTGCCGCATCCTAATGCCTCGTGGCCGGATCACAATTATACGCAGCTCGGAAACGCGTCTACGCTTAAAAAACATGTGCGTAGCGGTTGCCTACGTTGACGGTCCGTGAGCGCAATTAAAAATTAAGGCAGATTTCGTCGAAGTCAAAACCGACCCGTTACAAGAATTTGCTTCAAATTAAATCTTTAGAACAGCGGTGGAGTTTTTAACGTTTTCGATCTGCTTGGAAACGTCAAACATGTAGATCATTCGATTCTTAATTTTGTTGAAGGCCAAGTATAGATCCCGCTCATGTTCGCTTCATCCATAATAGCTCGTTTGAAACATGCTGTACATATGGTATGTGGTGACGTATTCACCTGCGTTGATATCTAAATTGAGATTGTCATAAGGGCATGACTCGGAATTTAAGTGTAGTTTTATATTTCTAATGTTGCAATGATCGAAAAACGTTGCATCTCTATCGACGACATTATTTCTGCCTTGGTGAAAGGCGATGGCTATATACAGCGGTCTCTCCACGTTCGTCAATATTTTTACGACCCACACATCGTTGGTGCTATTTCTCATTGCAGGCACAATTCCTAACCACCACGTTCTGTGAGCAATTATGACATGCTTGTTAGAACGCTACTGCTGATACATTTGCAATTTCAGCTCCTCATTTAGTTCCACGTGTAGAATGCGCCACTGGACTTTGTTTAGCATTATTGCGGCTTCGACCTCACAAACATAGCAATTTCTGCCGTTTGCCGAACGCAGCAATATTAATTCTTGCAGCGTGTTTACGGATATGCGACGGTAATCTTCGGCGAAACCGAGCACACAGCTTAGAGGTATTTGGGCGAAAAACTGTTTGGTTCCTGGAAAGTACGTTTTAATTTTCCCAGTCTCACACAATCCGGCTATTTCATTAGCAATGTGAGCGGATTTTCACAAGGAAAGAAAACCTTTAATCGTGCTCGTAACACCAGCATTGCGAATGCCGTCTATCTGGACGCCATTCACTTCATATCGAATCTCTTCGAATAGGTGACAAACTGCGTTGGTGACCAGCTCAAACTTGTGCGGTTTCGGAACCGTGACTTTTGTCATGGGGATTTCTATATTCTCGCTAATGTAGATGTAACTGTCGCAGGGCAGAGTACATATATCTTGATTTTGGATGCGAATGCGAATTTCATCGTTGTTTCCGTAGTTGTTGGATCGAGGTTCGTATGTGTGATATTGCTATTTGGTAATGACATCATCCTTAGCGATACCATCAAAGAGTCCAATTTTTTCCATGGCGTTATTATTTCAGACGATATCCAAGGAACTTCAATTTGGCACAATTTTCGGCTGTTAACTGGTCTCTAGTCTTTGCCACAATGAAATTAGATGTGAGCGGATATGAGTTTTTATAGACGTTGTACAGAATACCCATCACTGAATCGGCTTAAACTCCAAACGCACGATGATCTTCTCCCCTTAAAAGTTAACGGGAATGTTATTCAGGTCCAAGATTCTTAATGTTATAGTACTTATTGTTTGCGTGTTTATGGGCAGATACAAAATGCGAGGTTCTATGTTAATTGCAAACCCAGGATCCACCGAAGGCGCGAATTCGTAAAGTGTGTGCGAGAGACGGTTGTCGTAATACGCACCGGTCGCTATGTTACATTCAACTCGTATGCTCGAAACTTTCACAATTTACCCTGGTAAATCGGATTCGTGCAGAACGTTCGCCTGGAGCACTCGTTTCGAAAATCCAAGCAGTTTTCCGATCGTGTTCTTAGATAAGAAGTCGATTCTGTGTTTACTAATCAGTTCACATTTCAAGATGTGATTATTAGGCTTTATGGAGATGGTCTTATCGCAATCCGCTTCAGGTGTTGGATTTACACACAGCTGTTTGCGTAGGTAGGATTCAATGTCAGCAATCTCATATGAGCCCGATGGAATTAATAACTACTTCCTGTCATAGATAAATCTGTTGGCTCCTTCCTCGATGTTTTTGATAGTGTGATATAAGTGGAATCCAGTCAGTCCAATGCAATATTTCCTATGCGATCCGAGTTCAATTGGCGGGTAGTAATTTGCGTTGAGTACGTTACTGTTGCCTTGAATGGTGAACGTTTGAGACATGACTGACGAATCTCAAGTATTAATACTTCATTTATTATCAAGCAAAAATTCCAACCACAAGTCGGGACACACGGGATTTTTTCGATCCTTCTGGACATTTTGCGCTCGTCTCCATCTTGAATTTGCACACGCACGTCATCTTAGATTTACACCTCTTACACCCTGTATGTTGATTTTTAAATATTGCGCCATCGCCCTGCAGTATACAGCTTCAGACGATTGCCCCATTCAAACTTTACGCGTCCACAGCAAACACCTGTAATATTCGTATCAATTGTTCGCCCGTCGTTCGCCAGATGGCGCGGCAATGCAATTGTTACGCCAATCAACAGACGCAAACAGCCACCTGTAATATTCGTATCAATCGTTCGCCCGTCGTCCTCCAGATGGCGCAGCAATGCAAATTTTACGCTAATCAACTGACGCGCACACACTGCGATAATATTCAACATGAACATCTAGTGTGGTTCTTATCAGTTTAGAGATTAGCGCAATGCGTAACGTCTCGAGCTAGTAAACACACACGGCAGGAAGTACTGTGGATCGAATCCAGGCGACCGTAAAAAAATATTTAAATAATTAATTAATAATAATAATTCAAATACTTCAAAACCCGCGCACACACAAGATGGTGGCTCAAAAGAGATTAGGCAGCCCAACTAGCACGCTGACGCTGGACGTCGCCGGTAAGGGGCACCTCGGATTCAAATATCCCGCTCATTTCCCTCGAAACAAGCGAATATCAACCGTATAGGTGACCGGAAATCCATAAGAAATACATGAGCTTATCAGCACACCACTCGCAACAGTTAACTAGTAACACCCTCTAAAGGTGTTGACAATGCCAAAGGCCATTCTGTAGTATTAGTGAAGATATAAAAAGGTCGAGTCTGGCTGGAACGACTCTAGAAACCCGCTGCCTGTTTGAACGTTTCCCCGCGCAATAGTGAGTAAAGAGGATGTTGTAAACGAAATCCACAAGCCAGCTCGTAAAAATTTTAAAAGACGCCGCACGATACTGAAAGTGTCGATGATTTGTGACAAGCAGATTTGGCTGAATTTCAATTATACTCTCGAGAAAACAAAGGTTACAAATTCATGCTAGTTTGATTGGTTTTCAAAGTTCCTGCGGACCGCTCCCTTAAAGGATAAATTGTGATTCAGTTTGAGCAGGGCATTTAAAAAGATATTTGCTACGGATGGTAGGAGCCCTAATAATGTACAAACTAATCAAGGGAAGGAGTTTTATAATCGGGAGTTTACTTCGCTCATGCACAAACATGGGATAAATCATTACTCGTCGTATACTACAATTAAAGCATCAATGGCCGAACGAGTTATTCGCACATTGAAAGATAATCTTGATCGCACATTCAGTTTGCTGGGGAAATACCAGTGGGTTGATGTATTGAACGATGTCACTTTTCAATATAATAACAGGAAACATCGCACTATAGGAATGCATTTGAGCGACGTATTAAGCGATAACGAGACCCAGTTGTTGAACTCTGTTTATTCACATATAAAAATAGCAGGCCCTCGAAAATTCAATGTTGGTGATATAGTACGAATCAGTAAACAAAAGGCTCTCTTCGAAAAAGGTTATACATCTAACTGGTCAACAGAGCTGTTTAAAATTAAAACCGTAAGAATCAGTCAACCTGCTGTTTATTTACTTGAAGATATGCACGACAGCCCAATAAAAGGTGCCTTTTGCACTGAAGAATTGCAGAAAGCAAAGCACTCTGACGTGTATCTGGTGGAAAAAGTATTACGTCAAAAGGGCGAAAAGGTGTTCGTTAAGGGGCTGGGTCTTGATAAAATGCAAAACAGCTGGATAGACAATACGATTATTTTATATAAATCGAATCCCTCATCGACATCGGTGATGACGGCACTAAAGGTGACATGCCGAAGAAGAAAGAAAAGTCTGCTGCAATAAAATTGCCAACGTTCCGTGAAGGCCACCTACAAAGGCAGGAGCAATCCTTTCACACATCTACTGGTTGTTTTACTACGCATCGCTTGCTGCATCCCATGCGTGGCGAACCTCTGTTGTAAACCAAATTCCTATACATGTACTATTTGCGGAACTTATATAATTATTTTCCTCTATGTACTTACAGAAATAAATATAAATAATAAATAACTATTTAATTAATATGATGTTTTATTTATTGTTTTATAAAAAACTGTCCTTACCAGGGTTCGAACCTGGATTGCAATGTTGAGTATTGCCTATTAGACGAGCAGGGTTATTGAACACTTGTTGCAATAGTAGCTGAAAACGATATAAAAGGGGTGTACAATATTCAAACTCCAACAATAATAATACTTAATATAAAATCAAATATATTAAGTTAAAGCATTGGTTACATTATTATTATTTAAAGTTGTCGCATCCTTTACAGTGGCATAGAAAAGTTTTAAAAATCTTCCGCCATCGCGAAAATGAACATGTGTGAACGGTACAAAGAAAAGTGCCATCAGAACAGCGATTGCATAGATCATGAATCCTACGAATCCAAGGATGGATACCACACATATGAATTTTGACATCCTAGGCGAACGCAGACTGAACACCTGTAGATTGAATCTGGAGCTCCTTCAGTTTCGGTTCGTCCTAAGACGTTGTAATGCATATAACGCGGGAGCCTTCTTTTGAAATGTTGATCGCTCTTGATACTAGGATACAACAAATGCCAAACTTTGTACAAATCAGGCCCCTCGAGTTTTCTTATGTACTGCTCAGGGAGAAATTTCATGTGTTCGCTGTTCAACTGACTATTGTAGTATGCGTCTATGGCATCATTTACGCGCACTATCAAAAGTTCGTTCATAGTCGTTGCCCTGATTAGAAAATGATGCGCACAACTGTTTTAACTCTTCGTATGCTTCAATATCGCGATTTAGTTTTGCGTATGTTCTCGATGTGCTGTACAATTTTACGCCGTAACTGCCTCTTCTTGTTCATTGTACGCTCAGGCTGATTCTAAATCTCGGCCTAATTGATCTCGATTATATATGCATAGTTCCAATGCGGCGTCGATGTTCTCGCGGGGGATTGATTCTAAATCGTATTCGGCCATGTTCAGAATTCTTACGGCTTCTGCGCTGTCGCAATTCTTGTTCACACTCAGTACAATCAGGATACAGTTGTTATAAAAATCGAAGAATTTTAGCTCCTCCACTCTGCTCACCCTTTTTTCAACGAGCATCTGCGCTTTGCACAACACATCGAATGTTTTTCTATCCAACATGATCCTTACGCCTTTACTTTCGATGCGAGCCCAAGGAGTTTTCTTTAGATATGAGCCTAGGAACACGTCGCACCCGCTATATACCTGGTGAAATGGTTTTTTCTCCACGTAGGCCTCAACACTGTGTTTTCTTTTACAGGATCTTTTCTTATTTAAATGTTTATGAATTAGATCGTTGCGACTCATGAAATGGTTTTATGCCGCATGTAGATATGAAATATGCGTGTTTTTTGAGCCCGATAATCGAACTGCTGGATAAAAACCTCGGGCTAGGCTGAAGCCTACTGCAATGTGGACGTTTCCTCTCTTGTTTAACGGATATCGGATCTTGTTCACAAGCCTGCACTCTGATCGCATGCTCTGGTCGAAATCATTTAAAAGTTCATTGATGAAATCCAATCCATCGTCGTTATCTTCGCAGTTCGATGTATCAACAACTTCGTTGCTCGATGAAAGGTGCTGTTGCATTATTTCGTTGTATGTTTCAGGAAAGCCCGGTGTTATGAAAGGATCAAATTCCAGAGCACAATACTTGTTTAAATTGTAGCCCAACTAGAATTATGAATACTTCTAGGTCGGTCAGTTTATAATCTGTACTTGGATTAATAAAGACCCCTTTCTTGCCCATCTTTAACACAATTATGTTTAACTGTATTTAAAGCATGAGAATATACTTGAGAATTTTTGGACAACCAATCAGATTAATGTGCGGTTTTCCTCATGGAAGTGGCATTTTCTGAAGATTTCCTTACGGTTATTCGCTTCCTGCAGATTTAGAATTTAATTAGGCTGATACCAGCTTCCTGCCTGATAATCACTTTCTGCAGATTTGAAATTTAATCAAGTAGACCATGGGACACTTGAGCCCGTTTTTCTCCCTAAAGAATAACTTGGGAGCTATCCCCTCCAACTTTCCCAGCTAGTCCCGCCCCCTTTGTCGTCGCACAGCCAATGGGAGCGCCCCATTCAGTCATGTGGTGTAGGAGACGTCGCCTTCGGTCCCTAGACTTCGGTCCCTAGAGGTTATGTCGCCTAGAGGTTATGTCGTCCAGGCCCCGATGTGAGCCGCCTGCGTGGGGAGTTTGACTTTGGGGGTTATGTTATGTCCAGGCCCCGTCTAGCGCTACTTCTGAATTATTAATTAATTAAATATTTTTTCGGTCTGCTAATTTTGATCCCATGAACTTCCTGTCGTGTGTGTCTACAAGCCCGAGACGTTACGCAAAGTGCTAATCTCGAAACTGATAAGAGCCACACTACATGTATGTGTTAATCGCAGGACGTCATGGAGACGTGCGAGCTTGTAGCGCCATCTGGCGAACGATTGATAATAAAAATTACAGATTGGTGACGACGTGAGCCCCATCTAACGAGCGACACAAGTACAACTGATACGAAATGCTTATGGGAACCAGATGAGGTTACTGCAATATGAATGTTTTGAATAAAGTTTTACCAGAGAGAAGGCTCCCTGTGCACTACAAACGGCTATTAACGTAACAAAACTGTCTTGAAATATTAAAATAGTCTGTGAGGTCTACGTAGTCTTGGGAACCAATTGCAGTTAATCGCAAGATAAGGATGTGCTCATCTTTATCTCTTATCAGCTCATCCCTATCTATTGTGGTAAACCGCAGTGATGAGTAACCGCAGATAAGCTTATCCTTGTGGTGTCATCGTTGAGGTAGGTCGGTGATGAGTAACCGCACATCGTAGTGACATCGTTGAGGTAGTCCGGAACCGCGTCAGTCTGCCATCTTCGGGGCCGCAGTCTGCCATTGTTTGTTTTGGTGACCTGTTGAATTACCTGTGTGTGTGTGAGAGAGAGAGAGAAAGAGTATCGTGGAATTGGACGAAGGTGTTGGCGATGACATCATTGAGAGAGCGCGTGCGGAACGCCATTTTGATTATATTTGAATTGAGCCGCGCGAGTTTTGAATTTGGAAGCCATATTGGAATTTTGAATTACGCACGCGGGAGCCGCCATCTTGTCATCTTGTTTTGCGCGCGAGTTTTGAATTATTTGAATTATTAATTAATTAATTAATTATTAACCGTCACTTTTTTTACAGTCTGCTGGATTCGAACCTCTGAACATCCGGTGTGCATTGTTTACTAGCCCGAGACGTAACGCAATGCGTATTAATTAGGCATCACGTGGATTTAAAGGAGTAAATTGTACTAAAGGATGGCACTCCAAAGCTTTCACAATATCCATATATTTTGTATTGAAATCACAGTTCCACATTTCAATAACTTCTCCGAATTGTTTCAGTTTTATCGATCTGAATTCGTGTATTCGTAACGAGTATTCATCGTTTCTTGACTAACTCTTGATAAAATCGATCGCGATTACAAGGATAGCATTTTCTACAACTATGAAAATAACAACAATAATACTCAAATATTTGTTTTGTTTCTTTACAGTATCCGCCTACGTAAAATTTATCACCAAACACTATTTCTGAATAAAGAGGGGAATGTATGATATTGATATTTCGACTTTGCGCCTCGTGAATTAACCATTTAATAGCAATTTTCGATTGACATTTATTTTTTCTATAGAGATTTTTTGGTATTAGACCTATGGTGTCCAGTTTTAAAAAGTTTCTACGAAATACCGGATTGCACGCAGATGCCAGTGTGATGCTTTCCATGAACGGACAAATATTACATTCGTTTAAAAACATTTTCCTAAACTTTAAGCAAGATAGTTTTAAAATATTAACGTCCCTTTCGCAATACTCGATAATTTCCTTCTTCATGTTATAGCTATACATGACAGGGACAGAGGAATACCATCGTATAAATGCCTTTCTTTCTTGGACCACCATGTTGTCGGGTTCATAATATTATATCTCCGACATGGGGCCTACATAATTTTGATTTTCTCTCGTGTTGAATAAATGAGGGAAGTAACCTTTTTTATCGATATTTTCAAATCCGAATGACGTTGGTAATTTAGATAATGGCATCGGAAAATAATTTAAAGAGTCAATGAACCGAATATTGGAAATTTCGAGCAATAATATTTTCGAACCGCGCATTATTAATCTAGGTTTCAATTGAGTCTTTGTCAAAATATAATTTAAAATAAACTGTGTGTCAAATGCCTGTCCATTGTGAGAAATACATGTTACACGTTTGAATTTTTTCATAATTTTAAATAGGTATGCTAAGAAATTTTCGGTAATATTTTCATTTTCGAAAATGTTTTTTCGATAGCCACATTTTTGACAATAATATAAATTCTCGGTTTCCCAACACTGATCGCAGACTATATGGGTGATACATAAATTTGGAATCTGTACATCATTTACGTGATTTATGGTTTCCAACTCAAAGAAAACATATGCAAAATTTATAGTGAGTGGACTTTGAGTATTTATCTGCATGAAACATTTATGATGTAGTTCTCTATTACACCCGCAGGTTGAACAATAAAATTTGTTGCATTCGTGATTTTTTACATCCCAACATCGACATTCTTTGCATAATTTAATTAATGAGCAGACACTTTTTGTTTTAAAAGTGCTGGATAAATATTTTGGTAACATTGCATATTTAGAAAATATCTGTTGCATTCTTTGCAATCATTTACCTCACCGCGAATACATTTAGGTGATTGTTTACATTGTGGACAATCACTGCAATTATGTGATATTCTATTGTGATATGGTGTATGGCATTTTTCGCAATAATACGAACATGCAAAAACGGACGTTAAACTTGTAATCACATTAAAATGATGATTATGTAACAATAAATTTAGTTTGTAATTTGGATTTTCTGTGTTACCTTCAAACAGTATTTTTTTGGATTCGTAGTCGAACACTGTAATCTTGCAGTCCTTGAGGTATCCTTGAAAGTCTCGAAGTTCTGGAATACCAGCTCCTCTAGTTGGGATGGCAATTCCTGATTTATCCAGCAGTTTCGCGACGAGTTGATCCTGCAGCTTTGACACATTTTTCCTAATTTTTGTGTACAACGGCTTATGTTGCACTTTTGCTAATGCCACAACAAGAGCTCGCACTATGCACAAATTATCCTTGTTATTAATTGAAATAATTCCTGTCCGAATATTACATTCTTCTTCGAACGTGACGAATCTGGATCCCCGTACACGACCTCGACCTTCTGGCAATTCTACATAGGTAACACTCATGATAAATTTGTTCGTATCTAGTCCTTCTGAATTACTTTGAAATATGGAGACAATCACTTTCCATGTCTTCAAATCGTATCGTATCCATTCGTATGAATGGTGTCCAACCCGGATCGTTAAATTGTGATGAAGTGAAAGTAAATCCTACATAATAATTTGATTTCAAATATGAGGTTAAGTAGTCGATGGTTTCGTTAATTGCGTTTTTTACCCAATCTGATCCATGGATGACTTCATCGGGGATTGCTTTGATTTTGAAAACAATTTTTCTTCCAGTCATTCTGAACTTTTTAATGTAAGATGAGCACTCACGTTCAATTTCCATGTTGATTCTGTTGTCTAGAAAACGATGATGGTGATGTATAATTGTCGATGATGATGATGATGAACGTTTCTAAACGTTTTTCCACTTTTTAATTTGGACGTTATGGAAACTTTTACCGTCCTTCATCTTCATCAATCCATGGTAAATGATAACCAGTTGGCTTCCACAATTGTTTAACTCTTTTACTTCCTCTCTCCCGATCGTTGCATTATATCTTTCGGGCAGAAAGACGACACTGTTCTTGTTATCATTGATTACCACCACAACTTTTTCCCCTTTCTTAGTTTTAAGTACTGCACAGGATGCGGAATGGTCTGCTGTAAATCTCGCAATTTTATTATGTTCTAAAATGACTGATTTAGCCCCTCCAAAATGGAATCAATTTTTTGATAATTTTTGTTTGGTGTGACCTCTGGAACAACGTCGTCGTCGACTTCTTGTTGCTGCTGCTGTTGGTCGTCTTGTTCCTCCTCTTCTTTTTCGTTTATTTCTTCATCGGAACTCTCAATATTGATGTGTGATAACGGTGAAGAAAAAACTAATTTTCTCTTGGGTTGGACACTCGCTTGTGAAGGAACATCGATATTATCATCCTCCTCCTCCTCACTGACACTTAAAATAGCATTTCGCTTTCGTTTAATTGCACTGTGTTGAATTTTTATATTTGGAGGACGTCTTTCATCGTCGACGACCACGGAGACACTAGGGAGTGTATCACTGACGACTACGACTGCACTGGAATCTTTGTTGAGAGACATTGATAGTTCTGAACTGATTATAAATTTTGCTGTAAACGTATTTATATCCTGGAACAACTAGGTGTGTCAAGGGTACGTATATTGATAATACACACAGACACACAAGGAACAAAGAAGGATGTTGGGAATATAATCATAAACCGAGTTTACCGAGACGACGGAAAATTACGGTTTTCAAAAATTTATTGACAGACCATACTTACCTCAGAGTCAGGAAATCACGGTTTTGTGAAAGTTATCGTCAGACCAGATTTACCTCATACACGGAAAATCACGGTTTTAAGAAATTTATCGTCAAACCAACTTTATCACAGTGCCAGGGGATCACAGGTTTAGTTTTATTAAATTACTTAAAACATTAATGCTTTAACATGAAACGTTTTTATAATCTTTAATTGTAAATGTTTCCAAAGGTATTCGAATAAAACAATGTGCATAAATAATAAATAAAATTTATTATTATATAGTTTTACGTGTTTGTATAAACCGTATACATTAACAATGTCACCAATAGAGTACATTTATTATTATTATTATTATCTAGTTTTTAGGAATCCTTATCTTGCGGTTGGTTTTTTTTTCCTCCGAAAAAAATGTAAGATAAATAATTTATTAATTGCTACATATAAATATTTATTACAAATTTAAAAAAATACATTCGATTATAATTCTGCTGTTACATAATTATATAATATCTTAACGTTATTAACGCTGCAAACACTAAATTTACGTTTATGAAGGGTACAACTGTCCATCGTCTTTGAAATTTTCGTGCAATTCGGGTCCGATTCTAGATCTACGACATTTCTGTAGAAATATCTCAAATATTGACACTTTTGATCGCCCTTTACAAAACACACATCGGCAGGGAATTGTTCGAATATATGTGACAAATCGCAAGGGTCGACGTGCCCCTCACTGTAGCGCAGTCCGTGGTGGTTCCTCTCCAGCCAGCGAATCTGTTTCCTACTCTCATCGGGCACTTCGGAGAAGCGCTTCGGAGGTTTGAGCAGGAAGCACATCGCTCGCCCGTCGTATGTATAAACCAACTTCTTCGGCGCGAATTCGGGAACGTTAAAACCCTGGATGTCCACGAATATTTTTTTCAGTAACTGCGGCAGCAATAAAATGACATGCTGCTGCTGCTGCTGCTGCTGATGCTGTCGCTCCAATTTCCTCTGCGTTGCAATTTGTTTCCGAAGGATCGGCTCCAGTATTTTAGCGACCTTCCTGTAACGGTACAATACCGGGGTATCATTATAAATTGTAATTAATTTATAAACGTAGAGTGGCTCGTAATCTAAGTGGCGGTACTTCACCTGTGTTTGAATCATGGAATCGTTATAGTGACAAGATCGATGGTTCGTTGTTCAAGTATTGTGTCTGTTACGGGGAAAATATCAAATTATACGCATACACAAATATCATCATACAGTAATTTATTCATTCAGTAATTCATATGGTTTTACATTTTAATTTAGCAAGTAAGGTTTGGTTCATTTGGTTATGGTAAATAATACGCTTTACATTTATGTGGTGACTAAGGGTTTATTTAATAAGTAATAACACACAAATAATGAAGAATGACGATTTATTCTCAATGAAAGTTTTGAAATGAGTAATAATTTGTACGTGGTTTCTGATTATTTCATTTGGTTATGGTAAAATAATACGCTTTACATTTATGTGGTGACTAAGGGTTTATTTAATAAGTAATAATACACAAATAAGGAAGAATGGCGATTTATTTTGAATTAAAGTTTTGAAATGAATTTAATGATTTTTACGTGGTTTCTGATTATATTTCGTGGTATTCTGACGTGAATTAACGTTATAATTCAAATTCTACTGGTTACTAGTACATGCGATCTGTCCCTGCTAATTACGGTGTTTTAGTTATGTCATTCATTCCACATGCGTTCGTTCATCCATATTTTTATCTTTTATTTACTTGATTTGATTTATCCTCAGATAAAGTTTAGAAGTGTATTTCCCAGCAAATAACATGCCAGTATTAAGGATGACGATTTACCCTTAATAACAGTTTCGCAATGCATTTACCAAGCAATAACACCCAAATAATTATATTGCAAATTTCGATCGGTGATTTGTGCACGAGGGTCAGTTGTGTCTGGCTAAAGTACATATATCTGATCTCATAGCGAGTCTCATACCCTAACCCTACTAGTCTGACGTGTATGAGATATAAGCCCTTTTGTTGGTGATTAACTCTTTTTATTGTTTATATTATCTTTTCTTTTGCTTTGATTTGGTCTCAGATGCATCTAATTATGAGGTAAATTACGATCGGTGATTTGTGCACGATAGTCAGTTGTGTCTGGCTAAAGTACATATATCTGATCTCATAGCGAGTCTCATACCCTAACCCTACTAGTCTGACGTGTATGAAACATAAGCCCCTCGTTTGTTTTTGACTCTTTTTATTTTTATTTTCTTTTATTTTTGTTTTGATTTGATTTGGTCTGAGATGCATCTAATTGTGAGGTAAATTACGATCGGTGATTTGTGCACGATGGTCAGTTGTGTCTGGCTAAAGTACATATATCTGATCTCATAGCGAGTCTCATACCCTAACCCTACTAGTCTGACGTGTATGAAACATAAGCCCCTCGTATGTTTTTGACTCTTTTTATTTTTATTTAATTATTTTTTTTTATGTCTTCTTTTGTTTTTAATATTTTCATTTATTTTTAGTTTGTTTTTACATTGTTTTTGTGATAATTGAATTCACCTAGCGGATGTGATTCTGCATGATTTTGATTTTGATTCATTCACGGATTTATATCCCTTCTTTACGCATGCTCATGCATGAATTCCCTTGATTCGCATTCATTCTTAACTGCCGTTATGTTTCGTATTTATTAACTTTATTTCTCACCCGATCATGACTTATGACTTGGATTCATTCAATGATTTTTCTATAATATTCACATGCTCGTGCTACAGGAATATACTGACTCGCATTCACTCGTTTCTCAATCGCTCAAGAATTCAAATATGCAAATACTGAACACATGCATTATCGATGCTGAGGGCTGTTTTATTTTTACCGTCATGCAATTACGACTTATTAGTTCGATCACTCACTCGGCTGATTGATTAGTGATATTAACTACGCAACATTAATTACAAGGATTTAGTGATTTGGTATGACATGATGATATTTGCTGATTTTTGTACTAATTATTGACCTTCACGGATACCGGTTTTTAGTTCCCGTTGCGACCGCTACCTGGGAAATCCCTTCAGTTTATATCTGTTTAAATACCTTCCTGAACTAAGCTCTTTCCCGAATCCCTTGCTAATTAAATATAAATAATAATTAAAACGCATGATAATCGAGTTTTGATGGTGGTTTATGTGGAGTAGCGATACTTATCATACGTGACAATATTACGAAGAGAACCATACCCGTTGTGGGGTGTGATTAGTTAATATGTTCGACCCGAACACATCAAGGGGTTAGAGCGATATTTGTAGTCTGCTTCAAGCGCGCCCATTTGTTTCAAAGTGCGTCGCGAAACCCACAGATCGCTCTAATTATGCAGAAAACCATACATGTTATCGTATGAGATTGACGAATGTGTTCGGTTCGCACATACCAACGGGTACGAGCGATTTTTGTAGTCTGCTTCAAGCGCGCCCTTTTGTTTCAAAGTGCGTCGCGAAACCCACAGATTGCTCTAATTACGAAGAGGATTACACACCTTTGCGCCATTTTGGGGGTTTTGTTCTTTCGTAATTTTGTGACAGGATATTTTCTGGCGGATTGCCGAATTAATTTACTTGACACGCGTACTGACTTGTCTGCTAAATATTTCGCAGTGCCCTTCGAAATTGGCAGTTTGATTCGCGTTACTCGATCATCATACGACATACGCGGGAGTTGTAAACTCCCGCGTATGTCTTATATATCGGGGACAGCACGACCCCAAATATTTGTGACGACCTTCATGTTAATGAATGTGCAGATATGTAGCTCATTGTAATATTATTTGTGTATTGCCTGTACTTCATCATTCGTGAATAAATATTGATTTGATTTGATTTGATCAATTGCGTCAGTACTCACTCACTAACCGTTTCTCTCTCTTGCCGACTGGATAGTTGTACTGATGTCGTAGTAGCTCGTGCTCTTGGTGTTGATTTGAATTACTTCGCGGTCTCGACGAAAATATCTAACTGGTTCAATACTGCCCTAATTGAATTATCAATATCCCTGACTGTTTATACTAATTGCGCCCCCAATTACACTCTCGCGATTTGTCTCGTGCCCTCGGCCGTCGAGCACTAAGTGACCTCCCACCCCCGGTACTTTCGGTAAGCGTGCATGTAGCTCGCGCTGTTTTTATGGTACTTAAGTTAATGAATCTATGGGCCGTAATATTATACTTTCGGTTTTGGAACACCCCGGCATTGGTCACTGTCGGCCTCGAGTAATTTATATTTCCATGAACTGTTGATATTTCCGCCCGACTAGTAAACTGTTGTTACCCTTAAGTTAATGGCTCTTATTGTCCCCATTGTTGATAGAATTCTCCCGGCCTGGTTCAGGGGGCTGCGGTCCCCCACGAGTCTGTTTACGTAGTTTTACGCCGGAATGCGATACTTATTTAATTATTAATACGAACGATTTTTCAGCAAATAACACCTGTCTTATCTACTCGTTGTTTACCTAAATAAAACATGGTTTGTCGTGGGTCATTTCATTCCTTATCCGCTTAGTGAATCTCTCTTGCGCCCACTCCGACAGTTTGGCTTCCACCCCGACCATCCAGGGCTCTCTCTTAAATGGCATCGTTGGAGTCAACGGGAGTATCTCAAAGGTGACCATTTTCTTGCGGCGTGAATCGAATTTTGTAGAAATCTCGACCATCTTGTTCTTGTTAAAATTTTCCATATCGAGCGTCGACAAGGACGTCATTATAATAATTATTATTAAACGATCTTACGTATGATTCCCGACAGAGGAGTGTATTTAATGATTGTGTCACACAGAATGAGGCAATAGGCTCTGGTGTTGTCGGCGAACGGTGTTGTCGCTTCGAATTCAATTTTCAGATCAATCGTCGATGACTTGACGGACTCGTTCTGTTTGTACACGTCGAAAACGAAGAGCATCCTATTCTTAAGCTCACCGTATTCCAAGTATGGCTTCTCCTCGTGCTCCCTTCGCCCGTAATAGCTGGACTGGAACTTACCGTACATGTAATACGCCAGAGCGTGGTTCCCCGAGGCGATGTCTAAATTGAGGTTGTCGTAAGGGTACGATTCCGAATTGAGATGGAGCTTTATATTTTTGATGAAGCAATGATCGAAAAGCGAGGCATCTTTTGCTGAGACATTTTTCTCTCTGTTTGAAAACACAAGATCACGTATCGGGGTCTCTCCAGGGTCGTCGAGGTTTTCACCGTCCAAATGTCTCTCTCACTGTTTCTCAACGTAGGCAACTCGTGAAGCTCCCACCTTCTGAATGGTATGATAAGAGGCTTGTCCGAACTCAATCTCTGCATCATTCGCAACTTCAGCTCGTCGTTCAGTTCGACGTGAGGCATGCGCCATTGTATTTTGTCGATCGTTATTTTCGCGTCGGCTTTGCACACGTAGCAATTACGATCATTGGCCGACCGCAGCAAGATTAATTCCTGAGGGCAGCTCAACGTTATCTTTCTGTAGTCTTCGGCAAAGCCGAGCACGAATTTTAACGGTATTTGAGCGTGGAATTTGTTGTTTGTGTCGGAATAAGTCTTGAGCTTCCCCGTATCGCTCCACCCGGCGAGTTCATTGGTTGCAGAGTTAAACTTTACCAGGGAAAGCAGACCTTTAATTGTGGACATAGTCCGACGTTTCTGATTTTATCCACCTCGACTCCGCACATTTCATAACGTATCTCTTCGAACAGGCTGCAGAAAGCGTTGGTCACGAATTCAAACTTCTCCTGCACCGGAGGAGTTGCGCTCGTTTTGGTAACTTCTACAGCACCGCTTATTAAGATGTAGCTGTCACTCGGAAGCGTGTAAATGTTCTGATTCGGGATGCGAATGCGAATTTCGTCATTGTTCCCGTAATTGGTGGTACGCGGCTCATACGTCTGATATTCATATTTAGTCATCACATCGTTCACGACGACGTCACCAAAAATGTCAACGTGTTCCATTATTATTATTATTTCAAGGAGTAGCCCAAGAAATGTAATTTTTTGAGGCTCTCTGTTGATATCACCAGCGTCTTCTTTGATGGACTGACATTCGGTGAGGAGAGCTGCAGGGTTTTATACCCGCAACCGACATTGTCGTATCGAATTCCCATCACTACTGAGGTATTCGTTTGAGTTCTAAACGGACAATGATCTTTTCGCCTCTGAAATTAACGGGGTTGTCGTGTTTATCCAAGATTCGCAATGTGATGTTGGTAATCGACTGAGTGTTCACAATCGGCAAATACACAATATTGCGCGGCTCGATGTTAATTGCGAAGCCTAGGTCGACCGCCGGAGCAAATTCGTAAAGAGTGTGCGACGGCCTGTCGTCGTAATATGCTCCGGTGACGATGTTGCATTCAATACGTACGCTGGTCACCCGCACGATCTTCACGGGTAAATCGGAGACGTGCAGCTTACCCGCACTCAAAAGTCTCTTGGAAAATCCCAGCAGTTTTCCGATCGTGTTCTCGCTCCTAAAATCCACCTCGTATTTGCTTTTTAATTCACACTTCAGCGTGCTATTATTTGGTTTCAGAGAGAGTGTCTTATCGTAATCTGCTTCCGGCGCATCGGGACACAGTTGTTTTTGAATGTACAACTCGATGTTGGCTATCTCGTATGAGCCCGACGGAATTACTATTTCCTTGTTGTTATCGTACACGAACCTGTTGACGCCTACCTCAACGTTCGGAATTGTGTGATAAGAATGGAATCCTATCAGTCCGATGCAGTATTTCTCATTCGCATCGAGCTCTATCGGCGGGTAATAATTGCTGCTGAGCACGTTGTCATTACCCTGGATGGTGAACGTTTGAGACATGACTGCAAGGTCTCTCAAAATTGTTCCTTATTTGAGCAAAAACTCCAGGCACAAATGGCCGCAATTAAACAATTTCAGTTTTTGGTATCTGTCGTGGTTATATCTGATGTCGCAGCCGAGAAAGTATATGACGAGTTCTTGCGGAGGAGGTAATTCACCAAAACTATCGAAATATTTGACGAAATATTTGAAAAACGTGTGACATGCCTGATGGGCAATGAGCGCGTTAGGCCGTGGAGCGAGTGGAGGGTCCCTTCGAAGCAGCGACGAGGGCCGGCTCTCGGTGTCGGAGAGTGGGGGGGTTAAAAAAAAGGCTCCGCGTAATTTTAACCTCGACCCTACTTCGTCGCAAAGGGAGGCTCCACCCTACCTGCGTGGGTTGACGGCAGACAGTCAGCGAAGTTCAGAAATCACGAACTGTCGCAACGGCTGACCATCTGGCGCCCACGCCACCAGATTTAAATCTCGCAGTGAGAATAAGAAGTTGAACTGAAAGGAATGCCCGATCGAGAAAACGTGGGGGTAACAAAAAATAACAGGTGTGAATTTTGTGGTATAAAATATCTGCGTTTATTCATACAAAAGACAGGAAACCGTGCCTACGCTTCCTGAAATAAATTCCTCCGCCCGCGACCTTATCACGCAGGGTTCCCTATATTCGGCCGAATATCGCGAACTCCTAATCGCGCGATTCAAAAGGCCGTCGGAGCGACTTTTTCTTACACAAGCGCAAAACACGTACGGCACGAAACACGTAACGCATATTTTACACAAAAGAAAAAAACGATATATCAAATGAAATTAAAAGTATCAAATGAGAACAAAAAAAAAATATATAAAAAGATCTGGCCTGCGTTCCTGGTCCGCGACCTCGCTGGCGGGCTCTGGTTCTTGGCTCCTGGGCGCGCGGCGGCCGATAAGCGTCGGGAACGCCGATCACTAGATTCCAGACCTCAGAGCAACTCTGGCAGGATGGTCGCTGCCCCTAGCCAAGACCTGGCTGGCTGGGTTACTTAGCCCAGAAAAACGCCTGCAAAGCACATGGCCTTAGTAACAGTGGCCGGACACGTGGCTTTACGAAAAGAAAAAAAATGTCGGGTTTAATTACTTACTCGGATGTTGTGAGCGTATGGAGTTGAATGGTATAGTACCTTGCCTTCTACTTGGTGCCTCAATCCCCTTAAGGGTGGTTACATGAGTTCACGTTTTATGTCCCGGAAACCGGATGGTGGTATACCAATGAAAACGGTGACCTCTGGCACTTCCGCACTATAGGGAAGGTAACTTGTTTCTGTCATCATGGCGGCGTCTCCCGACCATTTTTAAAACGTCGTCGAGACGTCACGTCCAAAAAAAAGTGTGAGTATGGTCGCCTACAGTGGAGGTCTGTGCACGGAATTAATAACTAAAAGGCAGTTTCCATCGAAGGCGATACCGGACCGTTACATATTTGACGGAGTCGCCTCGTTTCTTGTACGCCACCCAATGCGTGCCCACACCTTGCGACGAATCAAAATTTACTATGCCCGATTCGTTATAATGCGGTTTTGATGGCATGCGATCGCGCATAAAAACGCCTCGAAAGTGCGGCAAGTTTGTCGTGAATTTTCGCAAATCTGCGTCGGTGAGGGGACGTCGCTTGGGCAGACGATCTAGAAGTTTTTTGATGACTGCTTCATGTGCAGACCCAATCTTTTGCGATAAGGTTTCAGATAGAGTCCGCTGCCTCCTGCTTTTTTACCAAGCGCAACGGCCTCCATGGTTTTGTTGTGCCTCTCGGATTCGGCGAGTTTCTCTCGCGCGGTTTTCGCCGTCTTTATCGAGTTCACGACTGAACTCACACCACCCGCCAAAGAGCCCAGAGCGCTTAAGCCGGCGAATAATGGTATTAGTGGCAGTATTCCCCCCTGTTTTGGAATGGGAATCACTCGTGGGGTGCGTACATTTTTCCTACCACTGACTTGTCTCAAGGCCTCTTTCGCTGCATGCAGAGCTATGCTGCTGCCCGCACGGATTCCTCCGCTCTTGTTAATCTTTCTCTTGAACCCTCTCAGACTCTTGCGGGCTTTGGACACCACGCCGGCGTTTAACGCAACTTTCTTCGTTTTCTGTCTTTTTGCTCTGGACTTCTTCTTCTTCTTCTTCAGTCCCATGCCTAATTTTCGCTTCACTTTCATCGCTGCGGCAACCGCCAGAGCCGCGTGTTGTGGTACCCACAAATGCTGACCCATCAAAACAGAGATATTATATAATCTCCGGAGCCTCATCCCACGACAGTCCCTAGCATCGGTCGGCTCCAGCACATCGCTCAAATCGCGACAATACAATAAGCAAACACCTAATAATAATCAAATAATTCTTAATCAACTTAACATTAATTAATGTATTAATCTAATGTTCACTTAATAATAAAGTGTTTAAAAAACAATATTCCTTATATCGGAATTTAACTAGCAGAAAAGATCTTTGCGCGCGCTGAACATGGATTCTTGCGTTGGAGAAGGCATTGGCAATGCAAAACGTCGCCGCCACAGCGAACTTTTGCCGAATTCAATTCGCGCCCTGATATGCGGCCCGTCGAACTGTGGAAAATCAAACGTGATGTTTCCCTCCTGTTCGAAGCGAACGGTCTGAAATTCGAAAACGTTTACATCTACTCGAAATCTCTCTATCAACCCAAGTACGTCTTTTTGAAAAAGGTGTTCGGCAGCATAAAGCAGATGGAATATTTTTCGTTCACGGAAAACTGCGATATTATGAGTCCGAGCGAGGCCAAAGAGAATTCCGTCTTCATCTTTGATGATGTGGCCTGCCATGGACAGGAAGAAATCAGGGAGTTTTTCACCATGGGCAGGCACAGAAACGTCGATTCGTTTTACCTGTGTCAGACTTACACGCATATACCGAAACATCTGATTCGTGACAACGCAAATTTCATCATTTTGTTCAAACAAGACGAGCTTAATCTTAAGCACGTATACAATGACCACGTGGGCACGGACATGAGCTTTGAGAAATTTAAAAGTGTATGCGCAGAGTGCTGGATTGACAAGCACGGCTTTGTGACGATCGATAAGGACAGCAACATCGATAAGGGCAGGTATCGCAAGGGACTTGACATGTATATAATAATGGAGTGAAGAAATATAGGTCCAGTATCAATCATAATGTCGTCGAACGTTACAAAGAATCGGCTCATAGCCATCAGAAAAAACATTCGTAAAAAGCTGTTGGCTATGAAGCTTAACAGAGACGTTGCAGACCAGCGATTTATCCAGACGTATAAACCTATCATCGATCCGTTAAACACTCTATTACACAACGTGAAATCTTCTTCGAGCAATTTAAATATTCCCCTAATAAAAAAGGAGGAGGAGAAGGTTGAGGAGAATGTAAAGGAGAAGGAGGATGTGGAGGAGGAGGAGAAGGAGGAGGAGGAGGAGGAGGGCGACAACGAAGATTGGCGCGATGCTGATGATAAGTTTCAGCACCACGATGATCTACCCAGACGTTACTTGGCTCTGGAAAACGTAGCATTCGACAGAAGAAAAAAACGAGCGCTTCTCGTTGGGAAATACAAATCATCGATCCGATCGAGGGTAAATTAAACATTGGAGACTCGAATATTGCTCTGGACGGTAAAGATTTTCTGCTCAAGGGGAAGCGCTACAAAGGCACCGAGGGACTCTACGAGTTGTTGTTCAAAAAGGATCCTTCGGGTACGACCGCTGAAGATAGGCAAAATTACCTGTCGATCCTCAGAGAAAGCAACGCACTGTACAAAAACCTGGACAGTGCCCAAGGAATTCAAGGGAGCACCTCAAGAAAGTACAGAGGGATAATAAAACCAATGTTGGATGCCGCCGGTGCATCATCGCCACGTCGTCCACCGCTGCCGAGACCTACAACTGGAAAGGGATTCGACTCCAAGTTATCGGTCGAGTCGAAGCCATACAGGACAATATATTGGAACGATCCCAACGAACTGGTGGATCGATTTGGCTTTTGCACGCCTCCAAGAACGCCAGAAACAACGCTCACGGAAACGAGATCGCGGCAATCAAGCAGGAGCTTCGTGAAGCCAACATCATAGTATAAATAAAACTCAAGCTGAACATTTCGTTTATTATCATCATGAGCGTCGACAAGTTCGGAAAATTTTTGTCTGCAGACTCGTCGGCGGTCATCGGAGTGCAGCGCGGCCCTCCAGGAGACGGCTTTAAGCGCACGCCCGACGGTCATTACGACATGGACAATAAACGTCTGTCCAATTTATCTGAAGGTGTAAAGACCAGAGACGTTGTCACAAAATTATATGTGGACTCGAAAAGCATCTTAAATAATGCGAGAATGCGAACGATCGAGAAGAATGCCGTAGAGTTTACAAAAAACGCGAATTTGGTTATATTGACAAATATATAATCGAAATGAGGAAGGCGTTTGACAAAACAATCGGAGACAACATAAACCTCTCTAAAAAGTCTGTTAGTGAAATTATTGAGCATTTGGAGAGCGAAATAGCCGCGATCCGAGAAGACGAATTAAAACGCCTCGAACAGATGGAGAAAAAAATGTCGAGCGACGGTGATAGAATTGAAAAAAATGTCGAGGACCTTAAAAGGTTGTCCGATGCCAATAAGAATTTCATGGAGAACGTCAACAAGTTCCCTGATTATGTAAATAAACTCGACGATGAGCTCACGAAGTACATTCAAGCGGAAGTTTTCAAATTGAAAGTCTACATCGCTCGACGCACAGATAGGAAATACTTTGAGCCCTTCATAGTAGAAGAGCAACAGCCACCTGCTACAGTAAAAGAGCAGCAGCAGACTCGTCCTACAGAATTTCGTAAATGGCCTAAACAGGTGTGGAAGTGGCCCCCCGACGATTTGTGAATAACGACGAGTAAAGTTAAACAGGACGTGGTGAACGAGCTCCACAGACCTGCTCGAAAAAATGTTGCCAGACGTCGAACAGTCCTGAAAGGAATCGACGACCTCTGGCAGGCAGATCTGGCAGAATTTGGTCTTTACGCGAGAGAAAATAAAGCCAACAAATTTATGCTCGTCGTTATCGATTGCTTTTCAAAGTTCCTGTGGACCGCTCCATTAAAGGATAAATCGGGATCGAGTTTGAGCGGGATCGGGATCGAGATCGAGATTTAAAAAGATATTTGCTACGGATGGTAGGGCCCCTAAAAATTTGCAAACGGACCAAGGCAAGAAATTTTATAATCGTGAGTTTACTTCGCTCATGCACAAACATGGGATAAATCATTACTCGTCGTATACTACAATTAAAGCGTCGATGGCCGAACGAGTTATTCGCACATTGAAAGATAATATTTATCGCGCATTCAGTTTGCTAGGGAAATACAAGTGGATTGATGTATTGAATGATATCACTTTACAATATAATAACAGGACATCGCACTATAGGAATGCGCCCGAGCGACGTGTCAAGCGATAACGAGACGCAGTTGTTGAACTCGGTGTATTCGCATATAAAAATAGCTGGTGATCGAAAATTCATCGTTGGGGATATTGTACGAATCAGTAAACAAAAGGCTCTATTCGAGAAGGGTTATACACCACATTGGTCAACAGAGCTGTTCAAGATTAAAACCGTGAAAATCAGTCAGCCTGCTGTTTATTTACTTGAAGATATGCATGGCAGCCCAATAAAAGGTGCCTTTTACACTGAAAAGTTGCAGAAAGCAAAGCACTCTGACGTGTATCTCGTGGAAAAAGTTTTACGTAAAAAGGGAAAAAAAGTGTTCGTTAAGTGGCTGGGTCTTGACAAATCGCAAAACAGCTGGATAGACGATACGAATATTTTATAAAAATGGAATCCTTCAACGACATCGGTGACGACGACGACTAGCCGAAGAAGAAAGCAAAGTCTGCTGCAATAAAATTTTGTCCTAATTGTCAACGTTCCGTGAAGGCCACCTACAGACGCAAGAGCGATTCTTCCACACATCTGCTGGCCGTTTTACTATGCATCGCTTGCTGCATTCCATGCGTGGCGTACCTCTGTTGTAAGCCGAAATCCTATACATGTACTGTTTGCGAAACTTGTATTTCTCCATGTACTTACGGAAATGAATATAACTATTTAATTATTATGATTGATTTATTTTTTAACAAAAAAGTGCCCTTGCCAGGGTTCGAACCTGGACTGCAACGTTGAGTCTTACCAGTTAGACCACTGGGGCTATTGAACACTAATTACCTGAAAACGATATAAAAGAGGTCTACAAAATAAAAACTCCAACAACAATAATACATAATATAAAATATATTAGGTTAAAACATTGGTTACATTATTATTTAAAGTTGTCACATTATTCACACTGGCATAGAAAAGTTTTAAAAATCTTCCGCCATCGCGAAAATGAACATGTTTGAACGGTACAACGAAAAGTCCCATCAGAACAGCGATTGCATAGATCATGAATCCTACGAATCCAAGGATGGATACCACACATGTGAATTTTGACATCCTAGGCGAATGCAGATTGAACACCTGTAGATTGGATCTGGACCTCCTTCAGTTTCGGTCCGTCCAAAAACGTTGTACTGCATATAACACGGGAGCCTTCTTCTGTAGTGTTGATCGCTCTTGATACTGGGATGCAACAAATGCCAAACTTTATACAATTCAAGCCCCTCGAGTTTTCTTATGTACTGTTCAGGGAGATACTTCATGTGTTCGCTGTTCAGCTGACTATTGTAGTATGCATCTATGGCATCATTTACACTCTCTATTAAAAGTTCGTCCATAGTCTTTGCCCAGATTAGAAAATGATGCACACAACTGTTTTAACTCAAGGTATGCTTCAATATCACGTTTTAGTCTGCGTATGTTCTCGAAGTGCTGTACAATCTTACGCCGTAATTGTCTCTTCTTGTTCATTGCACGTTCGGGCTGTTTCTAAATCTCGGCCTAACTGATCTCGATTATATATGCACAGTTCCAATATGGCGTCGACGTTCTCGCGGGGAATTGATTCTAAATCGTATTCGGCCGTGTCCAGAATTCTTACGGCTTCTGCGCTGTCGCAATTCTTGCTCACACTCAGTACATTCAGGATACAGCTGTTTGAATTTTAGCTCCTCCAGTCTGCTCACCCTTTTTTCAACGAGCATCTGCGCTTTGCACAACACATCGAATGTTTTTCTATCCAACATGATTCTTTCGCCTTTAGTTTCGATGCGAGCCCAAGGATTTTTCTTTAGATTTGAGCCTTGGAACACGTCGCACCCGCTATACACCTGGTGAAAAGGTTTTTTCTCCTCGTCGGCCTCAACACTGCGTTTTCGTTTACAAGATCTTTTCGTATTCAAATGTTCATGAATTAGATCTTTGCGACTCATGAGATGGTTCCATTCCGCATGTAGAAATGAAATATCTGTGTTTTTTGAGCCCGATAATCGAACGGCTGGATAAAAGCCTCGGGCAGGGCTGAAGCCTACTGCAATGTGGACGTTTCCTCTCTTGTTCAACGATATCGGGTCTCGTTCACAAGTCTGCACTCTGATCGTATGCTCTGGTCGAACTCGTTTAAAAGTTCATTGATGAAATCCAATCCGTCGTCGTCATCTTCGCAGTTCGATAGATCAACCACTTCGTTGCTCGATGAAACGTATGGCGTTTGTTGCTCGACAATTTCGTTGCTCGATGAAAGGTGCGGCTGCATCATTTCATTGTATGTTTCAGAAAAGCCCGGTGTTATGCTGGGATCAAATTCCAGAGCACAATACTTGTTTAAATTGTACCCCAACTTGTGAATTATGAATGCTTCTAGGTCAGTCAGTTTATAGTCTGCACTTAATTTATAATAATAAAGACCCTTTTCTTGCACCATCTTTAACACGATTATGATTAACTGAATTTAAAGCATTACATATTGTATTTATACTACTTGAGAATTTTTGGACAACCAATCAGATTAATGTGCGGTTTTCCTCATGGAAGTGATATTTTCTGAAGATTTCCTAACGGTTTTTCGCTTCCTGCAGAATTGGAATTTAATTAGGCTGATACCAGCTTCCTGCCTGATAAATGCTTCCTGCAGATTTGAAATTTAATCAGGCTGGTTACCACATCCGGGTACTGTTTTCCTTATGATATGAAAAGTTTTGCTTGTTTAAAAGAAAGGTTATTGGGTAAAATAAATGGTTATATAAAATTTCAATTATATTATATTCACACATTTTCCTTACATCAAAATCGCGGCGTATTATATTGTAATAAACATGCAGACATTCCAACATCAAATAAGTGTTTTGAGAATGCGTGTGTTGTGAGATTAACGTAGATATTGTAGTGTATAAGTCCCTATCTAATGTTAAACATGCAGACAATATCACATTGTAATACATATTAAATTCCAATGCTTTTAGCATATTCAACTTATAATTAATCACTTTTGTCAAATCGAATAAATTTGCGAGCGTTTCTTCAGACACAATGATACTCATTCTGCGCTGTTCAATCCATACGGCCATGATGTCATGATAGACGTTTTTGACGATCTTATGATCGCCAATGGTGATGGGGTTCTGCATCTGCGAGATGTTGATTGATTGATGCAGAAAACTGGTTCCATTCCTCCTCGTTGAAGAAGATGCAGGAGTGAGCGCCCCAGATTTTCACAATTGGGCTGAAGCCTGCTGTGGGGCTGATACCGATGGACACGTTCTTTGTTCCAGACTTGTTCAGTGTATAAGTTGATTGGCCCTGAAGTGTAGGCTCCTTCTTGATGCTGTCACCGAAAGTGCGGATTTCCATCTCTAGAGGATCGACGTCAGTTTCAACTTTAACGAAAGACATCTTAATTAGTCGACTGTTTATACTCGAATGATTCTTAAAACTCCGGCTCAAATATATAAGCAGACCCCCTCTATACAAGACTTACATTCTGTCCAATATATCCTGCGTAAAAAATATAATTGCTTCCTGTCGAATTATCGGTCCAATCCAAATCTCCACTCCAGCAAATCGCTCGAATTCTTCGAATGTCAATCTTCGAGCCGATTGCACGGATGGATATCTCATAGGTGTTAGCGTGGCCAAAACAGGCGCTGGGTCTTCTTCCAATTTTCTCTTCTTTGCTGATTCGGGGATTGTTGTTTGCGTGTTATATGTAGGCAGATATATTCTAAATACTAGGCACATGAACTTAATTTGCAAAATGCAAAATGAGCAATATGAATGCCCACAATTCATCGCATATTTTATCAAGTTATTCAGGCATACTCACAGCCATCTGCAAATTCTGTAAAAATAAGGAATAAATTCAGTTGAAATTTTTATACGTCTCAATAAATTTCAGCTTACCTTCATCTTCCGTTAATTTCGAATCGCCTTTCAGGACCAGTTCACTGTTCGCCATTGTTAATGAGAATCCCAGCTTCATTAAACTGAGCGCTCCCACTGACACACACACACAATCGCTCCCCCTACCGTAACGTCACTGATAGTGCGTTATAACATGCGCGCACGCGATATTCTCGCTTAGGAGCAGGTAAAGTGATAGTTTTTATTTCGGATTCGACATCTGCGCGTCGAGACCTTTCGTTTGAGTACCATGAAGGCCCTTTTTGAAACACCGGAAGTGACACTTCTGGTCGCCATTTTTTATTTGGTGACCGGATGTTTGACTACCGGTCGACATCATAGATTTGAACACCCTGAATATTCGATCACCCTGTATATTTTTGATGTACGCCATATTGGATCACCCTGTATATTGATTTTTAAATTTCGCGCCAATTCGATCACACTGTATGTTTCCAAAACAGCTCACCAAGTTCGACGACTTAATATGTTGATCACCCTGTATATTGATTTTTGAATTTCGCTCCAATTCGATCACCCCGTATATATTTCCCCCACCCACGTTACTGGACTCCCATTGGACGGGGCAATTCCCCCCACCCTAAAGGGGGCGGGGCAGCACAACTGCCCCAATGCCTACTGTTATCAGCAAACAGTTTAGCGTATTCGTTAAGCTCGAGGCTCATTAACACAACAACAATGGATCGAACCCCAGCGGACAGCGACTTTTTAACTCATTAATAATTAATTAATTAATAATTCAAAACTCGCGGGCAATTCAAGATGGCGACTACCGCGCAATTAATTAATTCAAAATATTCGCGCTCTGTCAAAACCTCCCAGGACTACCAACTGAAAATTCAGCGACAACGACAACAATCGCACAAGATCGCCAACAGATGAAAATTTGACAGCCCATAATGCACCGTCGAAAAGGCACTAGCGCCTGCGATGTAGGCAACACATCATACAAACCATCTCTCCCACAAACCACGTGACCCCTCGTGTTGGGAGTGGTGGGGATAAACTCCCTGCTAACCCTTACGGACAAACACGGTGGAGGGGATAAGGGGCGTGGCTTAATGGGAAAGTGGAGGGGATAGCTCCCATGTTATTCTTATGGGAGAAAAAGCGCGCTCAGGTGTCCCATAGTCTACTTGCTTGAAGAGTGACTTTGCAAATTGAATAAAGTTAAATAATAGAGATTTATAATTGAGCTAAACAAATATTGAAAATAAAATATTTTATGGCCTGTTTCGGAAGCTCTGGAAGACTCCGTCGGTCTGCGGCGACTCTGCAAGCGACCTCGGTGTGTCGGCCTCCCCACTTCACAGCACATCGACAGACGACCTCAGAACTCTGATCGCCGAAGTTATTGCAGGGCTATGCCTGTGTGTTTTACAAAAGACTAAGACCCGTTTGTTAAAAGTACTTACATGGTAGTTGTTCTCGAGCGAATTCAATAGACTCCCAGTCTTGTACCTCTGTTTTAATCCTCTTAGTAGAGATGATAGGGTGCGCACGATCAATCCCGGAATCCGGTTTTGGTATTATAACCAATAAAATATCGTGGCACGTCTACACTGGCGCACTGGACTGGTTTTCGATTCGAAGTGACCGACGGCATGCGTTTTGCTCCATGTACACGGCTCGGGGCGGAAGCGGATATCGGGTTCGAGATCCGGCCACGCGACGTCGCCAATCGTACTACCAACCTCCTAATTGCGAAAGAACCATGTTCACTTAAGAACCGTTACAAATTTGTGTTAGGATACATAAAATTGCGTTTATTCACGCCTGTTTAGATTAATTACGTGCCAAAGTGAATAAAAAAAAATATATATACGATTTTCAATAATGATGCACAAAGTCACAAAGAAGAACGATACGTTGATATGTTCGTGGAACGTCACTGAAGCTATCAAGTAGAATATTAATCGTAGGTTCCATCCGTAAGTAGTTAACTTTTGCGAATGGTGTGATGATAACCGCATGTATTTCTTATGGACTCCGGTCATATCCCCCGGCGTGGGCGGCCACCTCAGGAGCACTACGACTCTTCAATGCCAGCACAGCATAGGCGAGTTCCCGGTGTGCTCTGCGTTGCGTACTGGAACGCCAGCGGAGTTACTGATCAGCTGGGATAGGTGGACCACTTCCTTAGACTCCATGAAATCGACGTTTTCCTTGTGTGCGAGACATTTCTCAAATCTCGTCACAAGGCAAATATCCGCAATTTCTACTCAGTCCTAAACGATCGGCCCCTCCGTCCTGGAGGCGGCACGATCATCTTCATCAAAAAAAACCTTTCTACTTTCACGGAAGACATTGCCACTCCCGACCTTGAATCTTCTTCTGTCTCCATTAACTTAAATGGAAGCCGCTCCGTCCGCCTGGCGGCCGTCTATCTGCCCCCAGGTGTTCCCTTCAACCCTGCAGCTCTGGACCCCCTCCCCGTAGGGCGACCATCCATAGTTGCAGGCGACCTCAATGCCAAGCACACTGCTTGATACAGCCGACTCATTTGTCCCCGTGGCCGTACTCTTCACGAGTACTCCGAGGACCACGGGAACGAAGTCCACGCCCCGTTTGACCATACTCATTTTCCTGAGCAGGCCAACTACCAATCTGATGTCCTTGACAACGCAATATGCTCTCGCATCGATCCCCCGCTTAACATCTGGACCACAGATGACCTAAACTCCGACCACCGTGTGGTTATCATGGACTTCTCAATAGGTCCAGGTAATAGGCAATTTGGCGGACGTCCACTCACACGGACTGGATGACGTTTCCCAAAGTGGCAACCGACCTCCATGGCCCACTTACCCCCATCCATGACATCAGGGACCTAGAGCTCGCCTCTAGGCACCTCACCAAAGTCTAAGCTGACGCACAGGACTCCTGCACCAAAGCCACGATCCGGACACCCAGGTGTCCTCTCACACTTCCCCGGCCGGTTTTGGAGCTGGTTAGGCGGAAGAATGCGGCCCGCCGCAGGTGGCAGAAGTTTGCGCGGCTTGATGACCGGATTATCTATCGGAGGCTAAAGCACCAGGTCGAGGAGGAGATCCGCTCTCTCAGAAATGAGAGGTGGAACTCGGCCATGGACGAGATTAACGACGACCCGAATTTCCGGGGAGTTTGGCGTCTCGCCCGTAGGCTTAAATCCACAACGCACGCTCCTGCCATGCTGCTCGCGGCTGCTGGCGCCGCCTCCGCTCCTGCCGACAAAGCCGAGGTATTTGCTGACTATCTGGCGGCCATCTTCTCAGAGCCACCAGACTCCGACCTCCGCCAAGGTGTTATCAACGACACCGTCAACACCCACGTCCTCCCGGTTTTGAATCCGCATGGATTCACCCCCGCCTCCACTGAGGAAATAACTGGTCTCATCAAAGCAGTTAAATCCCGTAGTGCCCCGGGTGATGATTGAATTATGAACACAGCCCTGAAACGCTGCCATAAGAAAATCATTGCCATAGCGTCCTCTCGCCTGGCCTCTACAATATCTTCACGGCCGACATTCCCACCCCGCAAGGCATCTTCATATGCCAATACGCGGACGACCTGGCCCTCTTCTCCTCGAGCGTCAACAAGTTCAGGGCGCGCAAACTGCTTCAGGAGTCAGTTGGTATCTTCTCCGACTGGCTCCAGCTCTGGAAACTCAAGGTGAACGCAGGCAAGTCGCAGGCGATCATCTTTTCCAGAAGACCCGGCAAGCGCGCTTCTCCCGCCCAGCTGACCTTCGGAGGGGTACCCATTCCTTGGTGCACCTCCGTTCGTTACCTTGGAGTCTATCTTCAACCACGACTCCAATGGTACAAGCACATGTCCAGCACCCTTGCAAAGGCGCGGGGTGCTGCTAACTGACTCAATGCCCTCTTCCGCAGCAAATCGCTGCGAAAAGCCATCCGATTGCGCATCTATCGCATCTACATACTCCCCGTTCTCACGTACACGGCCCCCGTCTTTCACGACGCGCCGCGTACCCAAATAATCCGGTTCCAACAACTTCAAAACCGGATTGTGAGAACGGCGATGTACATGCGCAACAGTCAAGTTCTTAGAGAGGCCGATGCCGTCCCTATCATGGATCACGTCGAATATCTCCCCGCAGATTCCGACTGCGTCACTACAGATTCGGACTATGTCAGCAACTTTCAGCGGCTCAGAGATTCGCTGGCGGATATCACTCCACCAGTGTTTGCTCTCCCGCGCCCTAATCCTCCGGATTAGAACTTCCCGCCTCCAAGGCATCTTCTTTATTCTTTTCCTACTCTCATCTCTTCCTTTTATTCTGTCCCAGTCACGATCACCTACTGAATTATCAATTGATTTTCCAGTTGTAAATTCCATCGTGAAGCCCCGAATATCTACTCAAGTGCCAGCTTCGGCGCGGCGTATCTATGCCAATGAGGAAGGCCTCCCGTTTCGGGGGTGCGCACTCAAAGGAGAGGTTTTAGTCAGTAAGAATCTGACACTACCCACTCGCGGGTGCCTATGCAAGGTTTCCTCTCCTACAAAAAAAAATAAAAAAATTTAGAGGTATCGCTTCTCGGCCTATGGCTAAGATGAAAGTGTAGAGAGTGTAGAGTGAAGAGTGTAAAGTTATCAAAGAGAACATTTAAACAATTCTTGCAAAATATCTTATGACACAATTATAACATACAATCTCAAACACATCACTGAAGCACCGAGGTATATTCTGGAAAGCTCAGTTAGCGTCGGATTTATCACTGAATATTCAGACGATAATATGGAGCACTTGGTATCCAATGGATTTCAGAGCACCGCATCAACACGTATACCACAGGATTCAGGGCTCGAGGATGTGCTTAATATGTGCCATATTAGAGATGGCGGAGTTATTATCCCTACTAACTAGGAGTGCTCTAAGAGGACCTCACTCTAATTATCGAAGAGTTAGAAGAGGAAAAACCAATCAGCATCCTCATCCTGATCCGAGAAACCCCTGATTTATCCAGCCGAAGAAGGTACCTCCATCACTCTGTTCTTATCAGCTTAATATCTGATACGACCCACATGCGGATCCAGTATATTAAACTGATTTTTGGAAACGGACGGAAGTTAGGGGCTTGCTCTACTTCTGTCACGGGTTGGCCCGGCATTGCAGTGCCGCCGGGATCGGCCCACAAACACTAATTTAAACATAATTTTTATTCCTGTGTAACATGCTATTTACCTATTCCTAAGCACTATTGGGAAAGCTTTATTGTGTGCAATTTTTAAAGAGCCGGCTCTATTCCTATTACTAGTGAATATAATATTGGAACGATCCCTAACATACAGCAAAACGTATATTATTTTAGCTGTGGATTTTGCCCACCTCACCAACCTACTTGACCCTGGAACTGCGTGCGAATTATAGCGACATAAAATATTGCGGCACAACTTTAAACTTGTTCGAACTGAGGTAAGAAAATATGCTAGTTTTCAGCCTGAGAATTGCGACATGGCAAATTATATTATATATCCGCATCGTCTCTATAAAAAAACTCGGAACGCTCCTTTTCCATTAACATGCAACGTAATGCAAGGAAAATCAACAGTGACCAGACAGACATGAGCACCTTTTTTGTTATAATAAATTTCAATAAAATACATACAAAAATAATCTAACACTACAGGAAAAAAAATACTACAAAATTCCAATATTGCTACGATTAAACTCAATTTTAACAATAGAAAATACTATATGATTATTGCCATATTATTACATAAAGTGTATACGTACGTACTTATAATGTTAATATATTTTATTAGTAACTTTTAACATAAATCACAATTTATACATTCTAACAAATTTGTATGTTCGCACATAATAATTTAACATAACAACTCTATTATTAAAATGTTATCATAAGGAAATAAATAATCTTATATCCCAGCGGAAGTATTTATATAATAATAATGTATGTTCGCACATAATAATTCAACATAACAACTCTATTATTAAAATGTTATTATAAGGAAATAAATAATCCATATCCCAGCTGAGGTATTTATATAATTTGATTTTAATTAAAACACTACAGAAAAAAAATACTACAAAATTCCAATATTACTACGATTAAACTCAATTTTAACAACAGAAAATACTATATGATACCATATGAGGATATGGTAACCCCCCCCCCCCCCCCGTTCCAGTCATATCCGACCATACGTATTCGTTTGTTTCAACGGAAATGAGCGGGAGATTTGAATCCGAGGAGCGTCAGCGTGCAAGTTGGACTGCCTAATCTCTTTTAAGCCGCCATCTTGTGTGCGCGCGGCTTTTGAATTATTTCAATTATTATTATTTATTAATTAATTAAATATTGTTTTACAGTCGGCTGGAATCGATCCTCAGTACTTCCTGTCGTGTGTGTTTACTAGCCCAAAACGTTACGCATTGCGCTAATCTCTGAATTGATAAGAACCACACTAGATGTTCATGTTGAATATTATCGCAGTGTGTGTGTGCGTCAGTTGATTTGCATTACCGCGCCATCTGGCGAACGACTGGCGAACGATTGATACGAATATTACAAGTGTCTGCTGTAGGCGCGAAAAGTTTGAATGGGGCGATTGTCTGTAGCTGAATACTGCAGGGCGATGGCGCAAAATTTGAAAATCAACATACAGGGTGTAAGAGGTGTAATTCTAAGATGACGTGCGTGTGCAAATTCAAGATGGAAACGAGCGCAAAATGTCCAGGAGGATCGAAAACATCCCGTGCATCCCGACTTGCATTCTCGCACGTAGCCAATAAGGAAAACCGTGCAAAGCTGTATTTTTATTTATGGAAAATTCTAAATCGTGTATCGACTTGAGTGTTTACCACATCCACAAGGAAAGCCACACAACAATGGCCTTGATGCTGTATTTTCATAAATGAGAAATAACGGTCAAAATTGTGTGTTACAGGCGTTCTTATGGAATAATGTGTCTCGACAAGCAAAATTATTAATTTAGCATTGATTCTTATGCAAAACAAGCACAAATATTTGGGTGTGGCTGTGATTTACTGCAGACAGGAAATGAATCAACTATAATTTGATTGGATAACTAAAATTACATTTTCATATAAATACATACATAATAATAATAATAACGGAATTATTCATTCATTCTCAGTTTTCAATTAGCGCGAACGCGTCAGGTCAAGTGTGCACAGAAATGTCAGAGCAATTTTATTATCAAAATCCGTACACCGGTTACAAATTAACAAATGCCGAAGCTTGTGTAATTGGTGAGCTGGGGTACGATTTGACCAGTTATTGTGCCGTCGAATTCGACCCCCGATTAACTCCAGGTTTCCATGAGGCGTATGTTGAATACATGAAAAGGCGTGGTGAAACTAATGCATCCACTACCGCCAACATCTCCAGCAACGAGAGCACCTGCAGAAGCAGCAGCAGCAGCGACAGCAGCACCAGCAGCAACGATAGTACCCATGCGAACTGCATCGATGAAATTATCGATCTGGTCGAGGATGATGGAGACCGCACTGATTTTGTCAATGACATGTTCATAGAGTTCGATACTGATGTACGTAACGAAAGCCGATTTATTAACGAAACTCGTTACATGATTAATAAAAGCATGTGCGTTTTCGTCGGTTTGAGTCCATGTCGGGGATTTTTTCCTGTAATACGACTATCAGCATCCAACAAGAAAAACATTTCGTTTCTCCATGCCGAATAGAAGGCGCTGCTCAAACAAAAGGAAACAATCGGCAAGCATTTGATGGGTAAAATAAAATAGTGCACCTGTAAATGTGGTAAATCAAGAAAACGTGCAATGGACGTCGACGATGACCAAGCCAAAGAACCCGAGGATATCAAGCCATACGTCAACGTGTTCAACGAGTGCGTTCTATTTATCGGACATGCTTCGAAAACAAATTTTGTGAGCCTTCATAGGAAAGGCGTGAAAATTATTATTAGTCGAAAAGTGTTTGTAACTCTCTGCGAACTGATTCCGCTCATTTAAACGCGAATGGAACGTCCGAAAAGTTTAAAATTTTACAACTTCTACAATGATTGCCTCGGTGAAAGTGTTGCATCGAAGAACTGCAACACGCCCAAGGCAGAATTGTTATAAATTCTGATCACGACGTATCGAAACCGAGGTGACACTTGTAAAGAACATATCAAGTGCATGCAAGAAATTTGCGTATATAACAGGGAACGTTTGAGGAGGAACGCAGACGAAAATAGAACATGTGTGCTTAACGAGAAAGACATAACCATACAGTGTTAGTGCATGTGTACCAAAAAACTATGAACAACACGTACGCTGATTCTTTGTTAATGCGTACTTGTGATGCCATAGATGCATATTACAATCTAAAGCTGAATAGTGAGCACCTGAAATATCTTCCCGAACAGTACAGAAGAAAACTTGAGGGACTTGAACTCTTCGATCTTTGGCATTTGATGCCTCCGAGTTGCAAGAACGATCCGGATTACCGAAGAAAGCTCCCGTGTTATATGCATTATAACGTCTTTGGTCGAACCGAACTGAAGGAGGTCCAGATCCAATCGACAGGTGCCCAATCTGCATTCAGCTAAGATGCCAAAACTGTCCTGTCTGGTATCCCTCCTTGGACTTGCAGCAATAGTAATACGGGTTGTTGGGTTGCGGATTAGAATTTACGCCGTGCCAAACACCGATCCGCTCGCAGGAGGAGGAAGATTTTTCCGATTGTTGTATGACAGCGTAAAGAATATAACGGCATCAGTTAATGTAACAAACGTGTGAAACAATGTCTAAATTTACATGTGTAGTTTCGGTGCTGGGTTTCGCAGAATTCGTTATCTGGGTAATTGGTGTACTCATGGGATTTTTCAAAGTACCGCCTGAAACCTTCAGCGGAAGAAGAAATGTATGAAGCGAAAATAATGTATCCATATATGAATAAATTTGTATCTTTATCGTATTTAATTGTCTCTCTCTTTTATTTTTGTTCACCCCATTTTATTCGTTTTTAGGTAATTAGTGTTAAATAGACCTGGTGGTCTAACTGGTAAGACTCTTTGTAATTCCCGAAGCAATCCAGGTTCGAACCCTGGCTGGGGTATCATTTTTATTAAAGAAAACATAAAAGATATTTGTTAAAAACAGGTTTATTCTACAACACATATTAACAGGTAGGTATTATTCATCTACCAAACTTATTACATATTATATCGCTTAATTAATCTTGTCACACGTATATGTACATTAGATCTAATTTTTTTAAGATACATTGGAGCGTCAGGGAAGTATTTCTCTGTTGAATTAGAAGCCTTAAACTGTTCATAGCACGATATCATTTTTCTTTCATCCTCACTTCCAAATGTTGCAATAGGACTATATATCTATTTATCGATGTCTGCATTGAGTTTCTTCTGTGCATGCAAGACGTTGGCATCGTACCTAACACCAACCTTATCAGTATACCAAAAATGTAAGGGTACAGGTATCATCGAATCGTACAGCATAGAGCCGACATCTACACTAACGTCTTCATTATCCTTCGACTTTGTTCGTGGAATAATAAGGAACTTGCGAGACAAACACCTGTGACGTGCCTGAAGAGCTATCGGCGCGGTAGGCCGCGGAGTGAGTGGAGGTTCCCTTCGAAGGAGCGACAGGGCCAGGCTCTCGATGTCGGAGAGTGGGGGGTTAAAAAAGGCTCTACGTAATTTTAACCTCGCTACTACTTCGTGACAAACGGGGCTCCACCCTATCTTCGTGGGTTGACGGGAGACAGTCAGCGAAGTTCAGAAATTACGACCTGTCGCAATGGCTGACAATCTGACGCCCACATCACCAGATTTATATCTCACAATGAGAAAAAGGAAGTTAAATTGAAAAGAATGCCCGATTGAGAAAACGTGGGGGAACAAAAATATAACAGATGTGAATTTTGTGGTTGTAAAATATCTGCGTTTATTAAATACAAAGAGACGGGACACAGTGTCCGCGCTCCCTAAAAGAAAATACCTCCGCTCGTAGATTTATAGCGCCGCGTTCACCGAATTCGGCTGAATTCCGCTCAACGCTTATCGCGTGATGCGAACTGCTCTAGGAGCTACCTCTTTTTACAAAAACGCAAAACACGTACGGCATGAAACACGCAACGCAAGTTTACACAAAAGAAAACGATATTACAAAAAAAATAAAGAACGATAAAGAAAAATGTATGGATCTGGCCTGCTCATCTACGCGGCGTCTCCTCTTGGTGATTGTGGCCCGCTCTCAGGAACTGGATGCCGCCGCTAGCTGCGGTCTTCAAATAAAAAACTCTGGCAGGGTGGTCGTCGCCGCTAGCCGAGAAACTGACTGGCTGGGTTGTTTCAGCCCCGACCCATAAACGCTTTGGTATTTGAGCGTGTATAACCGATTATCGCTGCTCTCCCTTGCCTTGTGCCGGTGTCGCTTAATCCCTCATAGGGCGGTTATTGGAGACAACATATTTGAAATCCCGGAAACCGGTTGGCGATAAGCCCAAAGAAAAACGTGTATCTCCCGACACTTTCACACTCAAAGAGAGTCAGCTGCGTTCTGCCACATCCCACTTGCCTTGTGGCCGGATCATAATTATACGCAGCCCGGAAATACGTCTACGCTTAAAAAAACCGTGTGCGTAGCGGTTGCCTACGTTTACGGCCCGTGAGCGCAATTAAAAATTAAGGCAGATTTCGTCGAAGTCAAAACCGACCCGTTACACATCGTATAAATTTGCTCTTATAAGCTCGTGTGTGATGATATTGTTTATTAAGCGCTGCTGTTGCTTCTTTAGCGACATGATGATTAAGACTAAATAATACATTGAGCATTTAGTAATGAGCATCTCCTTCATTATCAAACTGAATGAGTTTTCCAAGCAAATTTTTTATCTCTTGAAATATCCTTTTTCATTACTCTAAGCAGCGAATTGGTAAATTCACGGTATTCATAAACAGTATCGTTATAAAAATAGTACAAATAACTATTTGTGTAGCGAAAACCGTTGGTAATTCTACTAGGAATCCCGGCAAAACCGCGGGATATTGAACCGAAACCCTTCACACCATATTTACACTCGTCAATTTTCACATATTTATCATCATTGCAAAAAAAAAAAAAATATATATATATATATATATATATATATATATATATATATATATATTTAATTCTTTATCTCAGCCGTATATATTATATGTTTTTGTAATTTGTTCTCTTAGTAGAGAACCGGGTATTCGGCCAGGGTCAATAAAAACACAATATTTGTTTTACACTTCCAAGCTTTCGGGCATATGTTTGTGTCCTTCGTCAGGGATGTTACTAAAAACATTTATTAATTATTCCAGCAACAAAAGAAAACAGTATATACACATATGGGTAATTATTTGATTAGTTAAAATGAAAACTTACTATTAATTTGTGTTGTATATGATTAGTGTCATTAATCTTTTCATGACAGATAAAAATTATTTTATAATTATATTTGTTTTTAAGAACATATATCTAGATTATATGTTTAGATAATAATTTTTCTTTATTTTTGTGTTATTTTGTCATTCCTAGATAATTCTATTAAAAATGAATAAATATTACTGAGACCGTCGGTATCAGATTTAAAATTCATGCTATTTTTGATGTCTTTTTTAATATGATACATCTCCAGAAAAAGTCTCCCTTTTTTAGAGTTGGAATAATCTATCACAGTAGTGTTTTTGAAATCAGGTCTATGGTCAAAATTATTGGAGTGTATTGCTAAAGCACACGATTTTTTGTTGAGCTTACAATCGCTTCTATGTTGTGTTAATCTAGATTTCAACCATTGGGTGGATTGGCCGTAATACGTTAGGTTACAATCACTACATGGAATTTTGTATACTATATTTGATTGTAGTTCTGGTTTACATTTATCTTTTAATTTTGTGAAAAATTTATTATATATTGTGTTCACGTTATAGAGTCCAATTTTAATGTTATCATTACTAAGTGTAGAAATTAGGCGTGGTGAAAGGTTTTCGATATAAGGAAGTTTCTTGTAAATCATTTCTGGTTGATTGATTGATGATAGAATATTTTTATTGATCATTATATTGGTTCTTTGGTGGTATATTATTTTATTTACAAGTCGTTTTGGAAAACTGTTTTGGATCATTATTTTTGACAATAATTTTAGGTTTTTTGTTATGAAAGATGGGTGACAAATTTTGTTTATCCTGTTTTTAAGCCCTAAAATTACATTTACTTTAACATTGAGTGGTGCATGGGATGTGTAATTTATATATCTACCTGAGTTTGTGGGTTTTTTGTACCAGTCGAGGATTATACTATTATCTGGTTTTCTTATTATAAGGGTGTCTAGGAAAGGTATTTTGTTATTTTGTTCTTGTTCTATTGTAAATTTTATGTTTGTGTTCCACTTATTAAAAAATTCAATTATATTTTGCACCATACATGATGGGATTGCCATTATAAGATCGTCTACATATTTTTTAATGAAAAAAGGTTATATACATTATATACAAAATTCCATGTAGTGATTGTAACCTAACGTATTACGGCCAATCCACCCAATGGTTGAAATCTAGATTAACACAACATAGAAGCGATTGTAAGCTCAACAAAAAATCGTGTGCTTTAGCAATACACTCCAATAATTTTGACCATAGACCTGATTTCAAAAACACTACTGTGATAGATTATTGCAACTCTAAAAAAGGGAGACTTTTTCTGGAGATGTATCATAAAAAAACATCAAAAATAGCATGAATTTTAAATCTGATACCGACGGTCTCAGTAATATTTATTCATTTTTAATAGAATTATCTAGGAATGACAAAATAACACAAAAATAAAGAAAAATTATTATCTAAACATATAATCTAGATATATGTTCTTAAAAACAAATATAATTATAAAATAATTTTTATCTGTCATGAAAAGATTAATGACACTAATCATATACAACACAAATTAATAGTAAGTTTTCATTTTAACTAATCAAATAATTACCCATATGTGTATATACTGTTTTCTTTTGTTGCTGGAATAATTAATAAATGTTTTTAGTAACATCCCTGACGAAGGACACAAACATATGTCCGAAAGCTTGGAAGTGTAAAACAAATATTGTGTTTTTATTGACCCTGGCCGAATACCCGGTTCTCTACTAAGAGAACAAATTTAAAAAAAAAAAAAAAAAAAAAATATATATATATATATATATATATATAATATATATATATATATATATACTTTGCCTGTGTAAGTGTTTACAGCTCCTTTCACGATACATGCATCACATAAATATATAAGAGAATACTTCCATACATGTTTTACTTTTGTGGTGTCTGGATTCATATTCTTTGGCTCAACAGCGTTTGAAGGATGTAAATCAAGTTATCCACAAAATTGACCACACTCATGTCCAATCTCTGGCAAATTGTTTCTATTTTGGTAAAACTTTCAGGCAAAAATCGCAACCAATCTGTGAGTAGAGTAGGATTGCTAATTTTCTCACTATTTAGTGTCTTGTACAAAACCCATTTCTTATAAAACATGTAAAGTGTATCTTGTATTGTCAGTTTTTTTTTCAAAATTATCGATTCTTTTGCAATTTACATATATGAGGGGCAATTTCTTTATTCGGTGCGTTATGCGACGTAGCAGGTAGGTCTGCCTTTGTAGTTGTTGCTATTGTGGAGGTTGATTCACGAACCGTCGTTGATTGGGTTGTAGGTAATCTTGTTGGTGTGCGAGCTGTTGACGATCTTGAAGTTGTTGTTGATGAAGTTTTTACAGATTTTATTCCATACAAGTGTTGAATAGCACGAATGTCATCAATATTTAAATCGACATCCGATGACGTATTTGGATGTGCGTAGAATGGGTACATTATAGCAGCTCTGTTGAATGAATTCGAAATCCCTAACGTATGACCGATTTCATGAAGTAACGTCCAGAATAAACTGCTACTATCAGATGGACATACATTCATATCGCGGCACCAGTTTTCCTCGTTATCTATATGTATTTCCACATTTTTTGTTTCAAAATTGGGCATATATGCGTGTGCTAGCACGTTACCGAAGCCATCAAAATCTGAACTGCACTGTGATAATTTTATTTATTATAAGGCGTATTTTATAAGTAATCGTTATATTCGGCTTGACGCGACGTAGCTCAAATTTGAGATTTGAATGTTTTCCCCACACTTCGAAGGCCTCTCGAGCGACTTTGATATCTTGTTCCGATTAGAGAGAAATACTCCATGTAAGAGTGGTGCAATTCCATTTGTCTTCAACACCCATAATATTGCATAATTTTGCACTGGTAAATCGATTACTGCACATCTTGGTTTTTTCATCTGATTAATGATTTCGTTGTTTAGTATGCCGTCAACATGACAGGAAAATGTCTCCTGGAAGTGTTCGATGGACTCTACAAATCGAGCATATTTTTCATCCTTAATTCTATCAATAAAGGAAACGCCATCACCGCCAGCAGAGTCGTTTCGAGTTTCACTTGCATTTAGGAAACCATATCTGTATAGGAAGTGTAGCGCTTCTTGCAATGGCGCGGCATTTGATAAAGCAACAAATGTAATAATCTGAAGGATAATCATGTCTAGTCAGGGGCAGGTTAAATTAAAGACTGACCGTTTTTATATACATATTTTATTTAAATAATAAATACATAGAAATAAAAACTTAGATACAAGTTCCGCAAGCAGTGCACGTGAACGTTTTAGGTTTGCACAAGAGATATGCAATACATGGACAACATCAAGCAATGCATAGTAAAACGGTCAGCAGATGTATGGAAGAGTCGCTCTTGCGTCTGTAGGTGGCCTTCACGGAACGTTGACAATTAGGACAATATTTTATTGCAGCAGTGATCGTCATCGATAAAGGATTCCATTTTTATAAAATATTCGTATTGCCTATCCAGCTGTTTTGGGATTTGTCGAGGCCAAGCCACTTAACAAGCACCTTTTTTTCCCTTTTTACGTAAAACTTTTTACACGAGATACACGTCAGAGTGATTTGCTTTCTGCAGCTCTTCTGTGTAAAAGGCAGCTTTTATAGGATTTCCTTAGGTATCCTCCAAGAGGTAAAAGTGGGTTGATTGATTTTCACAGTTTTAATCTTGAACAGCTTTGTTGACCAGTTTGGTGTAGAACCCTTGTCGAAGAGAGCCTTTTACTTGCTTATGCGCACAACGTCTCCGACTTTGTATTTTTGAGGCCCCGCTATTTTGATGTGTGAATACACGGAGTTCAACAACTGATGCTCATTATCGCTTGATACGTCGCTCGGACGCATACCAAAGGTACTATGCTTCCGGTGATTATATTGTGTTGTGACATCGTCAAGTATATCCGTCCAGTTATATTTTCCCTCCAGACTGAATGCACGATAAAGTTTAACTTTCACGGTGCGAATTACGCGCTCTGCCATCGACGCTTTAATTGTAGTATACGCGGAGTAATTATTTATGCCTGGCTTCTGCATGAGCGATGTAAACTCTCAGTAGTAGAATTCCTTCCCTTGATCAGTTTGAAAATTGTACGGTGTCCTGCCACTCTTGTCAAATATTTTTTTAAATGCACTGTTCAAAGTCGATCCAGATTTATCCTTTAATGGAGCGGTCCACAGGAACTTTGAAAATCATTCTATGACAACTAGCATACATTTTTTGCGTTTGTTTTCTCAAAAGTATAATTTAAATTCAGCCAAATCTGCCTGCCAGAAATCGTCGATACCTTTTAATATCGTGCGGCGTCTATTGAAATTTTTACGAGCCGGCTTATGTAATTCTCTAACGACGTCCTGTTGTATTTTACTCATGATTGCGCTCGAGTCTGCGACGGATTCCTATAGGCAATTGTGCTGTAGATACGTATTTATATACGCCCACTAATACTACTGACGGGTTTCCTCAACACATTGACTTCGGCTATTTCTCTCTGAGATTTTTCTTGTTTTGCAGAAAGTATGTCAATTTTCCTAAGGTTTTCTGCCAATTGAGTTTTAATTTTCTCCACATTTACTATCAACGCCGAAAATCGGAGCCACTACTATGTTTTAATTCAATTTCTCGAGGGCTTTGAATTGTGATTCGTGGGCGGCACGTCGGCGTCGGCGTCTCTCGAAGGAGCTGGAGCAGCGACTTACGTTGTACACTGTGTAGTACTGAAGGACGAGGGGGGTGGGGGGGCGCGAGGAAATAAAAGTCGGGGCTATACATTACATTCTTAGTTTAATTAGTGGATAACAACAGTAATAAAAAAAAACCAAATGAATAAATGAGAGAATGACAATGAAGGATAAAAGAGGAAATGAAGTGAAATGAGGTGAAGTTATGATAAGGTGATGGAGCGAGGTACGTGTGTACCTCACACAAGGTGTGGGTGTGTGTGTCAGAAGACGTGGTGACGAACTCCTGGTGGTTATGGCTGGAGCGGTGAGTAGAATAGACTGAACTCAACCGAGATCGGGAACTGACCCGTACCGCGATCGAGAAGTCACTCGTACTGTGATAGAGAACCGACTTGTTTCGCGATTATGAACAGACTATTGCGGCGATCAGGAACTGACTTGTTTCGCGATTGTAAACCAACTTGTGTGGCGGTCGAGAACGGACTCGTCTCGTGATCGAGAACAGACTTGTTTCGCGATTGTGAACAGACTATTGCGGCGATCAAGAACTGACTTGCTTCGCGATTGTGAACAGACTTTTGTGGCGGACGAGAACGGACTCGTCTCGTGATCGAGAACAGACTGTCTGATCAGGGGATGATTTCTCCCTCGCGCGCCTCTAGCTGAGAAGGCCGCGCATGCATGTATTGTCTGTGTGTGTATTTTGCGATGAAAGAAGGGGTGAGGTTAATATTTTGAATGAAGGTGCATGTCCATTGGAATTAACTTATTTTGGATAATTAAATGAATAGACACGAGTTTGAATGCGAATCGGATGAAACGATGGGTCTTATGAAGTCACAGGCATGAAATACGATTTTCCCTGATCGTACTAAATTAGGGGTGCTATTATCAGCGGTTCGTTCTTGCCGACAAACGCAAGATTACAACTAAACTGGCGCTCCAGGGGGGCGGTTATTCCCACGTAGAAACCAGGATTATGACGAGTGGCGACGATGGGTTTTCTCCGAAATCGGCAGAAAAATCGGTATCGTTACGGATGATGTGATTACCAAATACCAATATCACATATACGAACCTCGATCCAACAACTACGGAAACAACGATGAAATTCGCATTCGCATCCAAAATCAAGATATATGTACATTGCCTTGCGACAGTTACATCTACGTTAGCGGGAACATTGAAATCCCCTTGACAAAAGACACGGTTCCGAAACCGCACAAGTTCAGCTGGTCACCGACGCATTTTGTCACCTATTCGAAGAGATTCGATTTGAAGTGAATGGCATCCAGATAGACAGCATTCGCAATGCTGGTGTTACGATCACGATTAAAGGTTTTCTTTCCATAGGAAAATCCACTCACTTTGCTAACGAAATAGCCGGATCGTGTGCGATTGGGAAAATTAAAACGTACTTTCCAGGAACCAAACAGTTTTTCGCCCAAATACCTCTAAGATTTGTGCTCGGTTTCGCCGAAGATTACCGCCGCATAACCGTAAACATGCTACCAAGAATTAATAATCCTGCGTTCGGCAAACGACAGAAATTGCTATGTTGCGGTCGAAGCCGCAATAACGTTCAACAAAGTCCAATGGCGCCTTCCACACGTAGAACTAAATGACGAGCTGAAATTGCAAATGTATCAGCAGTTGCGTTCTAACAAGCCTGTCATAATTGCTCACAGAACGTAGTGGTTAGGAATGATGCCTGCAATGAGAAATAGCACCAACGATGTGTGGGTCGTAAACACATCGACGAACGTGGAGAGACTGCTGTATGTAGCCATCGCCTTTCACCAAGGCAGAAATAATGTCGTCGGCAGAGACGGCATGTTTTTCGATCATTGCAATATTAGAAATATAAAACTACACTTAAATTCCGAGTCATACCTGGCAACCTCAATTTAGATATCAACGCCGGTGAATACGTTACCGCATACGATATGTACAGCAAGTTTCAAACAAGCTATTATGGACGAAGCGAACATATGCGAGATCTATACTTGGATTTCAACAAATTTAAGAAGCATGATCTACATGTTCGACGTTTCCAAGCAGACCGAAAACGTTAAAAACTCCACCGTTGATCTGAAGACTGAATTTGAAGCAAACTCTGCATTCAATGAAAATATGAGGGCATATTGCCTCATTCTGCACGACTCCATCGCAGAGTATACATCTTTAACTGGTGTTGTTAGAAAAATATTGTGAAAATGAATTTTGGGGCAATATCGGAGACGTTTCTCCAGAAACAGATCGATGAGTTAAGGGCAGTGCGTTTCGATTTCGTGCCCGTCACATTTACATACATGACAGAAGAAAGTGATACAGTAAATGATATGAAATTAGTAAATGAAATACAGTAAATTGGATGCGGGAGGCTAGAGACAGGAAGAGATTCGCCAATCATATAAAGAAGGTCCGGGAAATATTGATACCAATTATTCTGAAACGAATAGCGACGTTCCAAGAATCGTTGGCAAAAGCACCGCCGACAATTCGTCTTGAAAGAAACTTAGCACCACAGAAGATTTTATTTGTGGCTATTCTGGGATTTAGTGTTCCTGAATTCGTTCCTAAAGAGCTGGTTTTCATCTACGATGGAAGACCCGTGTGCTATTTGTTTAAGCTGTCGAAGCCTCACTACTGCTTGTCTGAGGAGTGCAAGAAGCCAATGCGGTGGTTGGAAAGAAATCATCACAGCTTGCAATATAGCGGAGGACACATATATCTTTGTGAATTGACACATATTTTCAAACAATTCCATGCTGACATCTTCCACGTTAAAGGACATCAAAAATCTAGATATCCAAAAATGTTTTATAGAAATGTAATACATTTAGAATTAGATCGTAACTGTCCGAATTTTGTAAGAACATTAAATAGTTGTAGCGTTCATAAACGTAGATATAGTGTCTGTAGCGTTCATAACATATCGGTTTTATTTTAATATATTAATCATAGTTTTTAGTAATAAATATTTTAATTTTGTAATATGACTGTATGAAGTCTAATTTTACCAAAGATTTATTTACATTGTTAACGTCCTGTAATAATATTATTTGAGAAGAAATATATAAAATATTATTTATCGTAAAATGTGTTTTTTTTAATTCCTCACAAATTAATACTTATATTTGACGGTTATTACGGCTTTAGCCACTTCCATAAACGATGGTTTGCGGCTTTCTCTCACTATCGACGGAGTGAAAAAATATATTACGCTTTATAGTGCAACACCAGTGTGCGTTACAAGTCTAAATAAAACATAAGTAAATAAAGATGGAGTCAAAAACACCAGAGACAATGTGCCTGCCCCGTGCACCTTTATCTAAGAAAAGGATTTGTGTTGCCAATTGCTTTTACGAAAATGAAGAAGTCTATAAGCGGAATCATACCATGTGCTACATGAAAACTTATTCAATAATTAATGATCGGGAATTGTGCTGCGAATGTTTTTACAAGAATTTTTCGGATGAACCTGAGGACCGTGTATACAAAACCGTCCATGGAAGAATGTTTGTACATGACCTTGCGTTTTTTGCAGAAAATAATAAATGTGAGTTATATGCCGGTAAACAAAGGGCTTCATTAAGTAATATTGCACAACATCTCATAACAAATGACTAATTTGTTATTCTTCCTTTTGTGAACTTAGCATTAATTTATTATAAATAGTAGCACCCTATTATTAATATTTTAATTCCACGTAAGACTCTGTGTAGTACGTTAATTTCAATGTATTATTTCTTGTATCTTAAAGTCGCATAATTATTACATAATACTTAATAGTTAAAGTTAGGTGTCGTCAAGTTTAATAAAGTTTATTTTTAAAAACCTAAATCGGTAAATCGAGAATTTAACTTGTGCGTTATGCAAAAATAACCTCTACATTGTTGGGAAAAACGTGCTAGCGAAACTCGACCATTTTCAAGTCTTTTTTCCGAAAAGATTTTCTTCAGTTTTAACGAATAAAATCCTAAATATTAATAAAGCCAATGGCAGTCTCTGTCTAGTTGTGACCGAACACACAACGTGTGGCGGAGTTTTTACGCCTTTGGTCACAATCCAACAAAATTGGTAAGTTTTATTAAATTTAAACTATTTTTAACTGTCTCAGATGTATGCTTTTTATTACAATTATTAATTATCTATTCTTTAAATTTTATATCAGATTTGTTCATCGCATATCTCGCTTTTGCTTCCGCCTAATTAAATATATATATATATATATATATATATATATATATATATATATATAAATAAATAAACAAAAAAAAATGGGGAATATAAGATGTAATTTCAAAATCGAGAAATAAACCTACAGCTGACAAAGGGAAACTTGAAACGGAATTGGCAAACATACAAGTCTCAAAAATTCAAAAATCAGGAAAGGAGTTGCTACCATCAACATCATCGGCGTCATCATCGTCGTCATCATCTATGACAACAAAATGGATTCATGTTTTTTTTTGTTAATAATTTATCTGCCTATTTATTTAACGGACTTTTTTAATTTAATTTCTAGATAGAGTCTGCTTTTAATAATCGTATACGAACTGGAATGATTGTTAATATTAAATATCTCGATCCCTTGTTATTTTTGTATGGAATTTTTGATATTGTGCATGAAAAAATGGAAAAGCTGTTGAAAAAAAATGGTGCTGTGAAGATCAATATCAATCTTTGTGGAGAGTTTATATAACCTGTGGAGCACAAAAAGGAAAACACATTTTCGCTACAAAATCGACTATAATTTTGGATGCATCTTTGGAAAACTTTTTTAATTTATATAGTGAACTTGTCCTGAAAGGCGATTCGAAATTAACGGAAGATGAAGGTAAGTTGAAATCTATTGTCGTCTAAAAATTGCAACTTATGTTATTCCTTATTTTTACAGAATTTGCAGATGGCTGTGATGCCGACAGATGCCCAGTATGCCTGAATAACTTGATAAAATATGCGATGAATTGTAGGCATTCGTATTGCTCATTTTGCATCAGCAAATTAACTTCGTGTGCCGTATGTAAGGTAAAGAAAACGCTGGTATTTAGAATATATCTGCCTACATATAACACGCAAACAACAATCCCCTAATCAGCTAAGAAGAGAAAATTGAAAGAAGACCCAGCGCCTGTTTTGGCCACGCTAACACCTGTGAGATCATCCATCAACACCATCCGTGCAACCGCGCAGATTGAGTATCATCGTGTCTGAAAAAACGCTCGCAAATTTATTCCATTTGGCAAAAGTGATTAATTATAAGTTGAATATGCTAAAAGCGTTGGCGTTTAATATGTATTATAATGTGATATTGTCTGCATGTTTAAAATTAGATGGAGGTTTATACACTACAATATCTACGTTAATCTCACAACACACGCATTCTCAAAACACTTATTTGATGTTGGAATGTCTGCATGTTTATTACAATATAATACGCCACGATTTTGATGTAAGGAAAATGTGTGAATAAAATATAATTGAAATCTTATATAACCATTTATTTTACCCAATAACCTTCCTTTTAAACATGTAAAACTTTTCTTATCATAAGGAAAACAGTACCAGCATGTGGTAACCAGCCTAATTAAATTTCAAATCTGCAGGAAGCGAATAACAGTTTGAAAATCTTCAGAAAATACCACTTCCATGAAGAACCCCACATTAATCTGATTGATTGTTCAAAAATCCTCAAGAAATATAAATACAATATGAAATACTTTAAATTCAGTTAATCATAATCGTGTTGAAGATGGCGCAAGAAAGGGGTCTTTATTATTATAATCCAAATACAGACTATAAAGTGACCGACCTAGAAGCATTCATAATTCGCAAGTTGGGGTACAAAGTATTGTGCTCTGGAATTTGATCCCAGCATAACACCGGGCTTTTCTGAAACATACAACGAAATGATGCAACCGCACCCTTCATCGAGCAACGAAATTGTCGAGCAACAAACGCCACATGTTTCATCGAGTAACGAAGTTGTTGATCTATCGAACTGCGAAGATGACGACAATGGATTGGATTTCATCGATGAACTTATAAACGAGTTCGACCAGAGCATACGATCAGAGTGCAGGCTTGTGAACGAGACCCGATATCCGTTGAACAAGAGAGGAAACGTCCACATTGCAGTAGGCTTCAGCCCCGCCCGAGGCTTTTCGCCAGCCGTTCGATTATCGGGCTTAAAAAACACGCATATTTCATTTCTACATGCGGAATGGTACCATCTCATAAGTCGCAAAGATCTGATTCATGAACATTTAAATAAGAAAAGATCCTGTAAAAGAAAACACAGTGTTGAGGCCTGCGTGGAGAAAAACCTTTTTCACCAGGTGTATAGCGGGTGCAACGTATTCCTAGGCTACAATCTAAAGAAAACGCCTTGGGCTCGCATTGAAAGTAAAGGCGTAAGAATCATGTTGAATAGTAAAACATTCGATGTGTTGTGCAACGCGCAGATGCTCGTTGAAAAAAGGGTGAGCAGACTGGAGGAGCTAAAATTCTTTGATTTTTATAACAACTGTATCCTGAATGTGCTGAGTGTGAGCAAGAATTGCGACAGCGCAGAAGCCGTAAGAATTCTGAACACGGCCGAATACGATTTAGAATCAATTCCCCGCGAGAACGCCGACGCCATATTGGAAGTATGCATATATAATCGAGATCAGTTAGGCCGAGATTTAGAAAAAGCAAGAGCGTACAATGAACAAGAAGAGACAATTACGGCGTAAAATTGTACAGCACATCGAGAACATACGCAAACTAAATCGCGATATTGAAGCATACGAAGAGTTAAAACAGTTGTGCGCATCATTTTCTATTCTAAACATCGGTGATGACGACGACCAATCCTTTGATAGTGCGTGTAAATGATGCCATAGACGCATACTACAGTAGTCAGCTGAACAGTGAACACATGAAGTATCTCCCTGAACAGTACATAACAAAACTCGAGGAGCTTGAATTGTACAAAGTTTGGCATTTGTTGCATCTTAGTATCAAGAGCAATCAACACTACAGAAGAAGGCTTCCGTGTTATATGCATTAAAACGTCTTTGGACAAACCGAAACTGAAGGAGCTCCAGATCCAATCTACAGGTGTTCAATCTGCATTCGACTAGGATGTCAAAATTTACATGTGTGGTATCCATCCTTGGATTTGTAGGATTCATGATCTATGCAATCGCTGTTCTGATGGGACTTTTCATTGTACCGTTCAAACATGTTCATTTTCGCGTTCGCGGGAGATTTTTAGAACTTTTCTATACCAGTTTAAAGTATGCGACAACTTTAGATAATAATAATGTAACCAATGTTTTAACTTAATTTATTTTATTTTAAATTATGAATTATTGTTGTTAGAGTTTTTATTTTGTAGACCTCTTTTATACCGTTTTCAGCTACTATTGCAATAAGTGTTCAATAACCCTGCTCGTCTAATAGGCAAGACTCAACGTTGCAATCCAGGTTCGAACTCTGGCAAGGACACTTTTTTGTTAAAAAATAAATAAAACATCATATTAATTAAAAAGGTATATCTATTTCTGTAAGTACATGGAGGAAAATAATTATATAATACAGGTTCCGCAAACAGTACATGTATAGGATTTCGGTTTACAAGAGAGGAACGCCACGCATGGGATGCAGCAAGCGATGCATAGCAAAACGGCCAGCAGATGTGTGAAAGAATCGCTCCTGCCTCTGTAGGTGGCCTTTACGGAACGCTGACAATTTGGACAAAATTTTATTGCAGTAGACTTTTCTTTCTTCTTCGGCAAGTCACCTTTGGCGCCGTCGTCACAGATGTCGTTAAGGGATTCCATTTTTATAAAATATTCGTATTGTCTATCCTGCTGTTTTGCAATTTGTCAAGACCCAGCCACTTAACGAACACCTTTTTGCTCTTTTTACGTAATACTTTTTCCACCAGATACACGTCAGATTGCTTTGATTTCTGCAACTCTTCAGTATAAAGGCACTTTTTATTGGGCTATCGTGCATATCTTCAAGTAAATAAGCAGCAGGTTTACTGATTTTCACGGTTTTAATTTTGAAGCTATTTTCACCAGTTAGCTGTATAACCTTTTGCAAAGAGAGCCTTTTGTTTACTGATTCGTACTATATCACCAACATTGAATTTTCGAGGGCCTACTATTTTTATATGTGAACAGAGTTGTTTATAAACAGAGTTCAACAACTCAGTCTCGTTATCCTTTGACACGTCGCTCGAACGCATTCCTATAGTGCGATGTTTCCTGTTATTATATTGTAAAGTGACATCGTTCAATACATCAACCCACTTGTATTTCCGTAGCAAACTGAAGTTCCTATAAAGATTATCCTTTAATGTGCGAATAACTCGTTCGGCCATTGATGCTTCAATTGTAGTATACGACGAGCACTTATATATCCCATGTTTATGCATGAGCGAAGTAAACACCCGATTATAAAATTCCTTCCCTTGATCAGTTCGTACATTTTTAGGGCTCCTACCATCCGTAGCAAATATCTTTTCAATTGCATTGCTCAAACTTGATCCAGATTTATCCTTTAATGGAGCGGCCCACAGGAACTTTGAATAGAAATCGATGACAACTAGCATAAATTTGTAACCTTTGTTCTATCGAGAGTATAATTGAAATTTAGCCAAATCTGCCTGCCACAAATCGTCGATACCGTTTAGTAGCGTACCGCGTCTATTACAATTTTTACGAGCAGGCTTGTGGATTTCGTTTACATCATCTTATTTACTCATTATTGCGCGGGGAAACAGGCAGCGGGTTTCTAGAATCGTTCCAGCCGGACTCGACCTTTTGTAACGGTCCAAAAATAGCGTTGGCAGAAACTGCTTTTTAATAATTAACTGGCGTATAGACCTGCACGGTAGGCAACCATGCTTGCATTTTTTTTGTTGTGGTGACGCGTTTCCCCGTGAGCGATTTTTAAAATTCGCCGGCGGAGCGCCGCCATGAGGCAGAACTGAATTGACTCGTGCCCAGTATAGATCGTGCCAGAAGAACCGTTGCAGATAAGGTATATCACCATCCGGTTTACGGGAATAATCAACGGTTCTCAGCTAACCACCCTTGAGGGGGATTGAGGCACCGACTACGGGGCAGAGAACACGCTCATAACACCTGAGTAAGTAGTTATTTCTTCTCCTCTTCGTGAAGCCACGTGTCCGGCCATTTTGATTAAGGCCATGTGCTTCCAGGCGTTTGGCTACGGGCTAAACAGCTCGGCCAAAACCATTCTTGGCTGGAGGCCGCGGACCAAGCCCAGGCGTCCTCGACGGAAACCGCCGACATCCCGGAGCTGAACCCAGCCACCGGCGAGACCATCCGGAACTCAGGCCAGATCCCAATATATATAATTCTTTTTTTTTGTGTGCTCGATTGAGCCACTTTTCTGTTTATTCTTGTGTGTAAATTGCGTCTACGTGTTTCGTGTCGTACGTGTTTTGCGCTAGTGTACGAGAAAGGTCGCTCCCTCGGCCCTTTCAATCGCGCGATTAGGAGCTTATTTTATTCGGCCGAATAGAGTAAACCCTGCGCGAAAGGGTGGCGTTCGGAGGTATTTGTTTTCAGAGCGCAGACACGGTGTCCGTCATTGGTTTGTGTGAATAAACGCCGATATTACACTACAAACTCACACCTGTTATTTTTTGTTCCCCCCTGCGTTTTCTCATTTACAGTTTTCTATTCTCACTGCGAGATTTAAACCTGGTGGTGTTGGCGCCAAACGGTCAGCGTTGTGACAGTTCGTGATTTCTGAACTTCGCTGACTGTCTGTCGTCCACCCACGCAGGTAGGGTGGAGCCACCCTTGCGACGAAGTAGCAACGAGGTAAAATTACGTGGAGCCTTTTTTTAACCCCCCCACTCTCTGACACCGAGAGCCTGGCCCTCGTCACTACTTCGAAGGGACCCTCCACTCGCTCCACGGCCTAACGCGCCGACTGCCCTTCAGGTACGTCACACTTTTTATATCTTCACTGATACTACAGAATAGAATGGGCTTTGGCATTGTCAACACCTTTGAAAGGTGTTCATACCAACTGCCTTACCAACTCATTCAAGTTATTTTAGTTTAGGGTTTCCATCAATTTTTCACTTTACCTGCCCATATAGCCGCATTTTTCTCAAGTGTTTTTGCCAATTTCTCGATGCCTTTGCTGTGTATATCAACTGTATTCATCATTTCTGCCATAAATATATCGACTGTCTTAATAAAATCTGCTATATATCTATCGATATTATCAATTTTCATGTTTGTGACCTCGGTATATGTTTTCCAGCCAGTGGGCAGCACCATCTTCTTAGGTCTTATATTATTAAGTTTACCAGATTTTCATCCAACTGTCTTTAAAAGTTAAAGGCTTAAACGTGTAATTCTGTCTCGTTCTCTTTTAGAGATTCTTCATGATTTACATAAAGTTCATCTAACATGATAATTTTCTCCTTATTTGCCTCCACCAGGTTTTTCAGTTCCTGTAGGAATTAATCAATTTTTGTTCTACATGTGCCATTTTCTTGATAGCATTTTATTACCAGATTAGCATATGAGTCTATCGCTCGTTGGTTTTTTACTTTCAGGTCATCAAATATTGAAACAACTGATTCTAGAGTCTTTCAAACGGGCGCACAAATTTGATCAATTTTGGTATCCACGCATCTCTTGTTTGATGCATCGGTAACTATTTTATAACAATTTGTTACGCTGCCTATATGACCGCAAGGCCCTGAATATGTAAACATTTCAAAGTGTAAAGATGTATGTTTTGCTCATTTTAATTGTACCTGTAATTTCACAACCTGTCTTAGTTCAGTCAATCGCCTCCAATTTAATCGTTAGGTCGGTGGTATCCGAAATATTGACATATTTCAAAACTTGCAAATTGCATGTTTTCCAGGCGTTCTTGCGGTTTAACATCTTGTAAATTATTTTCAAACGTCTCTTCGTTCCCAATTATATCTACTCAAAAGTGCTGTGGTATTCAAAATATCCACAATCAATACGGGGTTTTACAAAAATGTTGTACAGCGGATGAATGTCTGATTTTCAACGATAAATCAATATATATAGGGAATACGATAACATTATCTGTTACATATACTGTACCCTTCTTATAAAAGGTTTTATGAATACTTATAGGTAGTTCATCTATTCATAGGTATCGAGTAAATTAAGAATGTTTTTCTTCACAACACTAACAGTTACCTTTGTTTTTACCGACGATGGAGTTAATGAAAACAACGCTTTTATCAATTCTTTAGAGGGAGTATTTAAGAAAAATATATCTATTGTTCTCAATCATACTAGTTCGAAGAAGTTAAAAATATTCTTTGTCAAAATAAATAATTTCAAAAGCTATGATTAATACCTTTCCATATACTTATTATACTTATTTACGGTTTTACGTTTGAACATAGGCTGTTTGTGTTAAATGTCATATTTAATATACTTGTATTTAGATTTTATATCTTTTACCAAAAATTTTTGCGATATTTAATCGATGCCTTGCACACATAAAACCTTTAAGTTTTTTAAATATTGTGGCATATATGCTCAGCAAGGCAATCTTTATTGTAATAATAATAATGAAAACATTTGTAATCATGTATATTATGTTACATATCAGGGGAAAGCTGTATAAAGATTCTGTAACATTAAAATAATTCTTAGGGTATCAGCCCTTCAATTACTCATTAAATATACATCTGAAAATAAGAAGTATATTTTTAAGCACAGTGAGACGTTTTGATTCATTTTTACAGTAGTCTGGATGTAGTTCATCTATAACGGGAATTCTTTAATCACATGAAAGATTAGCAAGCATTAGGTTTCACTATATATTTGTGGTACACGAGGGGGCCATAAAACTGCTTAGCGTTTGTAAATAGTCGAATGTTTTATCATGTTATGCGGTGAATCTTCTTAAAATTTTGGTATGAATTATCTCATGTTTGCGGTTACAAATTGAACCATCAAGTTGGTTATCGGTTATAGTTTTTGTTTAGCCTATGTATCATTTAAAACACCTACTAGATTTATATTCGACGTATATAGAGTTAATTTTTATATCAGCTGCGGTTACTACGAAGAAGGGGGCGAAAGTAACGTCTACGTATATAAACAAAATGCAGATAAAATATACATCATAAAAATTAAAAAAATGTGTAACATTTGTACGTTACTAATAAATTTTGTGGACTTCCTTCCTCAGGTAAGTACATTTTATATTTTTAGTCATTTAATGGGTATTAATAACCATCTCCCTGAATATTGATCCATTATTTTCTTATTTTAAGAAAAAGTTTATTATTTTAAATTAATTATTACATATGTAATCACTGAGTATTAGGATGCGTCATACGCAGTAGTAAAAACTTTTAGGTGAGTTTACACTAAGCCTCATCAGGCCTTTAAGGCTTCAAATACTACAAAGTTTTCGGAAAAATGCAAAAAAAAAGTTAAATATATTTAAAGTAAATGTATGCATTTATTATTATTTTAATATGAGAGAGTATTTCATTAAATATTTATATTGTAAATAAAATATTTTTCTACTTTGTGTATAAATTTTATTTAGAAGAGTTATTTAATATAATAGCCATAAAAACTAAAACAGTATACATCTTCGACAAATATATCAGGCGTGTCGTTATCTTTTAAATAGATTATGTATAGAAAATATAGAAATTAGAAATAAAAATCTTATGGAATAAGTTTTCTAAAATATTATAACAGAGTGTCTTTCGAGATACTAGATAGATGATATGTCATATTATGCCTATTTATTTTATCATAAAATTACTATATTTTGTTATTTTTATTATTATTTTAGGAATCTTATAGACTCTTATTATTTTGTAATAAATTAATAAGTTATTATTGAACATGCTCGTTTTATTTATATATATTTTTTGAAAACTTATAAATATATTTTTTTTAGGGGTCACTATCATTGGGGCTTGCGCTCATACCAACGTACCACCGATGGCCGCCTCCTCCAAGTTGTCCTGGATGTCCAGATTGACCACGTGTACGATGGAATTGTCCACGGGCTCCCTGTTCTCCATGCACTCGAGCACCTGATCGTAGACGCGCTCCTCGCACGTTATCAACATGTCGAACTTGTTTTTGTTCTCCTGGAACTACTCCGGATAGGACTTGATCCTCCGGTTCATTTGCTGTAATAAGTTTAAATGCAAGGAGTCTTAATTATCTCTCAAATATTTGTGAAAAGTTCAAACACAAAATAAATCTGTTTTAATAAGGCTTTATTTTATATGAATTTTAAATCAGTATATTTGCTTACAATTACCCGTTTTGTGTTATTATTGATATATTATGACAGAGTTCTTCATCACTGAATAACTATTCAGTTTTTGTTATTTTAAGAAACACAGATTTTTAGTATTTAAATTAACATATCATCGTTGAACATCCTTTCATGTTATTATATGTTTTTATCATTTTAATTACTATAATGAGCTCTTTTATTGTTATTTAATTTTAGAAAGTTTATATACTCTTATTATTAGTAATTTTGCAGTAGACTAATAGATTATTATTATATGTTTATATCTTTTTGAATTACTATAATGAGCTCTTTTTATTGTTATTTAATTTTAGAAAGTGTATATAATCTTATTATTAGTAATTTTGCAGCAGGATAATAGATTACTAAGTAACCTCTAGATCAATTATTTAAAATTTGAAATCTTATAAAAAAAATTTTCTAGGGGTCCCCAATCATAGGGCCGTGCACAGGTCATAAAAATGTGTATGACCCACAGGAGGACACCCTCATTTTTGTTATGCCCCTACCGGAGGACCACTATCTGTGCGTGTTCGCGAGGATGTGGCAGATATTTATATCTGTAGAGGAGAATATTTATATCTGTATATCTGTAGAGGGGATATGAGTAAGTATAAAGTCTTTTATCTCTTGTTTTTCATTTGTGTGATTTACGTATCTCTTGTTGCAGACCCCCGCAGCGCCTCTATCTAATTTAATTAGTTTTTTAGTTTTAATAAATAGATTGCTTTAACACGCCCATACATTATTCAACCCTTTTTCTATCGTTTTCAGGGACATAAAACATAACAAGTGAGCCTATGATTTTGATAATTTATTACATGTCAGTTGTTCGTTTTACTCTATTAGCAAGATTTTATATTGACAAAATTTATAGTTTTACCCTTGCCTGAATTATTTAATTGCCTAAACTTAATACTCTACTATATAAATTTACCGTGAAATTAAAACACCTTTAATAACAATCAGGCGAGGCGAACACGAGCTGGATCTATACTTGAATTTCGAACAATTTAAGAATCGAATGATCTACTTATTTGCGTTTCTATACAGAACGAAAGCGTTAAAAACTCGACCGTTGATCTGAAGATTAAATTTGAAGCAAACTCTACATTCAACGAAAATATGAGAGCGTATTGTCTCATTCTGCATGACTTTGTCGCAGAGTACACACCTCTAGACGGCCTCGTACGTAAGATAGTGTAAAATGAATTTTGGTGTAATATCCGAGGCGATTCTACGGAAACAAGTGGCAGAATTTAAGACAGTGTGCTTCGATTTCGCACCCGTCACATTTACATACATGGCTGACGAAGAAGGAGATAATACAGTAAACTGGATGCAAGAAGCAAGAGACAGGCAGAGATTCGCCGATCGCATAAGACGAGTGGGTGAAAAATTGGAACCGTTTCTTCAAAAACATATTGCTTCGATCCGTCGGGGATCCATGATTCTTCATGCACGAAGCTTGGTGCCGCAAAAGATATTAGTCGTGGATGTTCAAGGCTTTAACGTCCCCGAATTCACACCCAAAGAGCTGGTTTTCAGCTACGATGGAAGACCTGTGTGTTACCACTTCAATCCGTTGACACCTTTCCATTACTTGTCGAAGGAGTGCAAGAAGCAAGTGGTCTGGTTGGAAAGAAATCACCACTCCCTACGATACAGTCTCGGACACATCGATCTTAGTGAATTACCTTATAATTTTAATCAATTCCCCGCTGATGTAGTTTATGTTAAAGGGGATCAAAAGTCTAGATATCTAAGAAACTTTTATAGAAATGTAATAGATTTAGAATTAGACAGTAATTGTCCTAATTTTGTAAGAACTTTTGAAAGTTGTTCATAAATATATATATACTCTATTTGTGCCGTTGTTAATGTACAAGTTTTTTACAAATACGTAAAAACTAGGTAATAATAAATGTTTATTCAATATTTATACACATTGTTTTATTCGAATACCGTTGGAAATAAAAAGTAAAAAGTTTTATGTCAAAGCATTAATGTTTTAAGTAATTTAATAAAACTACTCCTGTGATTTCGTCACACTGTGGTATACTGGTTTGTCGATAAAAATGTCTTAAAACCGTGATTTCCAGGCATGAGGTAAATCTGGTCTGACGATAAATTTCACAAAACCGTGATTTTCTGACATTGAGGAAAATCAATTGGTCTGTCCATAAATTTTGTAAAACCGTAATTTTCCGACACCTCGGTAAACCTGGCTTATGATTATATTTCCATCATCCTTCTTTTACCGCTGTGTAAGCCGTTGCCACACCTTGTTCTTCCTGAGTATAAATACGTTTGCAGCGAAATTTTTAATCAGTTTAGAACTATCGATCAGACAAAATGTCTCTCCGCAAAGATTCCGGTGCAGTAGTCGTCAGTGATACAACTCCTAGTGTTGACGAAAAACGACCACCAAATGTGAAAATACAACACAGTGCAATTAAACGAAAGCTAAGTGCTATTTTAAGTTCCGGTGAAGAGGACCAGGAGTATGAGGACATCGATGTTCCCAAGCGTGCCCAAGCAAAGAGAAAATTAGTTTTTTCTCAACCGTCAGAGGTATCACACATCGATATTGTGAGTTCCGATGAAAACGTAATCGAAAAGGAGGAGGGGGACGAGGAGAACGGGGAACGTTACAGTCAACAACAACAACAACAGGAGCAGCAAGAAGTTAACGGTGTTGTTCCCCAGGTCACACAAAAATATAAAAATAATAAAAAAAATGATTCAATTTTGGAGGGACTTAATCAGCCGTTTTCTAATATAATAAAATTGAGGGATCTACAGCAGATGATTCCACATCCCGTGTTATATTTTAAACACTTTAATACTAAAAAAGGCGAAAAAGTTGTGGTGGTTATCAACGACATTAAGAACAGCATTGTCTTTCTGCCAGAAAGATTTAATACCACAATAGGGACAGAGGAAATAAAAGAGTTGAACAATTGTGGAAGCCAACTGGTTATAATTTATCATGGATTGATGAAGATGAAGGACGGTAAAAGCTTCCATAACGTAGAAATAAAAAAGTGGAAAAACGTTTAGAATTAATCGTCAAGTATATATCTTCGTAATCAACGTCATCACTGTCATTGTCTTCTAGTCAACAGCACCATCAACATGAAGATAGATCGTGAGTACTCGTCTTATGTTAAAAAGTTAAAAAGTTAAAAAAGATTTATATTCGACGTATATAGAGTTAATTTTCATATCAGTTGCGGTTACTACGAAGAAGGGGACGAAACGCTGCGTTTACGTATATAAACAAATGCATATAAAATATGCGTCATAAAAACTGTAAATATGTGTAACATTTGCACCTTTATGGTTAACTTTGGAGACTTCCTTCCTCAGGTTAGTACATTTTATATTTTTAATCATTTAATGGGTATTAATAACCATCTCCCTGAATATTGATTCATTATTTTGTTATTTTAAGAAAAAGTTTATTATTTTAAATTAATTATTACATATCTAATCACTGAGTATTAGGATGCGTCATACGCAGTAGTAAATAGTTTTAGGTTAGTTTACACTAAGACTCGTCAGTCATCAAATACTACAAAGTTTTCGGAAAAATGCAAAAAAAAAGTTAAATATATTTAAAGTAAATGTATGCATTTATTATTATTTTAATATGAGAGAGTATTTCATTAAATAATTATATTGTAAATAAAATATTTTTCTACTTTGTGTATAAATTTTATTTAGAAGAGTTATTTAATATAATAGCCATAAAAACTAAAACAGTATACATCTTCGACAAATATATCAGGCGTGTAGTTATCTTTTAAATAGATTATGTATAGAAAATATAGAAATTAGAAATAAAAATCTTATGGAATAAGTTTTCTGAAATATTATAACAGAGTGTCTTTCGAGATACTAGATAGATGATATGTCATATTATGCCTATTTGTTTTATCATATAATTACTATATTCTGTTATTTTTATTATTATTTAGGAATCTTATAGACTCTTATTATTTTGTAATAAATTAATAAGTTATTATTGAACATGCTCGTTTTATTTTTAAATTTTTTTTTTGTTTTGAAAATTTATAAATATTTTTTTCTAGGGGGTCACTATAATAGGCCCGTGTGCGAATACCGATGTATACACCCCTGAGGAGGGCGATGTCCTCCTCTTTGTGCACCCCCTCCCCGCCACCCACGGGGAAGACCTATTCATATGGGTCTTCGAGATAAACTCTTATATATATATATATATATATATATTGCATCTCTGTGATTTTATTATCTGTTGTAGACCCCCACCCCAGCGTCCAGCTCCGTGGAAATATAGTTATATATATATATATATATATATATATATGGATATATATATATATGGATATATATATATATGGATATATGGATATATGGATATATGGATATATAAGTGAAGCGTAGTAGTGTAGTAACAATAAATAGTATATCAATAAATGTACCCCATTGCATTATTTACCTATTTTTTAATCACTGTCAGGAGCTGTTTGATACACATTTTCAAGTTGGTAGCTTATTATGAACAAAAAAAATACTATTCATATTGCAGCCTTTATTAATCGTCTTTCAAGCTGCTACATGCATACATATCAAAGACTTCTGTAATAATAATTCATAGTAGTTTTAAATATTTATTACATTGACGAGTTTCTTAAAATTTTAAAATCACCCTAGCATAAATTTTGCATATACATATTCGAGTTGAACCTAAAAGTTGTGATTAGTGCTTGCATCAACCCTCATTTCTACGGTCTTAGATCACACCAGGTAAATAGATGTTTTTTTTTTATTACATGTTTTTACTCAAGATTCCATTCAATTATTTACATGGTAGTCTAATATGCCGTATTTACTTGACAAATTAATAGTTTTATAATTGCCTGAATTATTTACACGGTAATCAGATGTAATATGTCATTGCTTAAAGTCTATAATATAATTTTATCGAGAAAACACCTCTTAAGAACAGTTGTTTGTCGGTCTTTCGATTTTACTCAAGATTTTACTCAATTATTTACAGAGCAATGTCAGATTTTCAAGGGTGCTTTTTATGAATTATTTACATGGTAATCTAATATAACACAATTAATTGATAAAACGTATAATATTGCTCGGTTCAATAATGTATAATTTTAAATGCTAATTTTTATAAATAAATGCACTTATTTATATTTCAAATGACTTATTTTCCATTATTTCATTTTTAAGTATAATTAAAAGTCACTTATGGGTATTAAGTTTCTCCTAAAAAGATTTTCTCTATACATGCAAGGTTAAAGGAATAGCAATAAATCATGACACTGAAAAACAAGTAAATTTTGACTCTTTAAAAGACATGATATTAGAAAAACGTGAACCTATATTAATAAACTCCAGACAGATTAGACGAGACAAATTCCATAATGTTTTGACGTTAACCGAAACGAAAACGTTCAGAGTTAACTCTCTCAAGAGACGGTTCTTTGAAAATCATAAATCAATACCCTACGGCTTTAAACGTGTGAAAAAACAATAGTTGATGTTATATTTTATTCTCTTTTATTAACAAGAAAAGCGAAAACTTATGTACCATCGAGTATACATACAATTTCATTATTGAAGAAAGAGTTGGTAATTGACCCCCGCAAAAATAAGCTATATATGCTTAATCTCATACGTTAAGTCGAACCAATGTTTACTCATCACTACGTATTGTCTTGTATATGAGTGATGCAAACTATCGATCGTAGAATTCCTTCCCTCTACCATACGTATGAGAGAGAGAGAGAGAACATTTTGATATTAACAACATCGTTTTGAAAAGTGTGTATGCTCACTTTTCCTGATCTTCTAATACGAATCGAAAATATAACACCAATTTGCAGTGCATCCTGAACATCAGGGTTTTGTTGTTTAATATATGTTTGGTTAATACTGTTTTAATATGTTATTAGATACGACATCGTGAAGACACCGAATATGATAATCACTAAGGGTTGGGTTTTTCTACAGTTTCCTAACCCCAAGCTGAACGAATGTTTTAGTGATTCTACCAGAGCACAAAAGACGTACTGTAGACGCGAGGACAAATAAATACTAGCTTGTAATTTTTACTTTGTTGTCTTTTTCGTGTCTGTTATAAATATTAGCTTGTATTTTTATTTTCTTTTTCATGCCAATTATAAATATGTATTTGTTCTTAAAAATATAGTTAAAAACATATAATTTGTGTGCTAGTACATTATTTACCTATTATTACTCGTTTTCAGGTAAAATTAATACATATTTTCAAAATAGTAACTTACTGAAAAGCAAAACTATTCATAAATAGATTAGGATTTATTAACGCTTTATATAATAGTTTATTTTTGAAATATCAATGACTTTCTTTAAAAATAAAAATCTTAAAAATTTAATTATTTTAATATAAAATAACAGGTTTATAATATATACCGTTGGTTTCGAGATGACATAAAAAACAAGATGTTTATAATTAAAAAAGACATGAACCTGTAATCCCTAATTAATTGATAAAAGTAATTGTTTGGATAAATGAAATGACTATTTGTTGTTGTAAAAAAGTAGAACATCTCATGTGATTAATCGAAAAATAATTCAGGCAACCCTATGTACATGTTGATAAAATCTGAAATGTCTATTCGTTGTAATGGTAAAATTTTCTGAAAACTTATATATATATATTTAGGGGGTCGCTATCATGGGGCCATGTACCCATGAGAATGAGTATTCGCCAGAGGAGGGCGATATCCTCCTATTTGTACACCCCCCCCCCCCCCACCCTCCGCCCACGGGGAGGATAGATACATTTGGGTATATATATATATATATATATATATATATATATATTGCATCTCAGTGATTTTATTATCTGTTGTAGATCCTCCTGCGTCCAGTTCCATGGATATATATGTAGTATCAATAAATAACACGTCTATAAGTCAACCCCATTGCATTATTTACCTATTATTTAATCACTTTCAGGAGCTGTTTGATACACATTTTCAAGTTGGTATCTTATTATTAAGGACCGGATTTATATGTAAATACATATTTTTCCCTAAGCTAGATAATATCATTTACTAACTAGTATTACACTTTTTGAGGCATTTTGAATTGATTTAAGCCAATTTTATTTTATATATTTTTACATATTTCAGTAAAATTACATATATTTATATATTTACATTTTATTTTACATATTTTCTTACATATTTCATAAAAATTCAATATTTTCACGTATTACGCAGTGTGATTCACGCTGATGTCCCGCCGATGCGTGATGCGCTGGGCGCGGGGTACTATCAGAACATGGTCGAAGGTTTACGAAACAATACGATCATTTAATTTCGCGAAGACCTGACAACACGTGTCGTCGGCGTCCCCTACGCTCAGTTGCATAGATTTTGTAGTGTCAGGTGCACGCCCAGTGCGCCTACAGTATTCGATGTGCCGAAAACAGCGAGTACAACAAAAGAGCTTGTATCCAGGTACCTCCGTGAGTTCCCGAATGAAACTTTTAAAAGTGATGATAACATTTTGTATTGTACAAGTTGTGATAAGCAGGTGTCTGTTTCACAACGATTTCAAGTTACACAACATATCGCCAGCGCAAGACACAAGCAAAACAAACGAATAAAGTCAAGCCTTATACAATCTTTCATAACAGCTTCTGGCACTGCCACGACAAGTACTGGTAAATCACCTTTTAACACGGATTTGTGCCGCGCATTAATTAGAGCAGATATCCCTATGCACAAAATCAACAATCCCGCTTTCAAGGGTTTTTTGGAAAAATATATTGGCAAAAAAATGCCTGATGAAAGCACCTTACGGAGAAACTATACGCATGATATTTATATGGAAACTATTGTTAAAATCCGCGATAATATTAAAGCTGGTACAATTTGGGTATCCATTGATGAGACGACAGATGTTGAAGGCAGATATATCGCCAATATAATTATTGGAAATCTGTCTTCTGATTCATCTTCGACACCATTCCTTCTGAATTGTGAAAGTTTAGAAGCGTGTAACCATGCAACCATAGCAAGATTTTTCAACGACTCAATGAGTCTTCTTTGGCCGAAGGGTGTTTTGCACGATAACGTGTTGTTATTTTTGCCCGACGCTGCTCCTTATATGGTAAAAGCTGGGACTGCACTGAAGGTTTTTTACCCTAAAATGATTCATCTAACCTCACGCGTTTCACCGTATTGCGGAATCTGTAAGATCTCAATTTACTGATGCAGACTTATTGATATCAACTGTTAAAAATTTTTTTTTTAAAGCTCCAAGCCGAGTTAAAATTTTCAAGGACAGTTATCCACAACTGAGTTTGCCTCCCCAACCAGTAATTACAAGATGGGGCACTTGGTTGCAAGCTGCTCAATATTACTGCGAAAACTTTAATGAAATAAAAGATATTATATCAAAACTTGATGTTGAGTCAGCTGCGGCAATTGGTCAGGCTAAAACGTTGTTGGCAAAAGATACTTTAAAACACAATTTAATTTACATTTCTGCCAATACTGTTTTTTTGGTGGATACAATAAGGCAGCTAGAATCCCAGGACGTGTCATTAGTTGACAATATTACTGTAGTCAAAGACGCCATCCAAAAATTAGAAAAAGCGCCAGGAGATATTGGGAGCAAAATTAAGAAGAAAGTGAAGGGCGTTTTTGGAAAAAACCCAGGCTGGAACGACGTGCAGCTTATTGCTGACATACATAATGGCAAAGAAGTCTGCGAAAATTTAGAAGTGGAATTAAATCCCAGAGAAATTACGGCATTCAAAACTGCTCCAGATACATCGGTCGATGTGGAACGATCATTCAGCCGATATAAATCTATTTTAAGGCCAAATCGACGTAATTTTTCATTCAAAAATTTAAAAATGAATGTTGTCGCGAATAATTTTAAAGAATGAACACATGTTTTGTTATTTTATTTTACATATTTGTTAATTTTATTTGCATATTTGTTTTATTTTAACTACATATGTATGTACATATTTTGGGTTTTTTATTACATGAAAATCCTTTCCCTACTTATTATGAACAAAAAAAATTTAATACTATTCACATTGCAGCCTTTATTAACCGTCTTTCAAGCTGCTTCCTTCATACGTACATATCAAAGACTTCTATAATAATTCATAGTAGTTTTAAATATATATTACAATTGACGAGTTTCTTAAAATTCTAAAATCTCCCTGACATGTGAACCTGCTGCTAATTCAAAATGAATATGTTGACGAGGAAAAGGAATATGATGGTAATTATGGCAAAGCCATTATGTACCACTACGTTTAGATAAAAATTCTGAGTCAGCTGGTATCCAAACAACTCGGCAAACGCAACGGACAAAACTATTTCTGCGTCCGCTGCCTGCACTATTTCCATTCCCAAGGAAAATTGAATATACACGTCATGGAATGTAAAAAATATAATGAGTATAAGGTGGTTCAGCCGGGCGGAAAGATATCGTTTAAGAACTTTAATCACAAATAACGATGTCCCTATATTATCTATGCCGACTTCGAGAGCATCTTGAAATCAATCAAAATTAAATTAGGGGCGAAAGGGGAGAAATTACAGGAGCATGTGTCTCACTGTGTGCGATACTATTTAAAATATAGTTACGAGAATTCCCTCTCGTACTACAGAAGATATAGAGGACCTAATTGCGCTTAATGGTTCGCGCATGAACTTGAACAACTCGCAGAAGATTTGAATCTGATACGCCCTCAAACATAATGGAATCCTTATTAGGTTTACCATACTGATATAACTGATATATAATAATTCTTCAAATAAGCTTGAAAGCATTGCAACTCTTTAATACCGCAAACTTCCTCTGGTACAGTAACACCAGCATCTTTGAGCAATTCAAGAGCATGTAGAGTTTGCTCTTTTCGAATATCGCGTCTCACTTCTCTGTAAATATGATCGTGTGTGGTATAAGCGATAGCCGTTGTAAAGGTGCACCCGCGAGATATATTGCTTCACCCTTAAATATAAGGGAATATATATCTCGGGATGCCCCGGTAAGAAAATACGCGGCCGCGCGGTTTCCACCTCCCGAAACGCGGACACAATGATCAGCTGAGCGATACGTCATAAGTAATTGTTCGCGAGTATATTTAACTTCGGCGCATCGACCTGAGAGACACAGATCTCAGCAGGCCGCCCGTGCATGCACGTCGCTCCTGCTACCCTAACACCAAAACCTGTCCCGTTTCCCCGTAACGCGGTAATTTATGAAGACTCTGTGGGTCGCGTAACTTATATGTAAGCTTTCCCACTGATTGTGGATCAGCATAACGTGTCTTAGAGGACTAATAATTAACAACCTGTCAGTAATTAACCTAACCGTGCGATAGTTATACCTAGAGACTCTGTGGATCATGGAAATTATCCACCGGTTTCCTGTAGAACACCAGCTAATCCCGAATTAACAATAGACACAGATCTCAGCAGGCCGCCCTAACACCAAAATCTGTCCCGTTTCCCCGTAACACGGTAATTTATGAAGACCCTGTGGGTCGCGTAACTTATCTGTAAGCTTTCCCACTGATTGTGGATGAGCATAACCTGACAGTAGACTTAGGGATACCCGGGCCCACTTTTCGCCCATAAGAAATAACATGGGAGCTTCCCCCTCCACTTTTCTTTTAGGCCACGCCCCTTTTGGCGACGTGCAACCAATGGGAGTTCCCCTTCGCGACCACGTGACCGCTCCGCGGTGCGATGTGCGTGTGTAAGGTTTGAGGTTATGTCCCCTATGGTTTGAGATATTGATTATATCTCCTTCGGTCCCCAGAGGTTATGTCGTCCGTGCCGCCTGCGTGGGAGCCGCCATCTTGAATTACGCGCGAGTTTTGAATAATTATTAATTAATTAATTAATTAAATATTTTTTCGGCCTCCTGATTTCGATCCCATGAACTTCCTGTCATGTGTGTTTACAAGCCCGAGACGTTACGCAATGCGCTAATCTCGGAACTGATAAGAGTCACACTAAATGTATGTGTTAATCGCAGGACATCCTGACGAATTGTGCTGAGGCGCGCGAACTTGTAGCGCCATCTGGCGATAAGAAAAATTACAGATTGGTGGAGCGACACAACTTATAGGAACCAGATGAGGTTAGCGCAATATTTTTGAATAAAGTTTTACCAGGGGTCCTGTGCACAGCCATTAACGTAATAAAACATCATATATATACAAATAATAAAAATATCATATCAGTCTGTTTATATCAGCCTGATTATATAAGCCTGTTTATATCAGCCTTTTTAAAACAGGGCCGATCGAGGAGAAGCATGTTTCTAAGTGCACTTACGGTTTAACATCCTATAACAGTTTTCAAATACCTCTTGAATTCTCAAAGATTCAGCGGTTTCGTCGTTTCGATCTTATTACAAGAAAAATATCGATTAATGCAATTGGTATTAATAATATATTTTTATATTTTGATGATATTATGATTAACTTCTGGTTTTTCACTATTGTGTTTATATGTATGACTGTATAATATGCTGAAGTTCTTCTTATTAAAATATCATCTTACAAGTTCTCTATTATTCTATGAACAACGGTGATGGGGGTTAATGATTAGGTTAGCGCTATTATAAGTGATATTTGGTATCTGCTAGAACAGCTGCAAAAGTAAAATATAATAATCTATTACACTAATAAAGTATGCCTGATAATATACAATATTTATGTATTATTGTTATAAATGTATATAAAATAATGTTAATTATATTTCACCACATCTAAAAATTTCCATATATATTTCTTAAGGTACTAACAACATACCGTTTTTCTGTGAAAGAAGATATTTAAATATGTATGGTTATATTGTAATTATTTTATAACAATTTGTTACGCTGTTTATATGACCTGAATATGTAAAACATTTCAAAGTGTAAAGATGTATGTTTTTGATCGTTTTTAAATGTACCTGTAACTTCACAACCTATCTTAGTTCAGTCAATCGTCTCCAATTCAAGCGTTACGTCCGTGGTATCCGAAATATCGACATATTTCAAAACTTGAAAATTGTATGTTTTCCAGGCTTTCTTACGGTTTAACGTCTTGTAAATTATTTTCAAAACGTCTCTTGGTTGCCAATTATATCTAGTATACTGAGGTATTCAAAATATCCACAATCAACACGTAGTTTTACAAAAATGTTGAGGATGAATGTCTGATTTTCAACGATAAATCATTTTATATAGGGAATACGATAACATTATCTGTTGCTATACTGTACCCTTCTTATAAAAGTTTTTATGAATACTTATAGGTATTTTGTTCATCTATTCATAGGTATCGAGTAAATTAAGAATGTTTTTCTTCACAACACTAACAGTTACCATTGTTTTTACCGACGATGGAGTTTATGAAAACAACGCTTTTATCAATTCTTTAGAGGGAGTATTTAAGAAAAATATATCTATTGTTCTCAATCATACTAGTTGGGAGAAGTTAAAAATATTCTTTGTCAAAATAAATATTTTCAAAAGCTATGATTAATACCTTTCCATATACTTATTATACTTATTTACGGTTTTACGTTAGAACATAGGCTGTTTGTGTTAAAATGTCATATTTAATATACTTGTATTTAGATTTTATACCTTTTACCAAAAATGTTTGCGATATTTAATCGATGCCTTGCACACATAAAATCTTTAAGTTTTTAAATATTGTGGCGTATATGTTCAGCAAGGCACTCTTTATTGTAATAATATTTATAAAATAAATAAAATGAAAACATTTATGTTACATATCAGGGAAAGCTGTATAAAGACTCTGTGGTTCATCTATAACGGAAATTCTTTAATCACATGAAAGATTAGCAAGCATTATGTTTCATTATATATTTGTGGTAACCACAGGGCCATAAAAAAGCTTATCGTTTGTAAATAGTCGAATGTTTTATCATGTTATGCGGTGAATCTTCTTAAAATTTTGGTATGAATTATCTCATGTTTGCGGTTACAAATTGAACCATCAAGTTGGTTATCGGTTATAGTTTTGTTAAGCCTATGTATCATTTAAAACACCTACTAGATTTATACTCAACGTATATAGAGTTAATTTTCATATCAGTTGCGGTTACTACGAAGAAGGGGACGAAACGCTGCGTTTACGTATATAAACAGATGCATATAAAATATGCGTCATAAAATTCAAAATGTGTAACATTTGTACCTTCGTTCTTAACTTTGGGGACTTCCTTCCTCAGGTAAGTACATTTTATATTTTTAATCATTTAATGGGTATTAATAGCCTTCTCCATGAATATTGATCCATTATATTGTTATTTTAAGAAAACGTTTATTATTTTTAAATTAATTATTACATATCTAATCATTGAGTATTAGGATGCGTCATCCGCAGTAGTAAAAAGTTTTAGGTGAGTTTACACTAAGACTCATCAGGCCTTTAAGGCTTCAAATACTTCAAAGTTTTCGGAAAATGCAAAAATGTTAAATATATTTAAAGTAAATGTATGTATTTATTATTATTTTAATATGAGTGAGTATTTCATTAAATCATTATATTGTAAATGAAATATTTTTCTACTTTGTGTATAAATTTTATTTAGAAGAGTTATTTAATATAATAGCCATAAAAACTAAAGCAGTATACATCTTCGGCAAATATATCAGGCACGTCGTTATCTTTTAAATAAAATAAAAATCTTATGGAATAAGTTTTCTAAAATATTATAACAGTGTCTTTCGAGATACTAGATAGATGATATGTCATATTATGCCTATTTATTTTATCATATAATTACTATATTCTGTTATTTTTATTATTATTATTTTAGGAATCTTATAGACTCTTATTATTTTGTAATAAATTAATAAGTTATTATTGAACATGCTCGTTTTATTTTTAATTTTGTTTTTGTTTTGAAAATTTATAAATATTTTTTTTTCTAGGGGGTCACTATAATAGGGCCATGTGCGAATACAAGTGTATACACCCCTGAGGAGGGCGATGTCCTCCTCTTTGTGCATCCCCTCCCCGCCTCCCTCGGGGAAGACCTCTTCGTGTGGGTCTATGAGAGGGAGGGGGAGGTGTATGTTTCCCTGGAGTTAGACGCGGGGTTGTAAGTAAGTATAAACTCTTATATATATATTGCACCTCAGTGATTTTATTATCTGTTGTAGACCCCCACCCATAGTCCAGCTCCACGCATCAATATTGTTATAGATATAGTTATATAATAAATAGTATATCAATAAGTATACCCCATTGCATTATTTACCTATTTTTAATCACTGTCAGGAGCTGTTTGATACACATTTTCAAGTTGGTAGCTTTTTATGAACAAAAAAAAAAAAAAAAAAAATTTAATACTATTCATATTGCAACTTTTATTAATCGTCTTTCAAGCTGCTACATACATACATATCAATTAGTTATTCTACCAATAAATAATAATAATATTATTAAGTTTAAATTTAGAGCCAAATTAAAACGGACTTCTATAATAATAATTCATAAGATAATCACTAAGGGTTAGGTTTTTCTACAGTTTTCCTAACCCCGAGCTGAACGAATGTTTTAATGATTCTACCAGAACACAAAAGACGTACTGTAGGCGCTGGGGCAAATAAACATTTAGTGTAATTGGTATGTAATAATAAGTTGGCCATATTTATTTGACGTAAAAGTTGAAAATGTTTATTTGATCTAAAATATATATATATATATACGTTTTGATAACACAACCTTGCATTATTCAACCCTCATTTCTACGGTCTTAGATCATACCAGGTAAATATATGTTTTTTTTTTTTTTTATTACATGTTTTTACTCAAGATTTCATTCAATTATTTACATGGTAGTCTAATATGTCGTATTTAATTGACAAGTTAATAGTTTTACCATTGCATGAATTATTTACACGGTAATCTGATGTAATATGTCATTGCTTAAAGTCTATAATATAATTTTATCGAGAAAACATCTCTTAAGATCAGTTGTTTGTCAGCCTTTCGATTTTACTCAAGATTTACTCGATTATTTACAGAGCAATGTCAGATTTTCAAGGGTGCTTTTTATGAATTATTTACATGGTAATCTAATATAACGCAATTAGTTGATGAAACGTATAATATTGCTCGGTTCAATAATGTATAATTTTAAATGCTAGTTTTTATAAATAAAATGCACTTATTTATATTTCAAATGACTTATTTTCCATTATTTAATTTTTTTTTTTTTTTTTTTTAGTATAAATAAAAGCCACTTATGGGTATTGACATTCTCCTATTGAGCATTTACCTTATTACATCTTGTTAAATTACATAATCTCCCAACAATAAATTTTGCATATACATATTCCTAAAAGTTGTGATTAGTGTGTTCTAATAGTAGGCAGCCCTATATGTGCGACGATAAAAAAGAGTCATGGTAGGTAGCCCTATATGCGTTTCGATAAAATTAAAATGCCTATTCGGTGTAAAATAACTATGGTAGGCAACTCTATATACACCTTGATAAAAAATCGAACATCTTTTCAGTGTATAGTAATAATTATTTTCATTTTTATTAGTACAGGCCTTATACATATATTATTTAAGCGATACACATAAATTCTTCTTGTACATTCTCAAGTGTCTTCGCTGTTAACCTGAAACTAAAGCATGTTTTTAATATTATTTAATTTAACAGCCATTGAAATACTCACTATGACTAATTTAATGTGCCCTGAAAAACTAAAAACAAGTTTTAATAGTATTTAATTTAAACTGTTTGCCAGAATTCTCACCGTATACACGCGTTTCTGAAAACACCTCTAGGAGAAAGAACCCCCGTAATAACTATAATTCACCACACTTATAATCACTAGCCTTCTCATCTCGCTTTCTTAAAGCTAAGAACGTTATTCACGTGTTGACGTTTTAATGAATCGTTATCAGAATTAGACAGGAAATCATATGATTATATGCAGCTCGCGAGACGCCTTTTAGTAAAACAAGCTTCAGTGAAGAATACCAAATATTGTTGTGATTAGATGTTCCAAAAACATATACCTTCCTATATTCAATGCCCCGTTAATTATTTTAAGGTAACATTTTCGTATCAGTTTCTCCGATAATTCTGCGGTTAGATAAAAGACACACTGTTTTAGTTTATACGTGCGTGTTTCCTTCATAATGTCGGTCGAGTTTTTGCTGAAAATATTTTCCACTTGTGAAATTACTAATTTGCGGTGTAAACGAACCCCTGATGGAAGGCATCTCCAGGTACTTTTTAATTGTGACACTAAGATTCATCGGATAGTGTTTAACTCTATACCAGGGTTTGGTGACGTTATCCAAGTGCATGTAACTGAACTCGATAACGATAGATGTGTAAATTTTTATTTTGGGGATGATATTGAGGAAATCAGTGAAGACGACGTAGACCTCACAGAATATTTTAATATTGAAAGACAGTTTTATTACGTTAATAGCCATTTGTAGTGCACAGGACCCCTTCTCTCTGGTAAAACTTTATTCAAAAACATTCATATTGCGCTAAACTCATCTGATTCCTATAAGTTGTGTCGCTCCACCAATCTGTAATTTTTCCTTGGATTTGCACACACCGTTAGTCGATCCTCCTGTACATTTTACGCTATCTTGAATTTACACACGTACGCCATATTGGATTTAATATTTTAAGGCCTCGTATATTGACACGAAATTTATTTCTCAATCGGTATCCGTATATTACAAAATCACAGGGATTACGAAAGATTTAAGTTGGTACGACAGTTGGTATTCCTGGTAGGCACCTGTAATTTATAGTACTTGTGTCGCTCGGGGGACACACCCGGGCGATAGCAGCCACCTGTAATTTTTTCTTATCGCCAGATGGCGCTACTAGTTCGCTCGCCTCAGCACAATTCGACAGGATGTCCTGCGATTAACACATACATTTAGTGTGACTCTTATCAGTTCCGAGATTAGCGCATTGCGTAACGTCTCGGGCTTGTAAACACACACGACAGGAAGTTCATGGGATCGAAATCAGGAGGCCGAAAAAATATTTAATTAAATTAATTAATTAATTAATAATTATTCAAAACTCGCGCGTAATTCAAGATGGCGACTACCACGCAATTAATTCAAAATATTCGCACTCTGTCAAAACCTCCCAGGACTACCAACTGAAAATTCAGCGACAACAATCGCACAAGATCGCCAACAGACGAAAATTTGACAGCCCATCACATACGAACCCCTCACCCCTGGGGCACGCCGTTGTACAAATCATAACCTCAAACCATAGATATAACCTCAAGTCTGGGGACCGAAGGCGACATAACCTCAAACCTTAAACATAACCTCAAACCTTACGCACATCGCACCGTGGAGCGGTCACGTGGTCGTAAAGGGGAACTCCCATTGGTTGCACGTCGGCAAAGGGGCGTGGCCTAAAAGGGAAAGTGGAGGGGGAAGCTCCCATGTTATTCTTATGGGAGAAAAACGGGCCCAGGTGCTTCTAGGTCTACTCCTGTCGGTAAATAACCTAACTGTGCGATAGTTATACCTAGAGACTCTGTGGATCATGGAAATTATCCACCGGTTTCTTGTAGAACACCAGCTAATCCCGAATTAACAATAGACACAGATCTCAGCAGGCCGCCCTAACACCAAAACCTGTCCCGTTTCCCCGTAACACGGTAATTTATGAAGACTCTTTGGGTCGCGTAACTTATCTGTAAGCTTTCCCACTGATTGTGGATGAGCATAACCTGACAGTAGACTTAGGGATACCTGGGCCCACTTTTCGCCCATAAGAAATAACATGGGGGCTTCCCCCTCCACTTTTCCTTTAGGCCACGCCCCTTTTGGCGACGTGCAACTAATGGGAGTTCCCCTTCGCGACCACGTGACCGCTCCGCGGTGCGATGTGCGTGTGTAAGGTTATGTCGCCTATGGTTTGAGGTTATGTCTCCTTCGGTCCCCAGAGGTTATGTCGTCCGTGCCGCCTGCTTGGGAGCCGCCATCTTGAATTACGCGCGGGTTTTGAATAATTATTAATTAATTAATTAATTAATTAAATATTCGCAGGACATCCGGACGAATTGTGCTGAGGCGCGCGAACTTGTAGCGCCATCTGGCGATAAGAAAAATTACAGATTTGTGGAGCGACACAACTTATAGGAACCAGATGAGGTTAGCGCAATATTTTGGAATAAAATTTTACCAGGGTTCCTGTGCACGGCTATTAACGTAATAAAACATCATATATATAAAAATAATAAAAATATCATATCAGCCTGTTTATATCAGCCTGTTTATATCAGCCTGATTATATCAGCCTGATTATATCAGCCTGATTATATCAGCCTGTTTATATCAGCCTGATTATATCAGCCTGTTTATATCAGCCTGTTTATATCAGCCTGTTTATATCAGCCTGATTATATCAGCCTGATTATATCAGCCTGTTTATATAAGCCTATTTATATCAGCCTGATTATATCAGCCTGATTATATCAGCCGGTTTATATATGCCTGATTATATCAGCCTGATTATATCAGCCTGATTATGTCAGCCTGTTTATATCAGCCTGATTATATCAGCCTGTTTATATCAGCCTGTTTATATCAGCCTGTTTATATCAGCCTGATTATATCAGCCTGATTATATCAGCCTGATTATATCAGCCTGTTTATATCAGCCTCATTATATCAGCCTGATTATATCAGCCTGATTATATCAGCATGTTTATACCAGCCTGTTTATATCAGCCTGTTTATATCAGCCTGTTTATATCAGCCTGTTTATATCAGCCCTATTATATCAGCCTGTTTATATCAGCCTGATTATGTCAGCCCCTTTTTATATCAGCCTTTTTTTAAAAGAGGTCCAATCAAGGAGAAGCATGTTTCTATGTGCACTTACGGTTTAACATCCTGTAGCAGTTTTCAAATACCTCTTGAATTCTCAAAGATTCAGCGGTTTCGTCGTTTCAATCTTATTACAAGAAAAATATCGCTTAATGCAATTAATATTAATGATATATTTTTATATTTTGATGATATTATGATTAACTTCTAGTTTTTCACTATTGTGTTTATATGTATGACTGTATAATATGCTGAAGTCCTTCTTATTAAAATATCATCTGACAAGTTTTCTATTATTCTATGAACATCGGTGATGGGTTAATGATTAGGTTAGTGCTATTATGCAAAGTAAAATATAATAATCTATTACACTAATAAAGCATACCTGATAATATACAATATTAATGTATTATTGTTATAAATGTATATAAAATATTGTTAATTATATTTCACTACATCTAAAAATTTCCATATATATTTCTTAAGGTACTAACAACATACCGTTTTTCTGTGAAAGAAGATATTTAAATATGTATGGTTATATTGTAATTATTTTATAACAATTTGTTACGCTGTTTATATGACCTGAATATGTAAAATATTTCAAAGTGTAAAGATGTATGTTTTTGATCGTTTTTAAATGAACCTGTAACTTCACAACCTATCTTAGTTCAGTCAATCGTCTCCAATTCAAGCGTTACGTCCGTGGTATCCGAAATATCAACATATTTCAAAACTTGAAAATTGTATGTTTTCCAGGCTGTTTAACGTCTTGTAAATTATTTTCAAAACGTCTCTTGGTTGCCAATTATATCTAGTACTGTGGTATTCAAAATATCCACAATCAATACGTGGTTTTACAAAAATGTTGTACAGAGGATGAATGTCTGATTTTCAACGATAAATTAATTTATATAGGGAATACGATAACATTATCTGTTGCTATACTGTACCCTTCTTATAAAAGTTTTTATGAATACTTATAGGTATTTTGTTCATCTATTCATAGGTATCGAGTAAATTAAGAATGTTTTTCTTCACAATACCAACAGTTACCATTGTTTTTACCGACGATGCAGTTTATGAAAACAACGCTTTTATCAATTCTTTAGAGGGAGTATTTAAGAAAAATATATCTATTGTTCTCAATCATACTTGTTGTAATGCCAGAACCCCTGACTCACCAAATATTAAAATTATCATGTAATTTTCTTCGCTAAACTTCACTTGGCAACAGCAACTGATGCCTTGCATTTTTTTGGCTGAGTCTTAGATTTGCGTATGACTGCTTGTTTTACAAGCGTCTTACACGTGTACTCCATATATGGACATATATTAATTCCGCCATCCCTATTGGTCATCTAAGTGGCGTGAGTTGGACACGTGACGACACTAATATATATATTCATTTTTTTTGCATTTAGAAGATAGTCGCAGTTGTACCTCCGTAGAGTTAAATTTGTAACCTTCATGTAAACACATTTTTTATTGTTAATTAAATAACCTAAGTTAAAACAATTTCTTAAGTGTTGTCCTTTTCGTGACGGGCGCCACCTAAACCAATCACCCCCAGCGTGAGTCGTGAGCGCCGAAAATCGCGGCACAACATACTAGTTGGAAGAAGTTAAAAATATTCTTTGTCAAAATAAATCATTTCAAAAGCTATGATTAACACCTTTCCGTATACTTATTATACTTATTTACGGTTTTGCGTTAGAACATAGGCTGTTTGTGTTAAATGTCATATTTAATATACTTGTATTTAGATTTTATACCTTTTACCAAAAATGTTTGCGATATTTAATCGTTGCCATGCACACATAAAAACTTTAAGTTTTTAAATATTGTGGCATATATGCTCAGCAAGGCAATCTTTATTGTAATAATAATTATAAAATAAATAAAATGAAAACATTTGTAATCATGTATATTATGTTACATATCAGGGGAAAGCTGTATAAAGATTCTGTAAGATTAAAGTAATTCTTAGGGTATCAGCCCTTCAATTACTCATTAAATATACATCTGAAAATAAGAAGTATATTTTTCAGCAATGTGAGACGTTTTCATTCATTTTTGCAGTTTCCTGGATGTGGTTCATCTATAATGGAAATTATTTAACCACATGAAAGATTAGCAAGCATTATGTTTCACTGTATAATTGTGGTAACCGAGGGGCCATAAAACTGCTTATCGTTTGTAAATAGTCGAATGTTTTATCATGTTATGCGGTGAATCTTCTTAAAATTTTGGTATGAATTATCTCATGTTTGCGGTTACAAATTGAACCATCAAGTTGGTTATCGGTTATAGTTTTTGTTTAGCCTATGTATCATTTAAAACACCTACTAGATTTATATTCGACGTATATAGAGTTAATTTTCATATCAGTTGCGGTTACTACGAAGAAGGGGACGAAAAGATGCGTCTACGTATATAAACAAATGCAGATAAAATATGCGTCATAAAACTGTAAACATGTGTAATATTTGCGCATTTATGGTCAACTTTGAGGACTTCCTTCCTCAGGTAAGGACATTTTATATTTTTAATCATTTAATGTATATTAATAACCATCTCCCTGAATATTGATCCATTATTTTGTTATTTTAAGAAAAAGTTTATTATTTTAAATTAATTGTTACATATCTAATCACTGAGTATTAGGATGCGTCATACGCAGTAGTAAAAGTTTTAGGTGAGTTTTACACTACGACTCATCAGGCCTCTAAGGCTTCAAATACTACAAAGTTTTCGGAAAAATGCAAAAAAAAAAGTTAAATATATTTAAAGTAAATGTATGCATTTATTATTATTTTAATATGAGAGAGTATTTCATTAAATAATTATATTGTAAATAAAATATTTTTCTACGTTGTGTATAAATTTTATTTAGAAGAGTTATTTAATATAATAGTCATAAAAACTAAAACAGTATACATCTTCGACAAATATATCAGGCGTGTCGTTATCTTTTAAATAGATTATGTATAGAAAATATAGAAATTAGAAATAAAAATCTTATGGAATAAGTTTTCTAAAATATTATAACAGAGTGTCTTTCGAGATACTAGATAGATGATATGTCATATTATGCCTATTTATTTTATCATAAAATTACTATATTCTGTTATTTTAATTATTATTTTAGGAATCTTATAGACTCTTATTATTTTGTAATAAATTAATAAGTTATTATTGAACATGCTCGTTTTATTTATATATATTTTTTGAAAACTTATAAATATATATTTTTTTAGGGGTCACTATCATTGGGGCTTGCGCTCATACCAACGTACCACCGAAGTTGTCCTGGATGTCCAGATTGACCACGTGTACGATGGAATTGTCCACGGGCTCCCTGTTCTCTATGCACTCGAGCACCTGCTCGTAGACGCGGAGTGTATACTTTGATCAACTGCAGCACGTAAACTATGGCGTCGGTTTTCATAAGCTTGGTTATTATTTAATTGTACCCTAAACGTCAGTGGATTTGAACCATCTCGTACAGCATTGGCAGAATTTATGGCTCTTTTTCTCGTTAAAATAACTTTATGCATGTTGTACTGCTTAAACCCTGACCTTATTCTATCCTACCGTCTCTGCGCTGACGATTTCGGTCCACCATTGCGTTGATTTTGCATTAAGTTTCTATATTTCCTTGTAAAGATACCCTGTGGGTACTGTCCACGCCACCGGAATTTACTTGGCGTTGGCCGAGCTACCGGAAGTTTTGGTCCAATGTTATTTTGGTTCTCTTTGCCGAGTCGAAAATGTACTGGTGGCTATGGACCTACAAGTCCACGAGCTCGCACGTTATCAGCATGTCGAACTTGTCTTTGTTCTCCTGGATCCGCTCCGGATAGGACTTGATCCTCCGGTTCCTGTCAAGCGTATGTAGAAGGCCGTTTTGTGTGTAACTAAGCGCCGATAAGGAAATCAACATAGAAATCATCTTAGTCAACTAAAAACGAACAATAACACTTATTTTTGACAGAAACACATGTTTGTCATGTAATTGTGTAACGGTCCGAAAACGGCTTTGGCAGAAACTGCATTTTAATAATTAATTGGCGCATGGACCTGCACTGTAGACCACCGTGCTCGCACTTTTTTGTTGTGGTGACGCGTTTCCCCTGTGAGCGATTTTTAAATTCGCCGGCGAGACGCCGCCATTGAGCAGACTTCAGCTGACTCGTGCCCAGTACGGTGTGCCAGAAGAACCGTTGAGATAAGGTGTACCACCATCCGGTTTCCGGGATAACCAACGGGGACTCAGTTGACCACCCTTGAGGGGATTGAGGCACCAAGTACAGGGCAGAGGACTAAAACGCTCATAACACCTGAGTAAGTAGTTAAGCCCGAGATTATTTTTTTTCCTTTTCGTGAAGCCACGTGTCCGGCCATTGTTACTAAGGCCATGTGCTTTGCAGGCGTTTTGTTACGGGCTAAGTAGCTCGGCCAAACCATTCTTGGCTGGAGGCCGCGATCATCCTGCGCTGAGGCCAGAATCGGGTGATCAGCGTCCACGACGCAAACCGCCGCCCTCCCGGAGCTGTAGCCAGCCGCCAGCGACGACCACCAGGAACACAGGCCAGATATCCAGAGATATATATATAGATATTGATACATTTTTTTTTGTGGTCTCAATTGAGCCAGGCCTCCGTTTAATTCCTTATTGACATATTGTTTATTCTTTTGTGTAAGAGTTGCGTTTACGTGTTGCGTGCCGTACGTGCTTTGCGCTTGTGTAAGAGAAAGGTCGCTCCGTCCGCCCTTTGAATCGCGCGATTAGGAGCTTGCTATATTCGGCCGAATAGAGTGAACCCTGCGTGAAAGGGTTGCGTGCGGAGGTATTTATTTCAGGAGCGCAGACACGGTGTCCGTCGTTTGTGTGAATAAACGCCGATATTTTACACTACAAAACTCACACCTGTTATTTTTTGTTCCCCCCACGTTTTCTCGATCGGGCATTTATTTCAGTTTCAGTTTTTTATTCTCACTGCGAGATTTAAATCTGGTGGTGTTGGCGCCAAATGGTCAGCGTTGTGACAGTTCGTGATTTCTGAACTTCGCTGACTGTCTGCCGTCCACCCACGCAGGTAGGGTGGAGCCACCCTTTGCGACGAAGTAGCAACGAGGTTAAAATTACGTGGAGCCTTTTTTTAACCCCCCCACTCTCTGACACCGAGAGCCTGGCCCTCATCACTACTTCGAAGGGACCCTCCACTCGCTCCACGGCCTAACGCGCTGATTTCCCTTCAGGTACGTCACAATTGAGCGTGTACCTTATTAAATTTTGTTAAATTACATAATCTCCCTGCAATAAATTTTCCATATACATATTCCTAAAAGTTGTGATTAGTGTGTTCTAATAGTAGGCAGCCCTATATGTGTGACGATAAAAAGAGTCGTGGTAGGCAGCCCTATATGCATTTCGATAAAATTAAAATGTCTATTCGCGTTATATATGTTTAATCTCATACGTTAAGTCGAACCTATCTTTACTCATCAGTACGTATTGTCTTGTATATGAGTGATGCAAACTATCGATCGTAGAATTCCTTCCCTCCACCGTACGTATGTGAGAGAGAGAGTGAGCATTTTGATATTAACAACATCGTTTTGAAAGATATGTATGCTCACTTTTCCTGATCTTCTAATACGAATCGAAAATATAACACCAATTTGAAGTGCATCCTGAACATCAGGGTTTTGTTGTTTAATATATGTTTGGTTAATACTGTTTTAATATGTTATTAGATACGACATCGTGAAGACACTGAATATGATAATCACTAAGGGTTGGGTTTTTCTACAGTTTTCCTAACCCCAAGCTGAACGAATGTTTTAGTGATTCTACCAGAGCACTAAAGACGTACTGTAGACGCGAGGACAAATAAATACTAGATGGTATTTTTTATTTTGTTGTCTTTTTCGTGTCTGTTATAAATATTAGCTTGTATTTTTATTTTCCTTTTCATCTCAATTATAAATATTTATTTGTTCTTAAAAATATATTTAAAAACATATAATTTGTGGGGTAGTACATTATTTACCTATTATTACACGTTTTCAAGGTAAAATTAATACATATTTTCAAAATAGTAACTTACTGAAAAGCAAAACTATTCATAAATAGATTAAGATTTATTAACGCTTTATATAATAGTTCATTTTGAAATATTAATGACTTTCATTAAAAATAAAAATCTTAAAAATTTAATTATTTCAATATAAAATAACAGGTTTATAATATATACCGTTGGTTTCGAGATGAAATAAAAAAAAACAAAGTGTTTATAATTAAAAAAAGACCCTAAAGTCCCTAATTAATTGAAAATGTAATGGTTTGGATAAATGAAATGACTATTCGTTGTTGTAAAAGAGTAGACCATCTCATGTGATTAATTGAAAAATAATTTAGGCAGCCCTATGTTGATAAAATCTGAAATGTCTATTCGTTGTAATGGTAGGTAAATCTCATGTGATTAATTGAAAAATAATTATGGTAGGCAATCCAATGTACACGATGATAAAAAAAGAGTCGTGGTAGGTAGCCCTATATGCGCATCGATAAAATTAAATATCTATTCGTTGTAAAATAAATATGGTAGGCAGCCCTATAAACACCTTGATAAAAAATTGAACATATTTTCACTGTATATTCATAATAATTTTATTTTTATCAGTACAAGCCGTATTCATAGATTATTTAAGCGATACACAAATTTAAAACTTTCTGGACATAAATTCTTCTTGTAAATTACATGAATTCTTGCGTAATCATATGGTCTTCGTCTGTTTTTACAATGTAGATTCAATTCACTTAATAATACGTCTAATCAACCACCCCGCGAAATTCATAATGCCCAATATAATGATCAAAGTAATCAACAAATTAAATGCAATTACTGCAAAAACATGGGACATTCTATAAATGAATGCCGTAAAAGGCAAAATCAAAATTTTCGACGAAATCATTTTAATCAAAATTATCCAAATATATCTAATCAAAAGTTTTCTAATAGAAATGTTCCAAATTATAATTTCCAAACATCATCCAGCCGTAATAATTATCAAAATCAAAATATACAAAATACAAATCTGTCTTATCAAAACGATCGATATATTAGTTTCCAAAATTCCCGGAATCATTCCACTAAATATTTCCGAGACGATAATTTCCAAGACTCACGTAATTCCAATATTTCAAATCAAGTGCACCAATCTAACACGAGAAACCAAAATTCACGGAACAACCAAAATATATCAATGATTCATTCAGGAATTGCAAACGTTCGCCAGGTTAGAACTATAAAATCTAAGCATTATCGTAGTAATACTACTAATATCGGTGATAATGCTACAGGAGTCAATAATTTAGAATGTAAAATTGAAGCGATGCATAATGAAATTAAAAACTTAAGATCCGAAATTAATCAAAACCAAATTAATTTTCAAAATCAGTTCCAACAATTTAAATCAGAACAAAAGCTTTCAACAAACGAAATTGTGTCACGTATATATCATGAAATTGAAGTCAATTTAAGCGAACAATACAATACCTTCAATCAAAAATTTAATCAACAGCAAGAAATTCTAAAACCAATTACCGATAATTATTATAAACTAGAAACGGATATGGATCCAATTCAAGTCAATACTAAAGCTGATACTTTCAATAATAGTAATAAATTGCCTCAAAATTGGGAACAATACAAAGATACAAATTCACAATTAGAAAACACAATTCCTGATGAGATCACATGTAAGAATTAAATTTTTAAATTTTTTCAAGGATATCAAAATACCGAATTCAAACTTAAAGTAGCTAACATTTCCGAAAAAATAATCGAACACTATTAGACGAAACACATTTTAACCCAAATGGTTCCATTGTCCTTTTAAAAGGTCGCCAATATGTGTTACAGAAACGTATGTTTCTTGTATATTATTTTAAGTAATGATAGTAAGATGGCCCCACATTCTTTAAGAATAAGGTACATGTGATACATTTTAGCAAAATTGAACACATTTTAACTGCGTATAACATCCAGAAAAATATTTGTTGTGCATCGAGTTTTTTCTTTTGTGTCATGGACAGATTGAGGTAAGAATTATTTAATCATAATAAATTAAATATGTTCTTCGTTGCATAAAATGTAATTAATACAGTTATATTTAATTAACCACAGGTTTGTGAGGTTAGATTTTCATTTTGTATTTGGAATATACGCACGAAATCATAAATGTCCTTTATAAAGGCCAGTGGCTCAATATACTGTGTTTTCAGTTATTGGAACAGACACAGACCCTTGACTCTAAGTGAATTGTTGGAGGAAGCAGAGAACATTGATGATGATGCAATACTACCAGATAGTATAGCTGTTTTTCCACCTATTAATGCAAATGAAGTTGTTACCGATGAAGACTCCGGCGATGAGGAAAATGTTGTCATGGACAACCTTTCTGGTAGTATTTTAAATTCGATGGCTGAACCTTCTTTCAAAACTAATATTATCGATAGTGACAGTGAAAGTAGCGACAGTGATAGCAGTGACGATGAAATTCGCTTATCAAATTTCATGAAATATAAGAAGAGACCAAAAAATTATGAATGGAGTCACAGCGACATTACAAATCGTTTGCCGATCTGGAACCAACCATGTGAGCCTAATAATAAATTTACAAACTTAGAATTTTTCTACCTATTCTTCGATAAGGATGTTTGGCAAATGTTAACTGATTATAGCAATCTTTACGCAGTACAAAATAACAGATGTGGAGACATAAGTGTAGAAGAAATGAAAGCTTTTTTTGGAGTCCTTATTTATAGTGGTTATACTACTGCCCCAAGAAGATCACTGTATTGGGAAAACAGTTCTGATGCTAATCACAAAATAGTATATGACGCAATTTCAAGAAACCGTTTTAATTTTATAATGGAAAATCTGCATTGTAGCGATAATACAAATTTAAATGTTTCACATAAATTTGCTAAAGTCGGCCCATTATTAGACGTTTTGAACAACAACTTTATTTCACTTGCCCCTCTGAACGAATATCATAGTATTGATGAGTCAATGGTGCCCTACTTTGGCGGACATGGTTCCAAGCAGTTCATCAGAGGAAAACCTATTAGATGGGGTTATAAGTTTTGGATGGCTACTTCTAGAACAGGTTACATAGAATGGTTTCAACCTTATCAAGGTTCCAGCACAAAGCTGTCAGAACGATACAAGAACTTAGGATTGGGTGCGAGTGTGGTACTAACATTTGTCGATAGTATTCTTGAAGAAAAAGGTAGTTACCCGTATCATTTATACTTCGATAATTTTTTTACTTCTTGGGATTTGCTTTTGGTACTCAGAGATAGAAAAATAAAGGCTACTGGAACAGTGAGAGAAAATAGAATACATGTATCTGCAATAAAAACTGCCAAAGAACTACAGAAAGAGCCAAGGGGAACCTTTGTGTATGCCTTGGAAAAACAGGAAAACATAATAGTATATAAGTGGAATGATAACAATATAGTTACAATAGCTTCCAATTCAGATAGCGTGCTGCCGACATGTAATGTGGCTCGATTTTCCCAGAAAGAAAAGAAAAAAAATTCTGTACCTCAGCCGGATTTGATAAAAAAATACAACAAAAATATGGGAGGTGTCGACAGGGCAGACCAAAATATTAGTCTTTATAGAGTCGGAGTTAGAGGCAAAAAATGGTACTTTCCCATAATAAGTCATTGCCTTGATATGGCAATTCATAATGCATGGCAGCTTCAACAAGAATATGGTGGAAAACAGGATCAATATACCTTCCGCAGATCCCTTGCAATGAGCATTTTGGAAAACAACAAGAAAACAACGAAACGAGGATGACCTAGTGCACAACCAAATGAATATTCCCGATTCGATGGAAAGGATCATCTAATTGCATACAAAGAAACACAAATTAGATGCCGATTATGCCACAAAAAAGTGAAATTTCAGTGCAATAAGTGCAATGTAGGTTTGCATCCAAAAAACTGTTTTTTGGAATATCATACGCTCTAATTTTATTTGTCTGTAAATATATTAATTATATTTATGTTTTGTTGAATACAGATTATTTCTTTATAATATATTTTGAATATTGCTGAGTTTATATATAGATATATTGTTACTTTCAAGATATTAACCTTCCCGTTGTCCTTTATAAAGGACGGTCTATATCTGGTAAACTATTAACTTTATAACATAAAGTGCTTATTAAAAAATATTCAAGAAATACCAATTAATCATAGAATTGCAAAAAACTTTTAATTTTCTTAAAAAAAATAATTCGGGAGTATTTGGGTTAATAATGCCGAAAATGTAAATTATAATTCTATTAAGTACTCTAATAATATATGTGACAACTTTGAAGTGGATCAATCAGGCGATGTGTATTCCAATCCCGTATTATCATTTGAAGCCTTTTTTATTACGGAATAATTCGAATTTTACTGAAAACTAATTTTAATGACTGACGAATTAAGCCAGCAATACTCTTATAAACGGAATATTGTTTGCAAAATCTGATATTCTTCATCCATTTATTTTGAGTCCTGAATATATCACAGAACTTACTTCCACTTTACAACTTTTGCCCATTTCGACTTCATATGCTCTCCCTTTGACTGTCAAGAACTCAGTTCACGTATTACAGGTAGCTTCCGTCGTAGTCTACTTCAGTGACAACAAAATTATTTTCATTATTTCAAATCCACTAATCTCCCAAATTACATGTAAATTTTATAAAATATCACCACTTCCAACTTCTTATGATAATTCATCTTTTATTTTCATTCAGCCAACTTCAAACTACATTGCAATATCTTTAGATAAGTTAACCTATTGTAGTTTCAACGATTTAAGTTATTGTCACAAAATACCCGACAGATATATATGTTACCTACATCAACCTCTTAGATCAAATGTGTTACAAGCAAATTGCGAATCTTATATGTTATTGCACTCATACATCTCAGAAAGTTGCGACTCAAGAATAGTTAAGCTCATGTCAGAATATTGGCAGAAATTAGAATCCAGAAATTCTTGGTTATATTTAGCCCCAAAAGCAAAATCTGTTACGCTCTCATGCAAAAATTCTACCAGCATCGGCATACATATTATAAATTCAGGTGTTTTAACCTTACTTCCAAACTGTAAAGTTTATACTGGTACTAATGCAATAACTTCCTCTAATAATAATTTTGAAAGTATGTTGACTTTTGTAATACCCCCCTATTATATTGGAGCCATGCGTTCCCAAGAACCTGAATCAGCACTAGCACAGCAGTTGTCATCGTGGAAGACGCGGATCTTCTCGAGAAAATCGCTGACGCCAAGGTAGCGGCCGAATCGACGACACGGCAATTAGATAATAAGAATCTACTTTATGTTACGCATTCGTTAGAAGTAGTTCACTGTTCAGAATAAAAATAAATTAACTTTTTTAAAACTAAGTCACAACTCCCGGAAACGTAATTCCCCTACAACATGATAAATGATGGTTGTTGCGATAAAAAAAAAAATAAGTCATCTTGTTTCGATTCCGACAACTCATGTTGATTCGAGAAATCTAATTACTGCTAGTCATAAATTGGATGATATAGTACAAATATCAAAAAATATCTCAAACATCTCTCAATTGTTAAATGTCTCTCCTTCTTATTTGGCATATCTCATTTCATTAATAATATTAATGTACATATTATTCAAAGTTTACAAAATAATTATTGGTTGGCGAAACCGTATTCAACATCATGTTATTCACAGACCACAACAACTTGCAATGCCTATGAATCGAATCGGTGACGCTAATATAGATCCAAATGTGGACATAACTCCAAATGAAATAGAGGCTCCAGTCGAAGTTAGACGTAGTCAAAGACTTGATGCCAGATACCGTAACGACTAATTTTAAACAAATAATGGTTCCTATTAATAGTAAGATTTTTCGATTGTTTTCAAATAACTAATTTTGTCTTTACCTTACATACCGTTTCTACGTATTATATATCTTTTATATTATTTTGTATTGTCCTTCTTTTTCAGTTATTTTATATTATGTTATATATAACAAAAAAATATATCATTCCTAATTATCCTTTATCTTTTATATTATTTTGTATTGTCCTTCTTTTTCAGATATTTTTGATTATGTTATATTTAGGTATTGTGAGTGTGTGTATATATCAACATAATCTATATAAATTTAAAAAAAATCTCAATATGAAGAGGAGTATGTAATGTTCCCATTATTATTAACAAAATGTATAAATATGTCTCTCTATTCTTAAATTACAATATGCAGTCTCCTCATATTATCTCTGAATTCCTTAGATTAACTTCCGTTCAAAGTCATCACCGCGCGACGCTCAGTCTAGCTTTTGTATATTAATGTTATTTACACTTTAAGTAGATGCAAAAGATTTAATTTAGATAGACAGAGATATTTCAATATCAGAGCAAACCTTGAATATTCTTTGTTCTTGAATGCGTTCAATGTTCGTTCTGGCCCTACTCCAGTGAGTTACAAATGAGGGTTCAAAACTTGTAACCGAGGTGGAGAAAATCAGTTACTAAGGAACCACGACACAGTACATAATCAAACACATCAGAGTACATAGACAATCACGCGACAGAACCACGCTAGAGTTCTTAATCAAACGCTAAAGTTCCTAAATCCACCAAGTTTGTGTAATTCATATGTTACAAACAAATTCAAATACCGTGAAGAATAAAATTCAGCAGCAAATTACACCAAATAAACAAATTATAAACAATTTCAACAAAAGTATCACAATTATTGACACTAAGAAAAAAAGTATTGCACATAATATTCGAGATTTACAAAAATCTGATTGTATCATTTTCAGATGACATATACATTACATGTATCACTATTATTATGTATTACAATTATTATAACGATAATGATAATAGCTTATTAGATTATATTGTAAATAGATGAGATTAATCTTGACTTGTTGACAAGTTGCCATCTGTTATTTTGATTGTAGCATTTTCAGATAATTTATACATTACATTTACAAGCTTACAAGATTTAAATGGATACAAACCATATTATAGTTTTGTTAATACCTTAATAACAGCAAGAGGATTACCTTCGATTAACTTTTGCTTCATACAGCCAAAAATACTTGATTTTTAGCATCTTATGACATATTTTGAATTGTGAATTAGTCTCTTATTTAGACTACAAGATGATGATAATAGCTTATTAGACTATATTGTAAGTAGATGAGAGTAATCTTGATTTGTTGGCCAGTTGCCATCTGTTATTTTGAATGTAGCATTTTTAGATGATTCATACATTACATTTACAATATTACAAGATTTAAATATATACAAAACATATTATAGCTTTCTCAATACCTTAACCCTTTCAGACCCCTTGTACACGAACATGTACATAATATGCTCTTCGATTTTATTCAAAATTCATAATAGATAAAACTACTGCAACTAGATGTACATGTCCATGTGCGATATTAATATTATAGAAATGTGTTTGCAGCTGCCATCTATCATTTTTTAAATCAACTAATCAATTTATAAAGTGACAGTTTACTACAATGGCGAGTACTTCAGGTAAGTCAGATAATAAACCTTTGTAATTTCAAAACTGTTAAGAACCAAGACAAAATTTTCATAACACATTTCTTTTAGCAATATAATGTATTATATATATATACCGCGCGTTTTTTTTTTCTCTGAACATAGGCTATGTTCAGTTTTAAAACGACAGTATCAATTGCAACCAGTTATGCAACCAAAATTACATGCACGTGCAACTTGGTCATTTGAAATGTCAAAACTATTGACAGAAAATGTATTCAATGCAAGAAAGTGATTAAATAGGGCACTTTCACAAATGAGTTACTATTTCGGGATTAATAGTTGATGATTCCTATTTGAACAGGAATGATGGGATTGGTGTCTCAGGATATTTTTTATAATTTTAACGTATATTTACGTAACGTATAAAACGTCAAAATTGTTGGCGGAAAATGTATTCAACGCAAGAAAGTATTTAAATTTTCTTCATCAGTACCTTCTTCAGCATAGCATAACATGTTTAATTTCATTTCTTCAATCAAAACGTGGCATCTTGTAGTTAATTTATGATGACCAACGGAGATGCATCATCTACTTTTAAATTTGGCGGTTATATTACTAATTGTTCCGATTGATGGTATTGGTCTCTCAGGATAATGCACAGAAATAAATAGCGCACAGTCCGTATACTAATGCCACATTGTTACCAGTGCTCTGTATTTGTGCACTGGTACAGATGCACTGCCCAGATTGTATCTTTTCTTGCGTTGAATACATTTTCTGTCTACAGTTTTGACGTTTTATTAAATGGGTTATGAATTTGTCATTTTTTTTTTAAATAATTGAGTTACCCACGCTAGTAAATTTGGTTGCATACATTGAATTTTAGCGTATGATTGATACTGTCGTTTTAAAACTGAACATACCCTATGTTCAGAGATAAAAAAAACGCGCGGTATAGTTGTTGGGCCTAAAATTCGTTGCTAAGTAACTGTTTCTGTTACTCTAAGGTAGTGTACATGATCATGTACAAATGGTCTCGAGCATGTAATATTATTCTACATAACGATATACAATTATAAATTTACTATTTGAAATTATTTCTCTTTTTATATTTTCTCTTTCATTACTGTCAGTTTATATTAATTTTGAAGGTCCCTATTATTTTTTAGGAGAGAAAAAAGTCAACAGCATTTCAACTTGGACAATGAGAAAGATGTTGAAACCATGCTACAAATGTTAGAACGGGGCGAATTTTCTGATTTGGAGCTCTCGTCAGATGAAGAAAACGATTCTGATGAGTTCATTGTAAAAAATCCTGCTATACTGCCTAGAATTGGGAATGAAAGACTGACAGCTATGCAAGAAAAACATCTTGATACTTGGTATAATTTAGATTCTGATGCTCAGAAAACTGAAGCAGATAATAATAATTTTGACTACCTTACAGAAAAACAAAAAATAAAGTGGCATAAAAAATCCATACAACCACCTGAAATACAGTTTGAGCCTGTTGAAACATCAGAGGACATAGATGAAAATATTGATGATTTGGGCAGTTCACTATCTTATTTCAAACGTTACATTACAAATGAATTATTTATTTTGATGGCACAATGTACCAATCTGTATGCTTTGCAAAGCAACAAAGCAAATTTTAAATTGACTGATTCAGATGAAATGAAAACACTAATTGGTCTTCACATAGCAATTGGTTGTTTGAAATTTCCTCGAGTAAGAATGTTTTGGAAGACTGAGCTAGATATTCGTCTATTTACAGAAAATATGCGAAGAGGCCGATTTTTTGAATTACGTACGAATTTACATATTGTAAATAATTTAGACAAACCAAACGATTGCGAAGACAAGTTGTTCAAAGTTCGTCCAATCTTTGAGGCAGTCCGAAAACGATGTTCAGAATTGACTATGGAGGAATGTCTTTGCATTGATGAGCAAATTGGGCCTTTCAGAGGTAATCTCAGCATAAAACAGTACATCAAAGGCAAGCCAAGTCCATGGGGAATAAAAATATTCGTTTTGTGTGGTCAAAGTGGATGTGCATATGACTTCATAATATACCAAGGAGCGACAATGGAACTAAATCAAGAAATTTTAAAAAAGTTTGGACTCGGAGCTTCAGTAGTTTTACACTTGACAAATAGAATTGAAGGAAAAGGTCATAAATTGTTCTATGACAATTATTTCTCCTCTTACCAGCTGTTGCATATTCTGAGGGAAAGGCATATTCTTGCCGCAGGTACAATCAGAATAAATCGATCTGGCAAAACCAATATAATCACGGACAGTGCTGCGTTGAAAAAAGGACGAGGATTTTCAGAGGAAATTCTTAGTGAAGATAAAATTTCTTTAGTGAAATGGGTGGATAATAGATCTGTTGTTCTTGCATCAAATTTTGTAGGAATTGGTAAAGAAGATAAGGTTCAACGATGGGATAAAAAAAATAAGAAATTTATCGAAGTCAAACGTCCAGAAGTTGTAGCATTGTACAACAAATCAATGGGTGGGGTAGATCTTCTGGATCAAATGATTGCGTTGTATAGAATTTATATAAAATCTAGAAAATAGACACTTCGCCTAATAATGCATGCAGTGGATTTGGCATTAGCAAATAGTTGGTTTGAGTACCGAAAGGATTGCAAAGAAAATAATGTGATGCCCAAAAAACAGTTAGATTTTCTGAACTTCAAGTTGTCTGTCGCAGAAGCATTGATCAAAGCTGATAAACTTGTCCAAAGAAAAAAAATTGGTAGACCATCCTCATCAAGCAGTAATTTTACACCACCAAAGAAGAAAATGCAACGTGGAGAAAGAAGACCACTGCTTGATATGCAATATGATAATCTGGATCATATGCCAAAACACAACGGCCAAAAGGAAGCAATGCGCTGCAAACGCAATTCATGTTCTGGACGATCTCATTTTTTGTGTGATAAATGTAATGTACATTTGTGTTTGTCAAAAGATCGAAATTGTTTTGCCGAATTTCATAGAAAACAATAAAATTTTGTCCCAGTTATATTTTTTTAGAATTTAAATTTATTTCATTTTTATTTTTATTTTTAAGTTTAAGTTTATTCCAATATTTGACGTATACTTATGTTGGTAAAAAACAATTAATATATATATATTTTTTTATAAACCTGTTTTTTTTTTAATGGACATTAAGATCTTATGTCTATGATTATGTACAACCCCTATTTTTTTTACACATAAATTATATTGTTTGCAAATATGCAAAAATATATCCAAGCATGTCTTAGTTACTTGTTGAATGCAAAAATAATTTTTTTATCAATTAGACTTAATTCAGGTCTGAAGGGGTTAATAACAGCAAGAAGATTAACTTGGATTAACTCTTGCTTCATTCAGCCAAAAATACTTGATTTTTAGCATCTTATGACATATTTTGGAATATGAATAAGTCTCTTATTAAGACTACAATATGATGATAATAGCCTTTTAGAATACATTGTAAGTAGATGAGATTGATCTTATTTTGTTGGCAAGTTCCCCATCTGTTATTTTGCTAATAATAGCTTATTAGATTATATTGTAAGTAGATGAGATTAATCTTGTTTTGTTGGCAAGCTACCTTTTGTTATTTTGATTGTAGCATTTTCATATGATTTATACATTACATTTACAAGATAACAAGATTTAAATGTATTCAAAACATATTATAGCTTTGTCAATACCTTAATAACAGCAAGAGGATTAACTTGGATTAACTTTTGCTTCCGACAGCCAAAAATACTTGATTTTTTGCATCTCATAACATATTTTGAATCATGAATTAGTCTCTTACTAAGACTACAAGATGATGATAATTGCTTATTAGATTATATTGTAAGTAAATGAGATTTATCTTGATTTGTTGGCAAGTTGCCATCTGTAATTTTGATTGTAGCATTTTCAGATTTTCAGATACATTACATGTACAAGATTACAAGATTTAAATGTATACAAAACATATTATAGCTTTGTCAATACCTTAATAACAGCAAGAGGATTAACCTGGATTAACTTTTGCTTCATACAGGCAAAAATACTAAATTTTTAGCGTCTTCTGACATATTTTGAATTATGAATTAGTCTCTTATTTGGACTACAAGATGATGATAATAGCTTATTACATTATATTGTAAGTAGATGAGAGTAATCTTGATTTGTTGGCCAGTTGCCATCTGTTATTTTGATTGTAGCATTTTCAGATGATTTATACATTACATGTATAAGATTACAAGATTTAAATGTATTCAAAACATATAATAGCTTTGTCAATACCTTAATAACAGCAAGAGGAATAACTTGGATTAACTTTTGCTTCATACAGCCAAAAATACTTGATTTTTAGCATCTTATGACATATTTTGAATTATGAATTAGTCTCTTATTTAGACTACAATATGATGATAATAGTTCATTAAATTATATTGTAAGTAGATGAGATTAATCTTGATTTGTTGGAAAGTTGCCATCTGTCATTTTGATTGTAGCATTTTCAGACGATTTATACATTATATGTATTACTATTTTTATAACAATTGTAGCCATTTTGATAAATATGGTCAAGATAACATTTGTCTTGATTTGTTAGTAGCTTGCAAAAATAACTTAGTTGGAATAATTATGAATTCTCATAAATTCTGCACCAAATGAGCAATTTCCATATTTACAACACAAAATATTGGCAGGGATATAATTCTGGATAACAATATCGTCTATACTGGTAGAAAATAAACATAATAACTGCTAATGGTTTCATAAAAACAGTAGAGATTCAGATTTATCTTGTGCGCCGATTAGTGAAGATTTTTCATCAACATACATTTCATAATCATCTTACAACATTTGTAGATGATTCTGTTGTAATAACTGCTAAGCTAAATATTGTTTGTAGATTTGTATTTTTAATAGCTTGCAACTACTTGCTTGCTACTACTAGCAACTTGCTAGTAGTAGCTAATAGCTAGAAGTACTAGTGGAATTGCAGTCTTGTAGATAAAGTGGTTTTAGATTTCTCATTTTATTGTGAATGTTTTGTATCCACAATGCAAGATATTACTCTTGATGGTAATATCTTCAGTACTGGCTGCAGATTTTTGGATTAATCTTGTACTGATTCGAGTTAATTCTGGATGTGTTGGCAGATTGCAACATTAACTCATTGTTTGTTGTGTTGACAATTAGGTCAAGGGAAGATGCTGAAAATTATCTTCGTTACTGTCGTAATGGGCGCAGTTTTCTTGATAATTCTTGTATGCAGATATGTGTTCTTCATTTGTTAAAAGACTGCCTTCTTGTAGTTGAAGTAAATGTAGATCATAGAAGATTCTTGATCAGATGGTTTCATAAATACATTATAAACTATTTCTAACATATAATTTTTATATTTTTTAGGTTTTTTTAAGAGCCTCAGTAGATCTTGCGTGTAAAGGAGTTTTTTCTTGATTTTCTTGCCGCTTGATTTAATATCTTGCAGTTGAAGTAAAAGTGGAAATTTGTAGCTTGTAGCTTATCGATCATCGAAACAGTAGAAGAAATTCTTGATCGCAGTTTTCGTACATCCAAATTTCATAATCGTTTGACCAGTTTCCTGAAACAAAAGAAAAAGTATAATTAGTATTTTGCGGTTATGAAGTAATTGATTACGAAAATGGAGAACTAGTAATAGCTATTTATGTACCAAGGGCTTTACTACGATGATTATGCCCGGAGAACGATGAAATCCAGCTCGAGGGCTTCAGCCCGAGAGATGCGTATTGTTCGATGGACGTAATCTTTCGGTGACGCCGTGGTGCATACAAGATTTTATTTTTCACTTTTTCTTTTCTTAGTCTGTAAAATACACTCCATGGCGTTGTGAATTCATTACGCCCTCTTATTACGCCCCAGTTGTTATGGACATGTTTGCATGAAAACACACTCCAGGGCATAAGGAATTCATTACGCCCTCTTATTACGCCCCAGTTATTATGGACATGTTTGCACAAAAACACACTCCAGCGCGTAATGAATTCATTATGCCCTCTTATTACGCCCCCGTTGCTATGGACATATTTACATATCTCGTATCCTAATAGTTATCATTCAATAATTTCAGTAAAGTGAAAAATAAATAAACATAGAAGCTTAAATGATTCATGACAGCAATGCTTATGCGTCAGTTTTGTCAGCTGTACATTATCATATCACTTTTCAGAAAATTTCTCAAAAAAATCATTCTAGGTTCAGTTTAATTTTTATAGTAGGCATGGTAACTGTGGTAATAGATTGTATTAAGTTTATGAAATGTTTGTGGTAATATTATTTTTCATTAAACAATCGGCATAACTTCATTCATCAAATGAATTTTGTTGGATGCATTATTGCATTATTGCACAAATTTATTGATATCGGATGCATTTATCAAATCAATATAATATTCACATTTTTACTGTTCAATTTTACATATTTTTAATATCAATTTTACAATTAATTTTTCAAATTTGGCTGACATAATGTACCATCAGAGGTGGTCAATATTTTTTTTGTAGAATTTTATCTCTAATTTTTTTTTAAGTTGCAAAATTTCAGTATTTACTCCAAAAATTCCCATACATTACTACCCAAAATTTATCTGTTAGTATCAGAATTTCGAGTATTGCTGTAACACTTGTAACACTGTAAGTATAAATATCAAAGTTAGGATGGTGAACTGTCAAAGCTTTGATTCTACCAAATTTTAACCGATTACTGGCAAATTTGTCATCTTTAGTAAAGTTTCAGTTATTAAAGTCAATTTTTCGTACATTTCTGTAAAATTATAGTTTTCAGTGTCAAAGTTTCATTTATTACTGTCAAAAACGCAACGACAAATTGATGAAGTTTTAAATTTTATCGAAATTTAGTAATCTTAGAAATTTCAAGATTACTTGAAAATTTTCATTTGTAGTAAATTTTCAGTCATCCCTATAATTATTTTTTGGGATTTTCAAGTCTTCGCCGATAAAATGTGAGCCCATAGAAGTACCTACTGTGGCTCAATTGAACTAAATTTTATTCATTTTTTATTAGATTTTTTTTAGAAATTTATATTATTTGTATTACAAACCACTTATTTCATTTATTACTGTCAAAAACGCAACGACAAACTGATAAAGTTTTAAATTTTATCGAACTTTAGTAATCTTAGAAATTTCAAAATTACTTGAAAATTTTCATTTGTAGTAAATTTTCATTCATAGCTATAATTTTTTTTTTGGGATTTTCAAGTGCTTACCGACAAAATGTGAATCCATATAAGTGCCCACTGTGGCTCAACTGAACTAAATATAATTCATTTTTTGGTAGGATTTTTTTAGAACTTTATATTTACTGTATTACAAACCACTTATTAAAATAACTAATTAATACGTTCCCCAGAATTTAAAACGTTTATTGTAACTACACTAAAATTACAATTTTTTTCATACTTTTATGAAAATTTTAGTAATTTTACAGAAAATTTGCGACAATAGAAAGCCCATGTACATTTTTCCTATTCCTTCCTCTATTTTGTAATACTTATTTTTCTGTCTCAACTTTAATTTGCGAATAAAAATCGAAAAGCTAAGATTTCAAACTTTAAATTCTAACATTAATAATAATTTTGAAAAATGTAACGATAATTTTTGAGTTGAATGAATTAAAAAAATAATAAATTAAGAATGAATCATTAAAAATTAATTAAAGTATTTAATTCATTAGTTAAAAATTAATAATAATGCATAACGTATTTATAAGTTTCTCTACTTTTTTCCATACTGTCCCTTTTTCATTTCTTAAAGCGATTCAAAGGTATAGAGTTCAAAACTTTCTAAACTATGGCATTAAAATTTCTTACGTTTATTGTATAACATCAAAATTCAACAGATTGCCCATAAATTTCAAAGTTTATTGAAACTAAACTAAAATTTTGTGAATTTTCTGATAGTTTTATTAAACTTTTATTATTCCATGTTTATTGTATTTGAACAGAAGTAATTACAAATTGCAGAGTACCATTTTTTTTTAAATAAAGATATACCATGAAGATTTTAAAAATTTTGTTCTTGAAAATAACACTAATTGGAAATATGAAGGTTAAGAACATTACAGAATTTTGAAGAAACTTTTTCAGTAACTTTCTTGAATTTCTGGAAAATTTTCTAAAGAAGTCTTTATTCTATGACTTCATTTATAATTTTAGGAATCATTTACACTAATATATTTGTACGTATAGTCATGCTCACATAAATCTAGTACAAACAATTTGCTATATAAAATTGCTATTGTAACCTAATTTCTTGTACTAGATTTATGTGAGCATGACTGTACATCCCAATATGTTTTTGTTTGTTGCTATATATTGTATTATATTGTATATTATTTTTATTATACAACACTATATGTTTTTTTATATAATCGAATTCTTATTGTATTAATATTATTATTATATTTATATATATATATATATATATATATATATATAAACAATCTTTATTAGGCTCGACCCCATAGGGTCTTTCCGTATTTCTTTAATATTTATTATTATGAAAATTTAAAAATACTGGTCGCAATATTACAATAGGATATATACTGGATGTTGAAAAATATTTTTCCAACAGAAGTTGTAGGGCTTGAAAAATCTATTTAGTGGTGATATTTTCTTGACCTTGAATGACCATCTAACAGCACCAATATATATATATATATCTTTTTATTATGTGATGAATATTTTTTGATTAGCTTTCTAAAAATAATACTACTCTGAAAGGAAAGAGCATCTCAAGAAGTAGAAAGATAAGTTGTAAATTTATACGCAAAAAACAATATTATGGTAAGTAGGATATATTATAAAAAAATTTACAATGTGAATATTTTTAGGATTTTGTAAATAATGAAAAAAATATTCCACCATTTAAAAAAGAACAATATGGAATTTTAAGACAATTAAAATTCGGAACATAAATTAGATTTATGGTGTTTAGAATATCATAGAAAGTTTATTAATGAAAATTTATTATGTGATAAATGTTTTTGGATTAGTTTCTTGAAAATTATAGGTCCTTAGACCCTAGAAGTATTAGACTTCTTGAAAATAATATTGTATAGAAACATGGAGTTTTGATGATGATCATAAATAAAGAGTCATTCAAAATGATGATCATTTCGCGATTATTCCACCATCAACAAAATGACAATATAAAAAGTTAAAACAATACAATGTGAAAATATAAAAATTGAATTTCTTAGCAGAATTTAGATAAATAAAGAGTCATTCAAAATGATGATCATTTCGAGAATATTCCACCATCAGCAAAAATACAATATAAAAAGTTAAAATAATACAACGTGAAAATATATAAATTGAATTTCTGAGCAGAAATCATAATAATGTTGTCGAGAATATATTAAAAAAAATATTATGTGATTAGCTGAGTTTTTTATTAGCTTCTTAAAAGTAATATTATATGACACTTGAAATACGTTTCCTGTTTTCAAGAATAAGCACCATTTGAAACGAAAATACGAAAATTTAAAATACTAAATTTCTGAGCAGACATCAAGAATTCAGAATTTTACTTAGTAACATTCAAATAATCAAATTCAAGTCATTTTATAGCAAATTTGGTACAATCGAAACTATGGAAAATATTTTGACAACATAAATTGTAATCTTAATGATAATAGTAATAACGAACTTATAAAATTAAAAAAATAACCTGAAATTTGAATAGTTCATTCAAAACAAACCAAAATGATGTGACACTTTTAGTATATTCAAAATGCTACGAAAACTTTTCATATGTTTCCCCTCATTTGTAATCCTTTTTTCTATGTGGCTAAAAAAGTCTGAAATTTAAATAGTTTATTCGAAACTATCCAAAATTATGAGACACTTTTAGTATATTCGAAAGCTACGAAAACTTTTCACAAGTTTCCACTGATTTGGGGGATACTTGCTAAGTTTCGTACTAAAAGAAATGAAAAGTATACATTTCGAAGTTTCAGAAGTGGTAATTTTGACCAAAAACCTTCAAATCACTTTTAAATCAACAAACGTATTTATAAGATTAAAAAATGCATGGTATTTGAAAAATGTATTCAAAACTAAACATTTTTTTAATAAATTTTAGGTACTTTATTCAGTTACACCTTTTTATTTAACTTATGAACTTTTTATAAATTTTTATACTTTTATAAAAATTCATCTCTCTTAACTTTCACTGCGAATCGAAATGGAAAAGATTTTAACAACTTAAATTGTAATCTTAATGGTAATAGTAATAACGTATTTATAAAATTTAAAAAAGGTTGAAATTTGAATTGTTCATTCAAAACAAACAAAAATTTTTTGACACTGTTAGTATATTCGAAGGCTACGAAAACTTTTTAGATGTTTCCCCTAATTTCTAATCCTTTTTCTATGTTAAGTTTTGTACTTCTACTTTTGTACTTGCTAAGTTTCGTAGTACAACAAATGACAAATGTAGTTTTAGAAATTTCAGAAGTGGTAATTTTGACCAAAAAACCTTAAAACCACTTTGCAAACAACAAACGTCTTTATAAGATTAAAAAATTGTCTAGTATTTGAAAAATTTATTCAAAACGAACAATAATTTTGTCAACTTTAGGTACTATATTCAGCTACATACTTTCTAACGAAATTGCAACGTTGGTGGATTTAAAAAAAACAGTTTTGTACTAAAACAAATGAAAAGTATAGATTTCGAAATTTCAGAAATGGTTATTTGGACTAATAACCTAAAAACCACTTTTAAAACAACAAACGTCTTTATAAGTTTCAAAAAATTGTCTTGTATTTGAAAAATTTATTCAAAACGAACAAAAATGTTGTCAATTTTAAGTACTTTATTCAGCTACATACTTTCGAGCGAAATTGCAACGTTGGTGGATCTTAAAAAAAACAGACTATACATGTCTTTGTAGGAAAGGTAATTACCATTGGTGTTTGAAGATTGCATGTGTACCATGGAAAGTCAGCTTGGTGCCAGTAGAAAGTCCCGCTTAAAATTTGACCAGTATGTCCTCAGATTCATTGTAGTGTTGTTGGCCATTTTTCTAAACATTGGTGTATCTAAAAATAGAATAACATAAATTAACATTCTGAAACATTAAGGTTTTTATAATTAAATTGCATTATAAAGTTCTGCATTAAAACTACCACCTCGTGGTTATAATTAACATGTTTTCCATAATCATTAAAACCATTGCGAATAGAAATATTATAAGGATTATAATTAAGTATATTTTGTTTCGTTTTTATGTATTGTTCATTATATCAACATAATGATTGCCCTTGTTTTCCAACTCTGTAAGTATATATATATATATATATATATATATATATATATATATATATATATATATATATATATATATATATAATGGTCTACAATGCCACCATTGAAACTTATTAGTCTGCATCAGGGTTGGAATAAATCATGATATAAAAAAAATCATAAATTAATAACTTCAAAAAAATAATCAAACAAATCATGATTTTTTCTTTTCTTTATTAGTTTTTAACTAGATAGATGTGATTTAAATCAGCCTATTTACATCATAATCTAAATCAAATGATTTTTTTTAAATAAATTGTTGATTTAACTTTATCACACTGCGGCTAAAGTTTAGTAACTGTGCGAAAAACAAAATCAGATTTCAAGCGATTTATATATTTTGGAGTCTCTTGAAAATGAATTTATGATTTAAAAAATATATATATATATATTATCGTTACCATGTGATGGACCAAAAATGGAACGGAAAATATTTTACTTACTTACAATTATCTACTGAAAAGCACGCTAACTCTATAGTTATATTATATATTTAATTGTTCGCCTATTTGAATGCACAAACAGTGAGAAGCAATGATTTATTTAAAAAAAAATGTTTTGGTTTAAATCGAAGGTTTATTTTATAAAAATCATTTGATTTAAATCATAATTGAAATTATGATTTAAATCAATTATATAAATAATAATGGCTTTATTCAAATGGCTAAAACTCTTTTTTTCGAATAGAATACTCTGTATATAGCATCATATCCTGAGTGCTCATCGAATGAGTAATGAGTAGTGAAAAATTCATTTGAATCAAAGATTTATTTTATAAAAATCATTTGATTTAAATCGTAATTGAAATCATGATTTCAATCAATTATATATATATATACTGCGTTTCAAAAAAAATGTACCACCTAGAAGGAGTTGACGTAGAACTCTGAAATTATGTGAAAATAGTTAGTATGTGTTGAGAAACAATTGATTAAATTTTCATCGAAAAATAATAATATTTATTAAGAAAATAATTAATAATGTGTTGCATCTCCGCGCACTCTTATGCATTCAGCAACCCTTCTGGGCATGCTGGAAATCAAATGGTCCAATGCATCTTGAGGCGCATCCTCCCAACAATTTAAATGAATTAAGACACCATCTTCAGATTGCCTGGGATGAGCTGCCTCAAGATGCATTGGACCATTTGATTTCCAGCATGCCCAGAAGGGTTGCTGAATGCATAAGAGTGCGCGGAGATGCAACACATTATTAATTATTTTCTTAATAAATATTATTATTTTTCGATGAAAATTTAATCAATTGTTTCTCAACACATACTAACTATTTTCACATAATTTCAGAGTTCTACGTCAACTCCTTCTAGGTGGTACATTTTTTTTGAAACGCAGTGTATATATATATATATATATATATATATATATATATATATATATATATATATATATATATATATATTAATGGCTTTATTCAAATGGATAAAACCCATTTTTTCAAATAGAACACCCTGTATTTAGCATCATATCCTGAGTGCTCATCGAATGAGCTATTCAATTGTATCGTTATCAATTGACTATAATCTAATAATACTTTTTAAAAGGTAAATAACGATCAATTTCGATATGTTTTAGCCATTTGAAAATAGCAGAATTTGATCGTTATTTCAGAACACCCTGTGCATTCAACGTGACTCCAAATATTGTGTATGTTTTTGCACATTGCTTGGGTATTAGCATATTCAGATTCTTTCATTGATATCTTATAATAAGGTTTTGTTGAATTTTTTTCTACGTCCATGATTTTTCGTTAAATTTGATTAAAATGTGAATAACTTGGCAACGTTGCATCTGATCCCAAATAATAAAAATGATTTGTGAAGCCCACATACAGCATATTCCAAAAATGAATGAATATACGGGGTGATCCATTTAAAAAAGGAGACAAAATCTTGTGTCCCGGATTTATGGTACACTCTGTACTCGAAAATAATTTTCAAAAGTAGAACATAAAGTGCCCAATAACTTCCAATCAGATTTTTTCCTCAATTTTCGTTAGTCTAGCAGCAATGGTCCGAGTGAGGATAGGTGGGCCACCCTGTATATATCAAAGATATAAAAAATATATAACTTAAAAATAGCACTGATTTAACTGATGCCATTTTACACCAATTTATAGCTTCATGAATGAAGAAAAATAAACGCGATAAAATCCATAACGGACGGAACAATGACTGATGCCCGTTTAACAAAGTCATATTCAATTATGACTGAAATTATAATATCGTGTTTATAAAAAAAAGTATAATATATAATATAATAATAAATAGTATATTAAAGTATAAGTGGATATCAAGGCCTTTCAAGCACGAACGTTTTTCAAAAAACCGACCCGTCGCTCCCCGCGCAGCGGGGAGGCGGGGAGGTTTTTTGAATAGAGTGAGTGCTTGAAAGGCCAGATATCCACGCATACTTTACGCTATTTTTATCATTGATGCTGTAAATTGGCCTAAACATTTGTAATTATAATTTCTATCTGATGTGCCGTCGATTTTGCCGTACAGTTTTAGTATCGTTGCTAAGATACTGAATAAATAACTAGCTAACATGACGATTGCATAGTATCCAATCGTTCTAGCCTTGGTTGTCAAAGTGTTGAATATCGTATGTAACAATCTTTCAATTTGGCGTCAGTTTTGATTTTGGTTGAAAATGCAACGAAACATTGATCAATTAAGCTCCGAAGCAGAGAGGCGTTTAATTCCCCAAAAATCGGAATCGGCATATAAGAAGGAATACGATAAATTGGTAAAATGGATGGACGAACAGGAGGTGAAAACTGTAGATGAAAGAATGATTCTTGCTTACATGCAGAAAATGTCTACATGCTATAAGGCGTCAACAATGTGGGCAATACATTCCATTTGTATCCATGGAAACCTTTACAGGAAACGCGCGTTTTTGAAAGCCTGTTTTATGCACGCTACACGATGTTTTAAACAAGCAATATGATGCATCAATGATAAAAAATAATAAAATTGAATATGAAAATATCTGTCGAGTTTCTCCTTCCCCAAAGGTCACCGTTTGGGTTGCGTTTCTTCAATATTAAGGTATGAAGAGCCCATCGAGGAAGGGTAAACTCGACAGATATTCGATTCTAGAGTACTCACGAGTATGTACAGTCATGCTCACATGAATCTAGTACAAGAAATTAGGTTACAATAGCAATTTTATATAGCAATGTCAAATTGTTTGTACTAGATTTATGTGAGCATGACTGCACACCCAATTTCAAAAATATATCATTTATTTCTTCCAAAAAGTCTAATTTGACTGGCCGAATCTTGTTACATTTGTTTCTAAAGTTATGAAGTCATCGATATATTTTTTAAATGACAATCCATATTTGACAACTTTTTTAGTATTATTGATTTCTGCAGCACTTCTTACTCTGTTCTCAGCGATATAAAATTTTCGATATGTTAAATCTTAAAAAAAAAATGAAAAAAACGAGGAACTATTGATAACTTGAAATAGTATTCCTAAAAGTTTTAGTTGTAAAAAAAATACGCGAAATATCTCACGCAAGTCGTTGGTCAAAGTTTATGAGTTTCCTGATGTAGTAAAAATTTGAACTGAACTTTGATCATTTTAACTTGTTTTGAAGACACAACAAGGCAAATAACTTTTGTTTATAAACGTGTGGTCAAAAGAACACTTTTGACCACACATTTATTCATCTTTGAAAAAGAAAATCACACAAACATGATTCATTACAATCTCCTAAAAGAAAATACGTACATGTTTTTATCACTTCCGGTTCTACCAGCCACCAACTTCGTTATTTTAAATAGAACACCCTGCATATTTTTACATAATCGGATTGCTCGTTTAATTCTGAACATATTTTGTTAAACAAATAGAACACTTATAAGTAGTTTTTGGGGAGAAAATAAATATCCGAAATATTTGCTTCGTACGTATTTTCCTTTTGTTTTTGTTTGTGTGAATTTTTTTCAAATTTTTAAATCAGGAACTTCAAAAACTTTTAACCAACGACTTGCGTGAGACACCCTGTATTGTCATTTTTTTTTCACTTGCGTATTCTTGTGAGTCATAGTTTTCCGTAATGAATTTCATAAAAGACAGTTCAAGTATGAAATCTCATTAAATGTTATCGATTTTTGTAAAACTTAAGGTTATTTAAATTATATTCCTTTTAAACTTATAAAATTTAGTTGATATTTTTATATCCACTATAATTATTTAAAAAATAAGTTACATGATATTAAATGATAACTTGAACTTAACTTAAAATGAAACTTTTCTTTCTAGGAAAATTCAAAATTATTTTAATATATAAATGAATAAGTGATCACTTACTCACAAGTCATATGCTGATATGTTACACATGACACAAGTCATGTGCTGTCGACATCATATTGTTATATTATGTGATAATACTTCATGTATCTGCATATTTTATTTTTTTTACATATATTAATACATTCCTATTGAACAATTTTCAATACGCAATTTTTTTTGTTTTTTTCGCGTTTATCAAATTTTCTAATGGTTTCATTCAATTTTTTTTTTCTAGAATTTCTGTAGATTTTTGTTGGATAGTTTTTCCTAATGAAATCAATTATGGATTTTTTGTAAAAGTTTTTTGAAATGTTTGTCTTGATACTTATAAGAACTTCTTAATATTTATATTTAGATATTTTATCGATATTTCCGCAATTTTTATTGCCTCATAGATATTTTTAAACATTTCACACATTCATTAATATACAGGGTGTCCAAGATAAGAATCAACAGCATAGGGATCTCAGAAACCGTAAAAGTTACAAACGCGGTTAAATTAGAAAAAAGTTGCGCAATTTAGTGGTCAGTAATATTCTGTTGAGAAAACCAAAAAAACCCACTTACTTCCGGAGATATTCGACCAAATCCAGTTTTTATATTTTGCTGAAGTTATTTGAAAAGGTATAAAGAAAGAAAAGGCACTTTCTCATTGCCACTTTTTTTAACTCTACAAGACATCGTTAATAAATTTTCAGTATAAAACAATGTCGATAATAAATAAATCGTTGCTATGGAAATGTAAATCATGATTGGTACTACTACGATGTGTTATTATGACTTCGAAAATAACATGTTCTAAATTTACTTCTTGTCTTTTTTTGTGTTGTTTTCAGATAGGTACAATAAAAAGTAACGTAAATTACACGCCCAGAAATGGATTTTTCCGTGCTTGCATGACTTCCCGTGTTCGGATTCGCTACACACGAGAATTTGTCACGCGTCCACGAAAAATGCTTATTTCCATTATTTTTTTTACGCGTGCTAAAAATGTCCGTATAATATTTATCGATTATACATTAATGAGGTTTAACCAAAACATGAAAAAAACATTGAAATTTGTGTACTAAAAACTCTAGTAAATTAAGAAATTTACTCAATAATTGAAAATTCACAAATGAATGCATAAAGATGAGCATAAAATTTAAATATTATAAATGTCTTCAGAAATTCAGGATCGAGATAACAGAACAAAATAACAAAATAATAAAATTTATATTCCTATAGAAAATGTGCAAAATAATTAAAAAAAAACAAAGAGTTTCGAATAATCTTAAAACGACAATAATCTGAATACGTTTGAAAACTTTTTAAAATCGACTGCTGTTTACTCAATAATTAAATGTCCACAATATTCCAGAACACACTACCAAATACAAAAACATATATGAAGGATTTAAATCACACCAAAATCATGATTTTTATGATTTTTTTTAATCGATTTATTGATTTATTCCAACCATGCAATTCTTAATAAAAATATATGAAAAGAGGATCCCTAATGTGTTTTTTCAAAAAATTTACGTTAGTTTTTGGTCGCAACAGGCTAGTTATTTAGAAACACTAAAAAGTAGTTTACCCATTCAAAAAACCTTTACAAACTTCACATACACAAAATAAGTTTATTTAAATTTACCTGACAAATAAGAAACTCATTGAGGAGCAATTTCAAGTTAAACGCACTGTATAAACTAAATTTTGTTGATTTATACGGTAAGATTTAAACAGTTGAATAACATGTAAAGTCCCAAAAAATTATCAGAATTATTAAAAAATCAAAAAAAATTATATATTTAAAAAAAATAATCGATTTATTGATTTATTCCAACTCCACAATTCTTAATAAAAATATTTGAGAAACAACCCTTATGTGTTTTTCAATTTTTTACGTAAGTTTTTCATCGCAATAGGCTAGTTATTTACTAGGACTAAAAAGTAGTTTACCTATTCAAAAAAGCTTTACAATATTCACATACACAAAAAAAGTTGTTTTTAAATTTACCGGTCAAATATAAAATATATTGTTGATGTATACAGTAAGATTTGAACAGCTGAATAGCATTTCAAGTCCTAAAAAATTATCAGGATTATAAAAAAATCAAAAAAAATGTGATTTTTGTGATTTAATTTTGTTTGTCGATTTATTGATTTATTCTAACCCAGCAATTCTTAATAAATATATTTAAAGAAATGTCCCTAATGTGTTTTTTTTCAATTTTTTCGTTAGTTTTTGATCGCAATAGTAGGAGGCTAGTTATTTACTAAGACTAAAAAGTAATTTACCCGTTCAAACAAGCTTTACAAACTTCACTTACAGACAAAATGTTTTTTAAAATTTAACGGACAAATAAAAAGTTACTGAGGTGCCATTTCAGGTGAAACGCCCTGTATAAACTAAATATTGTTGATTTACACAGTAAGATTTGAACTGTTGAATACCATTCAAAGTCCCATAAAATTATCAGAATTATAAAAAATATCTAAAAAATTATGATTTTTTATTTAAAACTAAATATTGTTGATTTATACTGTAAGATTTCAACAGTTGAATACCATGTAAAGTCCCATAAAATTATCAGAATTATCAACAAATCACGATTTTTTATTTAAAAAAAACCATCGATTTATTGATTTATTCCAACCTTCCACTTCTTAACAAATATATGAAAAAAACCCCAAAGGGGTTTTTTAAATTTTTTTATGTTAGTTTTTCAACGCAATAGGCTAGTTGTTTACCAAGCCTAAAAAGTAGTTTACACATTCAAAAAAGCCTTTCAAACTTCACATATAGAAAAATAGTTCTTTAAAATTTACCGGACAAATAAAAAAGTTATTGAGGTGCCATTTCAAGTGAAACGCCCTGTATAAACTAAATATTGTTGATTTATACAGGAAGATTTGAACAATTCAAAACAATAATTAAACATCTGACACAAATAAATTTAATCACGAAGGATAATTTAAAAAATAATTGAAATCGTGATAATAGTAACTGAAAATTTGACATTAATAATTGAGATTTGATAGAATAGTTTAAAATTTTCTAAAATAATACATAAGTCAACAGTAATAATAAAATAGCAGATATTTTGTAAAAAAATAATTAAAAATTTGATAGGATTTATTTAAATGATGTTACAATGAATAAACATTTTTATGGTAATCGTTGAAATGTAATAAAAATTATTGGAAAAAATCCACCGAATTCATTGATATCTTAATAATAATAATTAAAATTATAATACAATTAATTGAAATTTAGACAGACAATTAAATGCTTGTAAGAAATCATCAAAATTATAACGCAATGTTGATATAATTAAAATGTTGAAAAAACAACTGAAAATTTCACATTAATTATTGAGATTTGACGAAGCAGTTAAAAATTTCACTAAAATAATTCAGAATTTTACAGAAATGGTTAAAGTCTTGATAATAATAATTACAATTTAAAACATATAATTGAAATTATAACAGAACACATTGAAAATTTAATAATATCATTGAGATATCACAGAGTAATTACAATTTTCATTAAAACAATTGATCATCTTACAGTAAACATTGAAATATGACAAACTAATTGAAATTTTGACTGACATAATTATATATTTGACAGAAATAATTTAAATCACGACGAATTCTTTGAAAAATATTTGAAAACTTGATAATAGTAACTGAAAATTTCACATTAATAATTGAGATTTCATAGCAGATATTTTGTAATAATACAAAAGTTTATAGTAATCATAACATAGCAAAATTTTTGTAAAAAATAATTAAAAATTTCATATGATTTATTTAAATGTTGTTACAATAAATAGACAATTTTACGGTAATCGTTGAAATGTAATTACAAAAAATGGAAAAAATCCACCGAATTAATTAATATCTTAATAATAATAATTATAATTATAATACAATTTATTGAAATTTTTACAAACAATTAAATACTTGTAAGAAATTAATAAATATATGACGGAATATTTGAAAAATAATTAAAATCTTGAAAATACAACAGAAAATTTGACATTAATCATTGAGATTTGACGAAGCAGTTAAAAATTTCACTGAAATAATTCAGAATTTGGCAGTAATGGTTAAAATCTTGATAATAATAATCACAATTTAAAACATATAATTGAAATTATAACAGAAAACATTGAAAATTTAATAGTAATCATTGATATATCACAGAGTAATTACAATTTTCATTAAAACAATTGAACAATTGACAGAAAACATTGAAATATGACAAAATAATTGAAATTTTGACTGACATAATTAAATATTTGACAGACATAATTAAAATTACGACGAATTATTTGAAAAATAATTGAAACCTTGATAATAGTAACTGAAAATTTCACATTAACAATTGATATTTCATAGAATAGCTAAACAAAATTTAAAATAATACATAACTTGACAGTAACTATAACGTAGCAGAAATTTTGTAAAACAATAATTAAAAATTTGTTAGGATTTATTTAAATTTTGTGAAAATGAATAGCAAATTTTACGGTAATCGTTGAAATATCATAAAAATAACTAGAAAAAATTCACCGCATTAATTGACTTCTAAATATTTGACTAATTAACTAATCAAAATAATTAAAATCATAAAACAATTATTTGAAATTTAGACAGACAATGTAATACTTCTAAGAAATCATCAAAATTATAACGCAATGTATATAGAAAATTAAAATTTTGAAAAAGCAACAGAAAATTTGACATCAATCATTGAGATTTGACAAAGCATTTAAAAAATTCGCTAAAATAATTCAGAATTTGACACCAATGGTTAAAATATTGATAATAATAATTACAATTTAAAACATGTAATTGAAATTATAACAGAAAATATTGAAAATTTAATTGTAATCATTGAGATGTTACACAGTATTTGCAATTTTCATTAAAACAATTGAACATTTGACAGTAAACATTGAAATATGACAAACTAATTGAAATGTTGACTGACATAATTAAATATTTGACAGAAATAATTTAAATCACGACGAATTATTTAAAAAATAATTGAAACTTGATAATAGTAACTGAAAGTTTTACATTAATAAATGAAATTTCATAGAATAGTTAAAAAAAACTAAAATAATACATAAGTTGACAGTGATAATTACATAGCAGAAATTTTGTAAAACAATAATTAAAAATTTGATAAGATTTATTTAAATTGAAGGAATTAGTTTGTACTTACTGGTAAAGATATTTTTTTATTTTCTTTTATTATTTATTTATTTTTATTTTTGGCTTACTAGTTTCGGTTTGTAGACTTGTAAACCTTAAACTTTATGACGAAGGCTAGTTCGTAAAAACATATCCAGATTCTCTACAAGTCTACAAACCGAAACTAGTAAGGCCAAAATAAAAATAAATAAATAATTAAATTAAATTAAAAATATCGTTACCAGTAAGTACAAACTAATACCTCCAATAAACAACTGGAATTATGGATAAAACCTTAAACTTAATTTATTTAAATGTTGTCAAAATTAATAGAAAATTTTACGGTAATCGTGGAAATATTACAAAAATAACTGGAAAAAATTCACCGTATTAATTGACATCTTAATAAAAATAATTATATTTATAATGCAATTAATTGAAATTTTTACAGACAATTAAATACTTGTAAGAAATGATCAAAATTATGAATATTTAATAAAAATAATTAAAAGTCTGAAAAAGGAACTGAAAATTTGACATTAAAAAATTGGCAAGTTATTTACTAAGACTAAAAGTAGTTTACCTTTTTTGAATGGTTAACCAATAAGTTCGTTCTGTTTTAATTTGTACTTCCGTCTTTTTAAACATTATGTATTTGTGGATACATTACTGTCCATTTATTTAGTGTTTATTTTATATAATTTTAGACTTGCTGTTGCATTTTTGTACCGAACTGTCTGACCTGTGTGAACAAATTTTTGTGTAAACACCAATAAAGATTTATTATTATTATTATTTCTAGCTTAAAAAAATATAAACACTTCTGGTTTTCAACGGCTCATTTGTTAGTTCTAGATATGTTTTATTATTATAATCATAGAAAAGGGCAACTAAAAGCAGTTCTGAGTAACTATTTTTTATAAAACTGGGCAATTTGAGAGTGTTAAGTTTTACGTAGACATAAAAATAATAAGAATATAAATCACCGCACCAAAAATTAGGGTTGCCAACTCTAGATTTGTCCAACAGCGAATACATAAATTAATTAAAAGCAGGGTTGGAATAAAATACGATTTAAAAAAAAAATCTCAAACATCGACGATTTAAAAAAATATATAAAAATCATGATTTTTTTTTATTGCGATTAGTTTTTGCCTGAGTAGATGTGATTTAAATCAATTGATTGACACCACGATTTAAACCACATGACTTTGTGTGAATAAATTATATTGTATTAATAAATAATTCAATTTATAATGAATACAGCATTCATTATGGAGTTCGTAATTCATTACTTATTTATTTAATTATTGTCAATCCATAAATTATTATCAGTTACCTGACATAATATTAATATTACCTTTTAATATCACCTCAAGCATTTTACTGTAATACCTTTGAAAATTACAATATATCTGGAAACTCGTGTCAGATAACAGATATTAATAATTTATGGATTTACAAGTGTGAATTATAATTAAATAAATAAATAATGAGCAACTAAATTTATTACGAAGTAAAAGTCTCTACTGTTTAATTCCCACCTGAGTATTGTTTGCGTAAATAGAATTGATTTCTAATAAAAAATCTTGTAAACGAATAGAAATATCCGCGATATTCTTGTGTAAGTATGCGACTGTTGCATTTGTTGCGTTTATACAAATAAATGCGTTGTACACGCATATATAAAGTTAGTACCATAAAATATAAATGGATAGAATTATGATACAATTTAACCATTCTAATTGAAAGCATTGATGCAACAGTATTGTATTAATATTTCAATCTTACCTTGAGAGTGTTTGCAGGGCAACTTCATCTTGTGGTGGATTATTGTTGAATGATATCGTGAACGAAATTATATCGTATCGCATTGTAACCGCCACTTCCACAAAGCCGAGGCCACATTACTGCATTTTGATAAGAAATAGCTGCTGTTGCACTCCAACCAATTCGTTCAAATGCTTTATCAACTCGCCCTTCTCTGTATTTAAATTGTAGCCTATCTGCATCCGTTACAACGTTGATAAGCATGCCCAGCTTACAAATGCGATTATATGAGCCGTTGAAACCCTAACTAAGTAGTGCAACTCATTTTTTTCAAATTAATTAATTCAAATTAATTTATTAATTTATTAAAGTCCAGAAATATATAACGAATGTTTTCGGAATTATCTGAATGAAAGAGAAAACTGAAATGCAACACCACTCCTAAATTTCTATGAATTTTAAACAATTAAAAAAGTTGCAGTTGTAGAAAAAATATTGTTTATATTTCGTGCAGAAACGTGTTTTTAGTCCACTCAAAAGGCCTTTAGTATCTTTACCTTACGGTATCTATCTAAAAGGATTTTTCGTGAACTAAAAATCAATGGTTTCATGCACTTAATGTAAATGTAACTATCATTTGACATACAACTTTGGATATTTGACAAACTGAAAAGGCATTTGACAAAATACGAAACACAATTGTCAAGAGGAGAAAGCAGAAGACTAATATCAAAATATACAAATTAATATGCTCACTAAATGTTCAGAAATTTTATTAAAATAATCATTGAAGTTACATACTAGTTGGTAATGATTTTAGAATTGCCAAAACGTCAAATGGATAATGAAAATTTCCAAAATATGCAAACATAACATCAAGAGGTATAAATCCAGAATGTTAACCAAAATTATATCAACCAATTCTACAAATTATAAAAAATGATTACAAAATTTTAAATGCCTTAAAAGAGTACCAAATTGCTGAAAAAATTAAAGATGAAATTTCAGAATATTTCAATTATTTTGTCATATTTCAATGTTAACTGTCAACTGTTCAATTGTTTTAATGAAAATTGCAATTACTCTGTGACATCTCAACCAAAGATTGCTTTTAAATTTTCATGGTTTTCTGTTAAAGTTTAAATTATTTGTTTTAAATTGTAATTTTCTTATCAAGTTTTAACCATTACTGTCAAATTCAGAATTATTTTAGTGAAATGTTTAACTGTTTCGTCAAATCTCAATGATAAATGTCAAATTTTCAGTTGCGTTTTCAAGATTTTAATTATTTTTCAAATATTCCATCATATTTTAATAATTTCTTAGAAGTATTTATTTGATAATGATGTCAATTTATTCGGTGGATTTTTTCCAATTATTTTTGTTATATTCCAATGAAACCCGTAAAATTTTCTATTCATTTTGACAACATTTAAATAAATCAAATATTTAATTATTGTTTTACAAAATTTCTCTTGTGTTATTATTACTGTCAACGTATGTATTATTTTAGATTTTTTTTTTAACTATTCTGTCAAATCTCACTTATTAATGTCAAATGTTCAGTTACTATTCAAGATTTCAATATTTTTTTAAATAATCCGTCGTGACTTAAATTATTTCTGTCATATATTTTATTATGTCAATCAAAATTATTTTTGTTATATTTCAACGATTACCGTAAAATTGTCTATATATTTTAACAACATTTACATAAATCCTATCAAATTTTGATTATTCTTTTTTACAAAATTTTTGCCATGTTATGATTACTATCAACTTATGTATTATTTTAGAAATTTTTAAACTATTCTGACAATTTTCAGTTATTAATGCTAAATTTTCAGTTACTATTTTCAAGATTTTCATAATTTTTTTAATAATCCGTCAGGATTTAATTTTTTTTTTGTCAAATCTTTAATTATGTCAGTTAAACTTTCAATTATTTGGTCATATTTCAATGTTTACTGTCAAATGTACAATTGTTTTAATGAAAATTACAATTACTCTGTGATATCTCAATGATTATTACTCAATTTTCAAGTTTTTCTGTAATAATTTCAATTATTGGTTTTAAATTGTAATTATTCTTACCAAGATTTTAACCATTACTGTCAAATTCTGAATTATTTTTGTGAAATTTTTAATGTTTCGTCATATCTCAATGATTAATATCATATTTTCAGTTGATTTTTCAAGATTTTAATTATTTTTAAAATATTCGGCCATAATTTTAATAAGTTCTTATAAATATTGAATTGTCTGTCAAAATTACAATTAGTTGTATTAAAATTTTAATTATTAATATTAAGGTGTCAATTAATTCGGTGGATCTTTTACAATTATTTTTGTTATATTTCAACGATTACCGTAACATTTTCTATTTTAACAACAATTAAATAAATACTATCAAAGTTTTATTGTTTTTTTACAAAATTCCTTCTGTGTTACTGTCAACTTATGTATTGTTTTAGATTTTTTTAGACTATTTTGTTAAATCTCAATTATTAATGTCAAAGTTTCAGTTACTATTATCAAGATTTCAATTATTTTTCAAATAATTAGTCGTGATTTAAATTATTTCTGTCTAACATTTAATTATGTCAGTCAAACTTTCAATTATTTTGTTATATTTCAATGTTTACTGTCAAATATTCAATTGTCTTAATGAAAATTGCAATTACTCTGTGACATCTCAATGATTACTATTACATTTTCAAGGTTTTCTGTTACAACTTCAATTATTGGTTTTAAATTGTAATGTTTCTTATCAAGATTTTAACCATTTCTATCAAATTCTGAATTATTTTAGGGAAATTTTTAACTGCTTCGTCAAATCTTAATGATTAATGTCAAATTTTCAGTTGCTTTTGCAAGATTTTAATAATTTTTCAAATATTCCGTCATAATTTTAATAATTTCTTACAAATATGTTATTGTCTGTTAAATTTTTTATATTGTCGATTTAAATTTTCATTAATTATATTATGATTTAAATTACATTTATTAAGATGTCAATTAATACGGTGGTTTTTTTTCCAATTATTTTTGTTATATTTCAACAATTCCCAAAATATGTTCTATTTATTTTAACACCATTTAAATAAATATTACCAAATTTTCAATTATTTTTTCACAAAATTTCTGCTATGTTATTATTACTGTCAACTTAGGTATTATTTTAGATTTTTTTAAAGTATTCCGTCTTATCTCAATTATTAATGTAAAAGTTTCAGTTACTGTTACCAAGATTTCAATTATTTTTCAAATAATCCTTCGTGATTTCAATTATATCTGTCAAACATTTAATTATGTCAGTCTAAATTTCAATTATTTTGTCATATTTCAATGTTTACTGTCAAATGTTCAATTGTTTTAATGAAAATCGCAATTTCTCTGTGATATCTCTATGATTACTATTACATTTTCAAGGTTTTCTGTTATAATACCAATGATTTGTTTTAAATTGTAATTATTCTTACCAAGATTTTAACCATTACTGTCAAATTGTGATTTTTTTTGGGGGAAATTTTTAACTGTTTCGTTAAATTTAAATGATTAATGTCAAAGTTTCGGTTGCTTTTTCAAGATTTTAATTATTTTTAAAATATTCGGCCATAATTTTAATAATTTCCTATAAATATTGAATTGTCTGTCAAAATTACAATTAGTTGTATTATAATTTTAATTATTAATATTAAGATGTCAATTAATTCGGTGGATCTTTTACAATTATTTTTGTTATATTTCAACGATTACCGTAAAATTGTCTATTCGTTTTAACAACAATTAAATAAATCCTATCAATTTTTTATTTTTTTTACAAAATTCCTGCTGTGTTACTGTCAACTTATGTATTGTTTCAGATTTTTTTAGACTATTTTGTTAAATCTCCTTTATTAATGTCAAAGTTTCAGTTACTATTATCAAGATTTCAATTATTTTTCAAATAATTAGTCGTGATTTAAATTATTTCTGTCTCACATTTAATTATGTCAGTCAAACTTTCAATTATTTTGTCATATTTTAATGTTTACTGTCAAATGTTCAATTGTTTTAATGAAACATGTAATTACTCTTCGATATCACAATGATTACTGTTAAATTTTCAAGGCTTTCTGTTATAATTTCAATTATTTGTTTTAAATTGTAATTATTCTTATTAAGATTTTAACCATTACTCTTAAATTCTGGATTATTTTAGTGACATTTTTAATTGTATCGTCAAATCTCAATGATTAAGGTAACATTTTCTGTTGCTTTTTCAAGATTTTAATAATATTTGAATATATGAAAAATAATATATTTTATAATAATTTCTTACAAGTATTTTATTGGCTGTAAAATTTTCAAATAGTTGAATTATAATTTTAATTATTTTTATTGAGATGTCAATTAATACTGTGGATTTTTCCAATTATTTTTGTTATATTTCATCGATTACCGTAAAATTGTCTATTCGTTTTAACAACATTTAAATAAATCCTATCAAATTTTTATGTTATGTTATGATTACCATCAACTTTTGTATTATTGTAGAAATTTTTAAACTATTCTGTTAAATTTTAATTTCTAATGCTAAATTTTCGGTTACAATTTTCAAGATTTCAATTATTAATTTTTTTAAATAATCCGTCATGATTTAAAACATTTCTGTCAAATATTTATTTGTCAGTAAAAACTTCGATTATTTTATCATATATCAATATTTATTGTCAAATGTTCAATTGTTTTAATGAAAATTGTAATTACTCTTTGATATATCAATGATTAATGTTAATTTTTGAATGTTTTCTGTTATAATTTCAAGTATATGTTTTAAATTGTAATTATTCTTATCAGGATTTTAAACATTACTGTTATATTCTTAATTATTTTAGTGACATTTTTAACTGTTTCATTAAATCTCAATGATTAATGTAAAATTTTCTGTTGCTTTTTCAAGATTTTTATTATTTTTGAATATATATAAAAATAATATATTTTAATAATTTCTTACAAGTATTTTATTGTCTGTCAAATTTTCAATTAGCTGTATTATAATTTTAATTATTGTTACGAAGATGTCAATTAATACTGTGGATTTTTTAAAAATATTTTTGTTATATTTCGACGATTACCGAGAAATTTTCTATTAATTTTAACAACATTTTAATAAATACTATAAAATATTTAATTATTTTTTTTTACAAAATTACAAAAATGTTATTACTTCTGTCAACTTATGTATTATTTAGAAGAAAAAAACCTATTCTGTCAAATATCAATTATTAATGTCAAATTTTCAGTTACTATTATCAAGATTTCCAATATTTTTCAAATAATCCGTCGTGATTAAATTTATTTCGGTCAAATATTTAATTATGTCAGTCAAAATTTCAATTATTAAGTCATATTTCAATGTTTACTGTCAAATGTTCAATTGTTTTAATGAAAATTGCAATTTCTTTGTGATAACTCAATGATTACTATTACATTTTCAAGGTTTTCTGTTATAATTTCAAGCATTGGTTTTAAATTGTAATTATTATCAATATTTTAACTATTACTGTCAAATTCTGAATTATTTTAATGTCATTTTTAACTGTTTCATCAAATCTCAATGATTAATTTCAAATTAATAGTTGTTTTTCAAGATTTTAATTATTTTTCAAATATTTCGTAATAATTTTAATACCTGCAAGTATTTAATTGTCTGTCAAAATTTCAATTAATTGTATCATAATTTTAATTATTTATATTAAGATATCAATTAATTGGGTGGATCTTTTCCAATAATGTTTTTTTTATATTTCAACGATTACCGGAAAATTTTCTATTCATTTTAAAAACATTTAAATAAATCCTATCAAATTTTTAATAATTTTTTAAAACAAATTCTGCTATATTACTGTCAACTTATGTATTATTTTAGAATTTTTTAAACTACTCTGTCAAATCTCAATTATTAATGTCAAATTTTCAGTTACTATTATCAAGATTTCAATTATTTTTCAAATAATTTGTCGTGATTTAAATTATATCTATCTAAAATTTAATTATGCCAGTCAAACTTTCAATTATTTTGTCATATTTCAATTTTTACTGTCAAGTATTCAATTGTTTTAATGAAAATTGCAATTACTCTGTGATATCTCAATGATTTCTATTCAATTTTGCATTAATAATTGAGATTTGACAGAATAGTTGCATTTAAAAAAAAATAATACATAAGTTGACAGTAATTGTATAATAATTTTGATTATTTTTATTGCGATCTCAATTAATTCCCTGCATTTTTCCCAATTATATTATATAAAATTTTCTATTCATTTTAACAACATTTAAATAAATCCTATACAAATTTTAATATTTTTTTTACAACATTTCTGCTACGTTATAATTACTATCAACTTATGTATTATTTAAGAAATGTTTTAATCATTCTGTCAAATCTCAATTAGTAATGTCAAATTTTCAAGATGCCATTATCAAGATTTTAATAATTTTTTAAATAATCCGTTGTCTTTTAAATTATTTCTGTGAAAGATTTAACTATGGTAAAAAAAATTAATGATTTTGTTATATTTCAATGTTTACTGTCAAATGTTCAATTGTTTTAATGAAAATTGCAATAACTCTGTGATATCTCAATAATTAGTATTAAATATTCAAAGTTTTCTGTTATAATTTCAATTCCATATTTTAAATTGTAATCATTCTTATGAAGATTTTAACTATTACGGTCAAATTCTGAATAATTTTAGTGACATTTTTAACTGTTTCGTCAAATTTCAATGATTAATGTCAAATTTTCAGAGGCTTTTTCAAGATTTTAATTATTTTTCGAATATTTCATAATAATTTAAATAATTTCTTACAAGTATTTCATTGTCTGTCAAAATATCAATTAATTGTATCATAATTTGAATTATTAATATTAAGATATCAATTAATTCGCTGGATTTTTTCCAATTATTTTTGTTATATTTCAACGATTACCGTAAAATTATATAAAAACAACATTTAAAGAAATCCTATGAAATTTTTAATCATTTTTTTAGAAAATTTCTGCTATGTTGGTTGCATAAGTCTGCATAAGTTGACAATAATTGTATTGTAATTTTGAATATTTTTATTACGATCTCAATTAATACCCTGCATTTTTTCCAATTATATTATATAACATTTTCTATTCATTTTAAAAACATTTAAATTAATCCTATAAAAAAAATGCATTTTTTTTTAATGAAATTTTTTCATCATTCTGTCAAATCTTAATTATTAATTTCAAATTTTTAGTTGCCATTATCAAGATTTTAATTATTTTTCAAATAATCGGTTGTGTTTTAAATTATTTCTGTGAAACATTTGACTATATTAATAAAATATTTAATTATTTTGTCATATTTCAATGTTTACTGTCAAATGTTCAATTGTTTTAATATACATTGCAATTACTCTGTGATATCTTAATGATTAGTATTAAATATTCAAAGTTTTCTTTTATAATTTCAATTACATATTTTAAATTGTAATCATTCTTATGAAAATTTTAATCAGTACGGTTAAATTCTGAATAATTTTAGTGACATTTTTAACTGTTTCGTCAAATCTCAATGATTAATGTCAAATTTTCAGTTGCCTTTTCAAGATTTGAATTATTTTTCGAATATTCCATCATAATTTTAATAATTTCTTACAAGTATTTAATTGTCTGTCAAAATTTGAATTAGTTGTATTATAAATATAATTATTTTTATAAAAATGTCAATTAATACGGTGTATCTTTTCTAATAATATTTGCTATATTTCAACGATTACCTAAAATTTTCTACTCATTTTAACAACATTTAAATAAATCCTATATATTTTTTTTTTACAAAATTTCTGCTATGTAGTATTACTGTCAACTTATGCATTATTATGTATATTTTAGATTTTTTTCAATTATTCTGTCACATCTCAATTATTAATGTCAAATTTTCAGTTACTTTATTAAGATTTCAATTATTTTTCAAATAATCCATGAATTTAATTTGTCAATTACGGAATATTACTTTGCAGCCACTTTCTTTTATTCAATTAATTCCAGATAATGTGTGTTGTTTGTGTTTCTTGTTGACAAATAAACTTAATTTCTTCCTGTATTGGGAATATTGCTAAGTACTGATTTATATCTGGTATAAATTTCAAGATGATTATTGGTTATATTTAATTTTGTATATTCACATTCTTGGTAGTTTTCATGTAAGATAATTTCTTTCTCATATTTCGCATGATGGCTCATCGTCATGTAATCGGGACATTGGTAATATTTATTACCTTGTGTACATAAGTGACTTAGACTTCTGATTTGATCGTCAGATTTTGATTTTAATAAATACTTAATTTCAGGCAATATGGTCATAAATTCAGATTCATGTTTGGTTGGAATAGGATTTAGGTGATACAATTCAAATTCGTTTTCATAGTTAATTGGAATAGAGAGAAAGTAATTAATTTTAGTTGGTTCTACTTTACAAGTAACTCTTATAATGGATTTAAAATGAAACATGTTTTCTTCCTTTATTTCAAAAGGGAATTGTTTATTATAGTACATAGCTATCTTTTGAATCTCTAAAAATAATTCATTTGATTTTATTATGCTAGGGTGTAATGTTCCAAATTTACAGAACAGAAGTGAACTCTCAACATCCTTCAGTATATTCAATATAATATTATAAAGAATAATTAATTGGCGAAATAAATCTTTGGTGAACAATATATTCTCATGTTCCACTTTATTTTTTAAATCACGGTTTGTTTCATAATTTTACTTTTGAGTATCATTTCATTATGTTCTATGCTCTTCAATGTATTGTTAAATTTTTCAATAACTTGGTTATTCACACTATAATTTGCAATTGGTGATTAATATGTTTATGATTTTTTTTTGCAAATGGTTTAAAATTTGGTTCATTCTTTTGCCTTCATTGGCATCTAAATTTCCTGAAACTAATTTAACAGCTGTTCCGAGAGCATCTACTAATCCTCTATTGTTTCTTATCTTCTTAGTGGATTGTAGTTTAATATCAATGATTTTATTTGAAATTTCATTTTGTGCATACATTGTGCAAGGTCCTATTGTATGTGTCAAATATTTTCGTGAGATTTGTTATGCTTTTTATTGTCGACAACAGATCTTGGTATTGAGATTTGATTTTTCCAAATTCTTTATATAGTGGACTTAAGTCATAATAATGGACAAATTTATGCTCCGTTTTCTGCAGTTTTGCAAGTCCGAAGTTAATAGGAATTTTTCTTAAGTTTTGTGTTATGTTCCTGATTTCTGCCCTTTGCGGATAAACATGTAAAAGCCTTACTGGATAATTTAAAAAGTGATACGAACCTATCAGATACTACTGATTGATTCACACGTTTTATGGGTTCTCCAAACTTCTGATTTTTTTAGGGTGTTTTTTGTGTGTATTTCTGATTATACACAATTCATTATTTTGAATTTGTGTGCATCATTTTGGCATGAAATTGATACACTTATTCATAGAATATACGTTTATTGTTTTGTATAAATTCATATGCTAGAATTTATCCTTTTGATTATCGCATCTCTTCAATTAAATTGGAATTTATAAAAAAAACAATTCATTTCTTTTTAAAATATCAAATTCAACATTACTGTCTCCTAAAAGAATTCTAAATTTAAAACTTGTAAGTGTAGCACTTATAATTATTTCAAAATAAGTCAGAGCATCTGAAAATCTGTTCTAATTCATATTTTTACATATTCATTTAAGTATGAAATAACTTTTGCTTACAGACTACCGAAATATAGCTCTAATCTGGGGGTCTATAAGTACCTGGTAACAAACAACCAACAAAATAATCAAAAAGGGTTTATTAACGGGGAAGAGGACCACAACCAAATTTACCATCGTGGATTCTCAAGAATCTGTCATTTTTGTTGGAGGAACTCAGTAGGAGGTTGAAGAAAAACATCGAATATATGGAAAAAAACGAAATTTTCCATTCAGCCATCGGTATACTGCATTGGCAAAAATCTAGCTTCCATCGAGAATTTTTTTAATTAATTTTGACGATATAAGATACGATTTCAATAGCATTATTACAGCGCTGGATATTTGTTTCAAAATTATATACTTATTCAATCTAGAGTTTCTAGCAGAATCTAAAATGTTTCAAAGTTTCTTAGAAACGCACTTTTTAAAATGAAAACCAACAAACAAATATACAAAGATGCACATTTTAAATGAATTTTGAAAAATGTATTAAAAATGTTTGTTACACCTCTAGACTCTATTTATTTTAAGCTTTAAAACAAGGTATCACAACGTAGGGGTGTAATTTAAAATTTGCAATAAAAGTGATATCTAAAATTTGCAATTATCATCTCTTCAGTATCTCAAAAGATCATTAATTGTGTCCTCCTCCTTGTCCGCGATTTGATACTTCTATTGCTCACCTCACCACCTAATTCTCAAAGGTATATTTAGTATCGTATATATGAATTAGAATTATCAAAATTTCAGATAATTTCGTTGTTGTATCATAATGTATCATCATCAATTGGTCGCTAGGGGGAAGGGGTAACATTTTATATTCAATAAACATAGTTTTCTTAGACTTGTTCAGTATAAATTGTTTTGGATTTTTTCTTATTTATTTAATTTTTCCAAAACGAATCAACAAAAATATTTTTTTTATTGTGCCACTAGATTAAGTATTTTTTAAGCTTTAAAATGAGGTATCGCAAGGTTGGGCGTGCCATATGATATTTCAAAGTGGGGGTGGCTAGGGAAGAGGGGCTGACACTTGAAATGTATTTGACATTGTTTTTAAACTTCCCCCTCCAAATGTCAATCGACGTGTTTTTTTTTTTTAAATTTTCAAGTCAGCTTGCATTCAAAAGTTATTGACTAGTTAGTGACTACTGACTAGTTTTGAAATGTACACCCGGTATACGTGATATATTGACAGTAAAAACAGAATTCATATATTTGTTTTCAAAAATCGATAGTTTCATTTTCCAAAATATGTTTCTTTCCTCCTGACTCACCCTGTATATATATACATATACCCTACCCTCTATACATATATATTTATATACAGTATATCAGTTCATTGAAATAATGAATACATTCATTAGGATAATGAATGTTTAACAATCTCTGTTCATTAAAACAATGAATTATTTCATTAATACAAAACCCGTATACATTGCATCAATGAAATCAGTTCATTGGGACAATGAATGAAATTTTTAAACCAAAGAACACAGTTCATTGAGACAATTAATATATTTCATTCCCGCAATGCACGCTTTTATTTATCCTACGTCCTTTTACCCTTTCGGGTGTCGGACTGCTGAATTACATTAATAATACATTTTACAATCACATGTCTTTGCTAATTAATTCCTTCACTCTTCTTTTCCAGTGGTCCCTGTCTTATGCCAATTTTCTTATTTCATTAAATTCTATTCCTCTTCTTTCCACTGCTTGGTGCGTTTGTTCATTCCATCCCTTCCTCGGTCTTCCTACTTTATTTTTGCCTTGCATTTTTACTCCATGTATTCTTTTTGTTATTCTAGTCTCTTCTAGCCTGCGTATATGTCCTAGCCAACCTAGCTGTCTTTCCTCTATTATTGTTGTTATTGGCTTTACTTTGAGCCGTTTCCTTACTTCAGTGTTCCTCACTCTATCTTCTTTTGTGTTAGCTGAACTTTTGCCACTTCTGATATTGTTAACCCAATTCAAATATTGTTAGGCCGGCGAATTACCTTTAGCTTAATACTGATTATTTTTAATCCATAAAAACAGTTTCAATACTAATTCTGCTGTATTATTCTTATAATAGGTAATTATTTGTATTGTCAAGATGTCGATTAATAAACAATGGGACCTGCATCAATGAAACTTATTTATTTAATACAAACTAATGATACAAAAATATAAAAGGTTATATAATCGTATAATAAAATATGGCAATCGCTCTCTTCTTTTGCTCCTTCCAACGACCGTCATTCTGTAACAATTAGAAGAGTGATCGTGAGTTTACAACTCAGTGAGACAATTGTATTGGTTGACCCGAGTATTAATTGGTCAACCCGATATCCTTGATTATTTACGGTGAAACAATTATCTTTGGTCAATTGTTTATCGATAGGTCAACCTCAACTCTCCACAACAATACAATGACTCACCATACTTGTTGACCCGAGCTCAACTCTCCACAACTAGACAATGATTCACCATACTTGTTGACCCGAGTCCAACTCTCCACAACCATACAATGGCTCACTATACTTGTTGACCCGAGCTCAACTCTCCACAACTATACAATGATTCACTATACTTGTTGACCCAAGTTCAACTCTACACAACCATACAATGACTCAGCATATTTGTTGACACCGAGTAATAATTGGTCAACCCAACATCCTTGTTATCTTCTGAGACAATGGAACAACGATGGGTCAACCTCAACTCAACTCAACCACACAATCACTCACCTTCAATTTATCCATACGGACACTAACAATATAATATTTACTGAAACTATTCTATTAATTCGTCACGGCCCGCTTCGCCTGGTAACACTCACTTAATGCGCTGCAAATGCGTCTGTTCTCTTCGAAAGGGTCCAACAAGAGAGACAACTTGGCCTTGAATTTATAAACAACTGCGTCATCGGCCCGCTCGTATACGCCCGAACCTAAATATTATGATTTACCATTTTAATAAATTGGGTGATATAACATTCGGCCTTCCTGACCTTTCAGAACGTCCTCGTTCAGACACAGTTAAACTTATTCATCTTCACTGGTGACAAAGTTAAACTTCTTCATTTTCACTGGTGCTTGTATCTCTGGTAGCAAACAAAATTAAATATTTGGTGAAACCGTCCACCACTGCCAGAATATCATTCTTTCCACTGCTTGGGTTGAATGGGCCCAAGTGATCCATATGTATGGTGTGGAAAGGAACGGAAACTTTATTTATAGAATGCAACATACCTTCCTGCTTTCCTTTAGGTATTTTAAAATAAAGACATCGCGCACACGATGCTATGTATTTCACAATATATTTGCGCATCTCTGGGAACCAGTATACTTCAAGTATTTTCTGCATAGTTTTATCGGTAGAAAAATGTCCTAAATCATCGTGATTACATCTTACAATTTCCCTTCGCATACTTCTCAGCACAACCCAAAGTTGTTTATCATCCATCCACAACTTTATAAAGACGATCGTCAGCCATCTTATATTCCTTGTGGATTTTTCTTTCGTAATCATTTTTAAAACGTTTGTTATTACTTGTAGTTTTCGGTTTGTTAACTTACAAGCTAACATCCAATTGGCGACTTCTATTTGGTGTTCTTTACAAACACTTTGTTCGGCAATAGAGTTTCTACTTAGCTTATCTACATGTGCCAGATTTTTTTCAGGACGATGAATTACTTCATCTTCTTGTAGTTTATATGTACGGCTTGCTTCGAATTCGATGTTGTTCTTCCTTTGCGTCCGGTTTACCTCTTTTCCTAATGGGTCCTCTCTTATAGTTGCTATCACCAGGTAGTGGTCTGATCCTATTTCTGGTCCTCTTCCTACTCTTGCATCCGTTATTTTGCTCATATTGTTTTCTTCCACTCAAATATAAACTATTATCGATTTCTCGTTTCTACTCGGCATTTATCTAGTGTAACGGTGTATTTCCTTATGTTGAAAGAATGTATTTGTGTTTGTATTTGTTAGCTTTTGTTAGTTCTTCCCAGAATGTCTCCTTAATTTCTTCCTTTTCACCTTCATTTGGACCGTGTATTGCTATTATCGTCCTGATTTGTTTTGTAAGTTCGTCTTTTAGTTCTATTGTTAACGTTCTTTCTGATCATAACTTCCATTCCTGTATTTGTTCTGCACTCCATTGCCATGCTTGTGATTTGTGCAGCAACATCTTAAGATGTTTGGCAATCCTTGAATCATTTTTCACAAACCGTCTGAAAAATCCAGTAAATCCCGGAAATTGTCGTACATTGTAAACTGTACTACATTGTACCTTGTTGTCGGTGTTGCAAACATTCTTATTGTCTTTGTCTTATTTGTACCGGGTCTTACACCTTCTTCAGATATTTCATATCCTAGGTAGGTGACAGTAGTTTGTATAAAATAGCATTTTCATGGATTTAAAGTTAATTTATTCTGAAGTAATGTTTTAAACACTTGTTCCAGGTTTTCCAATCCTTGTTCATATGTCTTGCCAGGACATAAAATGTTGTCGAGGCAAGTAATTGCGACTGTGCCCCGAAGTGGTCCCAACACTCGATTAACTAATCTTTGAAATACGCTTGGCGCATTACAAAAGCCAAATGGCGTACGATTAAATTCGTATTTGCCATTACAAATTTTTACAAAAGTAGTTTTCTTATTTTGCCTCCATTTCCACTTCTACTTGATAATATTCAGAAAATAAATCCAAACTAGTGTAGTTTTTATAAACTTTTAATTGATCGATTTGATCGTCAATAATATATCATTAAGTTTTCTAAAATGTATACATAAACGCTTGTCCCTGTTTGGTTTATTAACTAAGATCACTGAATATGAGTAGGGAGAATTTGAATCTCGAATGATTCCAGTTTCTTAAATTTCAGAGATCATACCTCTTACCAATTCTCTTTCCACGTGAGCCATCTTGTATGGACGATGAAATATTGACTTATTTTCAATTAACGTAATTGGCATTTTAGTATTTCCTTTGCAAACTATCTCTGCAAAGAATGTAGCGAAGCATTTTCTATATTTATTAATTCATTCTAGTCGTTATTTATCTTCATTAGCAGCAAGACTGACATCCAGTATTTCATCAACTTATTTCAACGGCGTCTGATTTTCCTCTAAAAGATTGAAATTTTCTTCACACTCCAAACAAGTGTGACCTCTGGCGACTATCTTTCCACCTTTAATGAGAAGGTCATGTTTGGAAATATTGCTCACACTTCAGAACTTTGCACTTCAAAGTATTATCGATGTGAAGAGCACATCTTGGAACCTGATGTTTTAAAAACGTTAACTTATTAGCAGTTTTTATAAATGACTGGTGAGCAACGCACTGATCTATTTCGATTTCCAGTTCTGAAGTTTGTGAACCGAAATCAATAAACTAGTCGAAGCATTTATTTATTTAACACTGTGTTAATCAATGATGGATCAAACTAAATAAATTAAATATATTTAACCGCACTTGTTCTTAATATTGCACATGTTTATAGATTTCACTTATTTATAGAAATTGTCCTGTACAATTGTTTCGCCGTCTTTTCTTAAACATTTGGCTGTGTTAGTAATGCCTATAATTTCGCTTATCACAGGCAATATTTAATTGTCTGGGTCTGGTTATTCGATACTTTATTTATTTTATTACGCCGTTCACAATAAATAATAACTGAAACACTTTATAACACAGACACAAAACCATGTTATAGTATTACTGTATCATATTTGTTCGCTGAATGTAAATATACCACCACAACTATCACTTGGTATCAATCATTTACATGTACTATGTACTAGTATCAAAATGTAAGTAATACATATTTACTCCTCGGCCGAACAGTCGAGTAAATGCTTTGCATTTATATCATGAAGTTATTTTATTAACTTTGAAAGAATTAAACAAATTGTACAATAAGTATTATCAATTCAACACCCATTAAAATATTATGTTATATTCCTACACAAACAAAACTAATGAGTGATCGTATAGAGACGAAGAGAGAACGAATGCCATTAATCTTGATATGTTTTTTTTTTAATATTTTTTTTTTTTAATTTTTAGAACAATCTTCCCATTGTTCATTAGGTACAGCACTTGAGAGCAATCCCACTTCTGATATTGTTAGCTGAACTTTTGCCACTTCTGATATTGTTAACCCAATTCAGATATTGTTAGGCCGGCGAATTACCTTTAGCTTAATTCTGATTATTTTTAATCCATAAAAACAGTTTCAATACTAATTCTGCTGTATTATTCTTATAATAGGTAATTATTTGTATTGTCAAGATGTCGATTAATAAACAATGGGACCTGCATCAATGAAACTTATTTATTTAATACAAACTAATGATACAAAAATATAAAAGGTTATATAATCGTATAATAAAATATGGCAATCGTTCTCTTCTTTTGCTCCTTCCAACGACCGTCATTCTGTAACAATTAGAAGAGTGATCGTGAGTTTACAACTCAGTGAGACAATTGTATTGGTTGACCCGAGTATTAATTGGTCAACCCGATATCCTTGATTATTTACGGTGAAACAATTATCTTTGGTCAATTGTTTATCGATAGGTCAACCTCAACTCTCCACAACAATACAATGACTCACCATACTTGTTGACCCGAGCTCAACTCTCCACAACTAGACAATGATTCACCATACTTGTTGACCCGAGTCCAACTCTCCACAACCATACAATGGCTCACTATACTTGTTGACCCGAGCTCAACTCTCCACAACTATACAATGATTCACTATACTTGTTGACCCAAGTTCAACTCTACACAACCATACAATGACTCAGCATATTTGTTGACACCGAGTAATAATTGGTCAACCCTACATCCTTGTTATCTTCTGAGACAATGGAACAACGATGGGTCAACCTCAACTCAACTCAACCACACAATCACTCACCTTCAATTTATCCATACGGACACTAACAATATAATCTTTACTGAAACTATTCTATTAATTCGTCACCGCCCGCTTCGCCTGGTAACACTCACTTAATGCGCTGCAAATGCGTCTGTTCTCTTCGAAAGGGTCCAACAAGAGAGGCAACTTGGCCTTGAATTTATAAACAACTGCGTCATCGGCCCGCTCGTATACGCCCGAACCTAAATATTATGATTTACCATTTTAATAAATTGGGTGATATAACATTTGTAATTCCCTCTATGTTCCTTAGGAATCTCATTTCCATTGCGTTGATCTTGCTTTTGTTTCTTTCCGTAATTGTCCACGATTCACTTCCATATATTAGAGAGGGCCTTACTATTGTTTTGTATACTTCAGTTTTTATTTCTTATTTTTTCTCTAGAAACGTGTTTTTTATTGTGTTGTAGACACATTGTGTTGTCGTTCCTGCTTTTCCTGTTATTTCTTCTATTTTCTTACACTTTCAGTTTAGTACTACTTTTGTAGATTTTGATTTATTTTCATATTAAAACGTTATTAAAACCTCATGTGTTGCACATCATTGTAACAGTATGGACGAGTATAACTCAAAATAAAAATAAAAAATGCAGGTCCGTATTTTAAAATTTAAACTTGATGACGGTCGCACTCACACGAAACGTATGATCCAAAATCTAAAATTTCCATGTTGTAGATGAGTAAAAGTGTAAATAAAGATGTATTAAAATATTTTTTAATATCTCTTCAAGTAAGGACAGAAAAAAAAAATAAGACATTGCAAAATTTTATTTTATTTTTGAAATCTTAGCAATCTTTAAAAAAAATAATTATATTTATTGAATATTGTTCCCCATATCTTACGCAACTTTGCCCCAATTTAACCGACTTTATATCTCTTGCCGTTTTCGATATACCCATAGTGATAATCGAAATTGAATAACCCTGTATAGTGCACTGGCTGTGAAACGACTTTTTTACAATCTCGTGACCCATCGCAAATTATCGTCAGACAGATTACAATGTAATTTTCGTATAAATAAAGAATAAAACCGTTGAAAAATAGCTGCATGCGTTTACTCGTATTTTATGGTCGTAAAGTGACAATAAATACACAAAATGTGAAATTAAAAGAAAAGATAACGCGATATGTAATGAACTTTTTAATTTATAACATCTGCACCAGCAGAGAATAGGAAGTTTATATTTGATAAATAATTACATTGTCTGCATCTAATTTAATTCCATTATGTACCGGGCTTAGACGTTCAACAATTTAGATTAAGAGGACTAGCCTCTTTATACGGGATTTACTGTACAAAGTAAATATTTATGAACATTCACTTGCTACTAAATCTTTGTAAACCACATACAAATATACTATTTTACTATTCAGGGTAACCCGAATTAAAAGGTATTGCATACATATTTCTTTTATAATTCAAGGTACACACTTTGTTTTTATACCTGGTGTATGGAATTTATCGGTATCTCTTGTAATTAAAAATAGAGAAGTTTGTTATACCTATTGATGGTAGAGATAATATACAGAGAGCGCATAAAGTATTAAGACCTGGCTTTATTTTTCCCCTGTATAAATTTTCTAAAAACGCTTCAACAGGTTAAAATGATTTTGTTTCAAACAAATATTTTGAGACCATTTTCAATTTTTCATCTCTCTCCGTTTTGAAGTTATGAGGTAGGAGCCATTTTTTTTTTTTAAATAACAACCTATATTTTTTATTATTGCTTTTGATAGTACTTTTTATTATGTTTTCAACAACATGACATTTGCAATGTGTAACATTTGAAACAACTTGAGAAAAAGTGCGTTAAAGTAAAATTTAAATTATTATTTCAATGTGCAGAATGCAATTAGTTGCCATTCACAACAACGTCAGTTAAAACAAAATTAGAAAAACAGGCTTGAATTTTAAATGTTAGAATAAAACAGAGAATAAACTTTCATGATATAGATTTATTTTCAATCTCTAGTTCACAAAAGAAGTTGTTTTAAACATTTCACATTAGTTTCTATTACTATCAGGACAATTAAAATTTATTTGAGAACTTTTTTTTAGTTATAACCACAATTGAGGGTTCTAGAAGTAAAAGAGTTTGAGTGCATTTTTGGAATTTGAAAATTCCAGGAATAAGTTTAGAAAACTGTTTTAATATTATAGTCTAAAATATTAAAACAGTTTTCTAAACTTATTCCTGGAATTTAGAAATTCAAGTTAACCTTAAAGCCATTTATCTCTGAACTACCAAAAATTGGAAAATTGATTTTGAAATTATCCCGTGTGTAATATAAATTACACTTCTTTAATTTTGGACATGAAGATTTTGTTCAATAACTATTTTATAATTATTATAATAAATATATTTTAGTCTAAAATATTAAAACATTTTCTAAACTTATTCCTTGAATTTAGAAATTCAAGTTAACCTTAAAGCCATTTATCTCAGAACTACCAAAAATTGGAAAATTGGTTTTTAAATTGTCGCGTGTGTAGCATAAATGACACTTCTTTAATTTTTGACATGAAGATTTTGTTGAATAAATATTTTATAATTATTATAATAAATATATTTTAGTCTAAAATATTAAAACATTTTCTAAACATAATCCTGGAATTTAGAAATGCAAGTTAACCTTAAAGCCATTTATCTCAGAACTACCAAAAATTATGAAGTCGTTTTTTAAATTATCGCGTGTGTAATATAAATGACACTTCTTTAATTTTACACATGAAGATTTTGTTGAATGAATAGTAAATATTAATATAAATATGAATAGTAAAATAATGTTACATATTTCTTGGCCATCGAACACTTATTGTTACTGATAATTGAACCAGCAAGGAGGTGGTAAATTTTTAATTTACCTAAACATTTATTATAATTATCCGTATTCATCAGGATGTTTAAAACAAAAGAAGCTTCCAAAGTACATAAATGGTTTCGGGACTATTTTTGGCTAGAATACAGTGTCCGGCAAAATTCAGCATTCTGCTTCCTCTACAGGCTATTTTCAAAAAAATTCTAGAGAACCAGTTTTTATCTCATTTGGCTTTAAAAATTAGAAGAAATCTTGAGAAAATATCAAGTACATGGAGATTTTGAGAATCATAGAGTCGCTAAGCAAAAATGGTCTCTTTTTATTAGCTCTCTCAAATATGATTACTGTAGAAGTTGTTTTATTACAATACAAACACCAAATTTATTTTGTTTAGAGGCCATAATGACAGGTCGAAAGTACAAATCCTGGAACCTGTTTTGAAAAAGTTACTGAAGATTTGAAAAAAAATTTAACCATTTTTACAAAGTTATAATATTCCCAAGAATTGTGTCTTGATGATGTGTATCTAAATGGAATTGTAGACAGTACCGCTAATTGCTTATTAACTATGTTTGTAAAATAAACTACTCAGGTATATTCTTTTGCTGTTATGGCCCATGATAGTAAAACAGAAGATAAATTAAGAATGATAGCAAATCATATTTATGCCATTATGGCAGTTAAATTAACATATCCAACAATTTTGAGATTATTCTAAAGAATATCTGATGCAACAACAAAATGGCTGGACTAGTGGCTCATTAAAAAATATACCATTTTGTGTTTGTTCTTATATTTGAACAAATTCTTGAAGTCGCTTCAGGAGTTCACTAATTGCTTCAAAGTGAAAATTTTGATTCATCTAAAACTTCTCTTAGTATTATAGCTTTAATTGTAACCTTTGGAACTCTATGGGAAAATGAACAACACTTTGATAAATTATATAAAAATAAATAAATTTTATAGCTTAAGTAATAATTGTACGTCTTTAATCTTATTACTCAAATTTAAGTATTAATAAACCTTAATATGAGAAATATTACAGAAATAAATTTTATTACGAACTGCAGTTAAATGAAAGAGATAAAACAGCGTCAAGAAAGCGAAAACTTCCGAAAACATTACAATCATTCTTGTAGTATGATGATACTTGTTCAATTGACAAAGTTAATTATCGAAGTAATATTTACGACTAAATACTAGATAAAATGTTCATAGAACTTAAAGTGAAATATTTCGAAAGTCTAAAATATTCTAAAGGTACCTACTGAAGCTTTGCATACAATGTCAAAGTGCTTCCTGGACGGTTGAACTTTTAAAGAAATTTAGTACTTTTATTGATGCTGAAAGTTTCTCTACCAATCAATTCTACACCTCCTACTCTAGCTCAATACGTATTATGGAATGCAAACGGAATGCTGCAGCATCAACACGAACTTCAAGCAATCCTAACTACAGAAAATATTGAAATATGCTTAATTTCAGATACGCATTTCACTAAAGAGTCCTACTTTAGAATAAAAAATTATACGACATATCACACATTACATCCCGCCAATACTGCTCGTGGGGGGAGTGCTATCATTATTAAAAATAACATAAAACATCATGAGGAATATAAATATAAAACCCTTGACTTTCTAGCGACAATCATAACAATTGAAACAATAAAACAAAAACTTACAGTAAGCCCAATCTATTGCCCATCTAAATATAATATCGACGCGCATGAATATAAAGCACTATTTGATAAATTGAATAGTCGCTTCATTATTGGGGGTGACTTCAATGCAAAGCACACCCACAAATCAACGTATTGGCCCACTGATCCTAATAAAATTCCAGATCTAATTGATTTCATTGTAATCAAAAACATATCATTAAATTACATTTATATTGAGGAAGGTCTTGACTTGAATTCAGACCACTCTCCTATATACCTAACAATTAGTGACAAAATAGTAATGAAAGAACAAAACCCGGTCCTCATAAATAAACACACAGACTGGGAATATTTTATATATATTCAGGAAACCAATACCAGTCCATAAGTGACTCTTAATACAACCGATCAAGTAGAAGAAGAACTAAACGCTTTTACGACTGCTATTCAAGAATCTGCATGGTTTAGTACTCCGACTACCAGGAGTCAAAAGGACTTAACTTCCCCAAAGAAATTAAAGACCTTATTGCTGAAAAGCGCAAGCTTAGACGAAAGTGGTACCAGACAAGACGCCCATGTGATAAAACTCTCCTCAATAGAGCTAGCCGACAGTTATCCACTGAAATCAAACACATCAAGCAAACGTCAATTAAAAAAATTCTTACGGAACTGACACCGTATAGTAGCATCGAGTACTCTCTCTGGAAAGCTACAAAATACTTAAAACGGCCAATATCCCAAGTACCGCCAATAAAAAAACCTAATGGAGAATGGGCCCTGTTATATATCTGGGAGTGGATCTAGGAATCGACTGAACAACACAACTGCCACGTGTATACTGTCTTTATTAAACTTCTATGCGTGATCGTTGCGGTAGGTTAGACAAGCTTCTTTACCTCTAAGGCACATACATTACATACATTACATCATTACATCCATATTACATACAACTATTACATATCCCTTATTACGTTACATAGTCATACAGTCTTTTTGGTTTTCTGGTTACTCTTTTACAGTTCACTCTTTTTACAATGTTATCATCTATAATGTTATCATTTACAATACAATAATCTGTAATGTTGTCATTTACAATATTATCATCTGTAATGTTGTCATTTACAATATTATCATCTGCAATGTTATCATTTACAATATTATTATTATATACAAAATTTGAACGTTGTATCACTTCGTTTGAACCTTTGAAGTTTTTTTATGTAAACACTATTTCTTATTATACATCTTCCATCCTCTTTTTCCATTTCGTAAGTTCTTTCTCTTATTTTATTCTTCATTTTTCCTAGTTTCCAAGTGCTTTTAGGCTTTTCTTAGAACCAAACTTGCATTCCATTTCTAAGTTCAACGTTTGAACGTACACCTGATTTGTCATAATAAATTTTTGATTTGATTTGTCTTGTGTCAATTTTGTTCTTTAGTTTTGTCTTATTTATAATTTGAGAATTTAGTTTGTTTTCATTAATGGGTAAGTTGTCTCTTAAGTATCGTGACATTAATATCTGAGATGGTGTGTAGGTATCATAGACAGGGGTGTTACGGTAACTTAATAAAGCTAAGTATATGTCTTCTTTATTTTCTAATGTCTTTTTAATTAATTTCTTAATGGTTTGAATTGATCTTTCTGTAAAACCGTTGGATTGTTGGTGATATGGGGATGATTTAGTTATTTGAAAATTCCTTTCTTTGGAAAATGTTTCATATTCTTCACTGATGAATTGTCTTCCACTATCTGATACAACAATTTTTGGTATTCCATGTCTAGCAAATATGGATTTTAATTTGTTGATTACATTTTTGGAAGTTAGATTTTTGTTCAACGTCATGATTTCGGGATATTTTGAGTAGTAATCCACTGCAATAAGGAATGTTTCACCTTGTATTTCAAATAAGTCAATTCCTATTTTTTGCCATGGTTTTTTAATTATTTGATGATTTATCATAGGCTCTCTTCTATTCGAGTTTGAATATTTATTACATACGTAACATCTATTAATTACATTTTCTATATGTGTTATCATATTAGGACAATATACTGCAAATTTTGCTCTCGATATACATTTATTTATACCTTAATGACCTGTGTGTATGTCTTCAAGGAGTTTGTTTCTCCATGATTTTGGTATAATGACTCTTTGATTCATATATATTAAGTTATTGCTTCCCATTGTTATTTCTGACTTTAATTTGTAAAATGGTTTCAAATTTACTGTCATTTTATTTATGCTCTTTGGAATCCATCCTTAATAAAGGTTTTTATCAATTTTAATTCTTCATCATCTTCAGTTGCTTTTATCAATTGTTTTAACCTGTCCTCTTTAATTGTATTTTTATTCAATTAGGCATACTTGAGCATTTAATTCTAAATTATCTTCGAATACTTTATTTACTGTTGCTCGTGATAATGTATCAGCTATTATTAGATATTTGCCTGGTTTGTAAACTAAATTTATTTTATACTTTTGTAATGTCAAAAGCATCCTTTGTAATCTAGCTGGGCATGAGTTTAATGATTTTTTGAATATGGAAATTAATGGTTTGTGATCGGTTTCAACTGTAAACTCTCTTCCATAAACATATTGATAGAACTTTTGTACGCCAAAACATATTGCTAATAGTTCCTTCTCTATTTGAGCATATCTTTGCTGAGTTTCTGTCATAGCTCTAGAAGTATTAAGTAGTAGTAGAAGCATATGCACATGGTTTTTCATTTTGCAAAAGTGCTGCTCCTAAGCCTGAGCTAGATGCATCAACTGATATTGTTATTTGCTCTCTTGGATTAAAATACTTTAAAGTTGGTCCTTGTGAAAGTATCTTTTTTAATTCGTTAAATGCTTTTTCTTAAGGGTGTCCCCATGAAAATATATTGTTATCTTTAATTAAATCCCTTAATGGTTGAGTAATTTCTGATAAGTTTGGAATAAATTTTCCTACATGAAACCTAGGAATCTTTGGACATCTTTTTTATTAATTGGTTTGGGCATTCCTACGATGGCTTCAAATTTATCTTCATCCATTGATATACCTTTATTTGAAAACTTATGTCCTAAATACTTAACTTCATCTAGACCAAATTTACATTTGTTTCTATTAAATTTTACATTTTTTTCTCTAGCTATCTTAAATACTTCTTCCAATATTTTGTCATGTTCTTCTTTAGTCTCGGCATGAATTAAAATATCATCGACATAGATTACTACACCTTTTATATGAAAAATTTCTTGAAAAGTTTCTTGGAATACTTCATTAGCAGTTTTAATTCCAAATGGTAGTCTATTCAATTTGTTTCTACCACGAGGGGTTGCAAAAGTGCATAACTTACTAGATTTTTCATCTAATGGAATGTTCCAAAATCCACTAGCTGCATCTAATATTGTGAATATTTTTGAACCATTCAAATTTCTTGTTATTTCATCCATGTTTGGTATTTTGTATTTTCTATCTATTATAACTTCATTTAAATCTCTTGGATCTAAGCAGATTCGTAGAGAACCATCTTCTTTTCTAACTAGTACATATGAATTTATCCATTCTGAGCTGCCTTGAACTTTTTCTATTATTTTTAATTTTTCTAAATTTTCTAAACATTTTTTAAATTGATCTTGTATAGCAAAAGGTACATTTCTTATTGGATTTACTACTGGTTTTGCATGTTTTTATATTTCAATGTGATATGGCTTACTTGTTTTACATATACCTTCAAATACATCTTTATATCTATTGGTTAATTCATCATAATTTTTAATTTGGTTTTTATTTACTGTATTAATAAATTTAATATCCTCATCATTTTTTATGTTTACTATTCCTAAATGAATACTTATTTTTAAACCTAAGATTGACCCATTATTACTTTTGTCTACAAAGAATTCAGTTTTCTTGAAACAATTTCCATTATAGTATAAATCTAGATAACATTTTCCCAATATAGGAATTCAATCTCCAGTAAATGTGACTAAGTGTTCCTTAATGTTCTCAACATTTTTTAAATTAAATTTACACGCTTTTAATTCAAAGTAGGAAATTATATTGACACTTGCTGTCGTATCTATTTTAAATTTAGCCTTTACATCTGCATCTTCACCTATACTCAACTCTATAATGCAATGATTAAAGTGATTGAGGTTTTTGTTTGAATTATTAATTGTGTCTATACTCAAGTGATCATTACAATTATCCGATTGATTCACTTGGTTTACAGATTTATTCCTACATTTATTTGCAAAGTGATTGTCCTTTTTACATTTTAAACATTTTTTACCGTATGCTGGACATTTATTTACCGGATGTGATTTACCACATCTTGAACAGTCTTTAATTTCTCTTTGTACATGATTGTAATTTCTATTTTCTTTCGATCTTGAAGAATCTTCTCGGAATTTTTGTGTTGTTTTCTTCTGATTTCTTACTTGATCCACTTCTTTGTAATTTCTTGTCTTGTCTCCACTCGTTGATTGTTTCATATCCTGAAGCTGCTGTCTGGATGTTTCGGTTAACACACATGTCTCGATTGCTTTTTCCAGGGTGTACTCTTGATGTTGTAGAAGTTGCTCTCGAACCTTCTCATCTTTTATCCCAATGATTAGCATCGTTTTTATTAATTCCCTTTTAAAATTTCAGGGAATTCGCACTGTTTTGCTTGGTTTTTTAATGACGTGACATACTGTTCTGTGCTTTCCTCATTTTGGCGGGACGTGAAAAATTTATATCTCTCGTAGGTTAGGTTCTTTTTTGGAATGAAATAATTATTAAATTTCTTCTTTAGTGGTATTTCTACTTTAGTAAATATTGGCCATCGCTCAGTAGTTCTTCGCCTATCTTTCGTGATATTGTTCGTTTGAAACTTGATGAAGTTCCATATGATTTTAGTTTCTCAGTTTTTACTTGGTCTGAGGGTGCCATGTTGCACCTCTCGCGTATGTATTCTGCGAGTTCATCTTCTGTTGTTTCCTCTTTAAGGTTGGCTATATAGAGTATTGTCATGGGTTGTGCTGCTGTGATGGTGGATTTGTGACTGCTGCAATTTCCAATTGTGGGGTTAACTAGTCTGATTCTTGATTTTTTAGTGGAATTATTGATTTCATTACCTCTAATTAATCCATCCTTTGTTATATCTTCAACATTGATTTCGTCATTGAGGTAGATATCTTCATCCACTGTTGTTATGGCTACTGTCGTTTGGTTGTTGTTTCTTTGTGATGTTTTATTCACCGTGATTTTCTCAGTTGTATTATTATTTGAGTTCATAAATGTCGTCTGTTCTCGAGTATGTATAGTGTTAAAGCGGCTGCCTATATTACTCTATGTATGCTGTAAATGCTGTTTGTTCTGAGTCATGGTTGCGCACGCAATGTTTTGTTTTGGCGTTGAATTATTTTCCATTTCTAACCTCAGTTACAATTTAGTCACTCGTTGCAGAAGTAATTTGTGACTTTGCTTTATGATATCGTTTTTTTTTGCATTTCGCATTTCCTCAATTATTTACAAAATAATAATTGAGGAAATGCGAAATGCAAAAAAAAAACGATATCATAAAGCAAAGTCACAAATTACTTCTGCAACGAGTGACTAAATTGTAACTGAGCTAATGATATCTGTGTTTGGTACTTGCCCGCCTCCGTGTTGTCTGCAGTTTCATCTTCTACGGTGGTGTTGCAAGTGGTTTCATATTGTTCATCATTTTTGCCTTTGGGGTAGCAACTCGTATGAAAATTGGCACCACACTATATGCATATTACTTTCTTCTTTGCTACAGGTTTCTTACAGCTTTTGTATATGCACAGAGATGTTGTTAGATCAGTATTCTTTACGAGATCCGTTGCGTGGGTACTTTGGTCGGCCATCTTGAACTTCAATTCTGAGCTGTCAATGCACAACAAGCGTATATTGTATAAGCAAGTCCTACTACCAGTATGGACTTACGGTATACAACTATGGGGCTGCGCTAGTGACTCCAACATTCGAATAATCCAACGGTTCCAAAACAAAGTGTTAAACTGTATTACGAATGCTCCCTGGTATGTTCGCATTGGTGACCTGCATCGCTACCTAGAGATCGAAATGGTTTCTGACAACATAAGAAAATTCGGTAATTCTCATCACATGAGACTCCATAATCACATAAATAGTGAAGCGTCCAGGCTTCTAAATGTGGGCAACATCTCTAGAAGACCTGTAACGGTCCAAAAATAGCGTTGGCAGAAACGGCTTTTTAATAATTAACGGACGTATGGACCTGCACGGTAGGCAACCATGCTTGCATTTTTTTGTTGTGGTGACGCGTCTCCCCGGTGAGCGATTTTTAAATTCACCGGCGGAAGCGCCGCCACGACGCAGAACTACATTGACTCGTGCCCAAGATAGATCGTGCCAGAAGAACCGTTGCAGATAAGGTATTTCACCATCCGTTTTACGGGAATAATCAACGGTTCTCAGCTAACCACCCTTGAGGGGGATTGAGGCACCGACTACAGGGCAGGGAACACGCTCGTAACACCCGAGTAAGTAGTTATCTCCTCTCCTCTTCGTGAAGCCACGTGTCCGGCCATTTTGATTAAGGCCATGTGTTTCTAGGCGTTTGGCGACGGGCTAAACCGCTCGGCCAGAACCATTCTTGGCTGGAAGCCGAGGACCTGGCCCAGACGCCGTCGACGGAAACCGCCGACATCCCGGGGCTGAACCCAGCCAACGGCGAGACCATCCAGATAACACAGGCCAGAGATCTAAATATATCTAGTTACTTTTTTTGTGCTCAAGTTGAGCCAGACCGTTTTATTTAACTTTTCTGTTTATTCTTGTGTGTAAATTGCGTCTACGTGTTTCGTGTCGTACGTGTTTTGCGCTAGTGTACGAGAAAGGTCGCTCCCTCTGCCCTTTCAATCGCGCGATTAGGAGCTTGTTTTATTCGGCCGAATAGAGTAAACCCTGCGCGAAAGGGTGGCGCTCGGAGGTATTTGTTTTCAGGAGCGTAGACACGGTGTCTGTCATTTGTGTGTGCGAATAAACGCCATCTTACCATACCAAACTCACACCTGTTATTTTTTGCTCCCCCCACGTTTTCTCTTTACAGTTTTCTATATTCATTTCAGTTACAGTTTTCTTTCTCAGTTATCTCATTTACAGTTTTCCCTTCTCACTGCGAGATCTAAATCTGGTGGTGTTGACGCCAAACGGTCAGCGTTGTGAAGTTCGTGATTTCTGAACTTCGCTGACTGTCTGCCGTCCACCCACACAGGTAGGGTGGAGCCTCCCTTGCGACGAAGTAGCAACGAGGCAAAATTACGTGGAGCCTTTTTTTAACCCCCCCCCCCCCCCCACTCTCTGACACCGAGAGCCTGGCCCTCGTCACTACTTCAAAGGGACCCTCCACTCGCTCCACGGCCTAACGCGCCGACTGCCCTTCAGGTACGTCACAGACCCAAGAGGAAGAAACCCCATGAGCTTACTGACTGATAGAACACGAACTTTTTCGATTTGATACAATGGAAATACCTTAGTTTTAGACATTAGTATATTAAGTTAGAATTAAATTAATTGTTAGCTGTGTAAAACTAGTATTAATTGTATGTAATAATAATATAAAATATTTCTGTCTGGAAAAAAAAATCTCCTACTCTGGTTTCATCTGTCTCGATTTTTTGTGTTTTGTTCAATTCGTTTTATCTTCAAGCTAAGTTACTATCGCTTTCATTAGTGCTCAATTTTCATAAATGTTAAATTTTGTACTTGTACATTGTATCTCAGATCTCAGACTATTGTAGCTTATTACTTTATACGTTAAATCGAGATAATATATCTCAGCATAAAATTGACAAAAGGGTCGTTTCTAATCTTTGAAGTTGAAGGAGGTAGTTAGATGCATCAATTCTTGTATTTGGCTTCTTTCGTTCGTCATTTATTTACTTATTTGTATATTTTTTTGTTTATTGTGACTTGTGCCTTTGGTATTTGTCCAAAAATTTGCCGCCCCTGGATTTTGCGCCTTGGGCTATAGCCCTCATAACCCCCCACCCCCCCTAAATCCGCCGTGCTCAATGGATATCTTCATCGAATCCAGTTATACGGACATTTTTAAGAAAATACAACTCGGATATATTTAAAACATGTTATGCTTAAACGCGGAAGGTCTCAATAGATATTTTCGTTGAAATCAAGGGCACCAAAACATTGACGAAAATACTACTTTCCCCAAATAGAATACGATGAAAGTAAAAATGACCCGATTTTATGCCAGCAGAAGTTAATGACCTTCGCTCGATTATAATGTGTATTACTTTCTTATCGTAGCCACTGCGCGTATTTCCAAACGTCAGTATTTAATTGTATCTACAAGATAGTGGACTGTTTGTTTGCGAGCCCCAATCCTCTATGATGCGTCTCTGTGAATCGCGGTGAATGTGAGTTTTGTTTCACATCTTCACGATGTCTACCACAAATGCTGAGGATGGTGTTAACAAACTTGACATGGAATCCACGCAGCTGAAAGCGCCTAACCGGATAAAAGAAGCGGAGTGCCAAGGCGACGTCCGCCACAAATCGATCTGGAGACAGGTAAATTTGTAAATTCTAGTAGAAGATGGACAGTGAAAGTTACTTCAAAATAATTATTCTGAAAAAATGACGAGGATCCTGTTTTAAATAAGTTTTAAATACATCTTTAAATAAGTGAAAAAAACGAGTATGCAATGTGTATAAACTTTTTCTTAATCATTATAACATTAAATAAAAATATATTGCAAGTGAACATACTAACATCAACAGTCTTGCGGTGTTTTAGGAAATGCAATAAAAAGAAATGATAATATTAATAAGTGATAACCTATTACGTGACCAGCGTTAGTTTAGAGTGCCGTATACTTTACAACAATGTGAATTTATCTAGGGATTTTAATAACAATATATTGTAAGTTCAACAATAAATATTCTAGAAATTAAGTACATGATTGAAATCTAAGAAGTTAATTTCATCACTTTTATTACTCAGAGTTTATTTATGTTCAAGTTCATATTATGTTAATCAAGCGACCGGTTTGATAATTCAGAGATTTAAATTTAATAAATAGTCATAATTATCGGATTTTCTACATCCCAATAGATTTTATTGAAACTAGTTAAATGACGCATTGATACAATAATGATTACCAGGTTCCAAATAATTAAGCACTAAAAATGTCAATATAAGCGTTTAAAAAACCAGGCGAATTAAAAAAATAGCAACATAAACTGGAATAAAGCTTCAATAAAGCAAAAAAAAGAAAAAAAAAATTTTCAAATAAAACTGAAATAAAAAACCGTAATATAAACAAATATACAAAATATGTATATGTTAGTGTAAAAAAAACGTAATAATTTTACGTAACCAAATAAACTAAATGAAATAGACAAGGATATAGCGATGAAGATGAGAATTTTGCAAACATACCGACTTGTCTAAGGGAAGATATTAACGCCCCCTCTCAAACGCAGTAGGCGGAGTGAAACGTCAGGGGTGAATTATGTGGGGCAGATATCTCCAGTGCAATATTGTGCGTGCGCAACTTAGATGTGTGAGTGATTCACACACTCGCTAAAAACGTAAAAGTCTGGTAACTTGTGTTGCCTATACTTAAGAGTCAATTGAACTAAACAATTTCTTCATATCTGGAGAATGTAGTTGATTCTACAATTGATGAACATATTTAGAGTAATTGTTTTCTTAACACAATAGATACATACATACATATAATAAATCCTTCGATTTCTTTTAGATTTTTCTAATTTCTTAATTTTTGTCTTCTTCTGGGAAACTATTTATTCATAAAAATGAATTCGTTCATAATTTAAATTTGTGATAATCCGCTTGATCATAAATATATTATATACAGTGACCTCCAAAAAGTCGGTATCGTAATGGGCATTTTCATTATTATTGATATACAAAAAAATTTAAAAATGTACGGCATTAATTTGTTCTTGTCTAAAAACCGTATTAGCATCTATCGGATGTACCGAGTAATTTTTACTTACCTAGAAAATCTCGTTTTTCAAAATGATGAAAATTGAAATAATGCTAATTTTCGGAAATCGCGCGAGTTATCATTGATATATTTTTACTGCAAGTTAGTTTTAGATTACTGAAACATTTAAAGGACATGCTTTTTTGTTATCTGTAACTTTTGCAAAAATTAGGTTTTTAATGTTTTTTCATATTTATCATCTCATCATTTAGGCCAGTATAAATGAACACATACAGGGTTTTTGTGGAACTAAAACATTAACAAGAGGAGATTCATATTTTTGGAACCTATCTAAATAAATATTAATTATCATTGAAAAATACTTCTCCTATAAAGCACCTTGCATCAAAAACGTAGAAACTATGTAGTGACATAGCATTTTGATGAATAAAAATTCTAAAGAAATAATTAGTATTCCGAATTGGTTTTGCTACTGATACATGTTATAAGTTTTCATCAAACCCGAAAATAAAATTTGAGATATAGTTTTCGTATCTAACTGAAATCTAAAAAACATGAAAAAAACATTAAAATTTTAATTGTTGCAAAAGTTGCAGAAGACAAAAAATACTTATGAACTGTAAATAATTCAGTAATCTAAAACTTACAAACAATAATAGAACCTCATCGACATCATGCGTGATTTTTAAAAAATTGGCAGTATTTCCATTTTCATCATTTGATAAAACGAGATTTACTAGATTAATAATAAGCACTCGGTATATCTGATGGAGGCTAATAAGGTTTTTAAACAGGCACAAATTAATGTCGTGAAAAAGCTTTTAACAGCAAAAATAACATTGGTGAATTATTTTAGGATCAACTATTGCTGTTGAAATGAAACACAAATGAAGCAGCAAGTAGTTAAATGTATTAAATTTAAGTACATTACTTTCACATTGCTATTATTGTTAGATTTTACTGATCTCAACTGACTCAATATAACTATCACCATTAAATTATCTGTAGTAATAACCCAATAGTAAGGTACACTTTATTTAAGTTCAATTAGAGTTTTCGAAAGCACATTGCTTTGCAACAACCCGACGCCGAAAGCGGAGGGTTTTTAAGTGAAAACTATCCATGGGTTGTAATCAGTCTAATGTTATTTTGATTGGATATTGTCGCACACGTGACTAGAGATTCACGAATTTGATTGGATTTATACTTCAGCAAACACCTCTTAGCAAACATCATAAACATTTGTTTATCTACAAGTGAAATAAAATGTTCTTGAATCCGCTGGTACATTAATATTTATTTATATAACAAGTGAGCTAAGGGGATGTTTTTGAAAATACATCCTTAGCTCATGTGTTTTATACAATATTTTATTCAATTTTGTCGAAATACGTTTAGTAGTTACAGATTCAATTTTTATAACATCAAGTCGGTGAAAAGTCAGACATTTATTGTTACATCAAAATTTAAAAAGGCCGATTGTAATGTTTATGCATCAGAAGGGGAATTTTGAAACATGCTCGCAACGGTACAATGATATAATAGACAACAGAACTTTACTTAGTAGTAGGAAAGACGTAATTCTTTCAAAGCCTGAAGAACTACTTATTTTTATTGTTAAATATGTAGATGAAGAGTTTTTCGAAATCCAATAGTTGCTATTCAAATTATGCTCACCGTATCGGTTTCAATAAGTTGTGAAAGATCAGTAAACTTAAACTGATTATATCTTATTTAAGAGCTTTATTGGCCCATCAAGATTATCGTATATTGTTATTTTGAGTGAAGAACGAGAAAATAAACAGAAAAAAATAAATTTTGCTGATACCGTGCGAGCATAAATTATTATCATCAACGTTTGCTTTGCAAAGCCATACAGCTTAGCTTAGAATTCATCAGTTTGGCACGTCATGTGTTAGACACAATTTTATGCAATATTTGGTTAGATATATCGTCCCTTTATAATTGTGATCTAAACCGAGCCCTACGTTTTTCAGCCCAAGCCCTCTTGGATAAAATTAATTTTTGGTCGCACGGTATAAACGATCAATTAGCATCTATAAACTCACGTAAAGTATATTTCTAGATATTTACTATTTGTACTTGTTCTAATGTCCCTAATATTGCCGTAAGCCTTACATTGTAAATTTTATGTTGAAATTAATAAAAGATCTAATCCTTCGTGTTTGATTTATTGATGTAATTTGACAAGGGCGCACATTTTTGCTATGCCATGGGTAAAACTTTAAAATTTGTTTTACTCCATTATTTGTTGGCATTGTATAGAGCAATAATTGATTTGCACTTATAGTAGTTGCAGCAAAAATTAAGTACTAATTTAGCCGTTGTGAAGAACTTTGTTTTGGAAGAACCAAATTTTACGTTAAATATAAATTGAGTGGTTGTGAATGCAGTTTAACCATGCCAAATTTACAACTAATAATCTAATGAAATTGCCAGTGCAGAATGAAACAACAAATAGCCACTAATTTATTCAGGTTGAGTGGTATGTCGGAGGATAACTTCGTAAACTATTTTTGTTATACCTAGAATTAAACTTAAAATTTGATGTAGGTGTGTTGACAACAGAGACACAAGAGTATAGAGCATTAAATCATGTCAAATCAATCGTCGCTAATGTTAAAGTTGTGTGATCAATTGTTTATATGATTACTTAAATATTTCGTGACATTTTTAGTTATGCAACACAATTAACAAGATATTTTCCGTAGTTCGGTTTGGTGAATGATGCAAGATGCTCAGGCCTTGCCCTTGCAAATGCACGCATAATTTACTAATGGCCGCCGCCAATGTAACATGATACCCGGTTTTGACCCCGAACGACGTTTAGACAAATATGTCGCCTACGAGAGTTTTGCATAAATACGCAAATAGAGGGAGCCAAGACCAAGTCAATATTATATTAGAAATCGATCCATCTATATACAAAAATATCATTGAGTTAGAAATAATGAAGAATGGTTGGCGAATGTGCAAGATGTATGAGCACATAAATGTGAAACGATGTTTCAAATGCGCGAGATATAATCATATTGCTAAGGATTGTAGAAATGAAGAAGCGTGTTGAATTAAAGAGTGTAAAAATGATGTAAATAGATGCGTAAATTGTATGGACACAAATAATAAATTAAATTTAAAATTGGACATTAGTCATACAGCAATTAATAGGAAATGCCCTTGCTATTGTAAAATTGTAGATGAAATGACATAAAAGATCATATACAGTAAATAGCAATTAAGGACAAAGTTTATAATCTTCCTAAACTATCAAGGGTATCTAAACAATAAAACACAATAGTTAATTATATAACGCAATACCAACCTGACATAATGAGCCTAGCAGAAACTCATATTGATAAAACAGTCACAAATAAAGAATTAGAAATAAACGGATATAAATTCGAGAATTGTGTAACAAACAATAGAAGAACCAGTGGAGTACTTGTATTCATAAAAAGTGATTTTACGTATAAAGTAATAAGCAATAGAAATAATAATAATGCATTGTGGAGATTAGTAATTGAAACTAACATAAAAACAGACTAACTACAATTTACCATTCACCACAAAAATCAGACGCAATGTTTCTAGATTATAAAAATGAACATCTTGGAAATAACTTAGTACCAAACAATATAATTTGGGGATATTTTAATATTGATGTGCACAAGGATACACACTACTCTAAGAGGCTGATAAATATAATCTACAGGCATGGCAAATACCAATTAGTCAAGGATTTTACCAGAATTACAGAAACAAGTAAAACTAATATTGATTTAATTATCGCAGATAACCAGAATATGAGACACAAAATATATCACACCCCAAAAATTAGTGATCATTCTATGCTAGCGATTGAGATGAGTCAATTGAAGGATACTGGTACCTGTGAAAATATAAGTAAGAGATCTTACAAGAACTTCAATAAAGATGATATGTGTAACACACTAAGGGAGACAGAATGGAAAAATAACACAACTGATATAGACGTTTTGGCAAGAAATTTAATTAAACCTATAGAAGAATATCTGAAAGATAAATGCCTAGTAAAAACGTATTGGATTCCAAATAGATACAAAAACTTCAAATGGATGAATGACGAGATACTAAAGAAGATGAAACAAAGGGACATCAAATTCAAACAAGCTTCAATAACAGGGAATGTGGAAATATGGAAGGAGTGTAAAAATATGCGAAATGAGGTAGTGACAAAAATAAAATGTGCAAAAAAACCTATTACTATTACCTATTACAAAAAGGAGATAAATAGTAAAATAAACAATACAACTGAACTGTGAAAGTCCTTGAAGTTAGTGGTACAGACAAAGGAAAGTAAGAGAGGTTTAAATCACGAAATCGAATTTATTGGAAGTACTATTGTGGGTGAGCATAAGATAGCTGACAAATTTAATGAGTTTTTTATAAGCAGCATAAATGAATTTGTTTCTAATATTCCAACGACTACGAACAAAGTAGAAAACAGCATACCAACTAATGGAGATCTTCAGTATTTTGACAAAATATCGATGCAAGAGTTAATGAACAGCATAAGAAAATTTGGAAAGACAGCGTCTAGCGAAGAAGGAGAATATCCGCAAACATTCTGAGGGACTCACTCGAGGGAATCGGGAACAGATATTTGAATGTTATCAACTTATCATTAAGCGAAGGGAAATTCCCAGATGCAAGGAAGATTTCAACAATTACGCCAATACCCAAAATTGGAAACACAATCAAGTGTGAAAATTTCAGACCGCTCAACACAGTGCCACCTTATGAAAAGTTGCTGGAAATTGTGGTGAGGGAACAACTATTGAGAATTTGTGATCAATTTAAAATCATATCGAATAGACAATCAGGATTTAGAAATGGTCGATCATATGAAACAGTAATAACAAACATCTGTGATATATGGAGGAGGAGTATGGATAAGAAGGAATGTGTTGTTGCGGTTTTTTTGGATTTCAAACGTGCGTTCGAAACTATTAACCGTAGCTTACTGATAGATAAACTAAATAGAATAGGAATCAAAGGCAGTGCGTTAAACTAGTTCCGTTCTTATCTGAATAACAGGAAACAGAGAGTGAAGTTAAACAACATACTATTGAATGAAAACAGGGCCGGTTTATCAAATGTTGGTGCCCTAGGCGATTTTTAAGGTGGCGCCTCTTGAACCTCCCTTTTAATGTGATCAAAGGTATTGCTGGTATTTTAATAATTGGAAATTTTTATATAGATAAATTTTATTACAATTTTAAAAACTAAACAAAAAATTGTACAAAATAAACACATTTTAATAAAAAATATATAACAAAAAAAAACATGAAAATAAAAATCATTTCTCAAAGTATATAAATGCATAATAAAATATTTAACAATGCATAGAAATAAAAATCACAACAAAATAAATAAATAATACTACTATTACTTAAACATATAACTTTGGCTTAAATACAGTGGGAAAAAAGATTTATATCTAAATTCATGACAAAAACCAATGCTCCCAATTGTATCATTTATAATGTTATTACATAGAAAAAAAATCCTAAACCAAAAACCAATTTTTTTAATTTATATTTTTTTCCTACATTTGGAATTTGCAAATGTTTCAATTAGCTTGTCACAGCACATATAATTAACCATGTCTGAATTTATTGCAAGAGCTGCCAAGCCTGATAATTTTTCATGGGACACCGTGTTTCTCAAATAATTTTTAATTCGTTTTAAGACTGAAAACGAACGTTCACCAGAGGCATTTGTAACAGGAATGCATAAATAAATCCTTAATATAACATCCATATTCGGAAAAGTAGATATTATCTTTTTCTCTTGTATAAGTTTTAACATTTTTAAAACACTTGATTGTCCATCATCTACTTTTAATACTTCCATATTTTTTAAAAACTGTTTAAAATGTTTGCATTCTTCTGTAAATTCGGGACCAAGGTCCGATGGGTATAATTTTATAAGCGCGTTTGTTTTTTCTTCAATGATATTATCTCCACTTCTCCTAACCTCGTCAAAAACTCAAACAAGCCCTTTATATCAGTGTATGCATTTTTACGACGCTTCAATTGTTCAATTAAGTAATCAATTATGACATAAAATGTATTTATTCTCATATTATCACGCCCATTCGTATTCAGATCATTATTGGGTTCTAAAAATTGGAGTTTCCTTTTACGATTCCGAGTTAATTCTTTTTTGTATTCGCTGCAGTTGGATTTCTTTTTTCCTGCTTCCTCATAAAGATCAAATTTAGATCTTTGTTCTGTTAAATATTCAATTAAAGAAATATAAATTTGAACAACGACTGTTATATCTATATTAACTTTTCGCAATGTTTTATTACACGCATCGATTCTCTCCAAAATATTGTTCCAAAATTCAGTAAGGATACCAGATTCTAATAAATGAAATTTACAAAGTAATCCATTTGCTTCAGCGTGTGTTTGAGGTTTTTCAGTTTCGTTGTTCAATATCTCTTCAAAGGCATCTCTAAAACATGAATAGCCTAAAGATAAGGCGCTGCACGCATCTGCTCTGGCAGACCACCTCGGTATTTATTTTTATTATTATTTGCAAAACATTTTTTTTAAATATCCCATCTATGGGTAGAAGCTGACCAAAAATTATAAATTTCCTGTACAAACATGAAAAATGTAGTTGCTTCCAGACAACATTCAGCAGCAAATACGCCAACTAAATTTAAAGAGTGTGCTGCACAAGGTACGTAATGTATTAATGTATTGTGAGCTTTCATTCTAGCTTGCAATCCAGAGTATTGGCCAGACATATTACTGGCGTTGTCATATGATTGACCTCTGCAATCCATAATATTGATTTTTAGATCTTCAAGTTTTTTTAAAATGGCAACTTCCATTTCTTTTGCCTTATGTCCTACATTTGGCAAAAATGAAATAAATCTTTCGACTGGCGTACCATCTGCATAAATATATCTTACTACAAAAGTTAACTCGTCCACCTTGGCAATATCTGGTGTCGAGTCAATAATTATGGAAAAATATTTACTTGAAGGCTATCGACCCCATATGGGGTCGATAGCCCAATAAAGATCGATTATATATATATATATATATATATATATATATATATATATATATATATCTATATATATATATATATATATTTACTTGACTTTAATTCTTCGACAATTAAATCAGTGATTGAAAAACTCATCAAAATAATAAATTCATTGCATATATCTTTGGATAAATATGAAACGGTCCCTTTGCCTTTGTTTGCATATTTTTGTATGTGAGCTTGCAAAAATGGATCAAATGTTGAAACCAATTCTAAATATGTATTATGTTCTAAATCCAATGTAATTGCCATTATTCGGTTCCCCAAATACATCACTTTCACCACGGAAAGCCAAAGTACGAGTGGACAAATACTTAACAACTTCAACTATTCGCACAAGAACATTTTTCCAATATTGTAATTCCAAAGAATATTGTTTTTTTAATTCACCATCAGTTTTCCCTAGAGCGTCAACTCGACATATATAAATCCACGTATTTTCTCGGTGTTCTAAAGATTGTTCGTGATGTTTTAAACGATGTTCGTTCTTCCAATCGTTAAAGCCAGTATGAGTAAATGAAGTTTTATGTTTGCTAAATAATTTGCACCGCATACAATAAATACATCCTGTCGTTTTAGAAAAAATAAGCCATTCTCGTCTCATTGTCTCCCCATTTATGGATTGGTGCAAATATATACGCTTTGAAGCATATCTCACCCGATCAGTATATGATCTTTTAGATATTTTAAAATCTAATTCATTAATATTTTGTTGTGGTGGATTTTGAATGATATAATACACAAAATTATTATCGATTCTCCACTTCGAAGGGTCCAACAAATCTGTGACTGAAATTGTTTGATTTTCTGTCATCGACGATGCAAAGTTCTCGCTTTCAATTGTGGCCTCACTCACCAAATTTGGTAAATTATAATTTTCATTGGTGCTTTCATGAGAAGTTGAAGGCAAATTTGTAACATCGTCAAATATGCTCGATCTTGGTAACAAAGTGTCTGGGGACTGCACTTTGGATTCCTCACTTTTCGAAAAAAACGAAGTTATTTCAAAAAGTATGATTTTGTCAGATAAAAAAATCGATGAAAGTGTTGAACTAAAAATTAATAACATTGGCATTGAGATGGTGACAGAAATAAAATATCTGTGGGTGATATTGGACAATAAATTAAATTTCAAAAGCCACTGCGCTTACATACTAAATAAAATGTTAAAAAAAACCTATCTGCTGGGTCGCATAAGAAAGGATTTAAGTATGAATGTGTGTGTTCTATTTTATAAACAACTCGTAGCACCTCACTTCGAGTTTTGCTCGAATGTGATTTTTCGCCTTCAAAAGGGTGACATAGGGACCATTCAACGCATTCAAAATAAAGCCATGCGTATAATACTTAAAGTCAACAAATATACACATAACAGGAATATGCTTTAGTTTTTAAGATTCATGAACGTAAAGCAGAGAATAACGTATAAAGCTCTTATTTTTGTACAGAACATGAAAATGGGAAATCTGCCAGGATACACTATAAAAAATCTAAAATATGTAAGCAATGTTCATGGATATGAAACAAGGCAAGTGTCTCATTTTTATGTTGAGGGGTTTAGGACCGACAAAGCAGAAAAAAAATTCTATTCGAGGGGATTGAAAATATGCAATGGGATGCCGTGTGAAATAAGGGATGAATCTAATATTCATCTGTATAAAGCAAAGATGAGGGAGTATGTTTATCAAATGCACCTGTAAATAGCGCTAAAGATTGTAGGGTAAAAAATGTTTCTGCTATTTGTGTTTTATTGTTATTTTTTGTTGTTAGTTATTTGATTTGTATTTTTTTTTAATATGTATGTAGCTTTCTGCTAATAAATATTATTATTATTATTATAATTTTTATAAAAACAATTAATTTCAATGTGTTTTTCTAAATTTTCTTTTAGAAATTCTTTCTTCTAATCGGATAAACATGTTTATAAACGGAAAAACTTCTCTCGACATCCACCGATGTTATAGGCGCGTACTTAAATGCAAATATTAGGAAAGTTTTAACATCTGAGTTCTACATTTTCTTCAAAATTGACTTGTAATAAATTTTCTATCTTCTGAAATTGTGTAAAACCCTCACTGTTTCATCCTCATCCCTCTCATCAATCGAGATTGATCATCTAATACCTATTAAACCTAGTAAACCTATCTAATACCTATTAAAAAGTATTATTGTATTATAGTTCATTAGCTACCATTGAATAGCCCATTAAATTAGGACTCAGAATATGATAGTATATACAGGATGTTCCATTTGAAAAAAATGAGTTTTAGCTATTTGAAAGTAGCAAAATTGTATCGTTGTTTCAGAACACTCTGGGTATTCTACGTGACTCAAAATATTGTGTATGTTTTTGCACATTGCTTGGGTACTTGCATACTGGAATTGTTTCATTGATCACTTGTAATCAGTTTTTATTGTTTTTTTTTTCACGTCCATGATTTTTCGTTAAACTTGATTAAAATGTCAATATCTTGGTAACGTTGCATCTGATCTCAAAATATGAAGATGATTTGTGAAGCCCACATAATGTAGATTCTATAGAAATTATTGATTTTTAGATCCATCTAAAATAGGGACCAAATTTTGTGCCCCGGATTGTACCATAAATCCGGGAAAAATTATCATAATTAAAAACAATATTCGTATTTTAAAACTCAATTTCATTGGCTGGACGTGGAAAACGGAAAATTGGGATGTCTTGTTTGTTCCAAGTTTAAAGATTTGGGGTTGGAAACAAAAAATACATTGTCATATATCAAAGGAATGGATAGAATTTACCGCAAAGCCAAATGGAACACACAAAAGTACTAGACAAGCATCTTAACGCAAAAAACTTAGCATCCATAACGATTCAACAGCACATCCAAAATTTCTTAAATTAAAAGAAGAACGAGAAAAGCATCTACTTCCCAATATTATAGATTCATTAAATCATGAAGAAAGTAAATAGAAATCGGCCAATGTCTGACTTACCAGCTGTATTAGAATAGCAAAAGAAAAATGGCATTGACGTTGGACTTTCCTTACATTCGAGATTATCTGGCACGAGAATTTTAGAACACGTAGCATTCAAAGTAAGAATAGAATTATGTGCAAATATAATAGCAAATAATGCCAAAATTTGCATCATAATAGATGAATCGTCGACAGAATAGAATTATTTGCAAATATAATAGCAAATAATGCCAAAATTTGCATCATAATAGATGAATCGTCGACATTGGTCAAAAAAAGGGTTTTAGTTTTGAATCTACGTGTTAAACTTGCCGAACTTTGATTGATATTTGTCGATCTCATCGAACTTGAAAATGCCACTGCTGAATATGCAGGGTGTTAATACTAAGTTGTAACACCCGAAAATGGCAGTTAGAATTTATCGATACAAACAACTTTTCTTAGTTAAAATTTTTGAATTGGAGCCCAAATTCATAGTTATTGGCGTTCTTTTGTTTTTCGAAAAATCGTCATTACTCCCTTATTTTAAGGAATATTTAAAAAATACAAAAACGTTCAACATGCGCTTTCGGTTCTCTAAAACATTTGTATTTACAATTATTTTCTATTTCATCAAATAACAAAATGGCGACCGATCAAAAATTTCTAAGCAAGATATTTTGAAAACCAATCGATCGATTTTTGAAAATAAAACATTTATAAAATCCTTGAACTATCTTATAACATTTTCTGTTTTGATAATTATGCATTTTTATACACAAATTATGCAAAATATGCACACAAATGATAAACGTGACAGAAACTTTTCAAGATGAAGCAGACATTTCTGAAGAACAAGATCCAAAAGTATTTAAATTTGAACGTATAAACTAGAAAACACGTGCCTGAACTTGTTTAATGGTCTTAGTTAAGGTTAGCCTACTTTGTTTTAAATGATTGTTGCAGTTTGTTAAAATTTATCTTGTAATTCAATTTGAACAATAACTTTCTTGGACAGATCGAAAAAAATGTTTCAGACAAATGTTATAATATAGTATAAGGATTTCATAAATGTTTTATTTTCAAAAATGAATCGAGTGATTTTCAAAATATCTTGTTTCGAAATTTTTCTTCGGTCGCCATTTTGTTATTTGATAAAATAGAAAATAATTGTGATTACAAATGTTTTAGAGAACCGATAGCGCATGCTGAACGTTTTTGTATTTTTTAAATAATTCTTAAAATAAGGGAGTAATTACGATTTTTCGAAAAACAAAAGAACGCCAATAACTATGAACTTGGGCTCCAATTCAAAAATTTTCACTAAGAAAAGTTGTTTGTTTCAATGAGTTCTAACTGCCATTTTCGGGTGTTACAACTTAGTATTAACACCCTGTATACTTACTGTTTTGCTTAAAACTTTAAATAAATACAATTTCTCTGACAAATATTTAAAAGAAAATTTTTGCGTATTGCTAGGATACTTGCATACTAGGATTGTTTCACTGATCTCTTGTAATAAGGTTTTGTTGAATTTGTTTCACGCCCATAATTTTTCCTTAAATTTGATTAAAATGTCAATAAGTTGGCAACGTTGCATCTGATCTCAAAATATAAAGATGATTTATGAACCCCACATAAAGCAGATTATAAAAATGAAAGAATATATAGGGTGATCCATCTAAAAAAGGGATTTATGGCACACTCTCTATACTTGAAAATAATTTTATAAAGTAGTACATCAAGTGCCCAATAACTTTCAATCAGATTTTTTCCTTAATTTTCATTAATCTATCAGCAATGGTCTGAGCAAAGATAGGTGGGCCACCCTGTATATAAAATAATCATTTTAAAAATTGTAAGAAAAAAACAGCTAAATTTTGTCTTATCTTTTGATTTTTTTAGTATATTTTGATATCTATACCTATTTGGCTTCAGCAGACGAAGCAGAAAATTCCAAAACTTATATTGCCGCATACATCCAAATACCACAACTAGTGATGATTGGTTTCGGAGGTAAAGGTATATGGGCTATATGGCAAGTACATAGTAGCTTTTAATTGGGCTATAATTGTTTCTGCTGCTCTATTTCTTCCATGAGCAAATATGTAGAGTAAATTAAATTTTTGACATTTTTTTTAAATTTCCACCAGGTTTTACCATACAAGTATTATTTTTTTCAAGTGGTACTTAATTGGACAAAAAAAACTTTTCTAATCAAGGGCAAAAATTTGCAAATAAGCAAGAAAATCATATTTTGCAAGAAAATATGAAAAGAATCTAAAAGGGTGAAAATAAGCAAAAGAAGCAAAACAATGTAGGTGTCAAAAAACTTCTGTTCAAATATTCTGGTTTCAATACTAACGCCATATTATTACTATGTAATTTTATCGGGGATCTTGACCTAACTGGTGAGCAAATATTTTGCTATGGTTTTATTGCTGTGAACTCATGTATTATTTTAGAATTTTTTCAACTATTCTGTCAAATCTCAATTATTAATCTCAAATTTTCAGTTACTATTATCAAGAATTCAATTATTTTTCAAATATTCCGTCATAATTTTAATAACAACTTGCAAGTATTACATTGTAAGATTTCAATTATTACTCAAATATTCCGTCATAATTTTAATAACTACTTGCAAGTATTATATTGGCAAAACTTCAATTAATTGCATTATAATTTTATTGATTTTTATTAAGATGTCAATTAATGCGGTGGATTTTTTCCAATTATTTTTGTTATTTTCCAACGATAACCGTAAAATTTTCCATGCATTTTAACAACATTTAAATAAATCCTATCAAATTTTTAATTATTTTTTTACAACATTTCTGTTATGTTATTATTACTGTCAACTTATCAATTATTTTACACATTTTTTAACCATTCTGTCAAATATCAATTATTTTTGTCAAATTTTCAGTTACTATTATCAAGAATTCATTTTTTTTTATAATCCATCGTTATTTACACTATCTTCGCTACACCATCTCGTTTGTTTTCTTGTTTTGTTTGTTTTTATGCTTACGGAAGCTTCTTTTGCCACTTTTATGATAATTTCCTTGGTACTTTTCCACAGGTGTTCTAGGGTCACATTATTTAGCTTTTCTTTGATTTTATTCGTTTCCAGCTCTATTCTTTCTTTATATATTTTAGCGGTTTCTTCTTCTCTTAACTTGTACGTTTTAATTTTTTCCTTTGAGTTATTATTTTTCCATGTTCCATTTATTTTGTGGTCCTCTTTGTCTTAGGCGGAAATAAAACTGAAAAAACTACAATTTAAAAAGTACTTGGGAAACAGAAATAACGAAAATTATAGCAGATATAAAGAACAAAGAATAAAAACTAAAGAAATGGTGGAAAAAGCAAAACCAAAATCGTGGGAAGAGTTTGGAAATAAAATGGAACAGGACAGACACGGAAACCAGAAATTATTTTACAAAGCACTCAAAGCACTCAGAAAAGAGAAGCAAATTAAAAACTGGTGCATAAAGTGCAAGGATGGAAGAATATTAGGAGAAGAACAAGACATCATGGCACGCTGGAAGGAATATTTCGAGGAGATACTAAATACGGAACAAAGCAATAATGTAAATGGGACAATAGCACACACAGAATATAATACAGAGGAGAATAGCGAACTTGGGGAACAAGAAGAAGTAACAACAGAAGAAGTAGCAGAGGCTGTGAAAATGCTAAAACGAGGGAAAGCAGCAAGTTGTGATGAAATAACAGCAGAAATGATCATAAACCTAGGAAGCAATGGTATGGTAGTGTTAACAGCCCTATTCAATAAAGCTTGGATAGAACAGAAGATCCCCAGGGAGTGGGAGCTAGGTATAATACTGCCCATACATAAGAAGGGAAACAATCGAGATTGCAGTAACTACAGGGGAATAACACTACTAAGCATAATGGCGAAAGTGTATGAAAGAATTCTGGAAAAGAGACTAAAGTCGGTAATCGAATAACAATTAGAAGAACCCCAAAGTGGATTTAGGAAAGGACGAGGAGTACAAGACCACATATTCACAATGAAACAAATAATTGAAAAGAGCAAAAACAACAACATTGTAGCCTTTATAGACCTCAAAAAAGCATTCGACAGCATACCCAGAAATGCAGTCTGGAATAGTCTTGAAAAAAGAAGAGTAAACAGAAAATTAATAGAAAGCATCATTAGGAGCATCTACAAAACGACAAGGAACATAGTCAGAACTAGAAACATGCAATCAGAGGAATTTGAAACGATGGAAGGTCTGAGACAAGGAGGTGTATTAAGTCCAACCCTCTTCAATATCGTCCTAGATGATATACTGAAAGAAACAAAGGAAACAACAAAAAAGCTAAAAGTGGGATATAGAAATATGGGAATGGTGAAGATAGCAGTATGCGCCTTCGCGGATGACCTAATTATATATGCTAAAAGCAAACAAGAGCTACAATTCAACTTAGAATTATGGGAAAAAGCTTTACATAAAAGGAATCTAAGAATAAATATAAATAAAACAAAAAACATGGCACTAGGGAACAAGGATCTGAGCGCACCCGCAAAACTAAGAGGTAGGAACGTTGAACAAGTGGAAACCTTTAAATACCTAGGAGTCAAAATTCACAAAAATGGAGAAAACAATGCAGAAATAAATGACAGATTAGAGAGCGCAACAAAACTGTACTACGCAGTAAATAACACATTCCTAAGAAACAATAAAATTACAAAGAAAACAAAACTAGCAGTGTACAACACTGCTACAGTATTCAAACCAATATTAATGTACGGGTGTGAAAGCTGGATAATAACTAAAAGGATAGAAAGCAGAATACAGGCCGTAGAAATGAAGTACCTAAGAAGCGTCAAAGGAATCACAAGAAGAGACAGAATCAGAAACGAAGTGGTAAGAGATGAATTAGAAGTGGAACCGATAATAACAAAGATCAAGCGGCAACAACTAAAATGGTTTGGACACATTGTAAAGATGGAAGAAACCAGACAGACAAAAAGGGTATGGCAGGCAATAACACCCCATAAAAGGCAAAGAGGCAGACCAAAAATATCGTGAGATGACGTAGTGAGGGAAATTTTAAAAGACCGAGGACTGACCTGGAATGAGGGGAAGAAAATGGCGAAAAACCGAAAAGAGTGGGCGAAGTTCGTACATGAACTAAGCTGAAGTAGCCTAAACACCTAACACCTTAGGGTAGATAGGTTTTCGATTATATATATATATATATATATATATATATATATATATATATATATATATTTAACTATAAAAAGTATTTAATTATGTCAGTCAAAATTTCAATTATTTTCTCATATTTCAATGTTTACTGTCAATTGTTCAATTGTTTTAATTGAAAATTGCAAATACCTTGCTGTCACCCCAACCAAAAAATTAACAAACATAAATTTCCAAACCAAAATTCCTTGCCGCTTTTAGGTAACCTTGCAACAATAAAATTGTTGGCTTCTTTGGCACAATTGGATTAATTTATCGTATGATAGAGTACACGTTGAATTTTTATTGTTCCAAAGGTTGAATGATAACCTAAAATGGTAATGAGAAATGATAATTAACAATATATTTATAACAGTTTTACATTATTAACCAATCGCAACATTTATACATAGGTCAAACGACCTTTATGTGAGCAAAAGTAACGCATACATTGGACTGTTATGTAAACGAAATCTTTTTTGATATTTGTGGAAACTTGTTTATATATTTGATTGATATATCTTTTCTACAATCTTAATGCTAATCTAGGCAATCTTATCTGTGCATTGTGAGAGAAACTATAAAAATTGATGTTATGATAACTCTATAAATATTTACGAATGTTGACTAAGTGCTAATACTATTCTAATATTAATGGCGGTTAACTATTATTTATATTTTGTTTTAATTCATATAAGTTACGTATGTTTTGTTGTTCATAAATTTATTTGCAATTGATACATAGGCTTAAATATGATAGACTAATATAAAACAAACCTACGAATGCCACTGTCTGCTCGTATTATTTTGTTGTTATAATATACAGGGTGGCCCACTTATCCTCGCTCGGACCATTGTTGCTAGACTAATGAAAATTTAGGAAAACATCTGATTGAAAGTTATTGGACACTTGATGTGCTACCTTTTAAAATTATTTTCAAGTATTCGGTGTGCACCATAAATCCGGGACACAAAATTTGGTCTCTATTTTTAAATTGATCGCCCTGTACATTGTTTCATTTTTAGAATCTGCTTTATGTGGGCTTATATGTAATAAATGACAAAAAGAAACGTTATTTTATATCTAAAATTCAACAAAACAAAAGCAATCCTAAAAAAATGTGGAAATCACTTAAAGAAGCTATTGATGGTAGCCAGAGTACAGTTGTCACTAGAATGAAATTTGAAGATATTTTATCTACGGAACCACATGTTATAGCTGATAAATATAATTCATTAGTTGCAGCTAGCATAGATGAACTTGTAAATGTCACGCCCAATGTAACTAAGCATGGCTGTTATCCACTAACAATTGTGAATGCAATTATTTTTGAATTGCAGCCAGCTACTATAGACGCTGTTGAACTAACTATTAATAAGATGAAGAAAGACTTATCATCAGACTTCATGTGTAGGCAGGTAATATTAGCTGGAAGTAGACTTTTAATTGCTAAAGTTACTGAAATATTTAACCAATCCATAAGTACTGGAATATTCCCTACTATCTGGAACCAGTCCATAATAATACCGATACCAAAAGTAGCCAATGCAAACAACCCAAGCGACATTAGGCCTATTAATATAGTGCCGTATTTAGAAAAAAAAAATGAATCCTTGGTATACAGCAACTACTTCAATTTATAACTGAGAATGATATTATCATTCAAAATCAGTCAGGATTTCGACACAAGCTTTCTTGTGAAACAGCTTTGCAACTGGTGGTTTCCATCATTATTGTCACTGTATTTTTAGATTTTGAAAGGGCATTCGAGACCATCAATCGAGAAAGATTGTTGAACAAACGAATGTTATTGGGAATATGAACTTATGTGGTTTGGCTCCTACTTGAGCCATAGATCGCATGTAACTAAAATAGCAGAATTTACTTCAGAAGCGGTTCGTAAGAATCATGGTGTACCACAGGGAACCATTTTGGGGCCCTTGTTATTGATACTGTACATATATGATATTGTAGATAGTGTTGGTGACAGAGTTTTTATTAATTTGTTTGCTGATGACACTCTGATTGCTGTAGTAGATACCAATGTAGAGTCAGCTATTAAAATAATTAATGTTTCATTACTTAATGTGGCAAAGTGGCTATCGGATAATGGGCTGATTATTAATGAAAAAAAGTCAAAACATTAATCTTAAATTCAAATTATTCAAATTTGATAATGCTTATGACGGATTACTAGGAATGGACATTTTAAAATTTTTGAACGCAAGAATTGACTTAAAGAACTCTCTTTTAATTACGCCAAGTTCAGAAATCGGACTTAAAATTCAACAAAGAAATAAAAAAACTGAAGATGTTATCAATTTATTATTCTTATTTCAAACTGAAACTAATCAAATTAATCATAAACAAAGAAGTGAGAAAATAAGTCGGAAACAAAAATTTGAACCTAATAAAATCAATCATCAACAAAGAACTGACAAATTAAATCGGAAACATAAATTAATTTTTTCAAGAATGAATCGAATAACCCATTCAAACATTAAGTAACATAAATATGATATTTAAAATATTTATCCTAGTAACAGATCTACAAATGATTGTTTAAAGAAGTATAATCGTCGCAACAAGTCTACAAATGATTGTTTAAAAAAGTACAATCGTCGCATTAATCCTAATAGAAATTTTAGTTTTAAAAATAAGAAGTAATGATGATCATAATGATTTAAATAAATATATTAACGGTAACCATTATTTAACAGGGTATTATTATTTCAATAAACATATAAGAACTTATCATTTAAAAAATAATAAAAAGAAAAAATATCACAATAACCCTTCCTATTATAATAAAAGAAAAAATAAATATAAATGTAATGATGATGATAATAGAAACATAAGATGATAAGAAAGACGAAAGATATATTTTCAAAGGTTATGTGAAATAAATTTTAATATACTAAACTAAATAAAGTGGAAATTTTCCAAAAGGAAAATGTGTCTGCAGCATTAAGTAGAATAAAATTGGTATAATCTAATTCCAATTAAAGTTATATATATATATATATATATATATATATATATAACCCATATTTAGATCCTATATTTAAATCCATATTGTATTTGCTTTAGAATTTAAAAATAAATTTGGAAGAATTAATGAATTAAATAAACAGAAACCAAAAATATAGATTTTTTTATTTAAATGATAAAAATCAATATATATATTTTTTTATTACTAAAGAAAAGCACTTTAATAGACCAAGTTATGCAAAAAAACAACAAAAAAACCCTAATAAATTTAAAAAGAATTTTGTATAATGAATAACATATCAATGACTGTAAATTTGGCAATGATGATGAAACAAATAAAAAGTAATGATATTATATTATAAACTATAAACTATCATGTTAAATCATATTATTTTAGGTTAGTAGTATAATTCCTAATATGAGAAATTCCATTCAAAATTACAATAATATTTGTGAAAATTGTAAAGGTAGTAAATATGATAGAAATCCTGTTAAAATTAAATATAATTTCACACCAACAGCAAGTAGACCATTTTAAATTGTTCATATAGAAACATTTCAAATTGAAAACAAAAAATTTCTAACGATAATGGATTATTTTTCTAAATATGCACAAGCATACTCATTAATATCATTAAATAGTATCGATATTGTAAATAATTTAATATTATACTTTTCACATCATAATGTACCAAAACAAATAATTTCAGATAATGGTACAGAATTTATAAATGCAATGGTTCAAGAATTATTAAATTTACATAAAATAAAAATACATTTTTGTTCACCACACCATCCTGAATCTAACGGAATAGTTGAAAGATTCCATTCAACATTAATTGAACATGTAAGAATAATAAATAACAGTGAATTTTCAAGAGAAATAATAATTACTAAAATACGCTATGCAATTATAGGATATAATAATAGTATTCATTCAATTACAAAATGTAAACCCAGCGATGTTATACACGGACATTTTGAAAATGAAGATTCATTTGTTATAAATTTTGAAGAACGCCTTATGAGCGATTATTTACAAAAACATAGGGATCAATTAAAAATCATTTACAGTGAATTAAATAAAATATTAAATGATAAGAAAGTAAATATTATTTCAAAATTAAACGAAAAGCGAGACGATGATATTCCTCTGGAACCAGATCAAACAGTTTATATCAAAAAACATGAAAGAAATAAAATCAAAAATAGATTTGAACCACAGAATATACAAATTTTACAACATTTTGTTATCAAAACTGATAAAGCAGAAGAAAATCATAAAAATTAAATTAAACGCCCCACAAAATTAAATGACAAACAAGATGAGTATTTTGTAATAATTATTTTAGATTTATTACGACGATACTCCAAATTTTGGGATAAGACGTCAAAATCGTCAACTTATAGGAAAATCTAGGTATACTTCCATTTAAGATTGGAGAAGTAAAAGTACATCATTATTCAAAAACATTTATACATTATTTTGAATTATCACCAATTAAAGATGAATTATTAATTATAAACCAACATTATAGGAATATTTGTGAAGTTACAAATAGATATAACAAAAGGTCTAGAAAATTATGAGAAAGTCTTAAAATTTCAAGTTAAACATATTAACACAAAATATAATTATTTATTGAGAAATATTCAAAGTGACTCAACTAGACACAAACGAGGTCTAATTGAAGGTCTGGGAACCACAGTTAAATCTATCACAGGAAATTTAGATGCAAATGACGCAAAAAATTATGAAAAGATATTTACAGATATTCAAGACAATCAAAAACAAATTTAACAAATTTACACTTTACACAAACACTTTAACAAATGAAATCATCAAGAATTTTAATGATACGATTTTTGTTATTATACAAAATCAAGATTTGATCAGTCAGAAGATCGTAGAAGTAATGAAACAACTCAATAAAAATATTCACAACCTTGGTCATTTCTTTGAAATAAAAGATGTTTTAGATCAGATCAATGCTACATTAAATATAATAAATCAAATTTTACAAGATTTGGAAAATTCATTTACATTTGCAAAAATAAACATTGCACATCATTCCATAATAAAGAAATCAGAATTATTTAAAATATTGAATGATTTATTGAAAAATGTACCTAAAAATCAATTGTTATTCCCAGTCAATGAAAAAACTGTTCAGAATTATTATGATATGTTAAACATTAGAGCATATATAGCCAATACCAAAATTGTATTTATCCTGTCAATACCAGTTGAATTTCCTGGGTCGTACAGTTACTGTCACTTATATTCAATACAAATCTCAAATTCAAATGAGTACATTACATTAATTCCAAAACAAAAATATCTCCTATCCGATAAAACTACTTATATGAATACAAATGAAAAATGTGAAGACTCAAATGATGTATTTTATTGTAAAGTGAAGAAACTTCAAAGTGACAAAACAAAAGGTGATTGTATATTTCAAATTATGCAATTATCAAAAACTATACAACATGTTCACCACAAAAAGTGTTAATTGAAAAAATGTAATTGAAGAAATTGACAATGCCAATTATATTGGGGTATTCACAAAATAAACCAAAGTAAAAACAAAGTGTTTTAGTGAAAGGTTGTATAATATAAACGGAACTTTCTTAGTGCAACTACCTAAAGGATCTAACTTTTTTACGACGGATTAACTCTCAGTAATAAAAGCGAATTAGAAAATTCAAAAAAATTACCTGTATTATTACCATTCATAAACTTAACAAATCAATATTTAAATACTAATATTGTAAAATCAACTTTAAAGTTAAATGAAATAATAAAAGTTGGATGAATTACGGGAGTTACAAAAACACGTCGAAAATATAAACATTATTAATCCACAAAATAATAGTAGATTTTATAGTATTAATGTATGGAACATGTTATTGTATTGTTTAATTACAAGTTTGTGTATTATATATGTATATACTTTATTATTTTCGAATAATTAATCATTGTAAAAATTATAATATTGTAAAAATAGAAGAGAAACGAGTAGAACTATCGGAAATAATCAATATTAAAGTTTAAATTTCAATAAAAATATATACAGTTTATTCTAAAAATGGGGGAGTTACATGCTATTAAACAAAGAGCTTCATTATATAATATTGCACAACATTTCATAACGAATGACTAATTTGTTATTCTTCCTTTTGCGAACTTAGCATTAATTTAATATAAATAGTGGAACCTTAATAATAATTCTCAATTTCTGTTTAACTCTGTTGAAGTACGTTAATTTCCAGTTTGGACTCTGTTACAGAACGCATTGCTTGTTGAATTAAAGTCGCGTAATTAATATATTATAATTTATAATAAAAGTATAAGTGTCTTCAAGTATAAAGTTTATTTTTATAAACCCAATTCGTTAAATCAATAATATAACTGACTTCAACAACTTACCACTTGAAATAAAAATGGTACCTACTCTGTATAGTTTTAAGCGTATTCTTTCTAGCTTTATAAGAACAAATGTGATATGCTAATGTACTGTTTTTATTTATATCGTTGAATACTGTGATCCATATGTACCTGAACAATTAAATAAACCATATATATCTATTATAAGAGACACAAAAACAGAAATAGTCAACAAAGTAATTAGACCAAAGCCAACTTACAGCAGGGAAACATGGACGATAACAGGAAATCAATTAAAAAGAATAAATGCCATGGAGATAAGATTTCTAGGAAAAATAGGAAATAAAACAAGAAGAGACAGGATAAGGAATGAGACTCACAGAAAAAACTTAAAAATAAACCAATACAGAAAATAATAACAAAAGGCCAAATGAGGTGGTATGGACACATGAGACGAATGAGAGAAGGAAGAAACACTAAGGAAATATACGAAACAAGAGCAACAGGAAAACAACAAAGAGGAAGACCGAGAAAAGAGTGCAACAGCGCAATAAAAGAAGAGGCAACAAGAAAAGGGAACACGTGGGAAGAAATAAAGGAATTAACAAAAGATAGGAGGAAGTGGAGAGAATATTATAAATTAATAATGTATGCCTTAAACCGAAAGGTAGATATACAAATGAATAAATAAATAAATTATTACAATGAATTATTTGAACTATATTACAACTATTACAAACTATATTACACATATAAGTTTTCATCTGCCTGATGAAGCCACCGTGTGGTGCAATAATTGTCGTATTACAACATTAAATATTTTGTGAAACTCACTCCAATTGTATTTTATTTATATATACTACAACTTAAGCTTAGCTAAAGGATGGCATAATTGAGTCACAAATCATAAGGAAAAGGTTCAGATCGCATTTGGATACATCTTTTGTGAGTACTATTTGCATAAGCCGACGAAATTATTTTGGTCTCTCAAAACGGAGCTGTTAAAAAAACAGAAATGAAGGTTTATATATTTCGCACCTCAAAAGTATTTGTTGCACTACTAGTCAAATCATTATTTCATGTATCAAAGCAGTGTGAAGTTGATTATAATGATTAGAGGTTATTAAATTGCTCTTTTGCTACCAGAGTCAAAAAAGTATATGTTCGTCCGAGGCTACGCAGCTAAGCTTTGCCGACAGGTCTTCATATTATGCGACAACCCAATCCTGATAGCCGACAACTGCATACGCAACTAGTAATATTCTCGTCTTTCGGCCGCCTTCACGACTCCGCTCTCACAGTTTAGCGTCCTTAGCAGACGAAAACAGAGATTGGCAAGCACCCTTTCTAATCGTACCGATCCAAACCGGGCCCGGACACCAGACCGGACCGGATTGATGTGATGACAGATATTTGTTGTACTCTAATATTTAATTTTAAATAACTGTAATTATTCTAGTAGTACAGCTAAAAATACACTACTCAAAACAATTATCGCATAATCCAAAAAAACATGACTTTTTAATTTATTTTTTATATTTTTCAATTTATTATGTTAGTGGTTCAACGAATAACAAAATTTAAGATAATTTGATAAAATTTAAAGAAAATTAGGAACAGATATTTGAAGTTAACAAAAAATACTCAAAATATCATAAAACAAAATTTTCAAAATTACTGGTATCTGTTTAGAATTATAGTTTTAATACTCGGTGTTACCTCCTCTGGCTCTTATTACTGCCCTACAACGCCTTTCCATGCTGAGAATTAAATTTTCCACTAGCTGCTGAGGAATGTTATTCCATTCTTCCACAAGTGCTTCAGATAACTCGTTTAGAGTTTGTGGTACATTTAGCCTACTTCTTAGTCGTCTGCCAAGATTGTCCCACATGTGCTCTATAGGATTTAAGTCGGGTGATCTTGCTGGCCAGTCTATTGCTTCGATATTAACCCTCTGGAGATACTGTTGCACTATTTGTGCGGTGTGTGGGCGGGCATTGTCATGCATTAACAGAAAATCATGGCCAATGAATGGAGCAAAAGGCATGACATATTGTTCTAAAACATCTCGGATATACCTGTCTGCATTTAAAGTTCCGTTATGAAACACATGTAACTCTGTACGTGCTTGTGAGTTGATTGCTCCCCAAACCATTATTCCGCCCCCACCAAAGGCATCCAATTGGCGGATATTACATTGGGAAAATCGAGTCCCTGGAGTTCTCCACACTCTGTGACGTCGATCGTTGGATGAAAGAGTGAATCTCGACTCATCCGAGAACAAAATATTCGCCCATTGCTGGTGAGTCCAAACCACATGTTCTCTTGCAAAAGCAAGTCGCCGTACTCGATGTTCCCTGGTTAAACGAGGGCCCGTTGCTGGACATCTAGCATTTAAATGGATTTCATGTAGTCGGTTTCTAACTGTTTGATCTGAAATTCTTGTATTGTGCACTCGGTGTAATGAGTCTTGTAAGAATCTAGCGGTAACTGTTCTATTTCTGCGAGCAGAAAGTGTTATGAAACGGTCTTCTATTGGATTTGTGGCCCTTAGTCGTCCTTGTCCTCGGCGTCTGGAATATCCATGAGTTTCTCGGAAACGTTGGTACACCCTACTAATGGAGGATTGGGCCACATTTAAAATTTGAGCCACTCTCACTTGTGTCAACCCTTCCCGGAGAAGAAGAACTGCAGATTGAGCTTCACCATCTGTCAAATATCTTGTATTACGTCTATTATTGTTTTCCATTATTTAAACGTAGTTTTAGAACACAGAACCGACGAAATTTCGAATTTAAAGTAGAACCGCACAGTTTGTTATTTGGACATATAAAAGAAATTATTCATCAAATTAATGATTTTGATTATTAGTGCAACAATATTCTTAGACAGATAAATGCACAAACTGTGTTTTGTTTTTCTTTCAATCTAAGCTTACTTAAATCCATTTCCATCAATATGCGTTAATTGTTTTGAGTAGTGTAGTATATACACCATGATTGTGAATACTATTGTAGTCTCGGGTCATGTTTCGTTCGGCGCTACGTGCCTCGCAATTCAACATACCTCGGCTATATGAGTTATATGGTTAACAGGGCAATCTAGTGAACTATTTGAAAAAGTCTTGCGCTATTTCCCCATGTAGTATAAAATATTACCTGACTTCTTTTACTTGCAGATTTTGGCCACCTCTGCTCCATTAATACTAATGACCAACAATGGCATGGTGACGGGGTTTTCCGCAATACTCCTTCCCCAGCTTAATGAGCCGGATAGTCTAATAAACGTGAACAGGCATCAAGAATCTTGGATCGGTAAGTTAGTCGATAATCGCACTGTATTTCCTTTTAATCAATATCTTTCCAGCATCAATGGCACCTTTGCAGATGGCTGTGGGTTGCATTTTCAGTGGCTTCCTCATGGAACGATTCGGACGCAAAACCACCTTAATTGCTGCTGCTGCATTGTCCATCTTTGGATGGCTGTTCATCATATTTGGCACTTCCACAGAGCACTTACTTCTAGGGCGTTTCATTACCGGATTTGCAGTGGGGCTGTCTTGCTTATCTATATCCTGCTTCATTGGAGAAGTATCGGATCCAAGATATAGAGGAATATTCTTATCCGGGATTGCTTTGGGAATAGCATTAGGGACGGTTGTGTCACACGCATTGGGAGTTTTCTGGACATGGAGGACGACCGCGCTGGTAATTGCCATATTTCCGGCTGTAACTATAGCTTTAATGTGCATGGTACCAGAATCGCATATTTGGTACATTGACAAACATGATTTTAAAAGGGCGAAGGAGGCATATTTCTGGTTTAGAGGTGCAGGCAATGACGCACAATTAGAGATAGAAAATATTCTGGACGAGCGAACTAAGACTGCGCAAAAACGTTCATTTAAAGATCTACTGGACATGTGCTCGAAGGCGCAGTTCATTAAACCATTCCTGCTAGCCTGTTTACTCTTCATAATGTCCCAGTTAACTGGGAACAATGCTGTAGTGTTTTATTCCGTAACTATAATGCAGAGCACAGTAGAAGGTCTAAACAAATACGCAGCGATGCTCATAGTTGATGTCGTTAGAGTTGTAATGGCTGTTGTAGCTTGTATATTGATGAAAAGGTTTCAAACGCGGCTTCTTGCTATAATAAGTGGAGTCGGTACGTCCCTATCTCTCTTTCTCCTTTCTACCTTGATTTATCTCTCTAACCAGAATCCTGATAATAAACTATTCTCTACGATACCTTTACTAACTTTCGTGTCCTATATAGTATTCTCGAGCGTGGGTCTGCTGCCATTATCCTGGGCTATTTGTGGCGAAATATTCCCACCTGCAACCAAAGGGATTGGCGGAGGCATCAGCAGCACCATCAACTTCATAGCCTTCTTCCTCGTTGTGAAAACAAACCCCGATATGTTTGACCTCATTGGCATTCCCGCAACCTTCAGCTTTTACGCAGCGGCCACGTTATTTGGTACAGTATTACTCTATTTCTTCCTTCCCGAAACAAAAGGAAGGACTCTGGAAGAAATTCAGGATTTTTTTTGTTCAAAGAGGGGGTTAAGAGGGAAATGAAGCGTTTGATTAAATGTTTTGACTAAATTATTTTTTAACGTACTAGGCTCACGCCACGAAGAAGATACTTATGAAAGATCAAAATATCACATATTTCCGTACGTTTATACATACAAATATATTTTCCCTTGTGCTATGTACAGAACATGTATTGTTTTACCTATCAATTTTATTTTCGTTTTGCATTCTTATTCTACATCAAAATAATGCTTGGTTGTGAAATGGTTTAAGCGTTTTAGCTCAAGTCATAAGATTATCTATAAAATTGCTACCGGTTGAAGATTATAACAGATAGCATGGACAAGTGTTTGGTTTGTAAGAAATTTAGATAATTATATTACAGTTTGAGCTCATTAGCCTGATAGATCAGTTGTGGTTCAAAATGAGGTAATCTAAGAAACATCAACCAAATTAATGAATGTAACTCATGCGAGATAAAATAAATGCAAATAAATTAAAGATTGACACAAGCTGCGTTCTTATTTCACATCGGATACATCAGTAGGTAGACTAGGACAGTTCGGGGCCATTTTCCCTTAAGGAGATGGGCGGTCTAAATTTATATTTCTCACCGCCTGTGGACTTAGCCGAACATCTGCCCGGGGAGTCGCCATTGTGAATATTTGAACTTGTCCACAGGGGTGAGAAATGTAAATTTAGACCCCCTATGTAAACCTTGTGGGAAAATGGCCCCGAACTATCCTAGTCTACCTACTTACATCAGAGGCCTCATTTCCATTCTTTTATTCCAAATTGGACAAACAGATGCACCTCTGCTGGCGTTCTATTATTCCATATCGAGCTCATGGAGCGTACTCGATCTCCTCCGATTTTCTGGAGCGAGATTTGCGTCACGTTTGCGCATTGGATTTCCTCCATGCTAATCGTCCATTTAAACTTTTTTAGTAGTAGCACAGTAGTAGGCAGACTTTACGCACTCCCTGTATATTGCGATTTTGAGATGAGTTGATACCCCCGTACCGTCTGTGTCGCTAACATCGGCAGCATTTGGCAGTGTTCTACAATTTTTTATCGGCAGTGTTCGCTAATAACTTTACCGACTGTTCCATGAGGAATTTGTTTGTTTTATTTGACGTTGAACGAATTATTTAGAAATCGGCACATTTCCGTTCTACTAAATATGTGGAACGGCTTATAACCCTTGAACATGCTCATCGCAGACAGTCGTAGACGCCATGGTAAGTATATGAAGTGGATACGATAAGGTAAGAGTTATTAGCAAGGCGCGGATTTCTAGGTATTATGCTATACATCAGTTTTAATAGCAGACCAATATGACCTCGTATCTATACAAATTTCAGCAAATGAGGTAACGTGCCAATTTTTCTTTTGTGCTTTATGCATATTTTCAGTTTTTAAGCTTATAATTGCTTTAATGCATGTTTTGTGTGTATTTCCTTATTTTTTGTGCTTATTTGCTTGTTTCTCAATTTTATAACATATTATTTATATTAGCTAGGAATATATTTGGTTGCACATTATTGTAATGAGAATTCAGTATTAATATTACTCCGTTACGTCTAGAGTGCTTGGTTATCACAAAATCATCAACAAAGCGAGCGTGCGTAAGTAGGTATTGGGGCACTTGATCCAACTATTTCCCCATAAGAAATATCATGGGAGCTTCCCCCTCTACTTTCCCTTTTAGGTCATGCCCCTTTGTCGATGCGCAGCCAATGGGAGCGCCCCATTCAGTCACGTGGTGTTGGGGTGGGAGACATGAGTTGTTAAGGTTTGAGGTTATGTCGCCTTTGGTCCCCAGTCCCCAGACTTGAGGTTATATCTATGGTTTGAGGTTATGATTTGTACAACGGGGTCTCAGAGGTTCGTATGTGGGACCCTGCTATCGCCAAGCACGGGGCAGGCGCCCCGCAAGGCCTACATCCATACGCATGCACCCTGCGAACGCCGACTTGAGGTCGCGCCCCTCCGCATCTGAATTTGTTTACAAGTCGCCGAGCTGGAGGGTGATGTGCCCATGGATATTCGTATGCGGGGCCTCACTGCTACCGGTAAGCACGGGGCGCCCCCTCCCCACACATTACTCTCGGGCCACGGAGAAAAACGTGTCGGCTGTTTCCAAAAGCCGCGTCGCCGCAAGGAACGAACCCATCTAACGAGCGATACATGTACTATAAAAATACAGGTGATAACCGAGAATACCAACTGTCATACCAACTTAAATCTTTCATAATCCCTGTGATTTGATAATATACGGGTACCGATTGAGAAATAAATTTCGTGTCAATATACGAGGCCGTAAAATATTAAATCGTATGCGAGTGTAAATTCAAGATGGAGTCCGGCGTAACATGTACAGGAGGATCGGGGAACAACGTGTACCGAGAGTTCAAAAAAAAATTAAATATTATATTAAGGTAAACGGGTAAAACGTACATAGTCTAATTGTTTTTCTCGATAAGTATGGAATAGATGACGGGGGTGTGTAATATATAATAATAAAATAAAATAAAATATAATAAAATAATATTAACTCTAGGTGACACTATAATGTTTAAAAATCCATTTAGTTATTAATTCATTTGTTAATGCCTGGCGAAAAGGTGCAGGCGTTTTTATCAACTAAAAATTGTAAGTCTGCTTATAAAACTTCTGCGGTTTTATTTAAACAAGGATGGGTATATTTTCACACACATAGGTAAATATCAGCATTAATTAACTACGAGCGATCACCGGCAGATGCCCAGTATGCATGACACACCCGACAAACAAGCCATGATGAACCAAATAAGAAGAGGAAAGTGGAGGAACACCTAGCACCTATTTTAAAAACACATATTTGGCTTGGTACAGAGACTTAGAGTAGATGTGACGATGATCTACAGATACCTGTAATTTCCGTATCAGTCGTGTGTCACAAAGGCCACAACAGATGGCGCTCCAAACGTCAAATTCAAACTTACGATAACGCCGTGAACCAAGGTGCGCACTCACGTCGCTACATCACTAACAAAAGCCTCCGCAAGGTTCGGCTCCTCCTATCTCCGCAATCCCCTCCACGCCAACGGCTCGCCATTATTATTAGTATAGCACGAATTCGTTTTAATTACGAAATGTGTCAATTTAGCGCTAATTAATTTGAATTATCTGAATCATCGTATGTTGTCGGTGGTTGTCGTCATCGGTGTCGCGCGAGTTTTGAATTATTTGATTATTATATATTAATTACATTAAATATTTTTACTGAATTAGAGTCCATTCATTTTCGGTGTGTTTACAAAGCGAGAGATTAGCGCATTGCGTCAACTGATAAGAACCGTTTTAAACGTTTGTGTTAAATATATATTCTTACAACGGAAGAGTGGAAGAGCAACGAATGGTACACAAATGTGCATTTTTTATCAACTAAAAATTGTCCTTTTTCCAACAAACAAAAATAATAAGAGGAAAAAATTTGATAACAGGTTCCACAAACGCAACAATTGGTCGAATCATAAATGAGCATTGAGTAACCATACTTTTGCTTGACATTTGAAGTAACATAACCTCAATATCATTTTACATTAGTTTTCAACCAAATCATTTTCAGTGTTGCCATGTGTAAATTACACTGTTGGCGATTTGTTGTTTTATTAATTAACTGAGCATAAATTAAATTGATTGAAATTGAAACGCACATGCCCAACAACAAGGACATTATCATACAACTGATAAACAACAACTTCACTCTTAAAACAAACAATTAAGAATCTAAAAATAGACTCCAGGAACTGATGGGCAAGCATCTCATCAAAACATCCCGAACCCAAGAACAGCTAACTACCACACCGAACACACAACGCACATACACCGAATCACACTACATAATCCTCTGGAGTTGAAAAGGAAACCCCAGACGACGAAGATATTGGCAAACAACTCACTAACAAGAAATACACTTATAGATACTGCAAACGCATCATAGCAAGAGCAACAGACATACCAACATTGATGAGAAGAATTATAACTGGAGACATCGACTCGTTCGAAAGAATGACACATGACGGAGGACTGTATTACCTAAATAGGTTCTACAGGTTCATACCAAGCCCCCCACCCAAACCAATACCACAAGCATGCAGCAAGTGCTCCGCATACGATCACACAACCGAGGAATGCAGGAAAGGAAAAACATTCACCAAGTGTCAAGGGGTACATGACGTAACTAAATGCGATTCGCCACAGCCACCGAAATATGATGCCTGCAACGCAGAGGACCACGCAGCGTGGTCACCCAGATGCCCAAAGAGACCGACAACACTCATAGAAGGCACCCCCAACATAATTATCAAAAACATAAATAAAAAATCTACAGAATTGCCAAAGCCAATCACTCATAACAATAGAATCCATAACCCACTGACTATACACGACCATATCATTATCACATACACACACGACATAAACAACACACAGAACACTAACAGAGAAGAGATTCTCAAAAAGCTCCGCAAATGCTTTATAATTGACTATGACATTGACACACAGGCTGTATTTCCCGGTAACAGAATGTATACAATCATGTTCGACAAACAAGCACCAGCTAGCGTACCCCCGACAGAACCCTCAAATCATACCACACAAGCCATTATGCATGCACAGAACGACCGACTGACCTTCATATACGCAAACATCAACTGCTACAGTAACAAACGGACACTAATAAATAACTATATAGAGAATAACAACATTCAAGGTTGCCTTTTCGTAGAAACAAATACCAAAACTGGGAAATCATACAAAAATAAGGACACATCAACATCAATGCACGCGGAGGATCCCTGGTACAGGTATCCTCCACACCACACGTATAGCCAACCCGCCAGTACTGAACAACCCCACAAAATGATTGCCTCTACTTTACGATCCCATTTGACAATGACTAACTTCACATCTTTCTGATATACATTCAACCACACACACACCAATCGAACAGATCATCGCCATAAAAGCACCCCATGAATAGATATTCGATTATCATTGGTGACTTTAATCTAAACCCCAAGAAGAGACGTCAACTACAAACGTTCATAAATAACTCTGACTTCAGAAGACAATACACACACAACCAACACTCATCATGCCCAACAATAATGACACCACCCCAGATATACTACATACATACTGACAATCTAACAAATAATATAAGAGACATCGAAGTAACACCAGACCTTTGCTCAGATCACTTGGCTGTTAAATTTACATTTAAACTAGACCGACCACCAACTGCCGAAACAATCAAGACAAAAATCAATCTCAAACTCACAAATACAAAGGCAGTAAATACATTCATGCTGACATACTTGAACGAAATCACCTAACGGAATTTCAGACAAAACTCACCAGCTCTATAATAAAACATAGCCCCCAAACAAACGGAACATTTTACAAACACATACTACCTAAGTACATACTTACACTAATCAAGTACAAGTGACAAACGTGCAGAGAATACACTTTGATTATTATTATACCCGGCAATAGATAAAGTTTATGCATATAGGTTAATAATCAGCCTGAATGTGACCAAAATAAATACCTGAGTAAAATATTCTAGTTGACGGTTCCATCCAGCAAGAAATTATAGCATCAACCAGTAATAGTTTGCACCAGTAATTTGCAAACGAAAAGGTACGAAATTGCAAATAAAACCGTTCACCTATTTACTTAAAATTTCTTTTTCCACAGTTTCACCTTCAGAAGAGTCATACGCTCCATCAAGGAAAACCCTGTTACAAACAAAGTAAGATGTTTTAACCAATTTTTTTTTGTAATGTAAAAACCCACTATTACAATACATCTTCGTTGTTAGTTGGACACGAGATAAATAAACAGTTCGAATATGTGTTATTTGTTAATGAAATTGAGGAAATTTGTATTAATATGTATGAACTTATGTTTCTAATAACTATCATAAGTGATATGGGTAATATTTAAATAAAAATTATTTATAATTTGTAACAACAATGTATCGACAAATACAAACAGTAAACTTAAACCGCGTTTTACTTGGTAATGCATTTATATGTAGTTACGTTGTTACTATTCCGAAAATGCCTCGTGTAATATCCTTATGTAATATGTGTATTTTGTGTATTTAAGTATTATTACATACTAAATTAACCTAATATAATTGTGCATATTGATTTTTAAACATTAAAGTATGTACTATTGTTAATTGTAATATCACTAATATTTTAGTAATTATTTGGACCCAAACATTGTAGCACATATTTATGTAGTATGTAGGTAATTTACAATAATACGGCTTGTATTTCTGCAATATCAGTATCAAAGGTATTACCAATAAATAATAGGGATGTATATAAATACATTTTTGAGGCAAATTATGCGTTTGTCTAATAAATAGATGCTTTAATGTTGCACCAATGTTAATAACTAAGTCATACATTAGAAGCTTTATGTATTAAATAAAGCTAAACTTTTAAGGTTTAGTTCGGGATAGTCGGTCGATTTTTGTAAAATGCATATTTTAACTGAAATTTGTCTATGATAGGCATGTTGTTATAATTATTAATCTCAGTTATTTTTCTATAAGAAATGTCGACATTTTTACAAATGTATGAACTAATCTTTGTAAACATTAACTTTACTAATGTTCAGAATTAAAAACCGTCCTTAATAAATTTGAACTTACCCATATACATATTGCATTTTATTTTCTATGTGAAGTTTCAAGAACAGTTTTAATATTTATTGTATTTGCAGTAGATATTTAGATTGCATATTATTTATGTGTAACCAAGTTAACTGATTCTCTAAACTTTGTACTGTGGACACAATAAATTTTGAAATTGTTTTAGGAAAGAGTTTTAATTTAAAATGTTGAATTTCTATTCAGTTTTATGCTCCCGCCAAAAATTGTGTTGTGATCAGCGCTAATGGCGGCGCGGGTGCTATAACTAAATCTGACATTTTTTGCAATGTGAGTGGCCTATCTAAAAGGGGGTTATCTATGGTAGTACGTTAGTTTTCTTCAAAAACTAATGAAAACGCACGAAATTGCAGCAACGTTCATTTCCATTGCAAATGATTATTATTATTATTATCAATAGGCCTTTTACCTTTCGGTGTGGGCTATACCTGTTGCATTTCTCACATTACAGTTATATTACATTGTTTTGTTATGTATTTGCAAATTGTTTCCACTCTCTTCTGTTCTTTGCCATTGCGTATTTCACTGTCTTCCCTCTGCTGTTTATTTTTTTCTTCTATTTTGTTGTCCCATTCTTGTCTTGGTTTACCTCTTCCCCGTTTCTTTCCTGTTTTGCTTCCCTGATTTGTTTTGTTTGATTCGTATTTTTCATCCTAATTAGATGTCCCCACCAGTTGAGCTGCTTCTTTTCTATAAACTTTTCTATTGATTCTATTTGCAATTCCTCTCTGATGTCTTTATTTTGTATCCTGTATTTTTTCGTTACTTGTTTTACTCTTTTCAGATATTTCATTTATATTGCCTGTAATCTACTTTTATCTATCTTTGTTAGCTTCCACGTCTCGCTTCCATATGTCAAAATCATTCTGTATATAGTTTTGTATATATTTATTTTTGTCTTTCTGCTTATCTCTTTCTTGTTAGTAAGTATATTATTCAGGGCATAGTACGTTTTTATTGTGTTGTTTATTCTGTTGCTTAATTCTCCTTCCATTTTCCCGTTTTCTATAAGTTCTACTACAAGGTGTTTGAATTGCTCCACTTGTTCAATCCGGTCCTGTCCTATCTGTATATTTATGTGTTCTTTCCGTGTTCCTATTATCAGTACAGTTGTTTTGCTGTAGTTTATCTTCATGTTATATTGCTCTAGGTGTTTATTCCATACGTTCTTGTTTTGTTGCAGGTTCCTCTCACTTTCTGCTTTCACTACCACATCATCGGCGTATGCTCCTTCTGATATTTTAACCATTTGCATGTTTTTGTATCCTACGTTTGCTTTTATTATTTCTGTTTTCATGCTCTTCATTATTTCATCCATATATAGGTTGAATAGTATTGGGCTGAGAGCTCCTACTTGTCTTAGTCCATTATTTGTTTTAAAAGTTCTTGAAATTTGCCTCTTGTATATTATTGCATTACTGCTGTTGCTATATATATTCTGTATTACTTTCTGTTATCATATCCTACTATCCCGTTTTCTATTCCTCTCTCTTTTAGTATTAACCATAGTTTCTTTCTTGGGATTCATAGACCTAGAAAAAGCGTTTGACATGCTTTTTCTAGGTCTATGAATCCCAGATATGTATTTTTATTATTTGCGATTCTTTTTTCTGTGGATCTCCCTTTCCTGAAACCCCATTGCAGTTCTTCTAGGGTCTGTTCTATTCTTGCTGTTATTCTCTCGTTAATTGTCTTTTCTAATATTTTCATCCCTATACGTGTTATGCCTCTATAGTTTGCGCATTTCGTCTTGTCACCTTTCTTGTATATCGGTACTGTTAACGCTGTTTGCCAGTCTTTTGTTTTCGTATTTGTCTTCCATATTTGGTTCAGTAGCTTCAGTAGTTTATCTTTTCCTATGGGTCCCATGTGTTTAATCATTTCTGCTGTAACCTGATCTTGTCCTGGTGCTTTTCCTATTTTCAGTTCTCTTATTATTTCTAGAAGCTCTTGTTCCTTGATACTCTCCGTTACTGTTTCTGTGATGTTCTTTCGCTGTTTCTTGTCTTCTGTTCGTTGCCGCTATTTATAGTTAGTAATTCTTCAAAATACTCTTTCCATCTTCCTATTATTTCTTCGTTTTCCTTCAACATTTTGCCTTGTTTGTCTTGTATGTATCTCGTTTCTTGTCTTTTTTCTTTCCTGCATCCTTTTATTATTTTATAAAATAGCTTTTGATGTTCCTTTGCGTTTTTCTCCATTGTCTCCCTGAACTTTTCCCATTCCCTGGTCTTTGCTATTCCAACCTCGTCTTTTACTATTTTCCTTTTTTCCTTGTACCTTTCGTAGTTATTACAGTTTTTGACATTTAGGTATCTTTGCCATGCTTTTTTCTTTTCTTTTTTTTATCTCGTATGTGCTCTGACCACCACACTGTCTGTTGTTTCTTGTTTGTACTTTTCTTCAACCCGCATGTCTCTTGTGCTGCCTCAAGCATATTTATTTTTATGTTATTCCACATTTCCTCTACTGCTTCGCTATCGTTGGCCACTTCTAACTTGGCTTCTAATTTCTCTTTGTATTGTATTGCTGTTTCTTCATCTCTTAGTTTGTATGCTCGTATCTTCTTGTAGTTTACTGCTATAGTTGGTCGCTGTATTTTTCGATCACTGTCTTGATAGTTTTCCTTGAGTGTGGTCACCACTAGGTAGTGGTCACTTCCTATTTCGTAGCTTCTCTTTACTCTTGTGTCTATTATTTTGCTCTTTCTTCTTTGTTCTGTTAATACGTAATCTATTATAGATTTTTCGTTCCTGCTTATCACTTCCCTGGCGTATTTGTGTATCTCCCTGTGGTTGAATAGTGTGTTCGCTATTATTAGATTGTTCATTCTACAATAGTCTAGCATTTTCTTCCCATTTTCGTGTATTGTGTCTTCCCCGTATCTTCCTCTCATCGTATCGTTATCTTTTACTTCCCTGCCAATTCTGCTGTTGAAGTCTCTTCCTACGTATATTTCTCCAATGGCATTTTCGGTTGTCTCGTTGAGCTGATCCCAGAATTCTTCTTTGTTGCAAGCCGTGTCGTCTTCATTTGAATTTCTGATTCTGATTTCTGAGTAGGCTTATTTAAAACTGACAAACACGTAGACAACCTGCACTACCACCGATTCACTGATTATCAATTAACTTCAAATAACATTTCAATCAATCATGAGTGACCTCGATATGTCAACAGATTCCCTAGAAATAAATGGTGCCAATGCCAATGGAAATGAAGTGGATACCCAGCTGGATTATTGCGAATCGTTTTCATTGAGTAAAACCTGCACGCCTAATCCAGATGAAGATTCTTCAAAGGTATGGCTGACTGATTCAGAGCTGCAAGCTATATTTGCGACGATTGAAGCGAAATGTGAAGGCGAGCCGGTGTCAATTGAAGAAATCCTTGAATATGACAACGGCATGCGGTGTACTATGGAGACGTTTTTAAAACCCATTGAGCTGGACTTCCTAATTCGTAGAGGATACGTTAACAGAGACAACCCGCAATCGGCAAGGCTTAAACCTAAGTGTGAAAGTGAGTTGGTAGAAATTCCAAGGGAATTAATTCCAGTTTTGCAGTTCACGAATAGTTCTCTAATTAGGAAATAACTAATGACAATTATAATTTATTAATAAATAAATAATAAAACATTTGTCAGGCCGATAATTTGAGTGGTGAAAAGGGACGTAATTAAGAGCAAGTTTAATACGTCATTAACACAAGACGAACTTTTAAAACATATTTATTATTATAATACATTAATTATTATTACGCTATGGCTAGGGCACCTAGGTTGGTATGGACGTGTCAGGGCTTGGCGGTAGCGGCACGATTCTGTAACGAAGAGAAAATATTCCTGAGCCAAAGCTCAGTAAGCACCCTTCCCAAGAAGTGATGAATATACACATGCACATATACATATACATATACACATATATAGACTGCATATTACGAATGCTCCCCAGGGACTACTCAAACTCACCCCTGGGGATGGAACATATGCCCGGACAGGAGTCAGAAGATTAGAATCTACTATCCATAAATAGTAGGTAAAAATACCGTTGACCCTAAACTGCCCCTGAACACATTCTGCAATCATATATACCTATTGAGACTGCCATATAACGAATGCTCCTCAGGGACTACTCAAACTCACCCCTGAGGACGGAACATATGCCCGGCCAGGGGTTAAGAGATTAGGGTCTACTATCCATAAATAGTAGGTAAAAATACCGTTGACCCTAAACTTCCCCTGAACACATCCCGCAAATATATGCGATTCATAAATGTAGAGTTGTGGGATCCCATATGCACGGTGGGCAATATTGCCATAAACGAATGCTCCTCAGGGACTACTCACAATCACACCATGAGGACGGAACATATGCCCGGCCAGGGGTTAAGAGATTAGGATCTACTGTCCATAAATAGTAGGTAAAACTACCGTTGACCCTAAACTTCCCTCTACTTGTTAGTTTTCTACCTTATTCTACCGTGCATCTACGAAGGTGTACTTACATTATTTAATTCTATGAACTGCAGGCACTATTTACTATTATATGGAACTACTCAACTTGGTGGATAAATGCGTACTAATGAATGACATAAGCGCCCGGTCGCCCAAGAGGCCGCTACGAATCATGCGAGGACGTGCGGGAATGTGCTGACTTGTGTAAATAAACGTTATGGGAGCTCAAGCGGGAAGATACGGGAAATCGAAATTATTCACGCGTAACACATTGCTTAAATACATTTCTATAATATGAGAACTACACCAATTTTATTAAAACATTAATCAATATACCATCAATTGGAACCTCTCTCCTCATGTAATAAGAAGTGAGCTCGCTTTAGATTGTGACAGGTCATATTCTGTAACTCGAAGATTTTCGATCTATTTTGCTAACATGGAGACATCAGAAATTTTGTATTAAGGTAAGTTCGCGTAGGTAGGAAGTCATTACGCGAATAGATTATAATGCACAGGAGAACTATAGCCCGTTTTCTTTTTTATGTGAGTAACTAAATCTATTAACTTTAGTGACTTACCTTGCGTTAATATGTTCAAGTATGGAAAACTTTTGCATTGCTGATCTCCGATTTTTTGCGGTGTGCTAAATAATGTCAGATCACTGCACGGGAAACGTTTCCCAATCTACGATTTTTTCCGTGCACTAAATAAATTAATAATAACTTATAATAAACATAAGTCTAACAAAAAGTATCAATATGTAATTTTATTATACCGTGACATTTTTTAACTCTGAACATAGTATCATAATCCCCGCAGATGATACGACATCACTAGTAGTCATTAAAATATTTGTCCACAACAATTCTATAAATAGGTTTGATTTTATTATGCACTGTTAAATTTTCATTACATATAAAATTTGATGATTTTGATGATCGTATAGATATTGATGATTATGATGATTATATAGATTTTAATGTTGAGATTGACGATACATTCATCGCATCAGCACCAATCAACCCCAATCATACAATTTCTAATAAATTAAGCATCACGAAAAATCATTATTGTAATGATTGCAACACAATGTACGCACATTGTTTTTTTTTGCATAAATTTTGAATGGGGGCGGGTGGGTGGGTACACTATAACCATCCCTGCAGATGATACGACATCACTAGTAGTCATTAAAACATTTGTACCCAACAGTTGTATAATTTAGCATGATTTTACCATTCGCTGTTAAAATTTCTTTTCATATAAATTTTTATGATTTTGATGTTCGCATAGATTTTGATGATGAGATTGATGATACAATCATCGTATCAGCACCAACCAACCCCCAATCATACAATTGCTAATAAATAAAGTATCGCGAAGAATCATTATTGTAATGATTGCAAGACGTTGCTTGCACGTTGTTTGACTTCGCATAAATTTTGAATTGGAGGTGGGTGGGTGGGCACACTATAAGCATCCCTTCAGATGATACGATATCACTAGTAGTCATTAAAATATTTGTACACAATACGTTGAATCATCAAAATGTGTGCCTCTTTGTGGTTCTTTCATTTGGTAAATCTCTGAAACCGATACCAATTAACAATTACAGTTGCATTTATTGTTATTATTGCATCTATTAATAGTATTGTTATTATTGTATGTACTGTTATTATTGTATTTATTATAATAATTGAATTTATTGTAATTACAACAAACCTGACAATTTGAAGCTAATTTTTGAAACTGTAAGAAGTTTGTTTTCATCCAGAGAGAATATAAAATACACTTAAGCTCAACCACGACGCATTAGGCGTTAGGAACCCGCATTTCAGCCTTTATTGCAATTATTGCAAGTTGTATGACATTTTCAATTAATTTTTATATAATTATCAATTTCAATTTTATTTTTGGCGGGTTTTTGTGTTATAAAAGTATACATAGCCGATATATGTATACAAAAAAGGAAGACATTAGATTATTGGCGAAATTGGTTGAGTGAAAAAGGTCGTCGAGATGCACGTTCCTTGGTGCACGTGTGTCGTGTTTTGCCACCCGACGGTGGCACAATGCCGCCCCCTTGACCCATGCTTGTAATGAGCAAGATCCCAATTTCATTAGAAATGCTGTTCAAGGTTTTTACAATGGACTGGCATATTGTCTAGAACGTGAAGGTGGGCATTTCGTATATTTATTAAAATAACGTATCATTCCTTACCTGTTCCTGTTACCTGATTAATTATTTGTTCTAATTCATTTATGGTGTTTATACTCAGCGCATACGTGTTTGTTAAATTTTAAAATAATGTTAAAAATCGTTCCCATTGATGGAGTTGCCTATCGGGATTAGTCACGCACATTACTTATGCTCTGATTTGCATAGTATAAAAAAAATCACAAAAATTATTTGACTTTACTTGAATGATCTTAAATGACAGCTAGCTCGACAGAATATTTGACATGGTTTATGGTGATAGCGCCAGCATGGATGGCAAATAGGTTGGCAGCAGTGGAGACGCAAAAAGAGGAGGGGGAAGGGTGAAAACGTAGTGTGGAGAGAGGAAGACGTGACGGGAGGTGTGGTAGATAGGTTGTAAAGTATCGTAAAGGATTGTGAAATAGTTGTAAACAAATAAAGAAACGCTATCTTGACAAACGAGTGGTTGACTTGGGAGAAGTGACCGCTAACAATGGTATAATTGGTTGCATAGCTAATACTCGCAAATTATTGACATGTGATTTTTAAAATTGAACATAGGGATGTTGTATTGACTATGTTCATAGTTAAAAAAATGTCACGGTATAAGTTTCACATAGGCAAATTTTACTCAAATAATATATATTTACCCGCTTAATTAGACACAATTTTCATAGTTAGTCAATTGTTAAAATCATTTAATTTTAATTACGAAAAATTAAATATCACTTAAAATGGGCTTAATATATTAGGCGTAATGTAGTAATATTATATAGGCTTAATAGGTTGTTAAAACAACTTATGTTTTGAGGCGGACAGACCGTAGGTAGATAGCCAGTAAAATATTGTTGCTACAACTATATTTTGAATATATCCAAATTTGTTTATAAATAATGGCAAGACATAAAATAGGAGTAGTTTTATTTTTATTTTGAACGTTAATTATATTTTTGTTATAGTTTCATCCATTTTAAATACCAGAAATTATTATATTGATTATTTCTTCTATTTGTTCTTCTTTTCGAGTACTTAGTGGTAGGTGTTTTTATTATATGAAGATTAATTTTTATTATTACCTAACTGTTTCGCCCTATTTAGGCCATCTTTACAAATAATTTTAAAAGTCAAGATATTTTTAAAGAAATTATTTGAATATTTTACCTGTACACATGTCACCTTGCTAATATGAATATGCATAATGCAGAAATCCAAATTTCCGAAATATTTGAAAAACTACGTATTTTAATAATATGGTCGTAAAATACTTTTTTGTAGTAAATTGTCAAGCCAATTGCTCCGAGATAAAAAGTATGTCATTGCATTAAAAAAAAATGAAATGCGCTTAATTTAAGTGGGCACTAAACTAATGACATTTTTTAATTACTAATTGTCAAAATTTTCAGCTGCAAAATATATAAGTTGTAGAGGTATAGTTGTGTTCTTTAAAGTTTTGTACAGCATTTCAGCTGTGTGAATGTGACTTAATTTCAAAAAGTTTAAAAAAGTGTTATACATACAAATATTTCTATTTTCTAATGATACAGTGCGAGCCTTTAGTGACATCAGTGACAGCTGTCAATAATTATAACCACAAATTGAAAATAACATACCTGTACTGTTTTTTCCAGTTATCTTTCATGCCTACCAACCTAACACAGTCAACCTTCAGTGAGATTTGATCGTGATTTGTGGGTCCTGTTGAACCTTATGAATTCAAATCTGAAAAAATACATTTGAAATTTTTGGATGGATTGTAGGTATTAATAACGTGAATACAATTATATTAATTTTATTTATTATATAAATAAACAATAAGACATTAATTAATATTTGTATTAAATAGCAATCTATAGTTTACATACATACTGTCTGAACGAAAATGATCAATACGCAGAACGTAGAAACAAACAAACTAGTCTGTACAATTGCCGAATTATAAATCGAATATATAAAGAAAAATTACGAACATTAATTATTAAAACTTACATTTGTACATTGCAAAAGGGGATCAAATCCGATTCAATACCGCTTGGGTGTGTTACAATAAATAATTACAATAGATCATGAGTTCAACGGCCAAAATATATCTTAGATATGACTTGATCACCTCGAATCCATAATTAATTGCATCAATAACTACATATTATATATACAACGTGCACTGTATGCTGTTCGGTACTGTGACAGGTGATATTTACAAAAACGAATTAAAAACAAAAATTAAACAATTGAGATCGAAAACAACACATGCTATGTTAGTCGGTGAGTCTCTCACTATCGGGTATGTACAACTTAAAATGTTTTTTGTTGCTAAGCTCCTACAGTCAGTTCCGAAATTATAAAAATAAAATAATCAGATCAAATGTATAGTTTACATAATATACAATTTTACAAAAATTGAGGGCGCCTCATTAGATTGTAAAACAGCAACTGTTTAAATACATACTTTTAAATAAATATATATAAAATATATTCAATTGGCAAAACTGCTGGCATCACCAGTCTGCACTTCATTTTCCACCCGATGTTCCTAGTGTATGTCAAAGTGACCTAAAAAAAGTTCAGCTAATGAAGCGTGTGACAATTATATAGTTATGTAAAAGAACAAAAACCAGCCTCATATAATAAACACTGACAAATCATAAGAGGCAACATTTTATATAACACGTAATAATAATAGTACACTATTAACACCTTGATTGTCTGGTTAATTATATTAGATAATAGTTTAATGCAATTACGCTTGGTTCATTGGTTCACTAAGGCGAGTAGAATCAACTTAATAAAAAAAAATGTAGTTCGTTTTAATTTACTGCATTCTCACCTAAATATCACTGTACCAAAATCATAATAAATAATTTAAAATCACCGGTTTGTGGATTAAATGAATCTTTGTTATTAATCACATAAAAACTGCAAATTTTAGTATAAAATTCTTAAAGCACTGTTATTAATTCCTCGAAGAAAATGAAATGCAGCCGCAGCCACCCCAGAAATCGCAACGTACCAGAATTATGACGATATAGAGAAGAACTCCTGTAACCTCCGTACAGTGGAGCGCTCTAGGAGACACAGGTCAAAGTCAAAGGTGCGCGCGGAAACCTCGTACCTGCCCGTCTCGGCGATCAGCTGAACGACCTTCTGCAATTCAGAGTTGTCCTGCAGCGTCATTATTTTGTGTTGTAATTCTCTAAGGATTTTCATATACTCCTCGGGGTTCTCTTGGTTTTCCTTGTCCAAGTCCTTCGACTGCGTAGCGTTCTGCTCCTGGTCCGAGAAGGGCTCCTCTTTGGATACCTTCGCCTCCGGCTCCTCGTCGGCTTTGCCGTCGGCCCGGCGCTTTCGCTTCTTCTCTTCCTTGTCAGCCTTCTTGTCTTTCTTTTTGGTTTTGTCCTTCTTCACCTTGACCTTTTCAGTCTCAGGCGGTTTCTTGGGGGCTTCAAAGAGGGTTTCCTGTTTGGGCTCAGCCTTCTCGACCTGCGGCGGTGGAGGTGGTGGAGGCGCAATGTAGTTGTCTTCTTTGCTGCTTACAGAACTGTTAGAGTTTTCGTTTTCAATTTCGGACAACAGAGCGTTTAGGGGTTTTATGTGCTTTTTCGGTTCCGATTCGTGCTTCGGGCTTGAGAACAGGTTCTTGTCCACGTCCTTCACCGCCTCCTTCGCTTCGTACTTTGCGACATTGTTGAGCAGCGGCTTTTCGGCTCTCTTTTCCGCTTTGTGCTTCTCCTTGTCCTCCTTGTCTTTTTTCTCTCTCTTCTCCTTGTCTTTCTTCTTGTGTTTGTGTTTCTCCTTCTTCTCTTCAGATTTCTCTTTAAATTTCTCCTCAGGTTCTTTTGCGGTCTCCTTCACCGCTTCCTTTTCCTTTGGCTTTTCTTTCTTCTCGACCTTATGAGGCATGGGGCTCGGTTCCTTCTCTCTTGCGACCTCTTTCGTTTTATGCTCCTTTATTTTATGCTCATTTTTGCTTGTATCTTTGTATTTGCTCTCCGAATACTCCCGCTCCTTGTCCCGCTTCTCTTTCTTGTACTTCTTCGCGTCATCGGACGACTTCTTTTCCTTTTCCTTGCCGGACTCGTTGCGCTTTTCGTTGTTCTCCTTGTGCTTGAGCGGCGGCGGGCTTGGCGGTCGCTTCGGGCTCGGCGGCCTCTTCGGACTGCTGGACCTCTTTGGTGAACGCTTTGGGCTGGAGGACCTCGGTCTCGGGGACTTGTTCCTCTTCGAGCTCTTCTCTTTACTCCTGTCCCGCTCCTTGTTCTTGTCCCTGTTTTTTTCTTTGTCTTTACTCTTCCTCTCGGAATCTCCGCTCTTCTCTTTTGTTTTGTCCCTGTCCCTGTCCTTGTCTTTGTCTTTTTGCGGGCTTTTATTTTTGCTCCTCTCCTTCTCTGCCCCTAAACAAAAAGAAACTCTTGCAATTATTATAATCTTAGTAACCCAAAATATAGATTATCAACACTAAAATAAATGGATTATACAATACTGCAATTATTACAATTGTTGCTGAAGTTTCGGAACACCCTGTATAATATCATGACTATTGAAGGCAATCATTGGTTTTGTGATTTGATCGTAATACTACTGCACATAATAACTAGGGCTCCAGCCAAATTGTTTGTGCACGATTACATTGCTATATCTAAACATCATGCACGATATATTCTCACCAAAATTGGCTATTATATATATATTTTTTTTAAGTTGAATGCATGAATTTAAATAGATGTCAAAATGTGAAGATTTTATGACAGTTGTACCGACTGTTACTGTCAATAATTATTAGCAAATGAAAAGTAACCACCTTTTTTGTCTCGTCCAGCTGTTTTTCATGTAACAAATGAAATAAGGAAAGGAACCGAAAGGCAACATTCTAAATTTCGAACTATTTCGAATTGAACAAATTATATATGTTTGAGCATCAATATCATATTACAATTTTGCAGAGAAAGAAAAATGTAAGATATATTTAAGCTGGATAGTTAATTTCCTCCCATGTAATAATAAATAATTTCAAATTTTCAGAAAATTTACATTGTATATGGAAATAATATTTAATTTTCAAAATAAATATCAATTTAAGATTATTTATTTATCTATTCATATTATCAATCAGATAAGCATATATTGTTAATTCATTAAACAATTAATACAAATAAAATACCTGATTAAGTTATATAAGTGCAAGAAAAGTGTTACACAGTTTTGTTTGATTTATTGTGACACAGCAAATATCTCGGTTATTAGTACAGATAGAAAAAAATTTAAAGAAAAAAGTTTTAGAACTTTTTGTCGTTTATTTAATCATGTCAGGAGAACAATTGAAAATCAAATAAACACGTGAAAGCTATAAGTAATAGGCAATAAAATTAGCTTTATAATGATAAAACATAAGTACCCCTTTATTATACAAATAATGCGACAATTGCCAATAAATGAAATATATCAGTTGCCATGAATTATTTTTTTTGGTTTGGATTTTTGAAGTAATAGTAGTATATAGTTATTAAAACTCGCATTAATTATCACTTTAATATGTAGTGACTAATTCTTTGAAAACATTATATTTAAATGGCTTTAAAAACTATGAATATGAACTTGATTTGACAAAGAAATTTTGACTAAATTCATAGGATCATAAACAATGACGTGCAGCCAAAGATCCAACGGTCAGACTGTACAAGTATCCGGTTTTGCCTGCTAGTTTCGGTTTTTACAAAACCATCTTCAGAGCATTAATATGTAATCTTGATCTTATCTTGATGAAAGTCAATACAACAAATACAAATATATGCTGTTCTCATGTCAACGATACACCACCTGCTGATTTATGTTGGCAAAGCAAAAATATCCCCAGATTTGAATCAATAGTAACTGAAGAAGATTCAAGTTCTGTAGAACTGTATAGAAGAATTGTATAACCATTCCAAACATAGACATACTGTATAAATCTTGAAATTGGACAGACTGTAGGAGCAATCGGTAACTGTTTTGATCATTTTTTAGTTATTTACTTAAATATTTATTCGTATGTTTGGAGGATTGGGTGCACTCTCAGGTTTAGAAATATGTAATTTAGTGAGAATACGAATATTTATTATTAGTTATAATCTTAAGTATTCTTCTAATCTAGTATACTTCATACTGATTGTCATTATTTACGATTTTTATTAAATGAAGAAAATCCTATGTTCAATTGTATCTATTGCATATATAGGTAATAGCCATTCAATAATTGTACATGTATTGTATTGTAATATATGTGTAATTGTATAAGAAAAAAGATAAGATAAAGGGACAATTCAAATTCATGTTTTGTTAATGTATATCTCATCTATATATCAATAATAATAGTACTCTGTAGATTACTATAGAATTGAATTTTTACATGCCATAATCTAGATTCTAGATGATACCCCATAAGTGGTTCTTACTCTGTAGGAGCCCCTGGCGAGTCCCATAATTCAGTAATTCATAATTTTCAAGGGGGTCTCGAACTTGCTCCAAATTTGCTATTTATGAGTATTTGAGTAGTCTGCTAGAAAATATCAGTTTACACTAAAAATAAATTCCGTCGAAATATCTCATTTAAATCTGATATTTTTTGCATTGAATATTTGTTATTTGAAGTTTAAAATGTTATGTGATTATGTCAGCTTATGCATTTTTATTCCGAGGATATACCCTATTTCTGCTAATACCATAAATAAAGTTGATGGAGGAAGTCTTACTATGTGATAATTAATCATAATACAAAAATGAAATACGTTACTACGTTTTTTAACACTTTTTTTGTTGTTAAACATGACTGCCAGTTTCGACCACAATTAGGTCATTCTCAAGTGATTCAGTGAATTAAGAATCAAGTGAATATGCATAACAATAGTTTAAGAATCGAAATTAATCTGAGGATCATTTGTTACATAACACTGATCACCGGTGGTTATAAATAAGTAATCGGTGTATTAACGGCGGACACAATTTTCGCCTGCCAATCATGTAATAAATCATGTTATATTGGCAGCCGTGATATTTTTTCGGTGACGATGCCAAATCTTTTTCACTAACACATGCTCATACATGTGTGTAAAACCAAACTTCTTTGACGTTTAACTTGTAACATTTGATCGAGTATTACAATGCATATTTTGCCATTGTAGATGTTAAACCATAACCACAAGATTGATATCTGTACGATAAACGGCAGAGAAGTCGACGAATCTGATACGAACCACGAATTGTCGCACATGATTGCACGGGCGCAACAGCTGATTGCAGCCATTTTTAAATAACCAGGACAGCTGGCAACCTTGTAATATCGTGTCATCATTATTATAATTATTATTTTGATGACGGGAACGCCAGTTTAGAAAAATTAGAGTATATATGAAATTGTAGGCGGAAAGACCCTATGGGGTTGATAGCCCAATAAAGATTGTTATATATATATATATGAAATTGTTTTATATTGACAGTGACATTTAGGCACTATTGAAATAATTAAAAATTTACGCGTTGCCAAGCTTGTTTTTTACCTTTTTCTACAGAAAAATAAGTGCCATCTGGTGGATAGAAATGGTGATGTGGGTGGTTTCATTTGAAACACCCTGTATGTTATATTAGATACCACTGGATGATTCTCATATGTAATCTTGCAGGTGCCTAAATATCTTGAAGTGCGTTCCGAAAATGTACAAAAAATTTGTACAGAAATAAAGTTGAAAATACCGACACAATATACAACAAAACAAAATGTTATTAATAAATAATGCAAGTTTTACTTTGTAGGAATGTCATAGGAATTACAAATCGTTATAATTCAAGTATAAACAAAAAATGAACATAATTTTAAGTAAAATGCCTCAACCATTCAAGTCAAGTTAAATTTGCAGGATTAAAATTTAACTTGACTTGAATGGTTGAGGCATTTTACTTAAAATTATGTTCATTTTTTGTTTATACTTGAATTATAACAATACAAATGTGCAAAAAATTCATGTAATATTGAAATTATAGTATCATAAAATTGAGTGTTGATTTAATCCCTGAACCATAAAAACTACCTTACGTTGAAATTGAACGCTAATAAATTCAGTTTTAAAAAGAAAATATCATTTTATTTCAAGTGCGGTAAAAACGAAGTACAATTTTAATTAAGTTTCATTTAAATAAAGTGCCATTTATTGCAAGAGTATTAAAAATTATACGTAATATTAATTCAGACGTCTTAAAAACAATCGTTATTTTAATACGGTGACAATAATTCTCTAATAAGTATTTAAAGGCGGCCACCGTACCAAAATAAACTGTGATACCAACAAAGTAAATATTGCATTATTTATTTATACATAATGCATCACGAAGTAAAAGCCTCCAGTGTTAATAAAATGTTATTACCTTTCTCCTTTTCCTTATTACTAGAGTTGCTTTTATTTACATCTTTGGGTAGTGGTTTGGGATCTGGAGAGATCTTTGTTGTGGTTTTGATAGGAGTTCCAAACAGATTGTGAAAAGAGTCTGAAGGCAGCATCGGATCGTCTTTCGCCTTGTGCCTCTTCAGCGGATCGGTCCCCCCCAGCTTGGGCTTGCTGAGCAGCTGCTTCTTTTCCTCATAGTGCGACTTCATGTCCGATTGGTCCTGCGTACTCGAGATGCTGACAATCTGAGGGCATGAATGAAACTCAGGCCGAATCCAATCGGAATTCACATATACGAACCGATCCTCCCCCCTTGAGCAGGAGGTGCTTGAATTCCTCGTTCAGGTTGTGAAAGACATACTTCTCCTTCTGCACCTTTATTATCGGAGGGCCGCTCGGCTGCAGCTGGAGGTCATAGTTGAACTTTATCTTCTTCGGTTCATCCTTGTTTTTTAGGTAAATATCGATCGGCAGGTTGAAGCCGGCGTACCCGGACTCCTTCACACTATACGGCGGCTCTTTGATCACTGAAATATAAATGATGCTCTTATTAATGCACGTTACATGGTTGTCGGTGTAATACTAGTGCCGTGTTATTATTGTGACAAGATTTAAAAATAGTAAGCCACCCCCTACTGGGTGTATAACTTGCCTCTTTTGGGTTTGAGGAATGTTTCATGCAGATAGAACACCACCTTCTCGATATAGTTGTGTATGTCTGATCCATCACAGCCCCTCACGAACACCTCCCAGTCGTGAGTGAATCCTTCTTGGGTCCTCTTGGTGCGGATCGAAGCCTCATGGCCTAATTCTAGGTTAATGCGGACTGACATGGCTCCTTCACGAGACACTTAAATTACATTGCCTCGCAGCAGGAACGCGACAATTCCATTTCTGGACCTGGTGCAGAAATGGAGGCAATTATTTATTTTAACCTATTTCGTCGGACTCGGACGCTACGGGCCGGTCAGTACTCACATGCTAGTAAACAAATTACAGGTGGCCGATTTCACTACATTTTCATTTAGGAAATTAAGCAAATTCGGATTCTCACTGCACCTTCATTCATAAACCGATGCCCCCAAATTTTATAAACAAACGTCGTTTATCAGTCAATATTGACAGAATCGCGACAGGGTTGCCAATCATAGCATCGCAAATGTCGTATGACCAACAGTAAATTCCCTAGGAACGTTTGAAATTACGACGCAGTACGCAATAAATAGGCCAGCTTGAATTATTTCTGCATTATGCGCAATAATACGACTCCTAGAAAACTGCATCTACCTAAATATAAAAAGTATTGGTGTAATACGTTCCGTTCGAGATGTATTGGATATGAAATTATTATTGTTTAGTACAGGGCCGGCCTTCTTCAAGAAGGGGGCCCGGGTGCAAATAGAATCGAGGGGCCCCTACTCTGTGGCAAATTTACTAACAATTTAAAAATAATCGACACAGAAACATAATTTATTACTGAACACATAATAAATAAAATAAATATTCCAATAAACAATAAACATTTTTAATGGAGCAGTCTTACATTATGACACTATAAATAGAAATAAATTAAATAATATTCTGTGACACAAACACTTTATAATAGTATATCATATTGCAGTCCTTGATTTTTTTATTGCAATTTCGTTGATCAGACGTAGAAAAGTCACAATTCTTAACTAGATTCATTTCAATGCTCAATATAGAAAGTGAATTTAATCTTTGGGTAGACATTGTAGAGCGAATATATGTTTTAATTAGCTTTAATTTGCTAAAGGAGCGTTCTGCACTAGCTACGGTGGCCGGTATGGTAAGAAACATTTTCAATACAATCAATACATTGGGAAATAGTTCATTAAAATGATTATTTAATATAAACTCTAGTATACCCTTTGCACAATATTTCCGTAGCAATTATTTCTTCTAAAGAAAGATTTCTTGAATTAGGTCATTGTCAACATTAGTATTATAATATTGAATAAAATCTTTTGTTTGTTTTTTTTTTAATTCGTCTAGTTCTAATGTATTTATTTCCGATATTAATCTGAAATAGGTTATAATATTTGGGATGTTTGTAAATCTCTCTTCAATTTAAATTATTATTCGTATCTATAATAACATTAAAAAAAAGATTCTAAATTCATCAATTGGATTTGTTGGCGTATCATCTTGCGCTAATTCAGAAAACAACTGTTTTCGAATTCATTTTTCGGGAAAATTTTCGGAAATACTTAAATAATGTGCTTTATGTTTAACTTCGTTAAGAGCGCGGTTGTTCGGGTATAAAAGTGGTTTTCAACTTAAACGCTGTTAATAATCACTTTCATGATATATTTTCTGTACCATAAATTATCAAAATAAATACCACGTGTCGCTATATAGTTAGTTTTTCGATTATTTACGTTTTTCTATGAAATTTCATTAAATCTTCGATTTGTGCCGTTTTTCATCTTCATGGATTGTGTTTGCAAATATTTGCACAATTTCAAAGCTTTACATGAATATAGACCTGATTCTACGTGACACTATATAGTTTACAATTAAAATTACCAATTGTTTACCATATTATTTAAATAATTTCATTCAGAGAAATTAAATTTATCTATTCCAAAAATAATCCTGAAACCTTGTAAAATACTGTATCTAATAAGATATAGTACTTATTAATTAACAGATGTTTTTATTGTTTCATTAATTATTTAAAATGTACCTAAATTGAATTTCCCGCCGTGAAAATAGTTCAAAATTAGCTCCAAGCAGTTCATGTATTCGCTACGAGATGGAGCAATGACATAATTGCCAAGCCATGTTCCCAACAACTCCTAACAGAAGTTTGAAATATGCGAATCAAGTAGCAAGGTATTTTTTTACCGCTGTTTTTTGAACGAAAGAACGCCGACTTTATTTTGCTGACTTAAGGGATAAGTATATATACAAAAATTTGGGTCCTGAGGAGATAAGGAGATAAGTTCTTGGGTCGTTAATAACTGCCATCTTAATACTACCTCTGTTCCATAATAAGTGAGCCATTTGAGCTTTCTTTCAAACTTATAGTTAAAGTTAAGTTAAGTGAAGTTAATTTTTTTTGTATTATACACGTGAATAAAGCAGTTTTATTCACTTATACCATAAATAGCTATTTCACATTTGCGCGCTAATATAGCGTCGATTTAAAAAAAATGATATACATTTTATTATTATTGTATACCACATCTCCTACAATTTGCATTTCCATGTTTTTCAATTACACCTGCAAATATCCACACTACCGCCCAACCGCCGTTGGTTTATTGTAGTTCCATAAATTATTATCATAAACTAATAATAAGCTTCAATAAACTGCCCCACGAGTTCGAAAGCAGCTTCTCGTCGGTCGTACTGGTATCATGTCACCCTTTTTCAAATATTGCCATTCTTACCAACACCTCTGCCGACTTGAAACGCTATATTCCTCTTAAGCAATCATAACAATTGATTGGTCCAGTTACCTACTGAGCTAATTTTCCAACAAGATTTAACTAGGTGCATTATTGCACCACAGTTGTCTCCTGTAAAATTGGTACATGGTCGCTTATCCCTTTTAAAAAAGAATGCGTCGATATATTGTATTTATATATCAATAATCTAGAAGTACTTGAAGTACAAATTAGGCTTTATGGAGGAAATAAATTATATAGTTTTGTAGTTTTAACGAAAAATCATGGACGTGGAAAAAAATTTGACTTGGAAGTTTATGGAAATTTTTAATGAAAATTACATTACATGGTTTGCCACAAAAACTCTAGTTCACAAATTATAGCTGCCGGAAGTTAGAGGTGAAAACTTACGCTCGGCACCCAATTCGATTGCTGGGCTCTCGTTTCATAAATAACTACCAAACGACTAGATTTTAGTTAATAGTGCTTATAACCGAAGTTGTAGACAGAATTTCTCGATGAGAGTAAGTCATTTTATCCAGTCATCATTTTAACCAATGTCTAGCCGTTTGCTAGTTATTTACGAAAATAGGGCCCGAGAAAGGAATTGTGCGTTGCTTGCCAGAATTCACCTCTTTTTCTCAAAACGAAAATCTTACATGAACGTAAATCATCTACTCATAAGGTAATAAATACTATCTAATATTATTTTTCATATTGTATACCAATTATTCCATTTTTATGAATAGGACAATCAATTGCACAAGTTATGCTTAACAAAATGGATGAAACATATTGTAACGGTTCTTAAATGAATATGGTTCGTTTGGGATGCGGAGGTTGGTAGTACAATTGACCACGACGCGTGACCGGATCTCGGAGACGACTTCCGTTACTGTTACTTCCGTTACTTATTTGTTGGTTGAATTACCAAAACCGGATTCCGGGATTTGTTCGTGTGCACCCTATCATCTCTACTAAGAGGATTACTATAAATTTATAATAATTAAGAGTGTCCCGCCAAAATTGGGACGTCTGGTCACCTTAACTATGGATCACCTTGTGAAGCAGGAATGCAGGAACATCATGGGATGTTTCATAAAATGCACAGGCAGGAGGCAGTTGCACGATGCGTCTTTCACAGATGTATCAGTCGATTTGGTTCATGACCAGTTGAATTTCTCTCTATCTCTTCAGTTCTGAAAATGTTCCGAGGTTTGTTCACCTAAACATGTGACATCACATAACCTCATAAAAAGAAGTCTCAAGGTCTGAAGTCGCAAGAGCTCGGAGGCCATTCCTGGTCGCAGCTAAGAAGTAAGATCACAGGCCCAGGCAATTTTTCGCAAAGCTTGGTTATTGTTAGGGAACCGCTATGTGGCAACTAACCAAAGAAACAACAATTGCCCAATGAATTAAAATGATAATAGTTAATATAACAAAGCAAATTGAAAGAAACAAATGCCACGCAATTCAAAACCAGTGCGCTTTATGATTCCTTACACTTCTAGAATATCCGGCAAGGTTCGCCTTCTGTGAGTGCTCGCCTTAATGCATTCCTCCTGTGTTGATCTTTTTGTGTTTCTTCAATTCACATGTTCGATTGAAACTTGAGGTGCATTTATTTCATTTGTAAGGCCTTTCCCTGTAGCCTTTGTGGTTCATTTTGTGTTTCTTCACATGATGTTTATAAAAGAAACCAGAGGTGCATTCATCACACTTGTTAGGCCTTTCCCTTGTATGATTCATCATGTGCGCCTTCAGATGACCTCTTTAAATGAAACATGAAGTGCATTCATCACATTTTTAAGGTTTTTCTCCTGCGAGCATCCTCTTGTGTATTTTCAAATTACCACTTCGAGTAAAACTTAGCGTGCATTCATCACATGTGTAAGCTTTTTCTCCTGTGTGGATTATCTTGTGCATTTTCAAATTAAAACAATGAGTACAACTCAATGTGCATTCGTCACATTTGTAAGATTTTTCTCCTGTGTGGGATCATCTTGTGCCTTTTCAAATGATTACTTCGAGTAAAACTTGATGTGCATTCGTCACATTTGTAATGTTTTTCTCCTGTGTGGATCCACTTGTGCATTTTCAAACCAAAACAATCAGTAAAACTTAATGTGCATTCGTCACATTTGTAAGATTTTTTCTCCTGTGTGAATCATCTTGTGCCTTTTCAAAATATCACTTCGAGTAAAACTTGATGTGCATTCGTCACATTTGTAAGATTTTTCTCCTGTGTGAATCAACTTGTGCCTTTTCAAACGATCATTTTGAGTAAAACTTGATGTGCATTCGTCACATTTGTAAGATTTTTCTCCTGTGTGGATCATCTTGTGCCTTTTCAAATGAGCACTTCGAGTAAAACTTGATGTGCATTCGTCACATTTGTAATGTTTTTCTTCTGCGTGGATCCTCTTGTGCATTTTCAAACCAAAACAATCAGTAAAACTTAATGTGCATTTGTCACATTTGTAAGATTTTTCTCCTGTGTGAATCATCTTGTGCCTTTTCAAAAGATCACTTCGAGTAAAACTTGTTGTGCATTCGTCACACTTGTAAGATTTTTCTCCTGTGTGAATCAACTTGTGCCTTATCAAACGATCATTTTGAGTAAAACTTGATGTGCATTCGTCACATTTGTAAAATTTTTGTCCGGTGTGGATCATCTTGTGCCTTTTCAAATGAGCACTTCGAGCAAAACTTGATGTGCATTCGTCACATTTGTAATGTTTTTCTTCGGTGTGGATCCTCTTGTGAATTTTCAAACCAAAACAATCAGTAAAACTTAATGTGCATTCGTCACATTTGTAAGATTTTTCTCCTGTGTGAATCAACTTGTGCCTTTTCAAACGATCATTTTGAGTAAAACTTGATGTGCATTTGTCACATTTGTAAAATTTTTCTCCTGTGTGGATCATCTTGTGCCTTTTCAAATGAGCACTTCGAGCAAAACTTGATGTGCATTCGTCACATTTGTAATGTTTTTCTTCTGTGTGGATCCTCTTGTGCATTTTCAAACCAAAACAATCAGTAAAACTTAATGTGCATTCATCACATTTGTAAGATTTTTCTCCTGTGTGAATCATCTTGTGCCTTTTCAAACGTTCACTTCGAGTAAAACTTGATGTGCATTCGTCACATTTGTAATGTTTTTCTTCTGTGTGGATCCTCTTGTGCATTTTCAAACCAAAACAATCAGTAAAGCTTAATGTGCATTCGTCACATTTGTAAGATTTTTCTCCTGTGTGAATCAACTTGTGCCTTTTCAAACGATCATTTTGAGTAAAACTTAATGTGCATTCGTCACATTTGTAAGATTTTTCTCCTGTGTGAATCATCTTATGCCTTTTCAAAAGATCACTTCGAGTAAAACTTGATGTGCATTCGTCACATTTGTAAGATTTTTCTCCTGTGTGAATCAACTTGTGCCTTTTCAAACGATCATTTTGAGTAAAACTTGATGTACATTCGTCACATTTGTAAATTTTTTCTCCGGTGTGGATCATCTTGTGCCTTTTCAAATGAGCACTTCGAGTAAAACTTGATGTGCATTCGTCACATTTGTAATGTTTTTCTCCCGTGTGGATCCACTTGTGCATTTTCAAACCAAAACAATCAGTAAAACTTAATGTGCATTCGTCACATTTGTAAGATTTTTCTCCTGTGTGAATGATCTTGTGCCTTTTCAAACGATCATTTTGAGTAAAACTTGATGTGCATTCGTCACATTTGTAAAATTTTTCTCCTGTGTGGATCATCTTGTGCCTTTTTAAGTGAGCACTTCGAGTAAAACTTGATGTGCATTCGTCACATTTGTAATGTTTTTTTCCTGTGTGGATCCTCGTGGAATTTTTCAAACTATCACTTGCTGTGAAACTTGATGTGCATTTATCGCTCTTGTAGGTATTTTCTTCTGTGTGGATGATATTGTGCCTGTAGACATAATATTGTAGTGAAACAATTATAAAAGAATATAAAACACAACAACAAAAATTAGCTTTTCAAATAAAAATATGTAAGTTAGAGGTGGATGGTTTTAAAGAGAAACCCTGTTTTCTGACTTGTGCCCCTTGCCCTCTATAAATTAATATAAACTATACCGAGGTTATATATATATCACTTCTCCTCCACATGAAATAATGTGCTATTGTTCAAATTATTCAATGTCAAACACAGCATCATTTTGGGTCCAGTGTTTGTTATGTTTCAAGTCAATTTTATAATTTTGATATTATTAATTCAACAAACGAAATATGGCATACCTGCATTATTGCTACACTACCGTTCAGGATTTATCTACACTTTTACATATTTTTAACATTCAAATGCAACAAACTAGCTTATGTTGGGATTAGCTGACTAAAATGTTGCATACGAATGGTATGTATAAGTTTATAAACCCTTTTTAATGCAAAGTATTTCCCACCAATCATCGAAACTTGTATGCCAATATATACATATATACCAAAAAAGGATTTTAAATTTCTTGCAGCCCATTCATTACCTGCAGGAAAAATGTATTGATTTATGTTAGCATAACTGTATGTAAGAAATATTGGTTCAATTATTTTTTTTAGAATTCTTGGGCCGAGGTCAAGAGGTCAATTTGAATTTTAAAACAATTAGTCAATAGTTACTATCGGTGGGTTGCCTACATATTATTTATATGTGCCTATTTTATTATAACCTAACCTAACCTAAAGTAATAGTATAGGTATTATAAGCGAGGTGAGAATTTTATAAGCTATGATGTGCCTCAGCCCCTCATTTGTCAACTATGTAAATACTTGAAGTGTATCCTTGGATGGCAGTACTTCATCCAAGGATGAAGATGATCTAGTAAACTTTCTTATTTTTGATTTTTCAGGAAAAATATATTGCCGGTAAAAGGTTTTAATTATCATTGGACGCTATAAACGGTAATCAGACTTACTATAAAATTTATAGAATTTTTAAATTTAAGGGACACTCGAGCCCATATAGTTCAAGACACAGTTATACAAAATTTATTTTATTTTCCGAGGAATAAATTTTCACCTTTTTTCGTTAAAAAAAATTAAATTAAATGTTTGGTGCAAGGCAATGTGTCACAGAGTAATCAGCTCTTAAATCTTTGGAGGAAAATTTGAATCGAACTCCTAGCTGAATATTCTGAATAATTTTGTTTTGAGCGAAATTAGAAAACTAAAATTTGGACTGGAAAAATTAAGATTGGTCGCTATGGATTTATAGCTTTCCCTGTCCTTTGGGCCTATTTAAGGCAGAAGGTCTAAGACAATAATTTTAATAACAACATTGACCTTTTAAAATGGAGAATTGTGGAAGGAATTGCCACTATGAATGAAAAAATGAATGCATCTGTGTACGATGAAATTTGAAAAATATTAGAAAAGTGTGCTGAAGGGAGTGTACTCTTGTGGAGTCATTCATAGTATATTTGAATTACTCTTGCTACGTTTTTGTTTGTTTGTAAAACAACTTTTCTCAGATAATAATTAAAAGAAAACATTTACTTAAGAACACCTTTTATGAATACTCTGTATACAGGGTGTTTCAACGGTCGAGAAATGGTCAACTCCGAGGTTATTTACCAAAATATTTATAAAAAAACTGTTTTATACAAAAGTTGTGTACAATGAGTTGCATTTCATTCAAAAATATTAAAATTTATACAGGGTGGTTCATAGACTAAACTTACGTATTATTAAATGGAATAGGCTGAACACAGGCTGTTTGTTAAGAGTGACTATATTTTTTTCATAAAACCAAATATAAGGAAGTTACTCTATATAAAGATTTACGATATACATGTTTTCTAGGAGGACACCATCCACCATTTATTCTCCTGATCTACGTACCCATTATATTGAGTTATATTTAATGAAATACACAGGTTGATTAATGTGTTTCTTACATTTCATGTTTATCTTCCATGTGCACCTCATAACATGCGAGGCCATCATACGTAGCACTACATATATCACATGTATATGGTGTGACTTCATTGATCTGCACTGTCTCTTCTTCTGTCTTTATAATGCAATTATCGTCCTGAAAATAGATAGCTTATAGAATATGTACACCTCCCATTTACCCTTTTAACTACCTTTGAATCACTGCCTTCACCTGAGTTCCAGTTAGATGTGCAATTGACAGAACCTATTTGTGATTCTAAACCTGAAATACGTAAATTTATGGTATTATCAGATCATAAAATGGTAATATGTTAATATGCAGTGCACGACCACTTGGGTTATAAGTAATTTATGATGAAACGCGTATAAAGCCTGTGTGACACGATCCCAATTTTCTTGTACAAGATATTGCTTGAATTCGTGACTTAGAAATATTGGACTGTGTCATAGAGACAAGGCGGCTTCATAATAGTCCGGAAAGGGAAAGCGAATGGAAAAGTTAAAATATATCATTCACATTTAGGCATGCACAACTGCCCGGGATATAATATAATTCACTTGTAACCATGCACAACAAACTCCCGTTCCCGTCCCGTTCCGTTGTGCATGATTACAAGTGATTTTTATATTTTAACTTTCCCGTTCCCGTTTCCACTCACAGGCAATTGTGAAGCCGCCTTGTCTCTATGATACAGTCCAATATTTCAAGGTCATGAGATAGAGCAATATCTCGTACAATAAAAGGGATCGTGTAAGCATGTGTTTAACGCAGGCACATGCCTCAAACTGAGATGTGGGGAACAAATAAAAAAAGTGAGTCTAACGCATAAGGCAGCCATCTATCCGAGGCATGCGCTGCTAAAACTTGTTTACACAATTTTATACATGCCACAGGCGAAACATGCTATTTTTGACTCTTAGCATTGCAAGGGATCATGGATCTACATTTTGTGTGAATTAATTAAATATAAAACTGTTACGATTAGTGCGAATAAGAACGGGAGTGATATATTACTTTTTATTATATTAGTTCTCGTTCAATTTTTACGTAATGTCTATTTTATTTGCAATCGCTTTTTATTGACCCACTTCGATTTTTCACCTAAATAAAACTCTCTAAGCCACAAAAAATGACCGATTGAGGCGTTTGGCGAAAATTTATAACATTTGCCGATTCATGTAAAAAGATTACTCACAAGGGTGCAGGTCAAGGGTCATATGATGGGAGGGCAACAATATAAAGAATCACAGATGCAGATAGAATGCAGGATGGCTGGCCAAAATGGACACGAAGAAGAACAAGAAGAAGGAGAAAAATATATGAAGTTTGATATTGAAGCTTAATAAAAATCATACAGCAACATTTATAACCATTATAATTCATATTTTCATAAGTATGATATATGAAGGAATATAAAAAGATATAGAAAAATTCAATACAAATATCTGCTAAATTAATTGCAATTGCAGTAAATATTATAATAATTAATCCCAAAATTATAGGCTATGTATACTTAGCAATATTCATTGGTTACAATGTTAAGTAATCATAACAGTTATATACCTGAAGAGGACAATTTATGATTTTTAAATTATTAATGTTGATATTTGGGCGAGGCGTACTTCAAGGCTATGGGAAATAGCATTTAGGAGAATTCCAGAAGAGAATTCCAGTAAGAGATCACAAAGCCAAAAATCTGGGAACAGTATAAATAGGAATGATTTAACTGCTGACGAGTTAGTTAATCCCAGATTCTAGATAGACTGGGGCCCTGTTAGTGAATTCGTTAGACTCAACACAATTGTAGGTATAAAGAGTATTAAGTACTCTACACTGCTAGCTTGTGTAGTGCTAGCACTAATTATAGGTATAAAGAGTATTAAATACTCTACACTGCTAGCTTGTGTAGTGCTAGCACTAATTATAGGTATAAAGAGTATTAAATACTCTACACTGCTAGCTTGTGTAGTGCTAGCACTACACAAGCTAGCACTGTTACTTTGTGGAACATCGTAAATAAATCAAATAAAACAACTCTACTTTGTTATTTCCGCTTACACGTTAATTTTAGAAAAAATAGTGACTGCAGGTTCGGCTAAGATCCAATTATTATCAAACAAAGACTAAAACATCTAACAATAAACTCAACAGGCTCTCAAAAACTCTAAATTTCAACGATGGGTTGCATGTAGTTAAAGGTTGAGAACCAAGGCAACCACGTTTACTCTAACCACATGGCTTTTTGGCACCAAAATTACTGTTGAAAGACAAACACCACACACAGAACACAAATCAGTAGAAAGTGTAGGACTCATGTCAAGCCGATGAGTCCGGTACGTATTTTCAATATTGTATTCCGTTTTCCGTTTTATAAAGCTTTTTCGGTGTTAGTTGTGGTTATGTGAGAGAATTCATAAAAGTTCTAGGGTATGTTATTTGTTGTTCCCTACAGCAGTTGAAACTTATACCGTACATTTTTATCTTGGTACACACCAGAGTACCTCTGCAGAATATTACTTATGGAAGCCGAAACATTTGTATTCGCATGAAAAGCTAAAGTTACGTCTTACGTGCTACCACAAAACAATCAACGGTCTCTTTACACCGCAATCATAATTAGTGCCCAGTTATAATGCAATTTAATTTCACTTCAATAACATACCGTGTGCTGGATCAAATGCATTTAATGAATGCTCGTTTGCGTTCTCGGATATGCAGTTTTCGGTTTTAATCTTTACTCCCTCCTTCTCAGAGCTGATCATTTCATCTTTATAATGATTAGAGCTCATTCTCACTTCGTGCTGTTTCCTGTATGCTGAATCAAAGGTTGAACTTTATTTTTGTCAAGGAGTGAGAAGTCTAAGTATTATTATGATCTTGGCAACCTTCGCAATGACAGGTTTAGATTGTCTTTTATTACCACATTTCGCAGTGACGCCAACATGCAACAAACTAAGGTTCCTGTTAACCACAGATTATATATATACAGATAGGCCACTATCTGTAAAAAACATTTGTCGCGTTTGCGCCCTCTATGATTTATAGGTACGTACCATTTTCTTAACAAAAGAACACACGAGATGGCGCCACTATAGCTTAAAGTAGCCAAAATCCATGAATCTTGAATAAAAACATAACCTCTCTGTGTAACATATGCCAAAATTGACAGGTTGCTTGCACCGATGCCGCTAATGAGTTGACTATTTTTTTTTAGTATTACACATAGGAAATTCCTTGCGGGCAGATGCAGGCAACCAGTTATACATTGTCAATCATATGTGTAAAAACGAAAAAAAAGCCGGGTATGTTTATTTATAAATCCCACTATTTTTAACGATATAGCGCCATCTCGTGGATTTTGGCTACATTAAGCTATAGTGGCGCCATCTCGTGTGTTCTTTTGTTAAGAAAATGGTACGGACCTATCAATCATAGAGGGCGCAAACGCGACAAATGTTTTTTACAGAGAGTGGCCTATCTGTATATATATAATCTGTGTTTGTACGGGTGGCAACTATGCACATGCACCAAAGACTGCCGATTGTCAAAGTTACTTTTGTTTACATTCAAACGTAAAAAATAAAAAATCCATAATAAACACGACGGCGTGAGCCGCAAAGACTAGAATCTCAGAGAATCGTTCTGATCTTTCGTGGCGTCCACGATGAACTACCCGGGTGATAATGATATGCCGGACAAGATTCTTAAACGCCTCGTTTCTATCATTACAGAGGACCACATATTGTGAGTTTACACGTTTTTGCACCAATTGTTTTTTTTTAATTGTGCAAGATGTCATTTGTTTTATCGTGACCTATAACCCATTTCCAAAGGAAGGCATTAGGAGAAACTTACTAAATTCTTCTTTGTACGCTTTCACACATTCTCACGGATACGCACTATTAAGAAAATATCATTACGGAACATTTTAATGTTAAGTACCAGCAGTTTTATTAAATCTAACCTAATGACACATATTTATGGTTCGATAGGTATTCTTGGCATTGTCAGCTCTTGGAATTTTCCCACAAACTTGTGGCATTTAAAACATATTTTCATTCCAACGAAAATCACACCTGAAAATCATTACCTGCCCTAACTAAGGAAATATCTTTTTACCGACTTTTAAATTTCTCATCACCTCTTGGTAAAATAGTGGATACATTAAATATACCTGCTGTTATTAGAATTTCCGATAACCCAAAAGTACATGACTGTAAAATAGTCGATATCAAATTGGTGGGTTCCATTAAATTCGACATGGAAACACGGAAAATACTGATGTACCCATAAATTTCTGTCTATTATTAGATTAGTATTCAAATATAGCCCAATTCTGATGTTTTAAGAAAAGCAAATTTTTCCCATTCGCATTATAAAAATGCTCATTATGTATATTGAATCTCATCATTAAAAGTACACTTTAATCGAATGGGTGAATAAAATGTTTACATTTTCACTTTATTCAGTATAACCATTGACAATGGTCACCTGACAATGGGACACTTCACGCAAATTCTTCAATTCTGATAACGAATTGGAAAAAATCTTGTATGATACACTTGGATGAAGCAATCTCGCCTTTTGCGCTAAACTGTTTTTCGTTCATAAAATTCGACTTTATTCACTTATACCATAAATAGCTATTATATTTGCATACCTCAGAGATTGGATCGAGGTGGCAGAAATTGTTGTTATCATAAAGAGGTCCAGAGACGGTCAATTATATTGAAGGTTTCAATTAAAGTGGGACTCATTGACCAATCACAAGCCATTAATCGCTTATACACCATTAATGAGTCGCATCAATGAGTATCATTAACACTATTATTAACCGTCTCCGGGGCCCTTTACATCTTCAAATTTGTTTAACACATTTAGATTTGTTATTTAAAACTTGTGATCAATTCCCTTTACATCTTCAAATTTGTTTAACACATTTAGATTTGTTATTTAGAACTTGTAATCAATGTCAGTGCCGAATTCCTTATTAACTGTCTCCGGGGCCCTTCACATCTTCAAATTTGTTTAACACATCGTCGGCTTGGTGTTACAAGGTTGCATGGCACATTTTTTTAAATTTTTAGTTCTATAGCTCAACAGGGCTATATGTTTTCAAAGCGGGACCTTTCAACTTGTTGGAAGATTAAAATTGGATCATTAGGAACCTGTGATAAAAACATATCTATTGACAGTGCAAAATTTATAATTACAAAAAATTTATAAATACAACCTTGTAACATTAAGCCGACGACATTTAGATTTGTTATTTAGAACTTGTAATCAATGTCGGTACCGAATTCGTTGTGATTATGTTTTTTTCAGGAAAGAGTTCAGTCTGATCCCGACTAGCTGCCTGGAGGTCGACCGGAATGTATGCCCGGTGCGATACGCCAGCGACGAGCACTGTATCGGTTTAGAGACGTGGTGCGTCAAGCACGTCTTCAAATTTGCCCAGGAGCAAATCATCAAGTTCCGCCGGACGCACAAAAAGCCGTGCCGTAATACTGCGGAGACCTTAAACGTGTACCTGACAGGAATGTTGCTTATACAACCTGAAATTACGACCTTCTGGAACATAAAGCGTGAGCTCCTAACCTCCGGAACGATAGATGCAGATATGGAGTTTAGATTTAGTGGGCTGGTGTTAAGTCATAAATGCAAATCGTATGAAGCATTTACGTACCGCCGATGGCTGATCAACAAGTTAAGGCCGTTCAATATGGACAAGGCGAGCGAGTCGTTGTACTACAGGGATGTTCTGAATCGGGAGCTGGACGTGTTGCGGCAAGCCACGTTAAATACTCCTAATAATTACCATGCATGGAATCACAGGATTTGGTGTTTTGAAAATATAACCCTGCCTTTCCTACCGCTGGGCGCACAATTGAGTGAGCTCGAGTTTTCAGAAAAATACATGTTATCTCACGTTTCCGAGCACACAGGTTTCCACTACAGACAATACATTCTAAACAGATTCAAAGACCGAATCTGCCTGCCGAACGAACTTTTATCGTCCTTGAACGTATTCTCCATCGATAATAATTCAAACGTCATCAATTCGATGCTGGACAGCGAGTACCTTGATAAATTTGAAGAAAACAACGTACAATTATACAATCAGTATTTGTCACTGCTACTTTACGAATTATTTAAAGTATTGCCAACGTTCCATGTCAACTTTCCTGGGCACGAATCGATATGGTACCATAGGCGTTTTGTGATTTCGCATATATACTTTGCGATTAGGGAGATATACGGAATAAAAGATAGGCCCGAAGTGAAAATACAGTTACACACATTGCCGGTGGATGTTAATATTTTGGAGAAGGCGGTGAACTTGCACTCCGTTCAAGATAATAAGTTAAGTCTTGTGGCGTTACAATCTTCTTATTTGTATAAGTTGTTGCTCGTTAAAGAAAAAGAATTTTTAGAGGGACTTTTGTTGAATAATCAATGGAATGGCGGTGATGCAGATCTAACTTATAAGTACAAAAAATGGCTAGAATGTATTTTAAATGTTAACATCTGATTTTATTGTTTTCTCGTGTTTTATTATTAAAGGTTAATATATTATACTCTAATTTGTTTTATTTCTTAATTAATCACAGCAATACAATTAAATACATATAACTATATACATGGGCAAAATACAATTGGTTTCTACTGTAAAATTGTTACTATTGCGAATCGACTTCTTCCCACGGCCGAGGGCCTCGTACTTGTTCCCAGTTGTCGATGTTCAATTCTTTTAAGCTGTCATATTCCTTTTCAAGTGTTATATCCGCAGGATTCTTCATCTCAATTCCAGCCTTCTTAATAGTGTCCCGTACCGTAACTTTCTTTGAAAATGTGTATCTAAAACACCCATAACCTTACTTTCTGGTGAACCGTTATTTTCAACAGACATACCTTAATTGAGCAAATTCTTTGAGTCCAAATGATCCCCCGACGATTACTAATAAAAACGGTAAGCCATATCTGACTGACCGTCGTTTTAGAAAGTTCGATAAGGTTAAGAAAGCCATTCAAAAGCAAATAGGTAAAGGTGTGAGAAGTTAGCGACGGTTATTGAATGTCAGTTTTATTACCAGATTTCGCAGTGATACCAATAGAAAATAAATTAAGGTTCCTGTTAATAAATTAAACCACGACATACGTTGAAAATCAATTACAAATTCATTGCCCTGATAAATGTTTATTTTGTAATTTATTTAGTTTTTCGTATTTCATATGTCAAAAAAGCAACACAAATACACCCCTAATTAATAATTGACAGTACTTGGAAATTAGCGACAATTTTTGTTGGTAAAAATATGCAGGCCGTAAATGACCGTTGCTGGAGGTTTTTTGGGATGTCTAATAACTTTTGATAATTGTATCTAATCGGGGCAGCAATGTTTAATGCATATGTGAAAGCACAACAAAATCACACCCCTATTAAATAATTGATATCACTTTGAAATTAGCGACAATTCTTGTTAGTACAAATATGCACCGTTGCTGGGGGGGTCTAATAACTTTTGATATTTGGATATATAGGGGCAGCAATGTTTAATCCATATGTAAAAGCACAACAAAATCACACCTCTATTAAATAATTGGGAGCACTTTGAATTTAACAACAATTTTTGTTAGTAAATATATTATAATTATTATAATCTTTCTTTTACCTTTTCGGGTGTCGAAGTGGTGTTATCTTTTCTTCATGTATTTTCTTTTATCATTTGGTTCCACCGTTTCTTGCTATTTCCTTCAGTTGTACATTGGTTGTCTCCCTCTTATTTAATATGTTTCCAATATTTTTGTCCCATTTCTATTTTGGTCTTCAGACTCTTCTCTTTCCTGTTATCATTGTTTCTCATATCTTCTTTGTTTGGTTATTGTCTTCTCTCCTGATTAGGTGTCCCAGCCATTGTAATTGTCTATTTGTTTATCGAGTTCTACCATTTCTAGTTAAATTCTGATGTCCACATTTCTCACTCTGTCTAGTTTTGTTACTCCATATACTTTCCTCAGGCATTTCATTTCAAGAGCTCGGATTTTTCTCTTTTGTCTCTCATTGAGTATCCACGTTTCACAGCCGTATAGTAGGGGAGGTACAAATAGTACTTTGTACATTATAAGTTATGTTTTTGGGGATATTTTGTTGTTGTTTAGTGTAATTTTGTTAATCGTGTGAAAGGTTCGTTGCTTGTATTCTGTTTATTTCTGTTTCCATATTCCCTTTCCTTTCAATAATTTGTCCTAAGTATGTTATGTGTTTAACTTTCTCGTTATTGTTTGTAATGTTTATTGCTACTTTAGTTTCTCCTTTTTTCATTACCTTTATTTTTGGTCCAGCTTTTTCCAGTTCAGTTTCTAGCATGTTAATATTTGTTTGCAAGTCTCTCTTATTTTGTGCGATGATTGCCACATCGTCTGCGAAAATACATTCAGTTATTGTTGTGGGTTTTAATTTGTTGTATCCTATCACTGTTTTCATTGTCTTGGTTTTAATCTTCTTCATGTTTTCATCCACTGTTGTTACGAACAAAATGGGGCTATTCGACCCTCTTGTCTCAATCCATTTGTTGTTTTAAATTTCGTTGTGATTATGTCTCCGGTTCTGATATAATTTTTTGTGTTGTTATATATGCTTTTGATTGCCCTCCTCAGTTTAGGTCATGGGAAAAACCGGCTAAGTCACAGATTATGGTTTTCGAAAGTTAAAATTCGTTGTACATACAGATTTGAACTCCATAGTGGAGCATATGTTCACAGGATTCTAGATGACATCTAGGATAAGTGTGATTTGTAATCTGGCTATATCTTATAACTTAGCTCACTTTTTTCCTTAGTTATCGACTGAATGGAGACAATGGAAAATGTAGAACAGAATCGTGCAGCTATCACAATTTGTATAAAAATGGATTTAGTCGGTTTTTGCTATATACCCTTCATATGTTAAACGTTTTTTTCTCAAGTTGGTTTTCATGAACAAATTATCACCCAACTTTGGCAAGAATATATAGTGAATAGTGTTTAGTTACGTTAAGCCTGCGATTTAAAATAAATTTCAAATTGAAACATCAACATCCAAAATATCAAATGATCGAAATGATAGAAATTAATCTGGCAAGGCTAATTTTTAGAGTAATACACAAAATTACTAAATTAAACTGTAATTATAACAATACTTTATAACACATTGCATGTACAATATAAAGCCACACAGTATAAAAATAACAGACAATTATTATTCAATAAAAAACGTGGCTTGGTGCAAAATCAGCAGTTTTCCAATTTGAGGTTACAAAAACAAATCAATAAAAACGTTACAATAGAGCTGAGCACTTTCTTGTAGCCGTGTGAATTCTCAGGTACAGACATCCACATTAAAAATCGACCCTTATGTAACTTTTAATCGGGCGAGTTTTGCAGCAAGCCACAAACACATTAGACACAAAACCAGCACTAAAAAAAAAATACGAAAAATAAAATCTGATGGAACATAATTAAGTCTGTAAATATTTAGTCCAACATTCATTTGCTTTTCCATTTGGTAAAACCCAACCCATGGGAATTTTCGAACCTTCTCCATTGGTTGATAAAAACGTATCCCAACTCTTTCTGAAATAAAAATAAAAATAATGATAATAACAAAATTAATGGGGTCGATACAAATTTCTCGCCATAAATTGGGGATTTTAATATGTTCGCTGCCATCAAAATTTTGTCATAATTAGCCAGGAGCCACGCAAACTAAAGCACAATGCAACAGAAGGGGGTTCATGTGCATTGGAATTACAATGGCACAGAACTTGAGATCAGTATGCTGCCATTTGGCGACAGTGGCAGTAAACGTGTTACTAGACATCACGTCACAGATGTGTGCTCACTAGGGGCCTTGTGCGGTCGACAAAATAACTGTGTGATTGTATTTAATTTCCGTAATTACATGACATTTCTTTACAATTTATACCCCGTAGATATAATACCATCAAATGAAATAATTACTCACCAAGCGCACGCCTATGGAATTTGCGTCCCCCACCCGCTCACCTCCCGCCGCGGCCTAGTCTTACGATATGAGTCACTTCTACATTTGTCAGATCAGAGTATGGGCCATGCCGGCTAATGAAATCCCCAAATATTTGGCTCGAAATATGATTCGACACCAGACATTATTGATCGCTTTGTTACTTGTTACTGTTTGATTTTTAAGTAAATGTTCAATTACTTGTGCATGTTATTGTCAATACGTTCTAATAGATATTTAAGCCTAAATGAGTTTTAAAACAGATTCAAATTATTTAATAACTACTGAATTTATACACTCTCAGAATGTCGCGATTTAAATTGAAGTAATTTGAATTGAAACGTGAACTATAAATCGAATATTTTCATTTTTTTTCAGATTCAAATTAGTTATCAACAAGTTTAAATGCGTTCACACTTTCAGTACCGTTTCCTCTTATAAAAGCCAAGCTCAAGTTGGAGAACAGCAAATGAATCAGTGTTTTTTTAATGGCCACTTAGATTAACAGATTGTAATTTCGGGGTAAAGTTTATATATTACCTGATGGCTATGAATGATTCCAAGTCTCTTTCGGCGGAAGTTAATCCCCAAAATATAGGTGTGGACGGGATGTAGTTTTCACCGAAAAGCACGTGCTCCCAAGCCTGCGACGTCTGCTTTTCTTTACTAATAGATACCTTGACGTCATTTGAAGTATTTTGTTCCAGCATAATCTTCAACCCCTGCTCTTCCTTGCTGTATGTCTTCAACGAATTCTCCCACATTTCCGTCAACTTAAGAGCCGCTTTATTGAAGGCCGTCTGATTCTCTTTGCATACTTTCTCGCCTCGGTGCAGCGCGGCACTCTCCCGCACCTCCCGGAGCCTCACCAAGGCGGCAATCAGCGAGAGCTGCTTGCGAGCGTCCGATTTCTTTTTGGTCACTTCCGATAGAACGCAATCGGCGTCCTTCTTCATGTTTTCCTCGGCTTTGGCCCTGTCGACTGTTTCCCTCATGTTTTCCAACCATCTGTCGATTCGCTCGTGCGTCGCGGCGAGCTCTTTCTGGTCCACAATTTTTTTCTCTTTAACGCATTTGCGGTGCTCCCGCTGGTTCAGGCGGCGCCTGGCGCGCCTCTCGATTTTCTGCTTCAGCGCTTTCAGTAGGTCTTGGCTCTGAAACTGCGTAATGAGAGCCGATAATTCATCGCGCAAAGCGCCGATTTCTATGGTTCTTTTCTTCCAGTCTTCTGAGGAGAGGGAAGCCACGTTCTCTTTTAAAACACGATGAGTGTCCTCCAGTTTTTCCATCACCTCGAGATACTTCTTAAGGGCACTTTTTACGGCACATATGGTTGGGGTTTTGATTTTAGCCGGAACCGGTTTGGTGAAAGTGTTGGGTTTGAAAGTGATTGTTGAGAGCCATGCGTCTACAAAAAGTTCATCTTCAGACTTCAAATGAGCAACGAGTGGCGGTGGTGTGGTTAAATAGGGGTTTTCGTATTGATAATTTGTGTAGCCATGGTAATTAGAAGTTGAAGCGGCGGAGGCGTCATTGTAATAATAATTGGAATGTCCGTTTTCATCACTATCCATTTTGTATTAGATTTTAATTAATATTAATATAAGTTATAGTCTGTTAATAAAGAAAACTAAAATTTAATATTTTTTCGTGTGTGGCACTTCAGCACATGTGCAAAACTTCGCCAGGTTTTGGCAGTTGTTTCTCGGCTTCCTCCAAAACGGCTTTGGCGGTAGTGTAGTCACCGCTATCCTTCAGATCCTTTTCGCTGGCAAGTATAGACTTTAGCTCATCAAATGCTTTAACCAATCTCCTCTGGCAGTCCGGTACCATCATTAAAGACTCTTGCAAAACTTCCTCTTGCTTACGAATGTCGTATTCATCTTTTCCTAAAATTAAAAAGTATTACACACAGAAGAATAGAAGAAGAGATGTAGGAACCCAAGAGTCAGGACAAATATCCTAACAAAATTTTGAATTCATGAATTATAACATATAAAACACATTATGCAAATGCAGTTATAATATGGGGGATTGGCTCAAATCCAATTAAATATTTTAAACGTAATAAAAATGACGCGTATATAAGAAAAGGTGCAAGGTCAGGGGGCAAACGAAATATAGACAAACAAGATAATCAGGGGTTGTTAAACAGTAATTTATCAGTTCTAAATAAAAACTTTATTCTTTAGTAAAAATATAGATACAATACAAAATATATATTATAAAATATTTATACAACAAAATCCAGTTTTCTTTTCATTTGAGGTAACTCCTCTAAAACTTTATCTGCCGTTACTTCCAGTGTGGGATAAATATACAAAAGAGTTGAGCCATTTAATCTATCTTCGCTTACAGTGATTCTTAAATAAGTTTGGGTATTTAGCAGTTTAGGTGCATAACACGAATTTCATAAAAAACCCATCTTTCGCCCAATTTCGAGGTCGCTGATTACGAAAATGTAAGTTTTTTTCCGCAGAAAAGCTTCCTTCACCTTTTAATACAGGTCTGAAAATTGAGAAAATTTGAATTTCGCGCTCAAATTGCAGACCGGATTTTCAGCTATATGTACTGAAAGCAGGCATAATTGTATTAATAGTGATGGTATTTAGCAATTTTCATCATCACTGGTACGAAAAATATTGTTTAATTGCGAGGATATGCTTTTTTAACACATAACTATCATTCTGGAAATGACAGACAATTGAATATCTGAAGTAAGTTGTGCTGTTCGGTAATTTCTACTTTATCGGCATCTCAGCCCACGTACTCGGGCAATGCATCTGAAAACAAGGCAGTTACAGAATAATTGTTTCCTGTGATTTCTGTGCTTTCTGCTTCTTCCGTGCTTTCTGCGTTGTCTGTCTTTTCTTAGATTACTGTGCTTTCTGTGTGTTCTGCGTTTTTTTTGTCACGGAGCTCAATTTTAACCATCACTAAAATACCACTATCACTATTAATACAATTATGCCTGCTTTCAGTACATATAGCTGAAAAGCCGGTCTGCAATTTGAGCGCGTAGTTCAAATTTCGTAAATTTTCAGACCCCTATTTAAGGGTGAAGGAAGTTTTTCCCCAGAAAAAAACTTACATTTTCGTAATCAGCGACGTCGAAATAGGGGGGAAAATGGGGTTTTAGCAAAATTCGTGTTATGCACCTAAACTGCAAAAACTCCATAGTTTTTAAAAGCTTTGAACCAAAATATATTCTTTCTGACGTCGAAGTACTTCAGGTACGGAAAAGAATAATCAGTTATAGTAATGATTTATGCCAGAAAATATAAAAGTTTTTCAATTTTTATTATATTCAGTTTTATTTTGAATTTTAATAAATGTTATGTATTAGTGTGAATATTTATTCGGTTTAAATTAAATATAAAGAAAAATACCGGAGTTTTTATTAATTTAGAACAAATTCTCTTTGAAAAACCTATTGCGGTGGAATCGACCGGGATGCGATGGATTGTGGGAACCTAGACCGCGCAACGTCTCTCTGGTTATTGATTATTTTATTTCATGTGACTTCATTCATTTTACTTATAACAGGTGTCCCAATAAGAGTGCCGGATTTGAATTAAATCAACGGAAGAGAAATTTCATAGCCGCGCCATTCCATGCAATGGCATCCAGAATTGTCTAGCAAGGTCGTGTGACTCGACACTGTATGACTTGTGTTTCTGAGGGGTTTGTGAAACCCCGTGTCGGCCCCAACAATACACAAACATTTCCTGAGTTCAAGGCCGAGATTCGATGGATAATTGAGCTGCAATTATGTTTAAATGTCGTAACAACAATTTTGCCAAAAGAGGAAGAGTATGGCTGCAGAGTCGTGGACGATATTTGCAGATGTGTTCCACAGTTGATCGTAGTTTTGAATAAATGGTGAACTCTATTACTAAATTAAATTCTCAGCTCCTATTGAGACACCCGATACAATTTCTGTTTAAATTATGTTGTGTTTAGATTAATTTGTCTGACAAATGGCTAGGAAGAACTTTGTATATGAAAAATATGCGTTTATTGGGACCGCGGATATTTTCAAAGGATTGGGAAGGGCTGGCATCAATGACAAGTTGCGATAACATTGAGAACAATAACGTAAATTGCTCAAACGAACGTTGTGTATGAAAGAATAAGTGTTTATTAGATCTAAAGAACTGTAAAATAACTTGGTGTCTACAGGAGAACAGTTGAATGTGCTCATTGCATTGGCAGAAATACACAATAATAACCTTAACACCAAAATTAGACTTGGTACCTCCCATAGTAGTTATTTATAAATGTGGTCTTTACACTGCTAACAATGTAATGTTAATCAATAATTTCAATAAAGTACAAGCAATTGGCGTTTTAATATACGTTTAATTCACAAAGTAGGGACAATAAACACGATTTGTCACAACATGTGTGCAATCATCGAAAATGGCATTGACACTTCATTTGGTTATTTTACAAAAGATAATTAGCGGCGTACGTTACTTCAGAGGGGAACATTTTCTTACCTTCCTTCTTAAATCTTTCAATTCTCACGCGTTGCTGATCGGCTTCCGTCTCGTACGTGACTTTCTCTTTGGCTAACCTCTTCACGACGCCGGTTTTAATTTTCAGAGTCCTAATTCTAGGATCCGCCATCATATAAATCTAGCTGTTTGCTGTGAAGTTAACTGGAGTGAACGTGAACGCGCTCTACCGGTGGAAACGCTGTTTGTGTGCTGGAAACGTTGGAGACGCAGCAAATGTGAAGGTCACTGCACCACTGAACAATGACCAAAATATTACAAAGCTATGAGTCACACACATGATTCATATAACCACAGATTATATATATACAGTTAGGCCACTCTCTGTAAAAACATTTGTCGCGTTTGCGCCCTCTATGATTTGCAGGTCCGTACCATTTTCCTTAAAAAAAGAACACACGAGATGGCGCCACTATAGCTTAATGTAGCCAAAATCCACGAGATGGCGCTATATCGTTAAAAAGAAGCGGGATTTATAAATAAATATATATATGTAATTATAATATAGCGGGAAATTTAGTCAATTAATTTAATAAGCTAAGTTGCATTGGAGCTATAGATTTATTTGATAGTCGTTTTTAATCGATTATCATCGACGTTTCGCACTTCGATTGAAGGCTTCTTCAGGATGTTTAGATTATATAACACAAATAACTTACTATAATCTTGAATTGTAATAAATAAAAATCTTTATAAATAAATTTTTCAATTCTTTTAAATTTTAGATTATAGTTAGTTATTTGTGTTATATAATCTAAACATCCTGAAGAACCTATCAATCGTAGTGCGAAACGTCGATGAAAATTGATTTAAAAACACTATAAAATAAATCTATAGCTAACAATACAACTTAGCTCATTAAATTAATTGACCAATCTTTCCTGCTATACAATAATTACATAAACAAATAGTAGTTATCTCAAGAAAAACACTAGTATATGCATATATAAACAATTCACTAAATATATTACTAAATGTTTATAATAATAATTATGATACATGAATACATTTAAAATAGTGTGAATAAACAATAAAACACGTAAAGAAAAACAATACTTTTCTTTACTTATAATATATAATGTGCTCCCGTGCAAACAATGTCTTCAAGATAGTGCTGCAGTCGTTTCGATTGCAGGAGATTTAAATGGGTGAAACGTTAGTTCACATATTTTCCTGCTCTATTGTTTGCATTGTAGCATTGTATAACATTATTGTAATTTACATGACACTAGTATATGCATATATAAACAAATCATTAAATATATTAATAAATGTTAATAATAATTATATGATAGATGAATACATTTCAAATAGTGTGAATAAACAATAAAAAATGTAAAGAAAAACAATACTTTTCTTTGCTTATAATACAAATAAGTATACAATGTGCCACGTCAAATTATTAATAAAATTATGCGCTTGTCAATCCATATGCAAATTAAAAGAAGATATATCCTACAAAACTGAACACTAAAAAAATTCTTTACAAAAAACTCCAAATATATAATAATGCCCGTACAGATAACCAAATGCAGACATTTAACGAGGAACTAATGTATGACAGTTTTTGATTTTGCAAGGCCTAAATGTCGCGATATGGTTTTTGATATTTAACTAATGCTAGTTTTTTCACAGCATCATTAATTTTATGAAGTTATTTTCCTTGCAGTATATTGTTGATGTTCTGTATCCACACCACAACATAAAATGGGATCAGAAGACTTAAAATTAGGTCAGCCAAATTGTAAATATGGCAGTGACCAAAATTTGGAATATTTGTACAAGAAATTTTATGTGTAAAAAATGATACTATATTAAAATGAGTGCAGATCTTCGGTATGTAAAACCGCATAATTTGCAAACATTGATTAACGTGTTTGAAAAAGTAAAAGTTGGGTTGCAGCAAATTTCCACGTGTAAATTGCCTACATTCAATATAGGAGTGAAAGGGTTCCAACGTATCGGAAACCAGGTCCTGTTTACATATACTACATCCTTGTAATTTTCTCAACATATTGCGGGCCAAATATCCTGATATTTACATATTTATATTGTCGGCCATAAAACTGGGGTTGTTTATAAATGTGAACTCATCAGAGACATTTGGGGACACTATCTCAGTTGGCGTAGGATCTTCAATCGTTATCAAGTTTTGTACAGAATTTAGTGCCCCTCTACAACCATTTTCCTCACAATTTGCAAATGGAGAATGACGAGTCATAAGATTATTAATAATCAAAGCTTTATAAGAAGCTCCGAAGGCAGCAGGTGTTGGATTTATATTCCGAGCACCATGACTTCGGACACCACCAAAAACATTTTCAACGGGGTCCTGATTCAAATTTCTCGGACAAAGATATTTAATTCCCTTAGCGTGTAATTTGTTCCAGATGCTTTGCATACCTTTTAATGTGGTTATCCAATTTGCAATGCAGGGTGGAACATATTCGCCTTGTGGTCTAATATATCTAATTGTCTTCAAAACTTCAATTGCTTCGGAATAAAATTCAACATGCTGGGTTTCTTGGGTTATGGCACATCGTAAAGGTTTATCACCACTTACTGTCGAACCATTTACACTGTCAAATAGTTTGTCAAAAAATAACACAAACTCCGACGTACCAAGCATTGTCTCTGTCACATATCTCTGCTTATCTAAAAAAAAATATGAAAATTACTTCTATGTTGTATGAAAAAAATAATTCACTTACCAAGTGTAGAAAAAAAAACGTAGCATGGCGGATGTTCTCGCCGAAAAGACCTGGGCTGCCAGCTTAACTTTCATCTTAATCATTTTCTGCTCAAACACATGATAAGCAGATAGCTTTGGCAGATACTTGGTGTCGGGGTCTGCAGCATCTCTACGATCCGCTTCATATACTTTGACAATGTCCGACCAGCAAGCGGAATATTTTGTTCCCTTCCATTTAAACGTGGCATTATACTTTAATACATTATTTCTTACACATTTTAGAAGATGTGGAGAATCGTACAAAGGAATTATTTCCTCGTGACCAACAAGGAACCCTGTTGTTCGATTCTCAACCCCTTCCAAAATTAGTCTTCGACAGGTTTCCTCGATTAGCCCTTTAACCGTTTTGACATTATTTGCATGCTGATCTTTCTTCTCCCTATACAGCAAATCTGGTCTGCCCGCAGCCTGTAGCCATAATTGAAATTCATAAATGAAATTTCATTATTACGGTGCGTAATTGCGAAACTTTTGAATCGGCGATAAATCATTCGTTTTATATTATATTCACAGATTATATTATATTATATTATGATTATATTATAGTGTATGCATATTATTGTTAATTTATATGACAACTTACCGGCTCTCTTCTTGTTAATCGATGCATGGGGAGAAAACTACGCATGCATGTTCTAATGCAGCAATATCGTCTTCCCATTGTACTTTATTGTTGTTGATCTGTATTGTTTGCGATTCAAACGGCAAACGGATTCAAAAGGTACATACATACAATCTGTATGCTACCGGCCGTTATTCACAAACAATGGAAATTATGATGATTGAGGAACAGATTACTGGATTATTCAGTAATATATATAATGCACATATAATGTGTCAATAATGGCAAACAGAGTTCTTTAAAAAATTACAGCGACCCTGTAAGCGACTTCAGGTTTTTGGTGCCATCTATTTTGTGTAAGTCCGTACCCACACGAAACCTGGTCAATTTAAATCGTATAGAGTGCGCAGGGAAACGTTGGAGACGCAGCAAATGTGAAGGTCACTGCACCACTGAACAATGACAAAAAAATTACAAAGCTATGAGTCACACACATGATTCATATAACGTGATTTACCATAGATAACCTCCTTATACACAGGCCACTTACATTGCGAAAAGTTCAGACTTAGTTATCGCCCCTTATCGCCAATGGCGCTGATCATAGAACGACTTTTGGTGGGAGATTCAAAAATTGAAATGAAAACTTCAAAACCAATTTCAACATTTATTGTGTTCGCAGTACAAAGTTTAGAGAATCATTTAAATTGGTTGGACATAAATAATATGCATTCTTGAATATGTACTGCTAATACAATAAATTTTAAAATTGGTCTTGAAACTTCACATAGAAATTAAAATGGAATATATGTATGAGAACGTTCCACTTTATTAAGGCCTGTTTTCAATTCGGAACATTGGTAAAATTAATAATGTTTACATAGATTAGTTCATACATTTATGAAAATCCCGGCATTTATTATAGAAAAATTACTGAGGTTAATAATGATAAACAAAATCTGCCTACCACTGTATTGTACTCTACGAATATGCCTTTAGTTCAAGTTACTTTTCATTTACAATTACTCTCAAAATATAATTTATATTAATTCACTTACAAGAATATTCATAGATTTCTTATACATTATGTTATTTCAATTTTAATTTATAATCTAGACATTCAACCGTATCTAATCCTCAAAATTAAATTGCAGCTAGTGATTCATTGGCAATCACAAGTTTTTATTGACTTTAAGAATCCATTATGTATGCAACAAAATATATATTTTTTTTACAGTACATTTTGTGACCGCCAAAGACTAGCCAATTTTAGATATTAGGTCAGCAATATAATGACTAACTAATGCGTCAAGAGGGATGTAGCCTCCCTTAGTGTATTTAATAACATTCTATATATGTATAATAGCTTGAAAATACTTTGCATTATAGTTGCAGAGTGGTGCAGCTGCAGTTACGCTGTTACCTTGAAGGTAACTCGTAAGGTTATATTGGTGCTTTATTTTATTAGTTCAAAGTCGGTCACTTTATCAGTTCCAATTTGAATAATTAACTTCGAAATCTATTTTAATAAACGTGAGATTTGTAAGTTCACCAGTAGTCATAATTTCGTTGTTTTTGAATTCCTAAAATTCCAAATCCTCAAATCTCCTATAAACCAAATCATAAATCCATCCCGACATCGAAGAAGAAGAGCTTCAGGCAGAAAGCAGGCGCACGTGATAGGTAGTAAAGATGGGTTTAGGAACTTCAAAATTCAACTCACAAACAAAATAGCAACTACAAAGCACACCCAGCAAATGAATCAAAATTTCATATTTCCTTTCACGTTTCTCGCGATATTGTAAATATTTATCATTGAGCAGCCCTTTCCTCAAGTCCATCATCAATTTGTTAAAACCAACTCCCGGGTAAAATATAAGGGGTAGTTTAGAATAAATAACTATTACTTTATCGTATCCACTTCATACTTACCGTGGCGTCTACGACTGTCTGCGGAGAGCATGTTCAAGGGTTGTTCAGCCGTTCTACATTTTTAGTAGAACGGAAATGTGCAAATTTAAACGTAAAATAAATCAAATAAATTCCTCATGGAACAGCCGGTAAAGTCATTAGCGAATACTGCCGATAAATAATTGTAGAACACTGTCAAATGCTGCCGATGCTAGCGACACAGGCGACAAGGGCTTATCAACTCATCTCAGAATCGCAATATACAGAGAGTGTTGAATTACATTATACTTTATCCGCCTTTTTTCGTCTAGATTTTTGTTCAATTTTTGTTCGAGAGGATCTAGTATCAATGAAATTCAGAAAATTTCATCCAATTTCCGTTCAACTGTGTTGGATAGAAATATGCAGTCGGTTCTATTTTGCTTTCAATATTTTGAATAAAAATATCGGATAAAACTCGGTACTGCCAACGTAAAAAAAAGAAACAAGCATCGAGTTGTTTGTGCAAGCAAGATAACCTATAGAACCTGTTCCCCGCGTGTATTTTCAGTGGCAATCAGCCATTTTTATAATCTTAAGCTTACTTGGACAACACCTGAACACTAATCACAATTAATGACAAACACGTTTTTATACATTGGGTTGGTAACAAAGTCATCGTTAGCGATGCCCTCTATATCGAAAGCAATGAACTAAAAATTGAACGGATATTGAAAGCAAAAGTTGAACGAGAACTAGACGAAAAACGACGAGAAAGATGAATAAAGTATACTGTAATTCAAGCTTTACGTACGCGACGCAACGCTGCGATAATACAATGCTATCGCTATAGACATTTTTAACAGCGAATTGATGCTGTTGAAAATGCCCATAGCGATAGCATTGTCACATCGTAGCGTTGTGTCGCGCAGAAATGTATGAATGGGCGTTTTATATGACGTTTTTATCCGCTTAGTATGCATAATTCCGTAACCGAAAGAGTAATTTAAAAAAGTTTTGTACATATTTATACGTAGTTTTTTACGCAGCTTCGAATTTTATAAAACAACAGTACAGGGTGGGCAAATTTCGATGTTATAATAGGAAATTTTGATAACTATAACGAGTATGATAAACTTGAGCGCCCCTCCCCGATATCTTTTTCGAGAAAAACTTAATGGTGAAAACAAAACTTTGCTATTGTCTTTTGTTTTCGAGTTATTCGCAATAATTGAATTTATTTACTTTTCTTATTTTGGTTGTAGGTCGCTTATATATGAGAATAGAAAAACATAATTTCTACGTTCTTCAGCTACGTTTTTGATAATAATGCAGCGGCCTAGTCAAGTTTTCAAAAAACAGTACGAAATTCGAGTTAGGACATAAAGTTGTGATTTTTTATACGGAACTCATAGTTGGCTGTGACTTAGCTAAAAAGAGGGAATTTTTCTCTTTTCAACAATGTACGACAGGTGGGGCCAATTCTTAATTTTCAATCTGATTTTATCAAAAATTCTTATTTTTGAAGGTAGTTCGATGCGTTTTTTCCACGTTTTTCGCGTAGTAGCCCTGTATCATTTTTTATATATACCCAATTAAACAAAGTATATATCATTGCCTAATTGAATTAATCACATTTAATTTATTTAAGGTTGTTATATTTAGTACTTACCAGTTCTTGTTCGGGTGGGCCAGATATCCTGGAGGTGGGCCGATATTGTCGACATTGTTTTTTGGTAGTATTTTTTCAAAAATAGGACATAGGTATCAATTAAACATGTGCTGGCTTACATTTAAGGATAGGTATATTATACAGACTAAGAACAATATGAAAAACACAAAAAATAATCTTTGAAATATTATTACTAGTATACTATAAACACTTAAAAACGAAAATACTGATATATCGGGTTTATGTTGCAAACTTTATTTTTTTTTTCAAAATAACAACAATCTATCATGTATGTATCAACAATACATCTACACATTTTTTCAAAGAAATATTTCTTGCGATTTGTTTCTCAATATTTATTATTGCTAAAGTAGAAACCTTTTCGTTTGTCATAGTATTTATTAAATAGATATTTAAACGCCTTAAGCATGAAAACTATCGTTCATAAGCGGCACTGGATACTGGTATAGTAATACTTATTAAAGTTAATTTATATATTTCCGAAAATGCCAATTTATATTTTTCCACCATCTCCACGAAGTGCATTATGTTTTAAATTTTTATTTTATTCTCAATTTCGTATTTTTTTTATGGTATTTGGTAAGATTTTTAATTCGGATTGCAATAGTTCTACATCGCAATTATAGAGTTTGGCAAAGGTAACAATATTCTAAAAATTTAGAAACTTATCTTTAAAATTAGTTTAAAAAGAAGTCAGACCCATGAATAAATCTTTCTGCGATGAAAATCGATTATTTAGCTCACTAAAAATTATATCAATCACAGGAATGTACAGGGTGGCCAAATATGGATGTTTCTATAGGGGATCTCGGTAACTAGAACAGATAGAGAAAATCGGATGGCGTATCCTCGATCTCTTTTTTCAAGAGAAACGCAATGGTGAAAATAAAAATTGGCTATCGTCTTTTGTTTTCGAGTCATGGCCAAAAACTCATTATTTTTCATTTTCAATTTTTATCAATATTTCATTTATTTATAATTTTATTAAGATACGAGTTGCATGTTCATTAGGTACTTTTTTATGGTGAATTGAATGAGTTTTATAGAATTCTGGCTCTCTAGTCACTCCTGCTTCTAAGATGTTTGTTCTTGTGTTTGCTTCTACTAATATAAAGTCTATTATGGACCGTTCCCCTCTACTTGCCACTTCTCTTGTATACATGTGTATGTCTCTATGTTCGTACAGTATATTTGTAATTATTAGGTTGATTAATCGACAAAATTCTAACATGCGGCTGCCGTTATTATTGCGTACCCTTTCTCCGTGGTTTCCCATGTGTTTGTTCTCTTCATTCTTGCTTCCGATTCTGCTAATGAAGTCCCCTAGTATGTATATAGGGTGTCAATTTAAAAAGTTGCCACCGACTTTTTTCATAGAACTAATGATTATTTTTAAAAATACTCAAAACCGTTTGGGCGGTTCGCAGGGGGAACCAAAATGGCGGAGGTAGTGTTGACCCCCTACTCACCCTTTAAGCCACAGCCACCTTCATCTAAAAAAATTAAATGGCATCCCCCTTACTTGTGATACATCGTTGGAAAGTTCTTGAAAAATGTTGTCTAGTCATTATTAATACAATATGATTTGGTCAACTAGTTTTGGAATTGAGTGCAAATAAAGAGCAAAAGTGTTGAATTAATTAAATTCAAATAACATGTTAAAGTTAATGTTGAAAATGGTTTCCTTGTTTCCTAAACAAAAATATGGCCTGCTTTCAAACTCGTTGCGAACTTGTTTTCAACCTCCTGAAGTACGAGAAGCTCAATGAATTCATCCAGCAAATTAACATAAATTTCACCGTTCAAATATTCATTAATTTCAACAGCAATGTTTTGTTAAGGGGTCACTTGAAATCTGTAGTTTATTAAAAATAAATGAAAAGTGAACCGGATACTATTGAACAATTACGAGGAAGAATAACACAAGAATGTTGAGCTATTACTAGACAAACCATCAAAAAGTTCGCAAAGAGTTTGACAGGAGGCTATATTTTTGTTTAGAAAACAATGGAAGCCATTTCCAAAACTTACGTTTACATGTTATTTGAATTTAATTCATTGGATACTTATGCACTTTATTTGCACTTAATTCCAAAACTATTTTATCAAATCATATTGTATTAACAATGAACAGGAAAGCATTTCAAAAGGTTTCCAACGATGGATCACAAGTACGGGGTTGCCATTTAAAATTTTCAGCTGAAGGTGGATGTGGCTTTAAGGGTGGGTAGGGGGTCGACACTACCTCTGCCAGTTTGGTTCCCCCTCCGAACCGCCCAAACGGTTTTGAGTAATTTTAAAAATAATCATTAGTTCTATGAAAAAAGTCGATGGCAACTTTTCAAATTGACACCCTGTATATATCGCCTTTTATTTACCTCTTCTGTTGCTCAGCTTAATTGTGTCCAAAATATGTCTTTGTTGTCTGTTGTGTCATTGTCATTTTGGTCCAAGTTACAATTATTGTCTAGGTCGTTTCTTTATTTTTAAGTGTGACAGAGAGTATTCGCGACGATATACCTTTCCGTGTCTCAATTTCATGCTCGACATTTTTATTTATTAAGCACTCTACACCTTCTTCTGCTCTTTGTTTTTCGTCTACTCCACTGTACAGCATTCTCTGTTGTTTCTTCTTCTTATTATCCCGACTCCCTTCTTCTTTGTTTCTGTTATTGCCAGTATATCAATGCCGGCTTGTTCATTTTTTTCTCTAGTTGATTTTCTTTTACAAATATGCTTATTATATTAGACGTTCCTATTTTCCAATGTTGTTTCCTGTTTAAATGCTGTTATCTTGTTCTGTTTCTGTTTCTTACGTTCCGTATCACATTAGTTCAGCTTTTTGTTTTGAGTTGGTTTTTCTTCCCGTTCCATATCCACATTTGTTCATTAACCCACATTTTCTGATAGCCAACTGTTACCTTATGCCCCTTATATCTTTCATCTTTGGCTTCGTCTATCCGTCTTTGTTCTCTTGTGTAGTCTTCATCAATATACCGCGCGTTTAATCTCTGAACATAGGCTATGTTCAGTTTTAAAACGACAGTACGAAATGCATTGCTAAAATGCAACGGTTATGCAACCAAATTTACTAGCGCATGTAAATAGATCATTTCAAATATCAAGACTGTTTTGAGAACGCAAGAAAGTACTCAAATATTCCAATTTAAATGGTACCGAGCTGGCAATGGTATACGGATTTTGAGAAATTTATTTTGAGTGCATTATCTTAATATCATCGCAACATTTAATAGTAGGTACAAGATGCGTCGAAATTGGTCATCATAAAAGAACTAGGAGATGCCATATTTCAACTGAAGAAACGAAATGAAATGTATTATGTTATGCCAAAGAAGAACCAATATCTTCCATTTGGGAAATTAGTTACTATTTTGGGATTAACGGTTGATGATTGTTGATTGAACGGAATTGATGGGATTGGTATCGCTCGATAATGCACTGAAACTAATCTCGCACAATCCGTAGACCTGCCAGTTCGGTATCATTCCCCTATTTAAACACTTTCTTGCGTTGAATACATTTTCTGTCAACTGTTTTGACATATGAAATGACGGAGTTCTTGTAACGCGGCCTGTAATTTTGGTTGCATTCCATTGAGTTTTAGCATTGAATTTTATACTGTCGTTTTAAAACTGAACATAGCCTATGTTCAGCGATAAAAAAACGCGCGGTATATGTTGCCTCCAGTATTCTTTACTTATCTTAACTTTTTCTTGTTACTCATTATTACCTTCTTGTTTTGGACTGTTTTTAATTCTATTTCAATATTCTTATTTTTCTTATTTGTATTGCTCTCTTTATCTTCACTTCTACCTCTAGTTTTTCCTTCAGAAACTTTGGTTTCCTTTTCTGAGTTTCCGAGGTTTCCTAGTTCTACACCCTTATTATGATATTGTTTCTCTTGGCATTTCTCTCCATTTTTTCTATTCTCATTTCCATCATCTAAGAAATATAAGTTTGTCTTTTTCATATATCATTTTGCCAGAGTTTTTCTTGAACTGAATCCCACATCAACTGTACTTGTCTGTTCAACTTGTCGTAGATGACCATCCACGGGATCAGCGGCTTCCGTGATTGAAGCCGATGTAGGCGTTGTGAATGCTGTTTCTTCTGTGATTGAAGTTCACAGCTTCTGGCCGTGTGGTTGTAAATCGTTCGAATTTGAACATTTCCAATTTCCGGACTCCAGAATATTTTTCCAGAATTGGGATTTCCAGATTAATTCGTAAGACAAAAACCAGCGAAATTCTTTGTTCGGCAGTTAAATTCTCATAACAGAATTGTTACTTATTAAAAATATTTTATTAATCCTAGTATAGTTTGCATACATTAAAATATATAAAATTACGTTTAATTAGACGTTTACTACTCGCGTTCTGATAGGGAATTGATTTTGTAAATAATTACTATGTAATTATAATAGCATAAACTGATATGAAAAGAGAAAAAAATGCCGCAAAAAAAGAATGACAGATGAGTAATAGTTGTGCAAAATTGTGACATATTTAATAATGGAACTACTTGTTTAAGAGTATATTTCTGAGGCGATGTTTTTCTGTTATTTTTGTAAATTAAAGAAAAAAAAATTATTCGTTGTTAGATGTTGCTTATAAATAAATACAAATATTGCACAAAAGAAAAAAAATAGTCAAATATATTATTAATGATTCCTAAAAATTTCATGTATCTGAGTTTTGTAGTATTCCTTATGCCCCCAGTTTCATACTACAGTAATCACAATCTAAGAGAGCTTCGGCTGGGATTCCACCTGGAGGAAGTTTTAATCTCCCCCACAGAAGCAGCCAACTCCAGGAGGCTCTAGGAGGTGCAATAAGATCACACCGCGCCGCGACGCCGCGATTATACATCCCCAAGTAATTATCGATCGCGCCCACTTCCTGTAAGTACGTGGAGCACCCTTGGAGGCGACACTTTTCGAACAACTGCCAGGACCTTAATTCACCGCAACCCTTCAAGTTGTCTGGAATTTTTGTCGCACAAAAGCGAATTACCAGTGAAGGGTGAGAGCAGAAGTTATTTGTGATGGAAGTGCTGGGGTGTGAGTATGGCAAATGAGTATAACCTGCGACGTCGCATCAATCAATTTGCAGTTAACAGACAATGTTAGAAGACGTATGGTTAAAAAATAATTCTGCAATAATTCAAAAGCTCTACCTAAATATAAATAGATATCTGTATTTGAGTCATATTAAGGTAATTAAGATTATTCAGTAAAAAAAAGTGTACTTCCTTAATTAAAACTTTTAATTGCTTTTGCAACCGGTTTCGACCAATTAATTGAGCATCATCTGGCAAAACTAAAAAGAACAACATATTACAGTTTGTAAATTAACACTTTTAAAAAACAATACAATGATGAAATGAGATGTGTGATTTTAATAAGTTACGTGTTTTCAAAAGAATAGATAAATTGATAAGTGTATTAGTGGTTTATTATTATTGATTTACGAAGTATCGTGGTGTATGATATTGCCAGGTCTTGCAATAATATTAAAAAAATTGAATAAACAAATTAAATCACGTCATCGCGAATGCACTCAACTTATAGACGACATCAAATAGAGTTTTCAAATATATCCGACCACTGTGCAATCAATACAAAATTAAAAGAAACAAGGAACATAAAACTAAAATATCAATACTTCAAAGCTACAACAACAAACCAACCAAAAATAACATAAGAAATAACATCGATGAGCACACACTCTATAAACAGCTTCGAGAAGCTATAAAAAAAGTTGCAAAGAATAATAGAAAAAAAACAACAAACAAATAATATCAAAAGAAGAACAGAAACTCCCTGGATAAATAACTTTATAATAAAACAAATAAAACAAAGAAACAAAACAAAAAAGAACATCTCAAAAATCCATACAATGAATCAATAAGACAAGAATACAACAAGCAAAAGAAATTAACAACAGCACAAATAAAAGAACAGAAAACGCAATACTACAAAACCAAATTTCAAATAAATAAAGACAATCCAAACGAAATGTGGAAAATAATAAATGACCAAATAAACAAAAAAGAATGAAACAAAACTACATAGAAGAAATAAGAAAAAAACCGGAGGCACCACAAATAAATCGGAAGAAATCGCTGACGAAATAAACGCATATTTCGCAGATATAGGCAAAGAACTTGCAGAAAAACAAATAAGAAGCAGCCAAACAACACCCGTTACAACAAAAACAAAAAGGCAAATCGAAACCCTCATCTTCCGAAAAACCACACAAGAAGAAATTAACTACATAATAACAAATTTAGAGAACCATTGAACACCTGGCTTTGATAAGATAACAAACGAAATCTAAAAACGAAACCGAACAATACTAACACCTATTCTTGTAGAAATCATAAATACAGTACTCGAAGAGGGAATATATCCTGAATATATGAAATCTAGCACAATTATACCAATTTACAAAAAAGGAGACAAAACCAACCAGGAAAATTACAGACCTATTTCATTATTATCAACACTAAATAAAGTATTAGAGAAAACCATCCAAATTCAAATCACTAATCACTTGCTTAAAAACAAAATTATCAACCAAGAACAATATACCTACCAAAAACATTCAGGGACGACATCGGCCACACAAGATCTCATACACCACATATCATCAAAGATGGACAAGAAACAACTAGTAATAGCTATATACATTGACATGAAAAAAGCCTTCGACACTATATCAAAACAAAAATTAATCGAAAAACTTAAAGCAATAGGAATAACGGGAAAGGAGCTAAACATATTGAACACATATTTATCAAACAGAGCACAAAAAACCAAAGTAAATATGCAGAAAGCCAACCACTTGCAGCTGAATATGGGATACCACAAAAAGGAAACCTACCACCAATCTTATATATTATATACACAAACGATCTGCTGGAAATGAACTTGAAAGGAAAACCACATATAGATGCAGATCACACTTGTATAGTTTACACGGGAAAACACTATAGAGAAATAGAAGACAATATGAACGAATATATAAAACTGCTGGAAAACTGGTTTTTCAATAACTTGCTAACAATAAACGAAGCAAAAACAGAATATATGATATTCTCAAACGATAAAACAACAAAAGATATAAACATCACGATCAAGAATACAAAAACAAAACAAGTAAATTATCTAGGACTTGAAATACAAAGCAACCTGAAATGGGATAACACATAGAAACGATTAAAAAAGGGAACTCTAAAACTATCGCCGGAAGTACCGGAAGAGAAAAAGAAACAAATATATCATGCACGTTTTACATGAAAAATCAACTATCTCTGCAACATATGAAGAAACACAACTGAAAAAAACCTGAATAAACTACAGACATAACAAAACAAAATAATAAAAATACTCCACAAACTAGACCGAAGAACAATACAGCAGAATTATATAAGAAAACTAAGGAGCTCAATGTAAGAAACATGATAGAACCGAGTAATCTACTATTAATATATAAAATTAAAAACAACCTAACAAAAACGAACATGACACTATCCAATAATAAACAATTCCATCAACACAATACAAGAAGAAAGTCAGATCTGAGAACAGAAAAATTTACAATAACAAAACATACACAAAACTTAACAACGAAAACAATAAATAAATATAACAACCTGAACGAACACATAAGAAAACAAAGAAAACAAAAATACACACCTTTTAAACTAAAAATAAAATAAAAAAATTTAAATAACAAGATCTAAACAAGAGGAATGAAGAAGATCGACAACATCCTTCAATACCATTAACCCAGGAGGGGAGAGAAATCCCACAACTCCCGAGGTGAAGACAGAAGGAAGAAAACACGCAATATTTTAAACAGTATTATTAATTATATTATATAGAATGTTATTTATATGAGCTACTTATTGTACAGGTATAAAATTTAAAATAAACTATTATTATTATTAAAAAAAAAAATGCGAGGTTACAAATTGATATGGCCATGTGGAGACTGGTGAATCTTATTATTATGAGAATGGGTATATGAAATGGTTTACAATGGAAAACCTTACTTGCGTAAAACTAAAAACTGTATTTTTCTGGTGTGTGACACATATTGTAATTTAATTTGTAGGCTTCTGTGTATTTATCGTGTATCGTCTTGAACTTAGTACTGGTAGCGTTTGTGTGTGTATATTTGATGGTCTGCTACTTTGTGTTGAGCTATCTTGCTAGAAATGCGAACAAAGGTTTTTCCATATAGTTAATTTGGTCGTTCAGATTTAAGCTATTGACACTCCTTCTATCTCTGTCTAATTCTAAGTTTTCAAGTTCATTCTGAAGCCCTTCTTAGTTGTGTGTAATATTTTTAATGATTTTATTTGATGTGAGTTTTTGATCTAATAAATAATTTAAATAATTATACCTTATCATGGTCCTTTGCTTAACAAATTTATGAAGATAGTTTCCCATTCATGCGTTGCACAATTTTTCTCACTAAGTTAGAAACCAACCGTTTACTCTTGCGGAATGACACGTTAGTGGTGTTTTAAACTTGATGGTACTTCTTAAAAGTCTTATCTATTAATTATGCTGCTTCAACCCATGTGGGCTTGGCTTTTTGAGGCCTCCAAAAGACAGACGTGCATACCCATGACGGTAGACAATAACCATGCTCTTGTTTGTTTTCAGAAGTAAATGTAGCAAGATTTGCAAGTGCAGTTTTAAACTTATATGCTACCCATCCTTTTTGCAAATAGTAAATAAATTAGTGTCAAAATTAAATTTGTTTAATTTTTATTTAGCCAACACCCTGTATGAATAAATCAATGTTTTAATAACTGAAAAGGTAGTTTCAGACTAAAAATAGTAAAGTAAAAATTAAAAAAAAAAAACCTCTTGTAAACTCAATCCGGGGATATACTGTGTATATCGTAATTATCGTAATATTACCAATATACCAATATACCAATATACCAATATATAAATATTACCAATATATATATATATATATATATTGGTTGGTGCCATTTTGCAATGAGTCCACGAGCCTTCATAACATTGTAACACAACTAATTTTTCAGCGGAAGTCATGGTCCAGCTAGCAATTTGCATAAAATTCATAACATCAGTTAAAATTCCTTGTCTCATATTTAACTTGGACGCATATCGCTGCAGTGTTGATAATCCAGGCAAAGGATATTATTATTTTAGGATAATTTAAATCTATTTGCAAATATGTGTAACATTGTTTGCTAAAATATCTTATAGCAAATGCAGTGGAGATATCTTCTGAAGTCCAGTTAATGCATTTCTTTTTACATAAAATTAAATCCAATTGTGAAGATGTAAAAATGGAAGACAACATTTTTTCATCCATTACATTTTTTGAATACTCTTTTGACTTAAAATTTTGACTCTTTTAAAATTTCCCTCACTACGTCATCCCACGATTTTTTTGGTCAGCCTCTTTGCCTTTTATGGGGTGTTATTGCCTGCCTTACCCTTTTTGTCTGTCTGGTTTCTTCCATCCTTACAATGTGTCCAAACCATTTTAGTTGTTGCCGCTTGATCTTTGTTATTATCGGTTCCACTTCTAATTCCTCTCTAACCACTTCGTTTCTGATTCTGTCTCTTCTTGTGATTCCTTTCACGTTTCTTAGGTACTTCATTTCTACGGCCTGTATTCTGCTTTCTATCCTTTTAGTTATTATCCAGCTTTCACACCCGTACATTAATATTGGATTGAATACTGTGTTGTACACTGCTAGTTTTGTTTTCTTTGTAATTTTATTGTTTCTTAGGAATGTGTTATTTAGTGCGTAGTACAGTTTTGTTGCGCTCTCTAATCTGTCATTTATTTCTGCATTGTTTTCTCCATTTTTGTGAATTTTGACTCCTAGGTATTTAAAGGTTGCCACTTGTTCAACGTTCCTATCTCTTAGTTTTGCGGGTGCGCTCAGATCCTCTTTCCCTAGTGCCATGATTTTTGTGTTATTTATATTTATTCTTAGATTCCTTTCATTTAAAGCTTTTTCCCATAATTCTAAGTTGAATTATAGCTCTTGTTTGCTTTTAGCATATATAATTAGGTCATCCTCGAAGGCGCATACTGCTATCTTCACCATTCCCATATTTCTATATCCCACTTTTAGCTTTTTTGTTGTTTCCTTTGTTTCTTTCAGTATATCATCTAAGGCAATATTGAAGAGGGTTGGACTTAATACACCTCCTTGTCTCAGACCTTCCATCGTTTCAAATTCCTCTGATTGCATGTTTCCAGTTCTGACTATGTTCCTTGTCGTTTTGTAGATGCTCCTAATGCTTTCTATTAATTTTCTGTTTACTCTTCTATTTTCAAGACTATTCCAGACTGCATTTCTGGGTATGCTGTCGAATGCTTTTTCGAGGTCTATAAAGGCTACAAATATGTTGTTGTTTTTGCTCTTTTCAATTATTTGTTTCATTGTGAATATGTGGTCTTGTACTCCTCGTCCTTTCCTAAATCCACTTTGGGGTTCTTCTAATTGTTCTTCGATTACCGACTTTAGTCTCTTTTCCAGAATTTTTTCATACACTTTCGCCATTATGCTTAGTAGTGTTATTCCCCTGTAGTTACTGCAATCTCGATTGTTTCCCTTCTTATGTATGGGTAGTATTATACCTAGCTCCCACTCCCTGGGGATCTTCTGTTCTATCCAAGCTTTATTGAATAGGGCTGTTAGCACTACCATACCATTGCTTCCTAGGTTTATGATCATTTCTGCTATTATTTCATCACAACCTGCTGCTTTCCCTCGTTTTAGCATTTTCACGGCCTCTGCTTCTTCTTCTGTTGTTACTTCTTCTTGTTCCCCAAGTTCGCCATTCTCCTCTGTATTATATTCTGTGTGTGCTATTGTCCCATTTATATTATTGCTTTGTTCCGTATTTAGTATCTCCTCGAAATATTCCTTCCAGCGTGCCATGATGTCTTGTTCTTCTCCTAATATTCTTCCATCCTTGCACTTTATGCACCAGTTTTTAATTTGCTTCTCTTTTCTGAGTGTTTTGAGTGCTCTGTTTCTGGTTTCCGTGTCTGTCCTGTTCCATTTTATTTTCAAACTCTTCCCACGATTTTTGTTTTGCTTTTTCCACCATTTCTTTAGTTTTTATTCTTTGTTCTTTATATCTGCTATAATTTTCGTTATTTCTGTTTCCCAAGTACTTTTTCCATTGTAGTTTTTTCAGTTTTATTTCCGCTTTGATTTCTTCGCTCCACCATCTCGTTTGTTTTCTTGTTTTGTTTGTTTTTATGCTTCCGCAAGCTTCTCTTGCCACTGTTATGATAATTTCCTTGGTACTTTTCCACAGGTGTTCTAGGGTCACACATTTTCTTTGATTTTATTAATTTCTAGCTCTATTATTTCTTTATATATTTTAGCGGTTTCTTCTTCTCTTAACTTGTACGTTTTAATTTTTTCCTTTGAGTTATTATTTTTCCATGTTCCATTTATTTTGTGGTCCCCTTTTTCTTCTTTTATTCCTATCTTCGACAGCACTAGGTAGTGATCCGAAAAGATTTCTGGTCCTCTTCTCACCCTGGTGTCTTTTACTTCATTTCTGAAGTTTCTGTTTATTATCACATAGTCTATTATTGACTTTTCTCCTCTGCTTTTGACTTTCCTCGTATACTTATGTATATCTTTGTGTGCATAGAATGTGTTTGTTATCACTAAGTTATTCTTAATGCAGAAGTCGATCATCCTTGTTCCATTATTGTTTCTTATATTTTCTCCATGTTCACCAATTCTCTCCCCTGTTTCGCCATCCTTTTTCCCTACTCGTCCATTTAAGTCTCCCAGTATCATCAGTCGGCCTTTGGTTTCTTCTGTTACTTCTGTTAACTTGTCTCAGAAAGCGTCCTTTCCCTTCACTGTATCGTCTTCGTTTGGTCCATATAGCACTAGTATTGTTGTTTCAGTCGGCTTATCAATTTCCATCTCTATCTTAAGTATTCTTTCTGTGATGCCTATCCAGTTTCTCACTTGTTTCCTGTATTGCTGTCTTATGATACAGCCTACCCCTTCCTTGGCTCTGTTGTGCTGCTCTACTCCGCTGTATATCAAGACATGCCCTCCGTTTAGTTCGACTTCTCATTTTCATTTTTTCTTCGTTTCTGTTATCCCTAGAATGTCTATTCTATATTAGTATTTTCAAATTCGTCCGTGAGTTCATTTTCTTTTCCAATTAGACTCCTAATATTCCACGTTCCCATTTTCCATATTTTTTCCTTTGTTTTTGTTATGTCGTGCACCTTGTGTTGTATGTAATTTTGGTTATTCACATTGTTATCCGTTTGCCGATTATTAGTTGTATTCGGTTTTGCTATCCGTGTTGCCGTTATTCCCTTATATATGTTCTTTTCCACGATCCGTTTTCCTAGCTTTCCAGTACTTGTTTGTGTGCAGCTCTTGTTTCTTTTTGTTACTAGTTTTTTTGAGCCTTTCTTTGTATTTCGTCCCACGTCCAAATATTTCCGTTTACCGTCAGTTTCTTATATCCCACTTTTGTCTGATTCCCCTTTTCTCTTTCTTCCTTAGCTATTCCTCTTATCTCTCTTTGTACCTAGCGCTCCTTCTTTGTTAAATCCGAGTCGATAAAGATTTGGTCCTTTTTGGTTCTTAGTTTGTTTTTATTTTTTAAGATTTCCATCTTGTCTGAGAAAGTCTCAGTCTCGATTACACACCTTTCTTAGCATATCTTCTTAGCACTTCTAAGTTTAGCCTTTATCTGTAATTCTTCCTCAATGAATTTCTCCACCACCTCTTTAATAACAATTTCCTCATTCGAGTTGATTTTAAATCCACTTATTACTAGATTTTTCTTTTTGCTCTCCTTTTCCATACTTTCCATTCTCCCACTTAGATTGGTGATTTCCTTTTTCATAATCATGTTTTCTTGCTTTACCTCTTCCAGTTGTTTTTGGTTTTCTCTAAGTTCTTTACCTATTTTCTTAATTTCCTTAATCATTTCATCATTTTTATTCATCATTTCAACATTTTTGTTCATTAGATCCTTCATCATACTTATCATTGCTTCTTCTACCCCACCCTTGCTCTCTTTATTGCTTTTCGTAGGGGATCTCTTTGTTAATTTGCTCCTCCGAAATAGCATATCTAAGTCCTTCCTTTTTCTTGTATATTCCTCTTCCGTATCTGTACCACCGAAGAGCGATTTTTACGTACTTTAACTCTTTCGGGTTTTCTATCGTTACTCTTTGAACTGTCTGCGTCTCCTGTACTTAATCTCATGCACCACGCTATGCGAGACGAGGCCTCTCTTTTCCGCTAATTTTTCGCTATTTTTATTACGTTATTACTTGTTCCTACGCTTATTTAACCTCTCAACTAACCTTCTCTCCAGCTTGACTCCCTCGCCTCTACCAGTCTACACTCTGCACCTATCACTTACTACACAATATCGCTAATTAAACTTTCTGTAGAATGGAGCCGATGTATCGGGTGTCACGTTGCTACATATATATCATATACTTTTTTGACTTAATATACTTAATTTCTCGATTCATTTTTGAAACTGTCATTGTTCTGGATCGATTAACTTTCATTAATTGTGCATTTTCTATCTTCAGTGTTTCAATGATGCTTTTTAATGTAGCAATTTCATTTTGGGTTGAACTCGAGGTTGAATCTGTTTGAACGATGGTTTGTGGCAAAATAATAGTTTCCTGTGTTACCTCATCATCTGTTTGTTTAATCTGAGAATGATCATTTTTAACATTTAAAATGTTTGCAATCAATTCCTTATTTTGTTTGGCACAAAATCGTTCCTGTCGGTTAGACAACATGTTATGCATGTACACTAGAGATTCTTAATAATAAAAACAAAAATAATCACTCCGCAAAGAAAGCATCAAAATGAAATCCACGAAATAATGTAAACAAAATAAATAAGCAAGAACAAACCGCTATTGTCGGAATAAATTCCGTAAATACATCCAACAATGGCAAATAGAGGCAAGTATCGAAGGCACGAAAAGGGCCAGCCCAAAGTGTACTAGGTACCTCAGTAACCTCCAATATGAAGGCCATAGTAAAACTTGCACATATACACATTCACTGCCTAGATTGTAATACATTAGAGGATGATATTAAAAGCCATCTCCTGGTCTGAAAAGGCAAATCATCATAGGTGATGAAGCTTCTGGTCATTGGCGACACTTCTTCTTATGCAACCTTCTGGTCATTGTAGACTTCTTCGACGACGACCTTCTGGTCTTCGGTAGCATTTCTGACGTAATGACTCAATCATTACGCATACCACCAAAAATAAAGAGTGTACCAAAATCGAAAGCAAGCACCCATCAGTTGTTTCATCATTTAAAATCAGTGTACCTATCACTGAACTAAACAACGTCAAATCCCTCGACATCTCACCAACCGGAACACGAATCAACCGATTTATTATTCCGATTGCATAACAACCAAAAAGTTCAGTAATCTTTACATATGCTAGCAATATTTTATTTATCATTATCCGATCTATAAGAAACAAAATAAACGAATTCGAAGCAAAATTGATTGATGAAAACAGAATCTATTCTGGAATCTGTCTCGGTGAACACTGGCTAGATCAACATGAAGTTAGTGCACTGAAAATAGGATGCTACGACGCAATACATTTCTTCTGTCGCAAAAACCCCTATGGAGGGTCTATAATACTAGTCGAACCTCAGAAACAAACAGAAATTTAAGAAACATTGCAGATTTGCCGGTTGAGGGGATTTGTAAACTATCAGCTGTCAAAATAGTCGCACAACATGTATACTCTGATTTTTCTACACTGGCGTTCACGTCATCAAACAGCTGTGCGAAGAGGTTTTTTCGTACCAAGGTGATTGTTTTCGAGAATATGCATAACAACAGTTTAAGAATAGAAATTAATCTGAGGATCATTTGTTACATAACACTGATCACCGGTGGTTATAAACAGGTAATCGGTGTATTAATCGCAGACACAATTTTCGCCTGCCAATAATGTAATAAATCATGTTATGTTGGCAGCCGTGATATTTTTTCGGCGACGATGCCACATCTTTTCACTAACACATGCTCATACATGTGTGTATAACCAAACTTCTTTGACGTCTAACTTGTTACATTTGATCGATTATTACAATGCATATTTTACCATTGTACCAGTTTCATAACGAGGATATGAGGACGGACTACGGAAAATTTGGCGAACGTCAAGCGAGCAGCATTAGAACGTGGGACTTCATAACACGTCTGGACGGCGGTACGACTGCAGACTGAAGTAACAGCAGATTGGGAGATGCATCGTACGGACCCAGAACCTACACAAGAATCCAAGTGTGAAAACATTCAAGGCGCAAAGTAGCGTAACCACAAACATAGATTAGTTACGCCAAGCATATTAAAATTTAATAAGATTAGTGATAACGTTAAATGTTTGTTGATTATTTGCGATAGGTTTTTGTTCGTTCGATTACATATTAATTTAAAAATTCTGTTTCTGGTTTGGAAAAATATCAGTTAACAATAAATAAGTTCTTCACATAACAAAGAGTATTATTAGTCATTAAAAAAATTACTTTTCAGGTAACCCCAAAGAAAATAATCATTGGTTGACATATCAGCTGATCTTGATACATTACGAATACTCTCGTGTATTGTCTTGAATAAAAACATAACCTCTCTGTGTAATATATGCCAAACTTGACAGGTTGCTTGCACCGACGCCGTTAATGAGTTGATTTTTTTTTTTAGAATTACACATAGGAAATTCCTTGGGGGTAGATGCAGGCAACCAGTTATACATTGTCAATCATATGTGTAAAAACGAAAAAAAAGCCCGGTATATATACAGGGTCCTGCAACAGTGCGTCCGGCTTTCCTAGCGCGTTTCCCGTGAAAGATAGAAAAAAATGTTTCGTACAAAAAGTTAGTGGTTTAAAAATATTTATGCCGTAAAATTATTTTCAAATATACAGGGTGTCCCAATTATGCGGAATAACAAATACAATCATTTTTTTTAATGGAACACCCTATATTTATTCAAGGTTTCTGATGACATTTTTCAACCTCTACATTGTTGTCTATTTAGATTTGGATTATATTACAGTAAAAAAATATTATAATAAAATTCAAAAACTTAACCAAAGCATGAAACACACAAAAGTGAATAAAAATTAAGAATGTTAAATTAGAATGTTACCTTTTTAGAAACATAATAATACTAGAGGGGTTCCCTTATGTCATCAGCCCAACCATGAAAACAATATGCTATCGCCACAATTTTCTTATGTCACATTTCTATGACATTTTATCGTGCAATCTCCAAGTGTGGTCCAATCACGTAAGATTTATCATGTTTATATCAGTTTAAAGAAACGAAAATGAGTGATTTGCAACACACAGAAGCGTGTGTTTAAATGAACAAATTTGCGAGACGAATTTGGCCACCTTATTTCAAGATGAAATGATATTTTTTTTAATATCCTCTCTAACTACTTGCTCTCATATCTAGGTAGATAAGATAAGAAAACTCTCCCTGTACAAGATTTTAATTATTTTTCAACTAATCCGTCGTGATTTACATTTTTGGAAAATATTTAATTATATCAATCAAAATTTCAATCAATTGTGTCAGGTCATTCAAACAAACTTTCGTCACAGTTGGCATTGAAAAAAGGATACAAAAAGGTATGTCTTAGCATACAGTTGTCAAATCTGACAGATTTGTCAGAGTTCGAATTTGTGCATGTGAAATCTTGTTGATTTAAACGTTATGGTTTTCAGCCACCACGAAAAACGCCGCAGTTGGAAATGTATTTCAGAAATGGTAGAAAAAATGATGGGCAGTGGGTTTATTCAATAATTAATGCCTTTGAAGATAGTTCAAACTAACTAATTCCTGTCGAATTTTCATTTATTTTGGTCAATACCTAATTATTTCTGTCAAGTTTGTAATTGTGGACATGGGTGCAAGAATAGCATAAGTCGAAAAAATGAGTTTCGAGAAAAACACGTCGAAAGATTCAAAACTTAATAAAACTCGTAATATAGCAATTAGGGACATCGTTTTTTTTGCAATTTGTATGAACAGTAGCAATATATTTTTTAACAGACTTAAAAATAAGGGTACAAATATTCTAATAAATAAATTTGCTCAAAAACCGCATAAATCGACTTACGCTGTTCCTGCACCCAGCTCCCCAATTATGTCTGTCCAAATATCAATTAATTGTACTAAAATTTTAATTAATAATTTATATTAAGATGTCAATTGATATGGTGGGATTTTTATTATTTTTGTTATATTTCAATGATTTCTGTCATAATTTCAATTAATTTTAACATCTAAATACTTCGTGTCGAATTATCAATTATGTTTGACAAAATTTCCATTATATTATTTCTTTCAAGATCTGAATTAATTTAGTAGTAGAAATGTTGTCCCTTGTATATTTCTACACTTTTCGAAATTAAAAAAAAATAGACTGTGGTACCTACTTTGATTTTCAACGACTCATATATATTTTTAATTCGTTTGTCATTTACTGCGTTATAAATAGACAGTTGCAATGTATGGAAGTTACCATATTGTCATCATTGTTGTCGAATTTAAACAAATTTTCATCATTGCTGTCAATTTCATGAACTGTTGCCATAAGGTCATCACTAACAATTACTTTTTCGTCAGCTTCAATATCGTCATCATCATCTTCTTCAATGTTTTCGTTAAGATGATCCGATTTATCGCATAATAACTAAACTGTCCTAATTACGTCAACTAACATCAACTACGTAAAAACGTCAACTTTTCGTTGTCTATCATCGGATCATTCCCCAACAATGGTCACCTTAAGCAGCACTCTAATTGAGAACCCCAAATTGATTAAACTTTTTAACAAACGTACTAAATGGGAGCTGTTCAGAATGAATTTGGACGATAAAATTGACTTAAATATTGCACTAAAAAATGCAGAAGAAATCGATAAAGCTGTAGATTATCTTACGTGTGCTATACAAAAAGCGGCCTGGGACTTCACTCCGGTGCAGGAAAAAGTTAGAAGGAGACAAACAATATCAAATACTGTGAAAGAAGCAATTCTTAAAAAATGGAAGCTAAGGAAAGCTTGGATGGTGACACGATCTCCACAAGATAAATCAAAATTCAATAAGGCAATAAGAGACCTAAAGGAAATAATAAAAATCGAAAAAGACCTAGACATAAGGAAGTATCTAGAAGACCTGACACCCTGTGAATCTACGGATTACTCGCTATGGAAAGCAACCAGCAAACTCAATTACCACCAAGTGAACATTCCACCATTACGAAATCCTGACAGGAGTTGGGCAAGGGACGACAAGGAGAAAGCAGATATTTTTGCAGAACACCTGGTTAAAGTATTCCAACCCTTCCCTCGGGATATCAGCTTGGAAGAAGAAAGTGAAATAACACAGTATCTAGAATCGACTCACCAGTTTGCCCTTCCCATAAAGGCAATAAATTTAAAAGAATTAAATACCATGATTAGACAAAACTTAATCCCCAAAAAAGCTCCAGGGAATGAATTAATTACAGGAACAGTTATTCAGCAACTTTCAAACAGAGCATTAATACTCCTTACTCACATTTATAATGCAATTCTAAGAACAGGACATTTTCCTTCTCAGTGGAAGGTAGCCCAGATTAAAATGATCCCAAAACCAGGAAAACCAGTAGAGGAAGTCTCATCGTATCGACCAATCAGTTTGCTACCCATTTTATCCAAGCTCCTCGAGAAATTATTAGTAAAACGACTAAAACCCATACTTGACAAACTAAAAATTATACCTGAACACCAATTTGGATTTCGAGATAAACACGGCACGATTGAACAAGTACACCGTGTTGTAGAAACAATTAGAAACAGCTTGGAAAACAAAAAATATTGTTGGGCACTTCTTTTTGACATATCCCAAGCGTTTGATAAGGTATGGCATCCAGGTCTATTCTATAAACTTAAACGAGATCTTCCTCATCCATTCTACCAACTATTGAAATCGTATCTGAGTGACAGATACTTCATGGTAAAATACGAAGATACAACGTCAGAATTATACCCCATACCATCTGGGGTATCTCAGGGCAGTGTCCTTGGGCCCATTTTTTATCTCATATACACGGCTGATATACCAATAACTCCTAATACAAATACATCAACTTTCGCCGATGACACGGCAATCAAGGCAGTAAATTCTAATCCAGTTAAAGCATCTGAATACTTACAAACATCACTTGATAATTTACAAAAATGGTTGAAAATTTGGCGAATTAAAGCAAATGAAGTCAAGTCGGTACATGTAACGTATACATTGAGAACAGGAAACTGCCCAATAGTTGACCTTAACCATCAACCACTGCCACAAGCCGATTTGGCATATTTGGGTATGCATCTTGTTGGAGGCTTACTTGGACTAAACACATTTTCACAAAGCGTAAACAGCTTGGGACTGAAATTTTCGAAGCTCACCTGGTTACTCGGTCAGTCTAAACCTGGTCAATCTAAACTATCACTTGAAAATAAACTATTAGTGTATAAAATTGTACTTAAACCTGTATGAACATATGGGATACAGCTGTGGGGTACTGCGAGTTCCTCAAATACAGAAATCCTTCAAAGATTCCAATCGAAAACTTTACGAACTATCTCAAATTGTCCTTGGTATGTTACCAACGATTTAATACATAGAGATCTCCAAATTCCCATGATTAAAGAAGAGGTGAAGTGGACGAGTGCGCGCTACATAAAAAGACTAGAAGTACACCCAAATGTGCTAGCTATGAACCTCCTGGACAATAGTACTACCAGGTATCGCCTCAAGAGGAAACACATACTGGACCTACCATATACATAGACTTAAATTATTTCATTTAAATAATAATAATTACATTAAACAATGATCACTTAAGATTATGTAGTCAAAGTTAAAGCTTTAATGTAAGCTTTAACCCCATGTTGTTAGCAGTTGTATTAAACCATTAGCCGAATACCTTAGGGTAGATGCCTAATTGTACCATTGGTGTTAAATTTAAAAAAAAAAAACTTTTCGTTGTCAGTGTGGAGCAAAAAATCTTACTTTATTTAGTAATTGTAGAGAAAAAATATATTACACATTTCAAAACATGCAAACAGATAATTTACTTCAACGATTGCCTATTGAGTTTCAAATAATGCAGAAACTGTTTGGAAGAATAACATTTTCTGAAAAGTTAATAATAAAATATTTTTCTATGTATCCAACTTTTTGGCGGACACTGTATATATAATCAATGATGTAGACGAAAAATATTTTGCTTTTATGGGATGCATACATAATAGCGGATCCAGAGCCCCTTCAGGTAAATTTTAGGGAGTCGGTCACTCAGTCAAGTCACCTGCCGCACCGCTCCGAATGCAACCCCGTCCCCACCACGCTCGACGATACAATGACGGCGAACCGCCGTGTCCCAGCGACCAGTGACATTCTTAGAGTAATGACTGTATCTACCAATGTAGGCTTATGTGATAAATGTGTGACAAAAAAAACCTGTTTTGCTGAGTACCAAACACGTTAAGTTAAATGAATTTTCAAAATAAACAATGTATTCTAGTATTACTTAATTTCTATTTCTTGTATTTATGTTTCAATAAAGAAATATAAAAAAAAAATTGTGCAGTTTCATTCAGGGCTGTAAGGGTTAAACATTTTTCATTTAAATGTCGCATTTGACGTATGAAATAAGATGACTTTCTGTATTTAGTAGAAAGTTGCAATCTTGTGTTTGTCAGTTGTCATATCAGTTTTGTAGCCGTGGGGTGGTATGTGAAATGTTCCTGCTGTAGTTTCAATTGTCATTGACTTTATGATGAAGATGATGATGAGTAGGGGATGCAATCGATACTGGGGATGTAAAAATATTTCGGTTGGGGCTGCGTCTAAAGGGGGGTAGTGTGCCCGGCTTGAGCAGTTCTCCCCCCCGACCTACCCCGCCACAAGAACCGACAGCGACGTGGGGGTCCACGACTACGCGCAGAGGTCTCCCCCGGACCAAGCTGGTTTCGGGGTCGATCCGGAGGCGATGTGTGCCGAACGTGTTCGTGAGAGACGCGCGTCCAGTGTCCAAAGAGACGCCGGCGTCGTCGCTCAGAACGCCCCGCGTTGCGCGTCCTCGTCCGGAATCGCGCTATTCACTCCGTCACCAGATCACTGAAAAATTAAGTGCGTTCAGGGATTATACAACGGCGAGATGTTTCACTGAAGGATTTATGTTAGTGGCTTCTCTAAAACACTTTTGAGACATGATGTTGTGAGTTTGTGTTATTCTTTTGTTTTTATGCAATATTTTCAATATACCAGGTAAATATTACGTTTAATAAATGATTAGGTTTAATATCCTCAGAAATTTACCTTGTTTGGTGCACTCAATCAAACAAAACAAAAAGATCTGAGTACGCAATGGCAATTTTTAATCGTATTATTATACGTATTATTGTTAACATATGTTTTTAATTTATTACCCCGTTTCCATATTTCAATAGGATAATCATATTAGTTTTGCCCCAGTTTGATAACTGTCAATTTTACACCTAACTGTTGCTGTCAAATTTACCTCTAAAATTGGTGGTAACAAACAATAGTTTATAGCAGGGCTTCTATTTTGGAAATTCATGTTATATTTATTCAGGGATAATGGTAGACAAAACGTCTTGCCGGAACGGTAACGAAATAGGATTTTTATGAAACAATAACAGAAGAACAGGCATCGATAAAAACTATATTGTAAATAATACAAAAAGCATTATTTTTTATTATTATATATATTATATATGATAATAATAATTGTACACGGTTTTAACCTGAAACGGCCTTCCACATCCGAATGTTTCGTTCTGGACCGTTCCAGCTTACTTCCACTCCTGCATTTGTATTGATGAAAATCATTTCCTCCTTAAAATTATGATGGCGTAATTATTCATTTATAAACTATTTAATATTTTGCAGAATGTACATAGATATATAGATAGATATTTAATCAATAGATCATATTTACATGATATATGTGTGGTGCCAATCATACATATACATATATCACAAGCAGGAGCGGATGGGCAACATCTTAGCGGCCCGGGAAATAATATTTGTCGGCCCTTTTTAAATTTCCGGATATGGCTAAACTATACATTTACAGGGTCTTACGCATTTTCCTTTAAGATTAAATAGAACATAGGTTAATTACAGATTTTTGAATCAGATTACATTTACTATCCAAAAAACATTCTTTTAGTTAAAAATGCCTGACTCCCAGTCAAGTACATATGTAGAAACATATAACAAAAAAAAAACAAAAAAAAGTAAATTAAAGTTTAAAGTCTTTTTATTCGAAGTGTTATTATATAAAAACTTTACGCTTTTAACAATCTATTTAATAACTTGCTTTGCTGCATTAGCATATCTATAATGTTATCAGAGTCAATATTATATAAAATATCATTTTCGCAAACCATTAACATAAAAGCATCCAAATTATTATTCGACATTGAATTCCGCAATCTATTTTTAATGTATTTTAACTTGGAAAAACTTCTCTCACATTGCACTTGATTTATTGATAATGTTAATAAATATTTGTAAGCATTTTCTAGTGCAAAATATGTCTCACTGTACATATCGTATTTTTGAATGACAGAATAACAGCAACTTGCACATTTATAACAAAATTTACATTTTTTATTATTAACATCAAAACCACCATCTCTATCAAAATCATCGTTGTCTTCTTCATCAGTTTCATCTGTATCTATAACTGTAACATTACTTTGAAATTGTTGATTACTCTCCGCATTTGTTGTTGCCGAAACTTTAAAATTATCCCAACTTTTTGCGAAACCAACCAATTCTTCTTGCAGATTTTCTTTTGTAATATTTGGGTAATAGTTTTCTAGCAGTTCACACAATTTTTTTAAGCTATGTGATGGTACTCCTGGTTTAACTTAATCAAAATTTGTTGGAGACAATAAGGCAATATCCTTATAAAGCTCACCATTATTCTTAAATCTACATTCTATAGAATTTATAATTTTATCTAAAATTCTATTATGGGTTTCAACTTTTTAGTTATAGTATACTTTTTAGTTATAGTTTTTTCGGCTAGCTTGTATGGGATCATCTTCCGCCAATACTCCAGCCATTTGCTTTTGTTTTCTTATTCTCTTTTCGGGAAAGGAAATTGGTATGTCGATATCGATTTCTTCACGGCTGTTAATTTCATCTTGTGACCATGCAATGAACGTTTGCGTAGATGTTTCAATATCACTCATGTCGCGACTTACGGACTTTAATTGTGATGTACAATTAATAATCATTTCGTTGCATCTTAGTAAGTCTAATCCGCTAGTTTGCAAATATTTCGAGACAGGACCAATAATTGAAAATATTTTTGTAAAAATTTGAGCCGTTAGTAGCATTTCCTAATCTATAAATTGTGTAAGCATGGTAGAGGCCTTCACACGGACATCTGGTGGCATCTTTTCTGACAATTTTATATCGTGTAATGCTAATAATACACCGATGTAAAGAGCATTGGCGTGATTTTTGAAATTTCCAAATATTTTTTTCAAAGGTGCTTCTTTTGCCCACCAACGAGTTTTTCCAATTACTTGTAATTTCTTTTTTTTTGACCTTTAAGGATGTGCTTTTCGAAATATTCGTTCTTTGGTATGATTCTTTGAAGAATATTGCAATGGAATTTAATAAGGTAAATAAAGACGTTGCATTTATTGTTATTTTGACGGTGTCGAATACAACTAGGTTCAGGATATGGCTGTAACACCACACATGTAATTGACTAGGTGTATTTTCAGACATCCATTTAGAGAAACCATTGTAAGCCCCTTGCACATTTGCTGCACTATCAGTGGCTTTAGAGACGATTTACTTTTAGTGGAATATTAAAAGATTAAAATTCTTTTTGAATGAAGTTAAATATACATTTCACGGTAGAGTCTGTACAACTTACAACGGATACCAGTTTTTTAATAAATTTCACAACCCAAAACATACCTTATTACAATTGAACATTGATCTTGAACTGAAATATCCTGTGCAGTGTCCAATTGCACAGAAAATATTTCTGCTTTTGGGATTTTTTCTAGAATGGATGTTTTGATCAATTCTCTTATGATTTGCAATATTGAATTTACAGTTGTTTTAGATAATAAACTTACGAATGATACAGATCTACGTTGTTGTCCCCTTTCATGGATACTTTTGCTTTTTTCGATGACCTCATTTCAATGTTCTTTTAAGTGTACATCTTATTTACTTACTAACAATATTAATTCCAAAAAGTTACCATGGTCCAATGTGGGATCAGCTAAAGTATATGCAGCTTCATATTTCTTTCCTCTATAACTTAATCCGCATTTTCCAGTAAGTTTTATGTCTATAATCACTTCTAATACTCGTCATTTTTTCTTTATTTGCTGCTGTCTGATATTTAATGTAGATGAAAGTAGCAAATTGGAAATGCCCTTTTGATTCTTGCACATAAAGTATGCTCTAATGGAATGTTCATGTTTACTGTTTACTTCATGCTCCTCAATTCGTTGATAAGTGTGCGAAAAGTCATTAATACCAAGAACAAATCAATTTTCGTGCTTTGTGTATACTAGACATATAGTACAAAACAACTTAAAAGTTATTTCATTGTATGTCAGCCAGTTCCTTACTGTGCCATTTATTATTTTGAAGATTTTATCGCGATTAAAAACTCAATTAAAGCTGGTTGTCTCGGATGAAATGAAAAAAAAATGAATGTCGTACAAATTTGGCTTTTTTAAATAAATATCATAGTGACTATCAGTAATATTAATTGTGGATTGAAAGCCTGATTTTGCTTCGTTGGTTTTTGCAATGCTTTGAAAATTACAAGAAGTTGTTCAAGCAGTTAGACGTGGACGCTTGGTTTTCATCTTCGTTTTGTATTCTTATTTCAACTTGAGAACTTACGGATTCAGGAAACAAAACCATTTTTTCCGATAATTCTTGGGATGGTAGCGGTTGACTAATAATAGAAGAAGAGGCTAGTTTTTCAAACATAAATTTAATGTTTTTTGACTTGTGTGCCCCAGCTTCCATCGCGTTCTTTCTCTATTCGCGTAACTTCTCCGCTCTTCCTTTCAGTTTTTCTTTGTCCATTTGTTATATATATATAATTTATTATAATACGAATCCGCAAAAACGGATAAACTTAAAACCTAAACCATATTTTTATTAATTTCTTTTTACAAATTTTGTTATTTTAATTACCGTAAGTCCGATTCGAATATTCAGGGTAAATAACACACGCGAAATACAAAGCACTTTAAGCCAGCTCTTACACAGTTTTTTACGTTAATTTTCTGTGACCGAATGATTCCGTAGCCGTATGAAAACTACATATTTCTAATCGCTGGTGGTACTTACTTCTTTCTTTTTCAGTCATAAATTGAATTTGTCCCTCTCATTTCATAAAATCGAATAGTAAGCAATCCACAGCGCGCGACGCGTGACTTATCTTAATTATTACAAAATAAATAAAACGTAAAAGTTTGAGAATTATTTATGGGCAGTCAGAAGTAGAAATATAAAAACTAATTTTTGCTGATTAATTATATAAGCGAAAAATAGTGTAAAATGTACAAAAAAATGTACAAAAATTCTACAAAAATTTGTTAAGAAAATGAAATAGTATAGAGGATGGTCTGAAAAGTTTCCGACCTAACAAAGATACAAGACATTTTTTCAGAATTATTTATTTTATTTTTCCACATAGTCTCCTTATTAAAAGTCTCCAATTAAAAGAACTCCATGACTATCCCAAAAAACAGACGCAATCACTTTCCCAGCCGAAAAAACAGTTTTTGCTTTTTTTGGAGACGATTCCCCCTTTGCAGTCCACGGTTTGGACTGTATTTTTGATTCGGGCGTATAATGGTGTATCCAAGTTTCATCTACAGTAACTAATCGTCGCCAAAACTCGGATTTATTGCGCCTAAACTGCGCCAACAGAGCGTTGGAAATGTTCATTCGAACACGTTGTTGGTCTAACGTGAGCAAACGCGGCACCCAACGCGCGGATAGCTTTCTCATGTCTCAATTTTGATGTAATATGTGACAAACACGTTCTTTTGACATGTTCATAACCTCTGCTATCTCTCTCACTTTAATTCGGCGGTCGTCTAGCACTATTTGGTGAACTTTGGCCGTGTTTTCGTCGGTAGTTGCACTTTTTGGACGTCCCGAACATTCATCGTCTCCCAAGCTCTTACGGCCATGTTTAAATTCAGCTGCCCAAAATTTCACCGTGGTAAATGATGGAATGATGGTGCAGAGTTCCCATATACAGAATCCATCTCACTTTGATTTGCGTAGGCGTATTGCCTTTCAAAAACAAATATTTGATGACAGCTCGATACTCGATTTTGTCCATTTTCATAAAAACACTCACATCAACACACTCAAACGACTGTTACATAACAACTGCACATCCAAAATGGCTGAAATTTTGTGTGGGACCTACTGAGGCATGCATAAACATATTCCCCAACTTATGTAAATAAGTGCTGCCATCTTCTGGTTGAGGTCGGACACTTTTCAGACAACCCTCGTATATATATATATATATATATATATATATATATATAAGGTTGTTATTTAAGGTTAATAAGAACTTACTGGTAATCGTTTATTTATTTTATTATTTATTATCCCAGCAAACTCTTTTCACCACAATACACACAAATACGCTGCCATACACACACACACACATATATATATATATATATATATATATATATATATATATATATTACACAGAATGTTAACAACACCTATAAATGAACATAATTAATTAAATAAAATAAATCGCCTTAAATAATGGTTTCAACATAAACACAATAAACAAAATAATAAAAAAATAACATACAATTATTTCAAAAACTCAACAATATAAATAATAATACAATAATATCAAAAACACAAACAGAAAACGATATAAATAATACATATTATAAATCATTCACATTTCAACGAAACATGTGCGACAAAATTAACACTTAACACTTAAACATGTTAACATTAAAACGTCTTTTTCAACCCAAACACACAATAAAAAACACTTATTAGATAAAAATAGAATTTACACAATAACCTGCAATGAAATTGGTGCAAAATACATTGGAGTAACCGGCAGAATTTTAAAATTAAGAATAAACGAACATTTGGTAGACATAAACATTTCAAATTTTGGACGACACCTACATTTTAACAATCATACTTTCGAAATAAACAAAAATACCAAACTCTTACACAATACTGATAAAGGCTTAAAACGAATTTTATTAGAAGCATTTGAAATAGATAAAACTATCAATACAGAACACAACATAGAATTCCTTAATGACCAAACTTAATTAACATTTAAACCTCTTATTTAAGTAATCCATATAACACATAAAACAACAAAAACAATTAAATAAAACTTATAATTAGACATCTATATCTTTCAAATTGCAAACTACAATAAAAGAAAGTTCAGGTTATATACACATTATATGCGTAAGTAAATAATTCTTAATATATACATATAAAATAACTAAAATATTTATTTTTAAATTGATTTTACTTTCTATCATCAAAATTAATACCCCCATAAAAAATAATTTTCAATTCTTCCCTACACTAACAAATTACATAACATTAAAGTAAATTTGAATTAGACGCTAAATTATGTATAGACACTATAACATTAAACACATAACAAATACTATTATAATTTATGTTTAAACATTTTTGTAACAAATTTAACTCTAATTTTATATTTTACCAAATTTATTGTATTCTTCCTAGATATGCCTCTGAAGATGGTTTTTTATAACCGAAACTAGTCAGGCGATAAAAGTAAATAATAAAATAAATAACCAAATACCAGTAAGTACTTATTAAAACAACCTTAAACCAAATAACTACATACGAACTTAAGTCTACTAAACACTACGACATAAATCCACGAACACCATTAAATATGCAGATTTTATTAACAATGCTCTCATATACCTTCTGACAAGTAAGTTAATACCCACATTTAACAATTTACCACAATTTCTCGTTTACTAATCACGTATATAAACATAACCTAACCGTCTACTTATGAATAATAATTACACTGGTCTACAAATAAAAAAAAAAAAGACTGGAAAAGAGGAAGATGTTTTGCAAGTAATTTGGGTGCGTAGAATTCATATTTACCAAAAGAAATGTGCTATCAGGTCTAGTTCTTTTTATGTCGCATGGATGGCGCTACTGTATAGTAATTTGATGGAAACCCACATTTATTCTCTATCTTCATAATAATAGCGCTTAAATATGTCAAGTAGATGGTGTGTTACTAATTCAAGCTATTTTTTGCTTTGTTTGTGGTAAATATATGGTTGGAAAAAAAGGATACGCAATAACAAAACCGTTAAAATATGCATATTTACATTACTTTGGTTTTGCTGTCAGAAATTTAGACAAATCGTGAACACCAACATTGTTTTGCAATAGTTGCACACCTATTTTATACAAGTGGTCGAATGGCAAAATGATATATTTCGACTTTTCAGTTCCAGTTCCAGTAATATGGAGAGAGCAAAGTAATCACCAAACCGATTGTTATTTTTGTTTATCAAAAGTTGTTGGGATCAATATGAAATATCGAACAAGTGTGCAATACGCAAATGTTCCATCTGTTTCAAAACCAGTTCAACGTTTAAAACATAATCCATTGCCAGTCGTTCCTGGTACTACAGGCAGTGATTAGGAATCATCTTTCAATGACATTGTTCCCAGCAGTGGTAGTTTGTATGAGTCTAATGAATGCCATTTAGTGACTCAAGCTGAACTTAATGATCTAGTTCGTGATTTACATTTATCAAAGCAAGACGTAGAATTATTGGCTTCACGTATGCAACAATGGAAACATCTTACAGTTGGGACAAAAGTAACAGTTTATAGAGAAAAAAGCTTGGAATTGACTGCACATTTTGAGAAGAAATACACTATTCTCTACTGTAACGATATTCAAGATTTATTTCAAAAATTAACCAACCATTTGAAAAAAAAAAATGAATGGAGATAATTCATTGACGGCTCTAAGTACAGTTTAAAGGCTCTTCTTTTACACAATGGGAATAAAAAACCATCCGTACCAATTGCTCATGCTGTTTATACTAAGGAAAATTACGAATCAATGACTCAAATTTTAACTTTACTCAAATACGAAGATCATAAATGGAAGATATGTGGTGATTTTAAGGTATGTGATTGAATGTTCTATGTATATCGTAAATTCCAAGTTTTAATTAAATAACACTTATTTAGGTCATTGGTTTGTTAACTGGCATGCAAGGAGATTTCACAAAATGTTGTTGTTTCCTTTGTTTATCGGATAGTCGAGCTACAAGTCATCATTACACCAGAACAGATTGGCCACAATTAACAGAGTATTCTCCTGGAAAACGAAATATTTCAACTAATCCATTAATTGATCCAAATGTCGTTCTACTTCCACCACTGTATATAAAACTAGGTCTTTTCAAAAACTTTGTCAAGGCTCTGAATAAATATGGTACTGCTTTTAAACATTTGTTGGCACTTTTTCTTACAATTTCATATGCTAAAATTAAAGAAGGCATATTTGTTAGTCCTTAGATCAGGAAGTTATTAAATAATGATTATTTCTCACAATGTTTATCAGAGAAATAATCTGCAGCCGGGCAATCTTTCAAAAGCATCATAGATGGTTTCCTTGGAAATAAGAAAAGTGATAACTACAGACAAATTGTTACTGAATTATTGAAAAAATATTGTGAATTAGGTGCACAGATGTTACTCAAAATGCATTTTTTGCGTTCACATTTGAACTTTTTTCCACAAAACCTGGGTGCGGTGAGTGATGAACAAGGAAACGTGCTCATCAAGATTTAATGAAAATTGAAAGAAATTATGAAGGATTTTGGGACAAAAGTATGCTGGGAGATTATTGCTGGACTCTAATACGTGAAACTGACCCTGATAAATACAACCGATGTTCAAACACTGCCATTTACTTTTGAAATTTCATTTATTTTTGAATAAATTAACGATTTTTTATGAAAAACATACGAAAACAATGATATTTTATATCTCGCAAACCTGACCTGATAGAAAAAAAAACACATTTACAGATTCGAATTCAGCGCACCAAATTACCTTAAAAACACTATTTGGTTGCTTTAGTCCAAAACGTTGTATACTAGTTTAATCATACATAATCTCATTTTTATTGAAACATGTCGGCCATACAACCTCTCATCTCCATCTACAACTTTAAATTAACATTACTATAATGATAGGTCGTATTATCATGTAGGTATACATCTACGTCCGATCAATATCGCTTTTGAAACTTTTGCTAATAATCTCGCGAAACATATTAACTTCAATGAAATGGTAGAAATAAGCAATCTCAGGTATTTGTATTTAATACAAATATTATTGGACTACTTTCTATCATCTATAAATAACATGAGAACAACATATATGTAATGTGGGATGTGTATGGTGTGTATTTGTACTTAGAGTTAAAAAAAACAGATGTTTGTATCTGTAATAGTCCCAAATATACGCCCAGTATAATACGCATTTACGCAATAAAGTGACTCATATTTTAAAAATCATGAATACAACCAAATTATTAAATTAATTCATTTACAAATAATCCTAGGGTGAAATGTGATAAATAGCAAGAGCGCCAGAGCGTCGCCAAATATCTCAAGAGCCGAGGCCTGCATATGCACGGTTTTGGAAGATTCCATGTCGTGGTGTCACATAAACAATTTGGGTATCAGCGCCCCTTAGAAACGAGCAAGCGCCAGGCACGTAAAAATCACCTCGAATGGCAACACTTTAAATTAAGTGTAAAACTCTGCTCTAAAAACGCATTAATACCACACGCACACTCAAGATTAATAATCACCATGATAACTATGGGATGGGGGCGAATATTTAGCAGTAGATATGTGAGGGGAGTGGAGATTTGAAGCTGAAAAAAACCTATTTAAGCACAAGCCACACACGAGCGAGATCAGTAAGACAGTTGCGTCGGCCACGGGCAACGCACACGACATTCGCGGTTTTGAGTATATAAATTCACGTCGGTTTATAATTAAATTAACAATAACGTTGTAATAAATGCAAAGTAGCATAACAATTTGAATAAATCGAAAAACGTACAATTCTAGGTACAGAGTAATTTAATTTTTTTATTATTAACGATAATATAAAGTTGTTAAACCAGTTTCATTATAAATTCACAGGAGTGCTTATTCCTTTCAATCAACCCTAAGTTACCTATAAAAGCCAAACACCGATTACCTATTCCTATCAGTAAACAAAGGCGGCTCGAACGCTATCCGTGTTTACGAATCACTAGAGGAAGCAATAACAGGTGTAATTGACGCCCACCCGCGCACTTCGTTCACATACCTGTTATTGTGAAATCAAATTCCCGCACTAGATTCAAATTGACGGAAAATAGTGTATTTAACCAACCACAACTAACCTAGAAAAGCCAAACACCGATTACCTATTCCTATCAGTAAACAAAGGCGGCTCGAACGCTATTCGTGTTTACGAATCACTAGAGGAAGCAATAACAGGTGTAATTGACGCCCACCCGCGCACTTCGTTCACACACCTGTTATTGTGGAATCACCTCCTCCACTAGAATCAAATCGTCGTCAGCATCATAACATTTAAACATATAAACTCATCATACATCGCGCCCGCGATCGCAAACTAACGTGGCTGTATTCACCACAACTATAACAACTAATCAAGACATTCAGTGTTACCCTCCGACATACATCATCATATTCAAATCAAAATAATTCATAAAAATGAAGGCTTCTTCATTTTAAATCACAAATGAGCACATAACGTGCATATTATTGGGCAGAGTGATTTATAATTGTATAAATAAATAAGTTGGATTAAATCATAATAATTTAAAAACATAATATATAAAAATACTGGTTTCTTTGTTTCAAATCATAAAACAAGCACATAACGTACCTATTATTGGGCAGAGTAAATTAGAATCGTACAAATAAAATAGGCTGGGTTAAATCTCAATAATTTGAAGACATAATGATAATTTGTGGTTAAATATCGTAAACAAGAAATACGTGGAATTATTAAAACCCCGTATAAACAGAGAGAATGATAAACGAGAGAATGAAGCTTGGTATAATTACAAGAGAAGTTATTAATAACCTCCAATGTTCCAAATAATAATATATTATAACATTACATAAACATTTCCGATTGAGGTAGCAGAACTGTTATTTGACACAACTTGTAACATGTCTGACGGTGATGACTACTTGTGACATTGGTGCTTGCTGTGGTCGCGGGTAGAATTACTAATTTACCTCAATCAACGTAAACAATGGTGCTCCAATAATTACATTATTGTGTGGACACCGACACAACCATGAAATTCGGGAAGATCGCGAGATACCTTTAGTAATCATTCATGAATTATTGGGGATAATTCAACATCTTTAAATAGTTCTATTTTTGATCATATCACTCCCGTAGCTAAATGCAGTGAAAGAGCATGGTAATAAATGGTCTAAGAGAAGCACGTGCATGTATACAAACTCTCGTAAATAAAATTCGTAGTAATAACCATTTTCAAACTATCAATTGAATAAATAAAATAATTTACACATTCATTATAAGGTAACGAAATATATAAAATAAATCAATTCATGTCATAATCGCCAACCTGTGTTTTATTTCCCTGTACGTTATAATTATATAAATTAATATACATCATCATCAACCTGTGTTTTATTTCCCTGTGTCTTACAATTTCCGCGTGTCTATTATTAAATAAACAAAACAAATCCTTGAATTTGTACTTTCTTGTATTAATCCATTATTAGTGTACGTTAATTAACACATTACCAATAGCAAAGTACCTTGAGAGTAATCACGGTAGTTAAATTAAACGTCACGACGTGTAAGTACTAAATACGATCACAAATCACGAGCCAAAAATAATTAAAACATTATATAATAAATCACGAGCCAAAAATAACTAAAACATTAGATAATAAATCACGAGCCAAAAATAACTAAAACATTATATAATAAGTCACGAGCCAAAATAATCAAGAAATTATATAATAATTTCACGATAAAAACTACGAATAATAAAATAAATATAATAAAATAATATCGGAGCGTTTCATATCTATAACATTTTGTAATATTTCGTTGTTTAAGTCGATATGATGGATGATATGAATGTAAAAATAGGGTTTGACGAATTTTTATTTTATCGACATAATTGTGTTGTTTTCTTGTGAAGAAAAGTGTTTAAAATTTGTGACTGCTGTCCTACATTTATAGTTGAAAAAATTAATTTGATTTGAGTGACAACTAAGATTTTAACAAAATAAAATGTATGCACATTTAACCAACAAATATACACAATGTCAGATGGACTCCCCATGGGCTTTTCGCTCTCTAACCTACTCGATGACATTTTTATGGTTAAATTTTAAAACCTACTTCTATGATTCTATTCTGCTTCTACTTCTACTTCAACTTCTACTTCTACTTCTATGCTATTTTTACTATGCGTATTCTTCAAAAGTATACTCCAGTGTGTAGTAAAATGTTACGAAAATACTTCAACTAATTAAAACTAATGTCAATCTGAAATTCGCTTCTAGCAAAGTAACCACCATCTAAATAATACTCTAAAACTATATTTTATATAAAATATTGACTATCTTCTTTAAGAAACGTCTTAGATGACATATTTATTTGAAGTTTTTTTGTTTCGTTTCCTTTGCTGACTCGATATCTAAATTTATGGAATGCCTTTAGCAAACACCTTGTACATACAGGGTGTTCAAAATATGTAGTCCAAGCTTAAGGGTGTGATGTGAGATGCCACACGAAGCAAATAGTGTTAATGAACCTATGATTTATTTCCAACCGTTATTTATTATAGTAAATATCATTTATTATCATTTATCATTATATCATTGTTCTGTTAAATCAAACTATAATAGGAAGTAAGTCAAAGAATTGCTGTCCGCGAATACCACAAGTTTCTGGTGTAAGCGATCAATATTATTCGATCCCGTATAAACCTTGTCATTATTGCCATAAATTCGATAAAATAATATTGCATCAATAAGAGTAGCGCTCTTATAAAATATTTATGAGTGCCAAGATTACTTTGACATTTCAATATATCAGTGTCTGCAATATTAACGAAGTTTTTCACATCATTGCTTATGTAACATCGTTATTGCCATGTATTGTATACGTTCATCTTTATTCATTCCATTTGTTTTCCGAGGTATAAAAATTATATCATAAAAGGCCTGCGTGACATAATTCGAATTACAAATGAAAATATGTGTTATTTATTAGTACCGCGAATAAATTTTGCAGCGCTTCCCAGTAACATATTCACATTAATTAATTTATACGATATAAAATTAATAAAAAGCATATACACGTATCTGGTGCTATTATTAATTAATAGCTGAATTACACAGTTAATAATTGCTTTTCAATATTTATATGTTTTTGCTCCGTAAAAGAGCTATTTTAGGACTCGTTTGAGTTTCTAAAATGAGCATATTAGTTACTCAGTCCCAAAAAGTTGCCATAGTTAAACAATGTGGTTACAATGATGGCATGATAATTAAAATTCGAACCGTACCATTTTCAAGAAATATGTGCTCTGATGACATTGATTAATGTCATAATAAAAGGTTTGAATGTGTTTTGTAAGAATATACAAAAAAAAAATGTTCATTGATGCTCACATAAATGTAGTACAAGAAATTATGTTACAAAAGCAATTTCATATAGAAGTGTCAATGTGTTTGTACTAGATTTATGTGAGCATGCCTGTACCTAACACATACCTTAATTAAGTCTCTTCAGATTCATCTGCTATTCCAGACTCTAATAAGTTACTTACAGATAAAAAACTTCACTTTAAGTAACAAAAATAATGAGAAATTCATACATAGTGGGTCTAAAAAGAATCGTAAAGAACTTTTCAACCGAACACAACCAAACAAATATTAAGTTCAAGTATTACAATAACAACAAACTTGCCAATAAAATTAAACTCTTACAGTATTGTAATGTTCCCATTATTATTAACTAAATGTATAAATATGTCTCTCTATTCTTAAATTACAATATGCAGTCTCTTCATATTATCTCCGAATTTCTTAGATTAACTTCCGTTCAAAGTTATCACCGCGCGACGCTCAGTCTAGCTTTGTGTATTGATGTTATTTACACTTTAAGTTGATGCCAAATATGTAATTTAGATAGACAGAGATATTTCAATATCAGAGCGAACCTTGAATATTCTTTGTTCTTGAATGCGTTCAAAGTTCGTTCTGGCCCTACTCCAGTGAGTTACAACCGAGGGTTCGAAACTTGTAACCGATGTGGAGAAAATCAGTTACTAAGGAACCACGACACAGTACATAATAAAACACGTCAGAGTACATAGACAAAAACGCCACAGTTCATAATCCATCAAGTTTGTGTAATTCGTGTTATTCGGTTCTTCATTTCTGGACATTTAATTGTGTCCACAAATAAATAAATAAACAGTAAAAGTAAAAACCAGTGTTTAAAAAACTCCTACAAACAACCCGTTTATTACAAAATTGGCGCAGTCGGTAGGATACATTCCTACAATCTTAAAAGAAAATCATGACTTGCCCAGTTCAGGACATACAGGTTTCCATAAGACTTACAAAAGGATAAAACGACAATACTAAATAATTCGGAAATTTATAAAAATGTATTCCTATGCAGAAGTATGGTGAAAGTTAATAATAATAATAGAGCGATCACAACGGTTTTAAATATGTCTTGCGAAGAAGTAGTTTTAAATAATGTCTGTGTTACCTTAGATCCACCAGAATGCACGAAAGTTAACGTTAATAATTTTAAACTGAGCCCGGAAATGGAAATTTCAAATGCAAGTAAAGGTAGATTAGATATTTTAATTAATACCCTAAACACAAATCACCTAAATTCAGAAGAGTACAATGTTTTAAAGGAATTATGTGTGGAATACAATCATATATTTTATCTAGAAGGAGATATGCTAACATCAACTGATCTAGTTAACCACGAAATTCACACCCCGCCACATATTCCAATTAATACAAAAACATATCGGTATCCTCAAGCTCTAAAATCAGTAGTTGACGAACAAATCGAGTCAATGCTTCAACATAATATAATAAAACCTTCACAAAGCCCATGGAATTCGCCCGTGTGGGTGGTTCCGAAAAAAAATGATTCGGAAGGAAATAAGAGATGGCGTTTAGTTATCGATTATCGAAAACTAAACGAAATAACCGTTGGCGACGCTTACCCGCTACCTAACATCGAGGAAATATTAGACGAGCTAGGAAGCGCTAAATATTTTACCACCTTGGACCTTACCTCTGGATTTCACCAAATTAGGATGCACCCACGTGATTCACCGAATACGGCTTTTAGCGTTCCCCGAGGACACTTCGAATTTAACAGAATGTCGTTCGGATTGAAGAATTCACCTGCGACCTTCCAAAGGTTGATGAATATAGCCTTATCCGGATTACAAAATAATCATCGGTGTTTTGTATACTTAGATGACATAGTCATTTTTTCCGACAGTTTACAAAGTCATGAGAAAAAACTTCGAGAAGTTTTTGAAAGACTTTCACGACATAATTTGAGGATCGAGCCCAAGAAATGCCAATTCCTACGCCATGAAGTTGTGTACCTAGGACATCTTATCACAGACAATGGAGTACGGCCTGACCCGAAGAAAACATCTTGCGTTGAAAAGTTTCCAACCCCAAAGAATCCTAAAGACATTAAGTCATTTCTAGGACTTGCTGGATATTATCGACGTTTTGTTCCTAATTTTAGCAAATTGGTGCAGCCCTTGACGAAACTTTTAAAAAAGAATTCAAGATTTCTGTGGACTAGCCTACAACAGGATGCGTTTGAGAGATTAAAGACACTACTCTGCACCCAACCGTTATTGCAATTTCCAAATTTTGAACAGGAATTCATTCTGACCACAGACGCATCAAACTACGCAGTTGGAGCAGTGCTTTCCCAAGGACCCAAGGAAAGGAATTTACCAGTTGCATATTACAGCAGAACGCTTAATAGAGCAGAACAAAATTACGACGTATCTTCAAAGGAGTTATTAGCAATTGTGTCTTCAGTTAAACATTTCAGACCATACCTTTTTGGACGGAAATTCAAGGTAGTTACTGATCATATTGCATTAACATACCTAGATAATGTCAAGGATCCGAGTTCCCGATTGTTAAGATGGAGGCTGACGCTAGAGGAGTACGAGTATTACATTGAATATAAACCCGGCAGAATCAACAAGAATGCAGATGCTTTAAGCAGGATAGCAGAAGATAGCGAATACCTCGCATTTGAAAAATGTAGAGAGGAAGATATGATACGGAATGACAATGTCATAGAAGAATATGGGAAATTATTTGACGCTAACGAAGATTTCAGTTTGTGTCACTGCATCAGTCAAGATATGGAGATGGGAAAAGGAATCGCTCAAGAATTCGAAAATAGATTTGGTAGGGTGGATGATCTAATAGCACAAAAAGCTCGTTTACATTCTTTTGCATTTTTAAAGTTAGACAATAAATATTTGTTCTATCTAATAACTAAACAAAATTATTTTGAGAACCAAAATACTGTGACCTTTTTAAATCTTTGTTAAATTTAAAATCTTTTTGCCTAAATCATAATATCTTTCGGTTAGCTATGCCCAAACTGGGTTGTGGTTTGGACAAATTAGATTATTATATTGTTTTAAACATGGTAAAATACATTTTCAGAGGTAACTTCCAAATAATAATATTTATTTTAGGCGACAGACCATCTAAAAATAATACCAACAAATTAAACTCAAATATTTTAGCTGTTGAACCCGATTGCGATATAATTTCAACTGAAAATACTAACAGTACTACCTACAACATTTTTCAAACTGATCTAACACAACCGTCTGGACGTTCTAATTTGACCCCTGTTACTAATTATTTACTTTCACCTGCATGCCTAGAACCCAACACCAAAAAAATAATTAGACCTGTTCCCGGTGATGGTAACTGCTTTTATCACTGTATAGTACATTTTTTGCCTAATCTAATAGCTGTAGAAAATTTAAAACATTCTCTCTTAACGTCAAAACACGTAAATGGTTGTTTATCGCCTTTAGAAGCAAGAGCTAATCTCAATAATCCTAATGCGTGGGCTACAGATGACATCATAAAAATAACGGCATTTCATCTTGATATTTGCTTGTGCGTTCACAAAAACGATGATCAATTTTTCATTTTCGGAAACACTAAAAATACGATTTATCATATTAATCATACTACAGATCATTTTGAACCTTTTGAGGTAAATAAAACTACATGCCATAATCACACCGACCAACCCAGGAATTCGAGCGAAACAAATACAACCAATATATCAAGGAATATTTCTAAAAGTACATATCAAGATTTCTTAAAACAACTTGAGAGCACTATAATAAATTATAACAATATTACAGAATATAATGATGATATAATGGAAAGCAAAAATAATCTAGCTTTTTTTATTCCTTTAGACTTGGATGAAAACTGTGAAATCGTAAAAATGATTTTTTCAAAATTTAATCACAAAAACGTCATTTCCGAAAATAATTTAAAGTTATTAGACTATATTTTTATAAAAAATAGCAATAATAAATATAATTACTATTTAATTTATAAACAAAACTATTGGGACGAATGCTCTTATGCAGATATTTTTACTATGTTTATGAAATTACGTGATAATTTATTGACAAAAAATATTCTGACCATAAATATTCCTAAATTAGACGACAAATTTGATAAGTTACAATGGGAAAAAATTAGATCAATTATTAGATTTATATTCAAAGGTACTTCAATCCAAATCAATGTATACAACAGTAAAATTATCAATCCTCATCCAGATGACATTCCTACAATCTTAAAAGAAAATCATGACTTGCCCAGTTCAGGACATACAGGTTTCCATAAGACTTACAAAAGGATAAAACGACAATACTATTGGAAATCTATGATGTCAGATATCTATAACTATATAAAAAGGTGCAAATCTTGCCAAACTAAAAAATTAGTTCGCCGAAAAAACCGTGCTCCTATGGAAATAACTACGACCTCTCATAAACCTCTGGAGAAAATATTTTTAGACATCGTAGGACCACTCCCAATTTCAGAGAATGGTAATCGGTTTATTTTAACCTTGCAAGATGATTTAAGCAAATTGCGAATCTTATATGATATTGCACTCAAACATCTCAGAATGTTGTGACACAAGAATAGTTAAGCTCATGTCAGAATATTGGCAGAAATTAGAATCCACAAATTCTTGGCTTTATTTAGCCCCAAAAGCAAAATCTGTTACGCTCTCATGCAAAAATTCTACTAGCATCGACATACATATTATGAATTCAGGTGTTTTAACCTTACTTCCAAACTGTAAGGTATATACGGGTACTAATACAATAACTTCCTCTAATAATAATTTTGAAAGTATGTTGACTTTTGTAATACCCCCTTACAACATTCTAAATGATGGTTGTTGCGATAAAATAAAAAAATTAAATATTAGTCATCTTGTTCCGATTCCGACAACTCATGTTGATTCGAGAAATCTAATTACTGCTAGTCATAAATTGGATGATATAGTACAAATATCAAAAAATATCTCAAACAACTCTCAATTGTTAAATGTCTCTCCTTCCTATTTGACATATCTCATTTCAATTATAATATTAATGTACATATTATTTAAAGTTTACAAAATAATTATTGGTTGCCGAAACCGTATCCAACATGTTGTTCACAGACCACACCAACCTGCAATGCCTGTGAATCGAATCGGTGACGCTAATATAGATCCAAATGTGGACATAACTCTAAATGAAATAGAGGCTCCAGTCGAAGTTAGACGTAGTCAAAGACTTGTTGCCAGATACCGTAACGACTAATTTTAAACAAATAATGGTTCCTATTAATAGTAAGATTTTTCGATTGTTTTCAAATAACTAATTTTGTCTTTACCTTACATACCCTTTCTACGTATTCTTTATCTTTTATATTATTTTGAATTGTCCTTCTTTTTCAGATATTTTAAATTATGTTATGTATAAAAAAAAATTATTATCATTCCTCGTTATCCTTTATGTTTATATTATTTTGTATTGTCCTTCTTTTTCAGATATTTTATATTATGTTATATTTAGGTATTGTGATTGTGTGTATATATCTACATAATCTATATAAATAATTTTTTTTTTCAATAAGGAGAGGAGGATGTAATGTTCCCATTATTATTAACTAAATGTATAAATATGTCTCTCTATTCTTAAATTACAATATGCAGTCTCTTCATATTATCTCCGAATTTCTTAGATTAACTTCCGTTCAAAGTTATCACCGCGCGACGCTCAGTCTAGCTTTTGTGTATTGATGTTATTTACACTTTAAGTTGATGCAAAATATGTAATTTAGATAGACAGAGATATTTCAATATCAGAGCGAACCTTGAATATTCTTTGTTCTTGAATGCGTTCAAAGTTCGTTCTGGCCCTACTCCAGTGAGTTACAACCGAGGGTTCGAAACTTGTAACCGATGTGGAGAAAATCAGTTACTAAGGAACCACGACACAGTACATAATAAAACACGTCAGAGTACATAGACAAAAACGCCACAGTTCATAATCCATCAAGTTTGTGTAATTCGTGTTATTCGGTTCTTCATTTCTGGACATTTAATTGTGTCCACAAATAAATAAATAAACAGTAAAAGTAAAAACCAGTGTTTAAAAAACTCCTACAAACAACCCGTTTATTACAGTATTATTCATAAAAATTCAATCTGCGGTTTAACGATGGTTTAGCGGTTTTTACAAAGGGTTACCAAGGTTACTAACATTAAACCACCGTTACCTATACATTTTTAAGAATAACACTGTTAAAGTCCAAACTATCTACAAATATAATCTCTATAAATATATAACAACGTTATAATAAAAGCCGACAAAAATGAAGAGCTGGTTGTAGTCAAAAAGATGAATGGAAGTATGTAACAAAAAACATATAATTTTCTATCAGAAAACAACTTCATTCTAATACCCAAAGGATCCTTACTTAAATCATCTAATCTGCATCACTAACGAAACCATAAAATATATTAAAAAAAACAGGGTTGGAATACATCATGATTTAAAAAAAATCAAAAATCAATGATACAAAAGTCAAATAAATCCTGAATTATTTGGTATATTTCATTTTTTTGATTTTATTTCTGATCAGTTTTTGCCAGTTTAGATGTGATTTAAGTCAATTGATTTACATCACGATTAAAATCTCATGATTTTTTTTAAATCTGTAATTTGAACAAGAATTGATAATTAAAAAAAAATATATATCGGTGTATCTGTACTATATGATGGACCAAAAATGGAAGAAGAGAAAATTATTTTACTTATTTCCAATTATCTATTTTAAAGCATGGTAACTCTATAGTTACATTATATTTTTAATTATACTATTAATTATTTCTAATTATACTACAATTATATTGGAATGCACTAATGGTGCAAAAACATTAATGCAATTAATTAAAACAAAAACAATTTTGATTTGAATTAATACGAGGGCTGTTTGACGGAAGAGTGACTTTTTAATGAAAACGTTATTTTTCTGTTCAAAATATATTTTATTTGTCAACATAACACCCTTTCAAGTGTACACACTTAGCCCGGCGAGTTTACAATTTTTTTAAACCTTCCAAAAAGTAATCTTTCGGAAAGTCTTCAAAATATGCATTTGTGTCGGTTATCTCCTCTTCATTTGCCTGAAATCTTTTTCCACACAGCAATTTTTTTAAATTTGGAAATAAGAAGAAATCACTGGGAGCCAGATCTGGCGAATATGGCGGATAAAGCAGTAATTCGTAATGCAATTCAGTCAATTTAGTTGTAGCAATTGCAGACGAATGAGAGGGCGCATTATCGTGATGGAACAACACTTTTTTTCTTCATCAAATGCGGTCGTTGTTTTTCAAGTTCGGCATCAATACATGTCTGCATAATCAGCATAATACTGGCTAGTTATGGTTTTTCCTTTTTGTAAACAATTAATAAAGATTACACCTTTAGAATCCCAAAAAACTGTGGCCATGACCTTATTGGTCGAAAAAAGTGTGTTTGCCTTTTTGGGAGCATATTCGCATGGAGAAATCCAGTATTTAGACTGTATTCTTGTTTCTGGAGTATAATGATGTATCCAAGTTTCATCTACTGCGACATATCGACGAAAAAAATCCTTTGAGTTACGTTGAAAACGGCAAAACATTCTTCTGAATTCTTAATGCGAGCGCGCATTTGATCACCATTAAGCAAACGCGGCAACCATCTCGCGGATAGCTTTTTCTTATTGAAATGTTCATGCAAAATATTGTATACCCGTTCGGTTGAGATGTTTACTTCATTAGCTATCTCACAAACTTTTATTCGACGATTTCCAATTACAAGGCCATAGAGTTTATTAACCATTTCTGGAGTAGTCACAGTAAATGATGGTTTCGGACGATCTGCATCAACCGTGCTCATATGGCCACTTTTAAAAGCAGAAACCACTTACAAATCATTCCATGGGACGGAGCAGATTCTGGATAATATTTACGTAACTTTTCCTCGGTTTCTTTAATTGTTTTTTCACGTAGAAAATAATGTTTAATCAACACTCGAATTTTTTTTTTTTACATATTTACAAAACAACGAAAACAGTTTCCTTCAAATAAGTATAAAACATAATCTATCTGTCAGATTGGTGCCAAATTTTGACAGTAGACCTCCGAAAGACCTCAGGAGCTAGCAACATAATCATTATAACGAAAGTGTTACCAACCTTTGAAAAGTCACTCTTCCGTCAAACAGCCCTCGTAATTGAGGGGTCTAGAAGTAAGGGGGTTTAAGTGCATTTTTGGTAGTTCTGAGATAAATGACAACAAAGTTAACTTGAATTTTAAAATTCCAGGAATAAGTTTAGACAACTGTGCTAATATTTTAGACTTAGGTTTAGACTAGAATATTAACACAGTTTTCTAACCATATTCCTGGATTTTCGAAATTCAAGTTAACTTTAACGCCATTATCTCAGAACTACCAAAAATGCTCTTAAACCCATTTACTTCTAGACCCCTCAATTTATTTAAATAAATCATTTTAAAAATTTTCGATATCGATCACAACTTCACGACCAACCCTCTTCATCATAAAATTATTTGCTCTTTCAACATGACAACAGCCAAGAAACAGGACACAGATAAGGAACAAAAAGGGAAATATCAAGAAAAAAGGTAGACATATATTTGGTACATGGAATATAAGAGGAATAAGAGGGAAAAAAGAGGAAGTCAGAAATAAAAAGGAGAGGGCAAACCTGTATATACTCGTGATAACTGAAACAATAAAGAAAGATTAAGGTACAATTGTATTAGAGGGAAAATATGTACTATACTATAGCGAAGTGAGTGAAACCGAAAATGCAAGTGCATTTTCTGAAACAAATATTCAAAAAATCTGAATAAATAAAATTCAGAATAAATAGAAATGAATTAAAATTATCCTAAAAAATACCAAGCGTTTTTTACTCACTTTAATAAGTTTATAATCAATTTGAAAAAGTTGTGTTGGATATAATAAAGTCAATTTAAAATGTTAAAATTGAATAAAAGTATTTATTAAATCAAACCAAAAACAATAGGTATATAAAATTAGCTTACCTTTTTCTATTGTTCGGTTTTCTGTCGTCTGTTTGCTGTACTTCATCAAGTCGCAGACACTTTTATAAATATCACATACATATAAAATATCACATGAGCCATTCATTTTGAAAGTGACTTAAGTCCATTTATCTTTAATTTGAAATACTTAAGGTTTTGCGTTTTTACAAAATTAAAAATATACGTAAGATAGGGTTGACCTGGAATGTTAAATCGCATTTAAGGGATTTAATTTTATACATCCTATTAAAAAGTCGCTAATATTAAGTGTATAATATGACCTTGCTTACCTTAAAAGGACTTAGGTCACTTTCAAAATAAAAATTTGTTTTGTTACAAAAAGTGAAAGAGCTTAAGTCCGTTACATACAGTTAAAAAAATTGAAAAAAAAAACATTGAAATTATATTTTTAGATAATAGAAATAAATTTAATAACAAGTTATTCGTTAACGTTCTCAGTATGCGGGAGTGATTTGAAGTAGTTATGGTGTTCCGGAGGTATATACCGCAATAAGTCCATCATGTGTCGGTATTTTAGTGATGTGATGCTTCTTATACTTTTATATAACGATGGCAATACAATATTCCCAAATTTTTTAGGTCTACCCCGACGTGGCAATAAATCAAGAACGAAATTTCTATAACGCCAAAATCTCTGTCATTAGGTAAAAATGAATGCCCTGATATTAAAAATTTGTGGTCTATGATTTCCACATCATTTCCCATTGACAGAATTTTTAACCACATTAAAGATATTTTGATGTTTCTGTTTTGTCCTCCACATATGTCACTATATGCAATGATGTGTTTTTCACCTTTCAGGGTTTTTAGTTGTCTCAAGAGGCATGAAGCCACTTCTTGGGAACCTCTAGAAGCTTTTATTTTATCCCAACGTACATGTATACATTATCGTTGTGGAAATTGTGTATGCCTAAATTTAAAATATACATGTTACATTTATAATAAGCTACTGAAGTAGTTAACTTTGGGAATGGTAACGCTTTCTGCAAATCGAATGAAAAGCCAAAATAATGAGATGGATTACTTGATACTCGCTCTTGATCTTGTTTTAACGCATTTCTAGCCGATTCTGCTAGCTTCAAATGAATATCATGTTCTTCCATAAGTTTTTTCTGTTCTTCATGGTTTTCTGATGCTTTGACTTTAATGTTTAATAGATCACATCTTTGACATGTGTCTTTGCGTGGTTGGTGGAAATGTAGATTCAAAAAGGATTTTAGAATATTTTTCTATAAGTCCATGCATTAACTGCTTTTATATTATTTTCTTCACAGTGAAGCTCATAAAAATTAAACATTTTTTTTATAGTCAGTTTAGGATGAAGATATTTTCTGTCGGGATTATGGTCCCTAGTATAACGGGATTCAAATTTCGGGAAACTGTTAATATGGTTTTGAACAATCATATTTGCTTCATCACATATTTTTCTCGACAATCCAGGCAAACGCCCACGTAAATCGTTGCCAACGTTTTTAGATTTTAATACACGTTTCAATCGTCCTTCGCTTATTTGAAAAGTATCTAAAAAGATTTTTCTACAAACAGCAACTTTGCCTGTCTTAGAATTTAACCAATACGTAAAACTCTCATTTCTACATGAACCTTTTCCGTTTCTCTGACGTCTTCTTTTTACAACACTGCGTCCGGTCGCTTCGTATAGCAATATATTTTGCTTATTAAAGTCTCCTAAGTTCCAAAACATTTCGAAAATACGTTTTCTTTCTGTTTCATTTAAATTTTTCAAGCAGTCTTTTCGGCATTGGCAATCTTCATTTTGAAAAGCTTTGGCAGGAATATTTTTTCCCGATTGTGTATCGTATCTTTTCCCTGAATTCCGTTTAATTTTACGAATTGTCTGAATATAAGTACTACTTCTGTGTTCTCTGAATCCTTCTTTGGAGGTGCTGTTTTGTAAATTCTCATTCTCACTTACTTCCTCTTCCTCTGTTGAAGAATGAACTTCTAAAATTCTCCTTCTTTTTTAAATTTGTTGTACGAGTTTAATTCCTCTTCACTTTCAGAATCAAGAAATCTTGTTATTTTATCCTTTCCCATGGGTTTAATAATTTCTTTAAATTAAATATTATTTTTTAAATTTCAATTTAATATCAAAACGTAATTTAAATTACCTTCATCACTGCTCTCAACATTTTGGGCCGCACTTTTTGACATCGTCAATAAAAAGTGGACTTAGGTCACTTTAAAAATTTGGATTTTCAGTATTTATATTATTTTGAAAATGTACGTGATATAAAATTTTGAAATGTACTAAGTATATTTCAATACCGATTTATTTGTTTGACAGTTCAGCATAAATTATAAATGTCACAAGTGCCAACTTGATAAAAGATGAAAATGGACTTAAGCCACTTTCAAAATAAACGGCTCACATATAACATCAATTTACATTAATTTGTTCCAATTTGATCTGATTTTCAACAAACGATAATGGATGAATAGAGATTGAATATGTGCGTCTGTATTTATATGACGAAGTGAGCATGCAAGTTTGAACAGGCGAAAACTTTGCGACTTGCAAGAATTAACAGGAATAAAATCGTCTGGCGCTAAATGAATCTAGCTCTATCTAAGACCTTTTTAACGCCATTTAAAAAACCAGAAAGCCAAAGAGAAGTATTTAAACTAGTTCTCAGTACTCTCAAGTACCAAAAATACACTTAAACCCTTTTACTTCTAGACCCCTCAGTTATATGTAGCTCATGATGTTTTGTGCTACAATACTTGTTTGGAGCTAATAGTCTTTAATTAGGCATATGCAATCAGTGTTTGGTGACACACTGACCTCGGTTAATTGACATAGAGGTAATATCACCGTAAATAATCACTCATATGAATTTCGTTATAGCCATGATTAAAATGCAATTTCCGAATTCAATCTTCGTTTTCGCTTATCAATTGCCTCTGGTGTGATACCTTTGCCCATAAGCTATGTTTTTATTAAACGGTAATTTACTATTATGCACAATAAAACTATCATGAAATCTGAGATAAAACGAATTCGTAATTAACCCTCCGAAGCTACATTTAAAAGCTAATTTAGATGAAAAGTTATGGAATAAAACCAGGCGGGGATAATTATTACCTACAACGTATTAATTAAAATAAATTAGCTAAATAGCCCCGGAACGGCAGTCACAGTAATTAATTTATTTCGCGTCGTAGTTCTGATATTCATTCCAGCCGTGGTCGCTCGTTAATGGCGCATTTCAATGCAAAATTGTGACGTCCCTCCGTTTTATCTTTCATCTGGCCATAATGTAATAAAATACCGCGATCGATCATCGAAAAATACGGGCGATAAATTATCATGGGGAGCAATGGATCACGGAAAATGGCGACGTTTATGTTTGGAAGGGCAATTACTCCTAATTGAAGGCGAGAACATGCAGCAGTCGTAGGGTGTAGAACAAGCATTTGTTACAACTGAGTTTCACCGTGAGGTTGCGTGCTTGCGGCAATTTTCTGTAATATTAATATAATAATAATATTCATTATTTACTCCGTTCCAATTCGGAATTCTATGACAAGCTAGAAGAGATATGTGAGGGAATACCCAGGAACGACATTCTAATTATAATTGGCAACTTTAATGGGAAAATCGGGAAAGATGAACAAAACCGAGACGTTGCAGGGAAGGAAACACTACACGACAAAACAAACGATGACGGCTCACGAATATGCAACCTAGCAGCAGCAAGAAACACATTCGTAGCAAGTACGACATTCAAACACAAGAGACAACATAAAATAACATGGATGGTACCAGGAAGAACAGATGGAAACCAAATAGACCACGTGCTCATCTCAAAGAAATGCAAGAAAATGATTCAGGAAATTAGATCTTATAGAGGAGCCAATGAGGATACGGACCACGTGCTGATAATTGCAAAAATGAACGAAATAACAACAATAACAACAATAAAGAATAAAGAAGAAGGAAACGGAACCTAAAGCAGTTAGATAATGAGAGCACAGAAACAGAATATAGATCTGCAATTGAAAACAAACTCGCCACCGAAGAAGCAACAACAATAGAAGAGGACTGGAGCAGAATAAAGAACACTATAATAGAAACAGCTGAACAGATAATAGGCCTGGGAAATAAAAAAACAGCAAAACAATGGTTCGACGAAGAGTGCCAGGAGAAAAGTGCAGAAAAAAGTCAAAAAGGAAGAAATGGATAAAGACAAAAAAAGAAGAGGACCTCCAAGAATACAGACAAGCACAACGCGACGCAAGGAAACACTACAAAAAGAAAAAAATAGACTGGCTAGATAAAGTACTACAGGAAATAGAAGCAAATAGTAAGGACAACAGGAAGCTATACGAATATATCAAACGACAGAACAACAAAAGTAGGCCTGCCACCAAAATCAGGAAGAAAGAATGGGAAGAACATTTCACGAAAATATACCTGGAAACACAAACAGAGGACGAGGTAGCAGTAATCAGTGCGAAAGACGAAGAACCACCCAACAACGAAGAAATCACGCAGACGACAAAAAAGCTAAAACTACACAAAACAGCAGGGCCGAACCAAATAAACAACGAACTGATAACGAAGGGAGGAGCAGTACTAACCGAGAGAATATACAGTCTAATTAACAAAGTATGGAAAGAAGAAAAAATGCCCTCGGAATGGAAGAACGGACAAATAACACCAATACACAAAAAAGGAGACACAACGAAATGTGAGAACTATAGGCCTATAATGCTACTAAATACCACGTACAAAATACTAACAGAACTAATAAGGAATAGACTAACACAGCACACGGAAGCCAAGATAGGCCCATACCAGAACGGGCTCAGAAGAGGAAAATCAACAATAGACACCATACACGTACTGACACAAACAATAGAAAAATGCTACGAGTACGGAATGGAGCTACATATCCTATTTATAGATTTCAAACAAGTGTTTGACTGCGTAATAAGAGAGCAACTGGTAAAGGAAATGGTGGAAATGGGAATACCGAACAAGCTGATAAATCTAACAAAAATGACAATAAACAACTCAAAGGCAGAGATTATCACAAGAGACGGTAAAACAAATAAGGTGAACATAGGAAAAGGAGTAAGACAGGGAGACGGTCTATCAACAGTGCTTTTTAACATTATGCTAGAAGGCATTATAAGCAAAGTGGGAAACAACAAATCACTAGTACAAAACGAAACACAGATAATTGGCTACGCAGATGACCACGCACTGGTAACAACAAGTAAAAAGAGACTAGAGAAAACTATGGCAATAATTATCAAGGAGGCACATATAAGAGGATTAAGCATCAACGAGGAGCAAACAAAATACATGCAGAGTACATGTACGCATGAAGAAGACAAACCTGCAAAGATACAAATAGCACAGTACACATTCCAACTGGTAAACAGCTACAAATATCTAGGAGTCACAGTAAGTGGAAGCAACGACAGATTTATCGAAATTAGCGAAACAACAATGGCAGGGAAAATGGCCTTCTGGAAGTACCAGAAGCTTCTTAAAGACAAAAACCTCAGCACAAAAACGAAAATAAAAATCTACAAAAGTAACATAAGAACACTAACAACATACGCAGCAGAGACAATGTGCCCGGCCAAAGAGACGAAGAAAGAATGAGAATAATGGAAAGAAGAATTATAAGAAAAACACTGGGCCCAAAGAAAATACAAGAGCACAGGCCACTAAGAAATGAAGAAATAAAAAGCATTCTAGAAGAGGAAGACATTGTAAAATTCATAAAAGCACGGAGGCTCAGCTGGTATGGTCATATACAAAGGAGCTAAGACCCCATATTGAAGAAAATCACGAGCTGGAAACCAACACTCAGCAGATCAAGAGGAAGACCAAAGAAAATATGGCAGGACCAAATATACGAAGATATGCGAATAATAAAAGTCACAGAATGGAAGAAGAAGGTGCAAGAGAGAAAGGAATGGAAGAAAATAGTACAAGAAACAAAAACACAGAACTTATGAATGAAAAATAGAAAATGTGGACTGATCCACCGCAAAAAAAAAGATCAAAAGAGCTCCAGGAAAAGAGCGGCTAATACTCCGCTAGGAGTCTAAGGCCATATATATATATACCGGGTGTTCATTTCAAAACTAGCCAGTCTCAATAGCTTTTGAATGCAAGTTAACTTGATAAAAACAAAAAACACGTCGATTGATTTTTGGAGGGGGAAGTTTAAAAACAACGTCAAATAAATTTTAGGTGTTACCCCCTCCCCCCTAGCCACCCCCACTTTGAAATTTCAAATGGCACCCCCCACCTTGCGATACCTCATTTTAAAGCTTTAAAAAAACCTAATCCAGTGGCGTAATAAAAAAAGATTTTTGTCGATTCGTTTTGGAAAAAATAAATAAATAAGATAAAATCCGAAACAATTTATATTGAACAAATTTAAGTTCCTTTCAATGAAACAAAAATAGAACAAATTGAACCAGTTTTCGGGGCAAATCTTAAAAACCATGGTAATTGAATATAAAATACTACCCCCTCCCCCTTGCGACTTTCACTTTTCTTACAAATTTTAAATTACACCTCTTTGTTGTGACACCTTGATTTAAGCTTTAAACAAATACAATCAAGAGGTGTAACAAACATATATTTACGTTAGCAAGTTTTCAAAAGCAAAATATATTTTTCAAAAATAAATTATGCTGATGTTCATTTCAAGAGTTGATTTGGTTTTCACATTTTATGTACACATTAAATTTTACAGTCAATAAACAAATATACCTTAATTAATACATTGATAATATCTCAATATAAATAATCTATAAATCATATTGTTTTCTCAATTAAAAAAATATTTTATTAAATGTTCAAATTGCGCTCCATTATTTGCTAGACAATAGTATAGCCTATTTTTAAATTCGTCGCGAACATTTTCGAAAATTTGCGGTTTAATTCGCCTACATTCATCTACTATTCTCATTCGAAGATCCTCAAAACTTTCGGGAATTGTTTTGAACACTACACTCTTCAAATGACCCCAGAGAAAAAGATCTAATGGTATCAGATCTGGAGATCTTGCTGGCCATTCCACATCACCCCTTCTACCAATCCATTTTCTAGGAAATCTTTGATCCAGCCATTCTCGTACGGGCACCGCATAATGCGCTGGAGCTCCATCTTGTTGAAAATGTAGAAGTTGTTCGTCCAGTAGCATACCTCCTTCTGAATCTACTTGACTTTCCAATGATTCGGTAATTAATGGATCAATTAGATTTTCTAATATATCGAGATATAACGCTCCATTCAGGTTTTCTTCTTTAAAATGGGCCCAATAATAGCATTCCCAAGAATACCAGCCCACACATTTATTTTTTGTGGAAACTGAGTATGATCCTGCCGAAATAAATGTGGATTGACATTGTCCCAATACCTGCAATTATGCCTATTCACATGCCCGTTCAAAAAAAAAGTGGACTCGTCACTAAAGCAGATATTTTTGAGTAACTTTGGCTCATCTTCGATCCTTTGAGTCATTAACTCACAAAATTCAATTCTCTTGTCGTAATCATCCTCATTAAGTTGTTGATTTATTTCAATTTTGTAAGGAAAAAACTTATTGCGTTTTAAAATTTTGTGTATGGTACCACGAGAGATATGTGTTGAAGTAACTACTTTCGATACGGAACTGGTATGACGCATACTAAAGTGAGCTAGTACTTCTATCTGCGCAGCTTCATCTGCAATTCTCGGTTTCCTATTGATTTTATTGCAAATGGACCCAGTTTGTTCAAATTCTCGTACAAGATTTAGCACGTACTGGTGGCCGACTTTTTTATCAGGATGTCTTTCATTGAAAACTCGACTTGTCCTACGAGCACAACGATCTTCCGCCCCATATATGAAAATAAGTTCTGTCCTTTCTTGCAGCGTATACACCATCGTTAAAAATATTTTTTTCCAATTTCTAAACAATATGAAAATAAAATCATATCACGTACCAAAACCAAATAATAATAAAATACTGATAAATATTATAATGCATGTGAACATGTCAGCATTGTTTGTACATTAAATACGAATAACAGCTTTCTGGAAAACTTATCCACAAAATATGCCATATTTAACTGATGTATGAATAAGTATAAATTTGTTGAACAGTATTATTACATATTAATATTTTGTACTAACCTTAGAAATGTCAGTGTTGACAATTTGACTCAATAACTACGAAACGGTGTTACCTGAGTACAAAGACACATACCCTTGCATTTAAAGTTCAAATAATGTATTATTGTTAAAATGAATTTGAGTCTTAAATTGGCTTAATATCAATTATTTAAAACAAAATATATTTTGTTTTTGGAAACGTACTCAGTTTGTTTTGTTATACCTCTAGATCATATTTGTAAAATAGGATGTACTATTGTCTAGCAAATAATGGAGCGCATTTTGAACATATGCAAAAATATTTTATTAATTGAGAAAACAATATCTTTTGCCGATTTTTTTATATTGATATATTATCAATGCATTAATTAAGGTATATTTGTGTACTGATTGAAAAATAAATGTGTAACTATAATATGTTAAACTACATCGACGTGTTTTTTTAGTAAAATTGACAACTTATTGAGACTGGTTACTCCTTAAACGAAAGTCAGCATAATTTATTTTTGAAAGATATATTTTGTTTTTGGAAACTTGCTAACGTAAATATATGTTTGTTACACCTCTTGATTGTATTTGTTTAAAGCTTAAATCAAGGTGTCACAACAAAGAGGTATAATTTAAAATTTGTAAGAAAAGTGAAAGTCGCAAGGGGGAGGGGGTAATATTTTATATTCAATTACCATGGTTTTTAAGATTTGCCCCGAAAACTCGTTCAATTTGTTCTATTTTTGTTTCATTGAAAGCAACTTAAATTTGTTCAATATAAATTGTTTCGGATTTTTTCTTATTTATTTATTTTTTCCAAAACGAATCGACAAAAATCTTTTTTTATTACGCCACTGGATTAGGTTTTTTTAAAGCTTTAAAATGAGATATTGCAAGGTGGGGGGTGCCATTTGAAATTTCAAAGTGGCGGTGGCTAGGGGGAGGGGGTAACACCTAAAATTTATTTGACGTTGTTTTTAAACTTCCCCCTCCAAAAATCAATCGACGTGTTTTTTGTTTTTATCAAGTTAACTTGCATTCAAAAGTTATTGAGACTGGCTAGTTTTGAAATGAACACCCGGTATATATATTTACTCAGTAAATCAGTCACCATGTAAGTGTCCATTTCTTATACGGAAAACAGTCCGCGAAATCTAAATTTTCGCGGTCATTACTGTTAGCAACGACGGCTAAACTAATAGTGGCTGTTCCTGACACCAAAACTGATATAAAGCGAACTTTCACTATCACAAAATTGTTATATATTGTGATGGTATTTGTATTATAAGTAGAGTAGATTAATTAGAATAGATTTATTATTATTATTAGATAGGTATTAGATAGAATTATAATCTTAAGGGCACAAGCTAACTAAAATTATTGTAAATATTGTAAATGTGAATGTGAACAAGTATGCACAAATCTACAGAGAATTGTGTAAGGCATTTTATGGACACAGAAAATTGCAAGGTTTATGGATCCGCGGATGGAGGTTGTTGATCGGTTACCACGGGTGACAGGTGACTTCGTGCATAGACGCATGTGAGATTGAAGAATTGAAGATCAGAAATAATCAACAAGAAACAAATTGACGAGTCGAGGGTAGAGGGTGAACGGCGAGCAGGGGAGACGGTAGTGGGTCGAGGGTCGTGATGTTGCCCTAATACTAATAGATTACATAAAATTAACGCGTGTTCCACGATTGGACATAGGACTGGAAAAAGGCAGTCAACAAGGAGAAGATTTCAACAAGATAGGAGCCGTGACGGAGATATTCGAAAATCAGGACTTCGCCGCAAAACTTCGCACACAAAAGTGGCTGTTTACTTTTGTGCGGATCAACAAAGGATCAGAAGACGAACGCAGGGACAAGAGGACGACTTAATCAAGGGACCAAAAGCAAGAAGATAACTGCAAGTATAGAGTTTACGTTAATTACAAGAATCATATTCTCACATAAGTTAGCTGGTGTATATAGGATTTATTTTGTTAATGTTGGTCATAGTTTATTAGTTTTGTTTAATATAATTTTGTTTTCTATTGTTTTGGATTTGTTTGACTAGTTCACTTTATATTAGACGTTTTTAAGGTTTTTGGTTATTATTAATTGATTAAAGCATTTGAACAAGACTCTATTAAGTTCTGATTGAACCTACCATTGTCCCTGAGATAAGAGAAATAATAAGGAGTTACAAAACAAGTAAATACGTAAATATTCACCACCCATAAAATAGGTAAAGTAAAAACAAACAAAAAAACGCAACAATATATACTTCATTTCTAGGGTGATGCCAAATATATATTGTGCACAATAAATGAAACCCACGAAACCTATTTAATTAAAAGCAATACAATACTCATACATCTTTCATTACTACTTCGGTTGTGTGTCTGATAATTACATATGCCCGGTTGCATCCACATTGTTTTAACTCGAGTTATGTAACCCTGAGTTATATTTATGACAGAATGACGTTTCGAATCAGTAGCATCAAAATTTGATGATGTGGAGAAACGTATAGCAACAAAATCGCTCGGCTTAAATAAAACGGGTCACTTGTGTATGAATGAAGTTCGTATAACTCGCATTTTATGTTTTATTTCAGATCTGGTGTAATTAATTTTTGAGGTTAACCCCGAGTTTAATTTATAACCCCGAGTTAATATTTAACTCGCGTTGATGCAACCGGGCAATATTCTATTATAGATTTCAAATTTCTAGTTGTCTGGTGCTTTGTATAAATGTGTTTCTCTTTCTGCTTGAAGACACCATTTGTTATCTTCAAATCATTTCCTCTGCACGTGGTTATCAGACTTTCACCATTGTCGTTTTATGCTCCTCTTCATGTGATCCCATCACGTTATCTCGATTTTCTTTCCCTGTGCTACTATTAAAATCTCCCATCATTTTATAATGATGGGAGCTTATGCTTATCTTATAAAAAAATATCAATTTAATTTTAATAATAAAACTATGAATTTCACTCACAAAGAATCATCACACTAGAAATGGAAGATGATTGCAAACAAAAATACCGCGTAATTGTAGGATACGGCCCTAATGAAGACGAAAAACTAGAAATTAAATATAGGTTCGGGGAGGAGATGCAAAGCACATATGAAAAATTAGATGTAGAGACTTACATCTTGGGAGACTTAAATGATAGAGTTGGGAATAGGGCAGAACGATAAGAAGGTGTCATGGGGAAACATGGAGAAGAAAATCTTAATGGGAATGGCAAGAGAATAATAGAGTTTTGCATGGAGAATAGCCTGATCATAACAAATTCGTTTTTCCAACATAAAGACAGTCACAAATACACGAGGGTGATGGCATCAACAAATGAAATGTCAATAATAGATTACGCGCTAACAGAAAATTCAAACAAAAACAAAATAACCAACGAGTGAGAAGAAGTGCGGAAAAAGAAAACGACCACCACCCATTACTAGTAGATTTAATCAAGAAGGCATCGCAAGCAAAGAGGGACAATGGAATAAGAAGCAAACCGGAACAAGAAAAAAATCAAAGGATATAGACTCCAAGACCAAGACGTGCAGGAAAAGTACAGGGAAATACTTAGCAGATAATTTAGTAAGGAAACAGAGACCGCAGACAACCTAGAAGAAAAATGGCAGAAATTTAAAAACATTGTACTGAAGGCAGGAATAGAGGCATGCGGCACCACCAAATTGGGATACAAGAAAAAACACACCATCTGGTGGACAGACGAAGTCAAGTATGAGATAAAGGAGAAAAAGAAGAGGTGGAATGAATACTTGGAAACAAAGACGGCAGAGAAATACGGCAGGTACAATGCACAAAGAAAAAAGGCCAAAGAAACAGTAGACGGAGCGAAGAGAAAAAGCTGGGATGATTTCGGGAGGAAAATGGAGGAGAATAAAAGGGACAACCAAAAGCTGTTCTACAAGGTTATAAAAAGTTTCAGGAAGGAAAAGACAAGCTCGTTACAGCTATTAAGAAATAAAGAAGAGGAAATTTTAGTAAAAGAAGAGGATTTCTTGGAAAGATGGAAAGCACATTTCCAAGAACTATTAGTGGAAAGGGATATAGGAGAAAAACAAGAAAATCTGATACAGACAAAAGGCAGCAAACAATAAAACCGAAGACAGTGAGTTAGAAGATAGGAAAATATTACTGAACAAGAAGTGAGAGATGCTAGACAGAGAACAAAACAGGGAAAGCTGCAGGACACGATCAAATTACAGCAGAAATGATCAAAAATCTAGACGATATCGGGTTCGAAAAATTGCATCAAATAGTTAGGATCGTATAAAATGGAAAAAAGATACCCAATGATTGGGAGTATAGTATAATTATACCAGAGTACAATGGTGGAGATAGAAGGAACTGTGACAACTATAGGGGTATAACCTTATTATCGGTACCGGGAAAAATATACGAAACTATACTTGAAGGTAGACTTAGAGAAAGGGTAGAGAAGGAATTGGAGGAGAACCAAAGTGGATTTAGGAGAGGGAGGAGTACTCAGGATTATATATTTACCATACGGCAAATTATAGAAAAATACAGAGCACGCGATAAGGAAGTATTAATGTGTTATATAGATTTGGAGAAAGCATTTGATAGAGTAAACAGGAAAATTATTTGGAAGATCTTGGAAGAATTGGGAATAGAAGAAGAATTAAAAGAAGCTGTAAGAAGTATCTACCATAAGAATCAAAACTATGTGAGAACAAGAAAATGACATCGGAAATATTTACCACAAACGAAGCAGTTAGACAGGGGGGACACTAAGCCCACTGCTTTTCATAACAGCACTGGATGAAGTTATAAAAAAATCAGTACCTGAGATGAAGAAACTTTGTGTCGGATACAAAAACATGCAGATAGTGAGCGTTAACATTTGCGCGTTTGCAGACGACATGGTGATATTTGCAGAGAATGAAAGGGATCTACAACACAATACGAGGGCTGTTTGACGGAAGAGTGACTTTTCAAAGGTTGGTAACACTTTCGTTATAATGATTATGTTGCTAGCTCCTGAGGTCTTTCGGAGGTCTACTGTCAAAATTTGGCACCAATCTGACAGATAGATTATGTTTTTTGCTTATTTGAAGGAAACTGTTTTCGTTGTTTTGTAAATATGTAAAAAAAAAAAATTCGAGTGTTGATTAAACATTATTTTCTACGTGAAAAAACAATTAAAGAAACCGAGGAAAAGTTACGTAAATATTATCCAGAACCTGCTCCGTCCCATGGAATGATTTGTAAGTGGTTTCTGCTTTTAAAAGTGGCCATATGAGCACGGTTGATGCAGATCGTCCGAAACCATCATTTACTGTGACTACTCCAGAAATGGTTAATAAACTCTATGGCCTTGTAATTGGCAATCGTCGAATAAAAGTTTGTGAGATAGCTAATGAAGTAAACATCTCAACCGAACGGGTATACAATATTTTGAATGAACATTTCAATAAGAAAAAGCTATTCGCGAGATGGTTGCCGCGTTTGCTTAATGGTGATCAAATGCGCGCTCGCATTAAGAATTCAGAAGAATGTTTGGCCGTTTTCAACGTAACTCAAAGGATTTTTTTCGTCGATATGTCGCAGTAGATGAAACTTGGATACATCATTATACTCCAGAAACAAGAATACAGTCTAAATACTGGATTTCTCCATGCGAATATGCTCCCAAAAAGGCAAACACACTTTTTTCGACCAATAAGGTCATGGCCACAGTTTTTTGGGATTCTAAAGGTGTAATCTTTATTAATTGTTTACAAAAAGGAAAAACCATAACTGGCCAGTATTATGCTGATTATGCAGACATGTATTGATGCCGAACTTGAAAAACAACGGCCGCATTTGATGAAGAAAAAAAGTGTTGTTCCATCACGATAATGCGCCCTCTCATTCGTCTGCAATTGCTACAACTAAATTGACTGAATTGCATTACGAATTACTGCTTTATCCACCATATTCGCCAGATCTGGCTCCCAGTGATTTCTTCTTATTTCCAAATTTAAAAAAATGGCTGTGTGGAAAAAGATTTCAGGCAAATGAAGAGGAGATAACCGACACAAATGCATATTTTGAAGACTTTGATTAAGTATATATAAATATTTTTTTATCAACTTTAAATTAAATAAATCTAAAACCATTTCCGAAAGATTACTTTTTGGAAGGTTTAAAAAAATTGTAAACTCGCCGGGCTAAGTGTGTACACTTGAAAGGGTGTTATGTTGACAAATAAAATATATTTTGAACAGAAAAATAACGTTTTCATTAAAAAGTCACTCTTCCGTCAAACAGCCCTCGTATATATATTCTGGAGAAACAACTAGCCCCCTTTAACCTAAAAATTAATGAAAAGAAAACAAAAGTGATGAGAATTGCAAAAGAGGAGAGCGAAAGACATTTAAAAATAAAAATCGATGGCAAAGAAATTGAGCAAGTATCGCAATACAAGTACCTAGGAGCGATTGTAGAAGAGAGCGGTAGTTTGGAAGGTGGAATTAATAATAGAGTAACAGCAGCCTTGAAAGTGTTCCACAGCCTAAGAACTAAGTTCCTAAACAACAAGGAAGTATCCAAAAAAACTAAAATAGTGGTGTTTGACCCAATATACATTCCAACACTCACATATAGAAGTGAAACGTGGGTCACAAATACAAGACAAGAGAGCAGACTACAAGCAGCCGAAATTAAGTATTTGAGAAGAATGGAGGGTGTTTCAATGCTGGACAAAATTAGAAACACAGATATTAGGAAGAACCTAGGGGTAGCACCGATAAAGAAGAAAAGAGAGAGAGATATAAACTCAGATAGTTGGGGGACCTTAAAAGAATGAAGGAAACAAGACTTACAAAAAGAATATGGGAAGCAAGACCGGTTGGAAAAAAAGAGAGAGGTAGACCTGCAAAAACATGGAATTAAACAATAAGTGAAATTTTAAAAAACAGTGGTAATGATTTTAAGGAAGCAAAGACAAAAAGTGCGGATAGAAGTGAATGGCGGAAGTGAGTCAATGACAGTACGAAAGGTTAACAGGACGAAAACTCGACACCCAATGGGTAAAAGAGGGATGTATGTATCATTATTAGCTCCCTTGTTCTTCCAATTTTCTGGATTTCTTCCTTCTTTCCTTTTTTTCTTTCCAGGCCCTTACGGAGTGCATGTACAAATTCGGGCACTGCTTATGGAAAGTAATTATATGACCTATTGTTTTGGTTTGAGTGCAGCGTGGACAATTATAGATTAGGTGTTGGAATGGATTAAAGGTCAGTACCTAAACTACTATATGTATATCAGATTGAGGTGTTCCCGCATATGCAATTAGATTGTAATATTCACATTAAGGAGAGATATGTGCTAGTAATTGAATTAAGGAAAGGTATGTCCTAGTATTTGAATTAAGGAGAGAAAGGTCCTTGTGTTCTTTATTACCACTGTAATCACATAAAGAAAAGGTATGTAAGGACATGTTCTTTATATCTACAATAATTATGTACAGGAGAGGTATGTCCTTGTTTCCTTTACAGGTCCTTGCGTGTCCTTGTGTCCTTGTGTCTACAGTAATTGAATTAAGGAGAGATATGTACTAGTATTTGAATTAAGGAGAGGTATGTGCTAGTTATTGATATATTGTTCCCCCATATGCAATTAGATTATAATATTCACATTAAGGAGAGTTATGTCCTAGTAATTGAATTAAGGAAAGGTATGTCCTAGTATTTGAATTAAGGAGAGAAAGGTCCTTGTGTACTTTAAAACTACAGTAATCACATAAAGAAAATGTATGTCCTTATGTCCTTTATATCAACAATAATTATATAAAGAAGAGGTATGTCCTTGTGTCCTTTATACGAGTAAAATAGGTACATTTCTCATAGGTAATAATAACATGATTGTGCGAAAATTACTATTACTTCTGTATCGCAGAGAATACACATTTTACCAGACATGATGTCTTTCAAAATACTACTAATTATTAAACAGCTTTATAAAATGATTGATTGTATAGTCCCTGATTCTCTCTTAAAGGACATCTGTACATGCGTAATTAACAAATGCATTGGTCCATGTAATTACATTTTAAGAACATTGAAAAGTTTGTGACTTATAAAACTGTGCTCCTTCATCTGAAACACTGATCTAGAATGTCCAAATAACCTCATGTTATCATATAATGATTAGTTTATTTAAACTTGCTAAAAAAAACAAAAACGGTATATGAAACCGACTAAAAATCATAAGAATAACCTTAAGTAATAAATCAGAAAACATTACTAATTACAGCAACTAAACCCCTAATTATAATAATATTTATAGAAGTGAGATCAAAATTATCACTTTTTGAGCGAAATGATGGTTCAATAAGCCACTATAACCGGTTAACAGTTCTTGCAAGTTTTGTGTCAGGAATAATTTCATCGCAAGTTTGATGTCTATCTCTAAAAACAGTTTCGTGCGAGAGCCCGGAAGCGATTGGTATTTTTATCATTATGATTTGGTACCAGTTCGTGCTATTGTTTGATAAAAATGTCTTGGAAATAGGGGTAATCTTGCGAAAAGTTAAACTGAGTCGAAGATAATAGAAATTCCCATCGCGATTTTTGTGCCTTGTATCGCTTTTACAGTTATCTTGTTTTTTAATTTTGCACATTACGAGTATTTTCCTTACTTATTTTATTATTTTTATTATTATGTTAACTATTTGTATTCATACGTACTCCATTAGTTTTGATTTACTTTACTATACTTTACATTGAATAGAAAATAAGGGAAAATACTCTGTTACATTATTATTAGCGTTGAAGTGCTCAAAGCACGGCAAATAAATAAATAAATACTAAATCCAGTTCTAAAATAGTATTTATTTTCTGTAGCTTGAAGAACTTAATTCTACCATTTTCAACTCTCTATTGTCTGTTGGGTTCAGAAGTTTATGTATATAAACTATATATATATATATATATATATATATATATATATATATATATATATATATACAGGGTGTATCAGCCAAATGGAATAAATAATATTTCATAATATTCAATAATAAATAAATGGGGGCGTGTTCGAAAAAAACGCTCGGACACGTCGATTGTTATTTTTAGTTGCGCATTTTTTTCAACAAAAACTTGTTATACAGGGCGTGTCATGTGACCGTGGCCAATACCAACTTTCTTATTTTAAATGCAATACCTGGTATATTATTCAATTTTTGGATTCTTCAGAAAATTATAGACATATTTCATGTACAATGTCCTATACCTATCTTCAACTGTTTCGGAAATATTAAATGTTTTCAGATTTATTGCAAAAATTAACATTAAAAAAAGAAAATTATTTGATTACAGAAATTCGTTACAACACACTCAAAACCTAATAAGTTATACTGTTTATTTCTTGATAATGTAAAAAACAAAAAAAAAACAATACATTTCAATGGAGGAGATGTTCAAAATGCAAATGTTTTTTCGCGAATTTAATTAAAAATCTCCAGAAATCATTATAATTATTTGGAAACCTGTAGAAATCATGAAAATCATTGAGACATCGTGGACATCATTAGAAAATCTCTAGGACCCGTGATAAAATTTAGAAATGTTTAGATATTTTGAGAATTGTTGAAAATTTGTAGAATGGTAAAATGTATGTAATAATCGTGTCAATCGTGTGAACCAGTTAGGATTTTCTGCTTATAATGATCTCGAAATGATTGAAAAATCTCTCGAAATCTTGAGAATTAATGAGAAATCTGTATAAATCCAGAAAATTATTAAGAAATCTTCAGAACTAATGAAAAATCTATATAAACATCGAAAATTATTAAAAAATCTCAATAAAAATCGAAATTATTGAGAAATCTGTAGAAATATTTTTATAGCATTATTTATTATCGGGAAATCGTTGGATTTATTGCAAAATCTCCAGAAATATTGATAATTATTGCAAAATCTGTAGAGGAGGTCAAATATAATTGAGAAATCAGAAAACTGATTAAATACCTTAAAATTTTACAATATTTGATATTATTTTAAATTATCGACAACTTTGGAGAATGAAAAAATGTGAGCAATAATCTTGTCAATAATTTCTCATTTTTCTGATCTCGTAATTACTTAGTAATCTTTCAAGATCTTAAAAATTATTGAGATATCCATAAATTCTTGAAAATTATTGGAAAATCTTGGGAATTGTTCAAATGTCTCTGCAATGATTGATATTGATTTGTAAATCTGTGAAAATCTACAAAATTATTAAAAAATCTTGAGAATTATTTAAAAATTTGCAATTTTTTATGTGAAAATTAAATAAAAATCTCCAGAAATCATTATAATTATTAGGAAACCTGTACAAATTTTCAAAAATATTGGAAACTTGTGGATATTATCGGAAAATCTCTCGGAAACTTATTAAAATTTATAAATGTTTAGATATTTTGAGAATTGTAGGAAAATTTGTAGAATAAACAAAAAAAGTATGTAATAATCGTGTTAATCATGTGAACCAATTTGGATTTTCTGATTTTACTGATCTCGAAATTATTGAAAAATCTCTCGAAATCTTGAGAATTAATGAGAAATCTGTATAAATCCAGAAAATTATCAAGAAATCTTGAGAATTAATGAGAAATCTGTATAAATATCGAAAATTATCAAGAAATCTTGGGAATTATTGAAAAATCTCTATAAATCTCGATAATTATTGAGAAATCTGTAGATATATTTTAATAGTATTATTTTTTATCGGGAAATCTTTGGATTTATTGCAAAATCTCCAGAAATCTTGATAATTATTGCAAAATCTGTAGAGATGTCAAATATAATTGAGAAATCGGAAAACTGATAATATCCTTTAAAATTTGATAATATATGATATTATTTTAAATAATCGACCACTTTGGAGAATGAAAAAATGTGAGAAATAATCATGTCAATAATTTATCATTTTTCTGATCTCTAAATTACTTAGTAATCTTTCCAGATCTTAAAAATTATTGAGATATCTATAAATTCTTGAAAATTATTGGAAAATCTTGGGAATTGTTCAAATGTCTCTGCAATGATTGATATTGATTATTAAATCTGTGAAAATCTACTAAATTATTAAAAAATATTGAGAATTTTTGAAAAATTTGAAATTTTTATCTGAAAATGAATTAAAAATCTCCACAAATCATTATAATTATCAGGAAACCTGTACAAATTTGAAAAAATATTGGAAAATCGTGGATATTATCGGAAAATCTCTCGGAATTTTGTTAAAATTTATAAATGTTTAGATATGTTAAGAATTGTTGGAAAATTTGTAGAATGAAAAAAAATTATGTATTAATCGTGTCAATCGTGTGAACCAATTTGGATTTTCTGATTTTAATGATCTCGAAATTATTGAAAAATCTCTCGAAATCTTGAGAATTAATGAGAAATCTGTATAAATCCAGAAAATTATCAAGAAATCTTGAGAATTAATGAGAAATCTATATAAATCCAGAAAATTATTAAGAAATCTTGAGAATTAATGAGAAATTTGTATAAATCCAGAAAATTATTAAGACATCTTAAGAATTGATGAGAAATCTGTATAAATGTCGAAAATTATTAAGAAATCTTGGGAATTATTGAAAAATCTCTATAATTCTCGATAATTATTAAGAAATCTGCAGATATATTTTAATAGCATTATTTTTTATTGGGAATTCTTTGTATTTATTGAATAATATGCAGAAATCTTGATAATTTTTGCAAAATCAGTATATATAACTGACAACATATATAACTGAGAAATCGGAGAAATTATTGAAAAATCTCTTGGAATTTGACAATATTTGATATTTACTTTAAATAATCGACAAATTTCTCATTTTTCTGATCTCGAAATTAATAAGTAATCTCTCAATATCTTAAGAATTATTGAGATATCCATAAAAATCCCGAAAATTATTAGGAAATCTATATTTTCAATTTGAAATGATCTTGATTTAATTACTAACATTAAAGAAATTGACTTACCAACTAATACTAAGTTAGTGTCATTTGATGTTAAAAATGTATTTACTAACGTACCACCAATTCAAGTAAGCACAATAATTAATAATCTGTTATCAAACAATAATACTAACCCGGTATTATCGTCTGAAATTTTAAACCTAGTATATATTTGCGTAACACAATTATTTACAATCTAATGATAAATATTATCACCAGAAGAAAGGATTAGCAATGGGAAATCCCTTAAGCCTCCTAATATCAGAAATATTCATGAGCAATATTGAAGAAAGATTAGAGAAATTGCAGATATTTAAGAATTGAATTTACTGGTACAGGTATGTTGATGACATAATTGTCGCATTCACAGGTACTGTGCGACAATTAAACTTGATGTTAAGCACTATAAATACACAACTTAACAAAATAAAATTTAGTATGGAAACAGAATCAAATAATACAATACATTTTCTAGCTATAACTCTTACAAGAATAGATATAAATTTTCAATTTATCATAAACCAACTCATACAGATACAACAATAAATCAAAATTTATCCATCACTCATTTACACATATCGCATATCAGAGTATGATTAACATATTAATGACCATATCAATGTCAATAGATAATTTTAAGAAAGAATTAGATATTATATTTACAATTGCTAAACACCATGCATATGAAAAATTAATTATAGAAAACTTAATGCAGAAAAAAGAAATTTATAAATTCAATTTTTCCAAATGAAAAATAATCTTTATTGTACAGTATATCCCCGGATTGAGTTTACAAGAGAGATTTTGTTTTAAGTTTTACTTTTAGTGAAAATGTTATAGGAATTAAAATTCCTGCTTGATCTGAAACTACTATTTCAGTAATCAAAACATTAATTTAGTTATACAGGGTGTTGGAAAAATAAAAATAAATCTAATTTTAACACTTATGCCTCTCATAGGCATTTTTTTAAATTTTTAGTATTATTTTCTGCATTTGGGGGATTGTTTGAATGATTACATTTTTCTATAGTGTTATCAGATGTAATTTTAAATTCTTTTTTGCCAATAGTAAATAAATAAGTGTCAAAATAGGATTTAAAAATTTTGATTTTGCCAACACCCTGTATAAATAAATCAAAGTTTCAATAAATTGGTAGTTTCAGACCAAGCAGGAATTATAATTCGTATAACATTTTTACTTAAAAGTAAAGATTTAGAAAAAAAACCTCTTGAAAACTCAATCCGGGGACATACTGTATATATATATATATATATATATATATATATATATATATATAACGATCCTTATTAAGGCTACCGATCACAGAAAGGGTCTTTCCGCCTCTTTATTATAAAATTTTGCAGTAATTTGTTATGTAAGTACAGAAAGTAACAAAATAGCAAAAAATAGTTTAAAAAATCGAAGTAAAAGTATCTTTTGGGAAAGATAATTCTTTAGGTAAAACAATTAAAAATAATAAAGATAATACTAATAAAACTTAACAAAGCGGAGTATATTTGTAATATAGTAAAGACTGCCCTAAAGTGTACGTAGGACAAACTGGAAGATCATTCAAAGAAAGAAAAAAAGAACATAGAAAATGTTTCATTAATAAAACATCAAATTCAAGGTATTCCAATCATCTAATAGAAAAAAATCATCAACTCGAGGAAGAGTTTAAGATTTTACATACGGCCAGTAAACGACAAAAACTACATCTTTTGGAAAATGTAGAAATTAATAAAAGGAAAAACTCCAATATGTTTCGTTGAAAGTTTTTTAAGTTCTCTCAACAATTCTGTTGCACTGGCCATGAATGACAAATAAATTCATAATTTCTTGATTTGTATACTTATTGATTTTAATCTTTTGCATTCAAAAATATTGACACTTTGAAAATTAATTATGTCAGATTTGAAACAATAAATATTGACACTAGCCTACAATGCAGTGGGCTATGTGTACGTGTGAATAATATAGGAGGTATTCTATTGTGCAGAAATTCTGGGAGGAAATAAATTTCGAAATAACTCAAAAACCATGTGCGCTAGGTATAGGGTTGTTTAATACTTTTTTGTAGCAAATTGTCTTGTCAATCGCCCTATGATATAAAATATTTGTTGTTCCATTTGAAAAAATTAAAATATGAAATTTCTTAGTGGGCACTGAAATATTGACATTTTTTAAATACCTATTGACAAATGACAGTTTTTTAAATTATAGATGGATCTATAAGTTACAATTCAAGATGCAGCTCGTGTTTCTTTCTTGTTTCTACTAGATGTTATACGCATTTTTTAAAACGTTTTTTAGAGGTCAAAATTTGACAAATAATTTTTTAGCTCCAGAAATATAATAGTTAAGTGGATATAAGTTTATATGGGGATGTGGGAAATTGAATAGGGAATCGAAAAATGTAATAATATGCAGGGTATTTTATTTAAAATAACAAAGTTGGTAGCCATTTCGGGTTGAACCGGAAGTGATAAGAAGTCAAAAATATTTTCGTTAGGGAGATCGTATTCAACCATGCAATGCTGATTTTTTTCAAATTTTTCCTCCTTCAGGAACCCCGTAAACTTTTAATGGCCGTTATTCGTGGCTCATAAATCGCTGTATTTCATTCGCTGTATTTCATAATTAATTATGGTGGATGCGCCGGGAAGTAAAGGTCAAAACTTTAAATTTATACACATTCACATGTCTAGAGTTATGTCATTAAAATAAATATTAAATATTATTGAATTGCATGTTATCTGTAGATAAAAATATTTAAATTTGATATATATGGAGTCTTTTATATGTTAACTATTATTATCACACATAATCAAATATATTTTGTTGATATTACTGGTTTAATGAAATTTCAAGCCTGGTATTTATGTACTATTATTAGTTAATAAATAACGAGTTAATTGTAACGAGTTTGAGCTCCAGTAACCAGTTAATGTTTTTTTTTGTTTTTTAGTAGTTATTTTTAAACAAAAATTGACCAAATAAAGATATTTTTTTTTTAAGTTTAAATATATATTTTGCCAGTAACAATATTTTAATTACCATCGATATGCACTCTTTCCGCATTATTTTTTTAATATTATATAAATACAGGGTGGCCCACCTATCCTCGCTCGGACTATTGCTGCTAGCCTAATGAAAATTGAGGAAAAAATCAGATTGGAAATTAATGGACACTTGATGTTCTACTTTTTAAAATTATTTTCGATTGTACAGAGTATACCACAAATCCGGGACACAAAATTTGGTCTCTTTTTGAAATGGATCACCCTGTATATTATTTCATTTTTAGAATCTGCTTTATGTGGGCTTCTGAAATCATTTATAATTTTTTGGGATCAGATATCAGATGCAACGTAACCAAGTTATTCATATTTTAATCAAATTTAACGAAAAATCATGGACGAGGGAAAAAAATAAATTAAATCAATAAACATGCAGTCATTTCCACTTTGGGGGTTGCCTGAAAATAAATCTACTTAAAAAACGTCCGTTTATAAATGTTATAATTTAAATATAAAAAAAAACATCTTGCTGCTCCAATAAAGCATAAGCGCTCGGGTATTTCCCGGAGGACGGCCTCCATTTATATTTCAGAAAACATTTCAAATCTAAACACTTACAACGAGGATCGTCTCTGTTTTGCGAATAACAACGCGAGCACATCAAAGCGAATCTTTTGTACAAGCCCCTTGGTGCAATGAGTAAATACGCAAGATGCGACCTTTATGCAAATTTCACCAAGCGATGCGCCCCAAATTACTGAAACCGCACATATCATCCAAGTGCAAATAATTAAGGAGCTATTAATCATGGGGGAAATACCTTGAAATCATCCAACAAGAAACTACATTATACGCGGCAATTATTTACATCTGAGTTAAATGTACATATATTTATGTTTTTCTGGGCTAGTAAATTTTAATTAGCACACATAATTGTTGATGCCGGGATTATCAAATGTTACGTAGCGCAATAGAATGCCGCTGAAAGAAATTTTACACTCGCCAAGAAAAAATGTGTGATCAAATTACAGAAAAATATTCCAACATAACACGAACCACCCTCGTGTAACTCTAATCTCTATCATATCCGATGCAAAGAACAACACGGAATTTCCCCTACACGAGCCATTAATTGGAGTTCAGTGTTCCCGTCCATGCGTAACGACAGACATAATCACTCGCCACGTTTCAGATAACGGAGGCATTAGAACGGAAAGCATAGCGCCAATTCTTCGCGCAAGAGTAACGCGACAAAAATCAATACGAATGGTCAAATTCAGGTCAGGTAACGCAGACTTGTGTTCTTTGGGGCGCGTAATATTGTTACACACCTGCCTGACATCGGCGGTTCACCCGAGGATTGCGCCAGTGACTGAAATTATTTTCATTACAAGAATCTCGAATAACAAACTCCCCACGCAAGTGTGACAATATAATTAATTAAATGTGACATTGCACGAATTCAAATCATATATTATTTTAAGCACGTACCTTTATAAGGGTAGAACACTTAGAATCAGCCATAGAAGCATATAAATATTAAGATGCACGCCAATATCCATTACTGTGTAAGTAGTCGACGACTTCGACACGCCCCTGTCACGTGACTCCTTGCCTGATTCGCGCATTCTCATATTTAATGTATATTATTGTTATAATAATATATTATTTAAATATAAAATTCAAATTATTTATTTACTGAAAGGAATATACTGAAAGGACCCACGACATACCGTGTTTTATTAAGCTAAACAACGAGCAGGTGAGAGGTGTTATTTGCTGAGAAATCGTTCGTATTAAGAAATAAATAAGTATCGCATTCCGGCTTAAAAATCCAGTCCGGGAGAATTCAGACGACAATGGGGACAATAAAGCCATTAACTTAAGTGTAACAAAAGTTTACCAGTCGGGCGAAAATATCAACAGTTCAGGGAAATATTAATTACTCGTGACCAGACAGGGAATGCACCACTGACCGACAGTGAGCGATTCCGAGGGTTCCAAAAAACCGAAAGTATAATATTAAGGCCCATAGAATCATTAACTTAAATACCATAAAAACAGCGCAAGCTACATGCACGCTTACCGAAATTCTTGGAACAGGGCCCATTTGGCCCGGACAACTCACACCACGAAGGGACATGATTTGTATCGGTAGCAAACACAAATCAGACAGGAATTTCGAATGGCTTGAACATGTGGGAGAAATTATTGCGCAGGAGACCACCGGAGAACCGTCGGAAACGACAGTGTATTGGCCCTGTGGCGCGGGGAGAATGAGGGGGTAAAACATATAAGAATATGCGAAAGCAGGGGGAGAGATCACTTGATTCTCGACGGCCGAGGGCACGAGAAAAATCGCGAGAGTGTAAATGAGGGCGCAATTATTATAAACAGTCAGGGAAATTGATAATTCAATTAGGGCAATATTGATCCAGTTAGATATATTCGGGGAGACCGCGAAGTAATTAAAACGGCACCAAGGGCAAGGGCCACCACGACATCAGTACGGCTGTCCAGTCGGCGAGAGATAGGAAGGGTTAATGAGTGAGTACTGACGCAATTGATAATTAAGTAACGCGAATCAAACCGCAGACAAGTCATTACGCGTGTCAAGTAAATTAATTCGGCAATCCGCCGGAAAATATCCTGTGACAGAATTACGAAAGAACAAAACGCCCAAACTGGCGCAAAGGTGTGTGATCCTCTTCGCAAAAAGAGTTGATATGTGGGTTTTGCGACGCATTTTGAAACAGATGAGCGCGCTAGAAGCATAACTACATATCACTCTAACCCCTTGATGTGTTCGGGTCGAACACATTCACCAATCTCACACCATAACGTGTATGTTTATCTTCGTAATTAGAGCGATATGTGGGTTTCGCGACGCATTTTGAAACAGATGTGCGCGCTAGAAGCGTAACTACATATCACTCTTACCCCTTGATGTGTTCGGGTCGAACATATTAACCAATCACACACCACAACGTGCATGGTTCTCTTCGTATTATTGTCACGTATGATAAGTCTTACAACCCCAAACAAACCACCACCAATTATCGTACCCAATTATCCACCTGACATATGTTTGCGCCCAAATTGGCGCAGAGATATGTCAATATATTAAGAGCGATATGTAGGTTTCGTGACGCATTTTGAAACATATGGGCGCACTCGAAGCTTCTTCAACCATACGTCAATTTTATCCTTGTAATCTAGTTACCATAACGGGACTATTTTACCAACCGCTTTCTTTGCCACGAAACTTCAATCAAATGTGCGAAGTGATGAAATCCTGCCTACGTAGAAATGATAGAAGCTTCTGGGTCAACAAAAAAACTAAGCAAAGCAATGCAAACAGGTAAACAATGGATGAAAGGCCTAAAAGATGAATCAGGTAAAACCAATCACACTAGATCAAATATTATCAACACCGCAACGCAGTTCTATGAATAACTCTACGAAGAATAGATCAATGAAGACGTCCAAATCAACGAGACAGATGGAGACGAAGAAATACCAGAATTCTGAGGTAAGAAAAGCAATAGACAACCTAAAAAAAAATGAAAAAAGTCCAGGGGATGATCAAATCTTCAATGAACTACCAAAATTAGGAAAAGAAGAACTAATCACACCCATAAGAGTCCTCTTCAACAAAATCCTTAATAGAGGCATAGCACCGCAATGGAGGAACTCGAAATTTATACTAAATCAGAAGAAGGGGAGATGAAATGATATAAACAATTACAGACCTATAAGCTTAAAATCCGCCTTATGCAAATTACTCTCAAAATTAATACAAGAAAGAATAAGAAACTTACTGAATGAATTCCAAAAAGAGAACCAAGCGGGCTTAAGGAAGAACTGCAGCACCACCGATAATCTGTATACAATTAGTCAACTAATAGAAAAACACAGAGTATAACGTTAACTTACACTTAGTATTTATTGACTATACTAAGGCCTTCGACTAAATAAAACACTCGTCAATATGGTCAGCCTTAAAACAAGCAGGCATAAATAAAAAATACATACGAATAATTAAAGAAATGTACAACAACAACACAGCCCAAATACAACTATACCTTTTCAAGTTCAAAATGAGACCAAACAATTTCATATTGGGAAGTAACAAATTCAAATTGAAACCAATCTATTTCAAATTGGTAACAATAAATTTCAAATTGGAAAGAATCAAATTCAAATTGAATTGAAACAAATTCAATTTGAGATCTAAAAATTTCTAAATGAGATTATCAATTTCAAATTGAGATTGATCAAAATCAAGTTGACAATAGACAATTTCATTTTGAAAATATTAAGTACCAATAATTGCAATTAAAGTATTAACGAAATATTATTATAATATAATCTATTCATTCTTGTAATATTAAATATTAACATTATATAACAAAGAACAAAACAATCTAAGAAATAAACTATTAAACTAAAAGTACATGTCTTCCATGTTTAACCCAGCAGGTATACATTTTTGGATGCCTGGCACAAATCTCGCACAATTATTAACAACATTAATATTTCTTACGTTTTCATTAATTAGGTTTTCCAACCTTTGAAGGCTAAACTCTAAATTTTAATTACTTGATGACAATTTTAACAATTTTAGTGCCATGTTTAATTTACAATCAAACTTGTGCACTTTCCAATGAATATTGGTAATTTCCGATAACTTTCATTGAAAATTTCATCAGTTCCAATAAAAAAATGCAATTGCCAACAAAATTTTAAATACTTGATGAGATTTTTAAAATTTTAATGCCATGTTTAATTTCCAATCAACATTATGCACTTTTCAATGAATATTGCTAATTTCTGATAATTTTCGTTGAAAATTTCATCAGTTCCGATAATAAAATTTCAATTGCCAGCAAAATTTAAAGTTATTGCTGAGAATTTTATCATTTTCAACGCGGTGTTAAATTTCTTATCAAAATTTTTCACTTTCCAGTGATTATTGCTAATTTTTAATTACAGTTTCTTAATTATCGATGAATATTTGATAAATGTTATCGAAAATTTCGTCAATTCCAGTAAAATGTTTGCAATTTCCTATAAAATTTTAGATGCATGTTAATTTTTTTATAATTTTCACTGCAATGTTTAATTTTTCATCAGAATTTTGCACGTTCCAATGAATATTGTCAATTTTCAATTACAGTTTCTTAATTTCGATGATTTTTTTGTAACTGTCATTAAAAATTTCATAAATTCCGGCAAGAAATTTTCGATTTCCAGCAAAATTTTAATTACTTGATGAGCAATTTTAATATTTTAGTGCCATGTTTAATTTCCAATGAAAATTCTGTACTTTCCAATAAATATTGCTAATTTCCGATAATTCTCGTTAAAAATTTCATCAGTTCCAATAAAAAAAATTCAATTGCCAGAAAAATTTTAAATTCTAATCATAATTTTACACTTTCCAGTGATTATTGCTAATTTACAATTACAGTTTCTTAATTATAAATGAATATAAGATATCTTTTATTGAAAATTTCATTAATTCCAGTAAAGTTTTTTGCAATTTCCAGTAAAATTTTAGATTCATGTTAAATTTTTTATAATTTTCACTGCAATGTTTAATTTTCAATCATAATTTTGCACGTTTCAATGAATATTGTCAATTTTGAAATTGAAATTGACATTAAAAATTTCATAAATGTTTCTATCGTGTTATTCCTGCCTTCTCCATTCCAAATTTGTGGCATTTGTACCGCTTTCTGAAATCTACCTTCACACCATATTTCATGACTGGCTATGCATTCTCAATCGGGTTCAACATTGGGCTATATGGTCTTAATCGAAGCAAGTGATTATTTGTGAATTCATATTCATACCCATCGTGTTAGCAAGGGTTTTCCAATCTCCATTATAATTATAAGCAGAACACAGCTGCTTCTTGAGATGTATTGCTTCAGCTTTTTTTATACAGCGTGGCATTTTTAATACGACACATATATATATTAATTAAGTTGTCATAATAAATTTTATTTCTTTACTCTCAACTTGATTTTGTTTAGTGACAATTTGAAATTGATTGGTCCCAATTTGAAATTCATTGGTCTCAATTAGAAATTGATTGGTATCAATTTGAATTTGATTGGTCTCAATTTGAACTTGATTGGTCTCAATTTGAAAATGATTGGTATCAATTTGAATTTGATTGGTCTCAATTTGAACTTAAAAAGGTATAGAAACCGATGGACCTAAATGTAAAATAAGCAGAGGTGTAAAACAGGGCGACCCTCTGTCCCCAGACCTATTCAACTGCGTACAAGAAAAAAACTTTAAAGATCTCAACTGGGATGAAAGGCAGCTTGGTTTTAACATAAACTGAACCTATCTAAATAATTTACGATTTGCCGACGATATTGTCATTATTGCCAAAACCGAAGAAGAACTAAGGCTAATGCAGATAGAGCTTAATATAAGAAGCAAGATAGTAGGCCTGACAATGAATCATGCAAAAACAAAGCTAGTGACCAATGAATATATAAAAATCGAAGTAAACAATAAAGAAATTGAAAAAGTAGACGAATATTTCTATCTCGGACAAACCATATCATTAAATAATCGGACAGACCGTAAGATCCAAAGAAGAATCCAATCTGCATGGGCAAAATTCTGGTCGCTGAAGAACATCGTGAAGGGGAAATTTTCAATGGAAATGAAAAGGAAAATCTTTGACCTCTGCATTTTACCTGTACTTACCTATGGTAGCTAAACATGGGCCATGACAAAGACTCAAGAAAACAAAAGAAAGGTATGTCAAATCAAAATGGAGAGAAGTATACTGGGACTGAGATTAAACCAAAGAGTAACCATCCAAGAAATAAATCGAAGAACAAAAATAGCAAACATAGTACAAACCATAAAGCCATTAAAATGGCCAAGGGCGGGCCACGTAGCCAGGAAACACCAACAAAGCTGGAGCAAACGTATAACTGATTGGACGCCAAGATATAGCACAAGAAGCAGAGGAAGACAACATAAAAGATGGAGTGACGACATCACCTCTGTGGCAGGAAACCTTTGGGTCGAAGAGCAAACAACAGACGAGAATGGGCATTACTGGGGGAGGCCTACGCTCAATATGGGCTAACAAACTAGAATACACATTTATTTTAGTTATATCTACTACTTGTATGATTTCTTAATAAAAGGCTAATAATAATAATAATTATTGTTATAATAATATATAATTTAAATATAAAATTTAAGTTATTTAGTCGTACACTTGGGCATTAATTCAACGGATAATTGCAGACCGGTTTCGAAGTATGGGTCTCATCCGTTATCATCGCTTATCAATCAGCTTCACGGTAGCTATATAGCAGTATGAGAAAATTTCCTACGTTTTACGTGGTTATTAGTATAGAGAGCTTACATGCCTCAAGACTTATCTAACGTACTCCCAAAAGATTTACCAAACGACAAAGTATGGGCACACTTTTTAGAAATAATAATACCAAAGATTTTGTCTAAAATTATTTTGTATCATCAATACCAATACCAAAAAAACGCTGCACTTTTTGATTTCACATTAATCCTATCTAGACAAACCTATTGAACAACTATTTAACAACCTAAAAATATTATTACAATATAGTGACGACTAATACTGTACAATTTATTGTAAACTTAACAGTTGCCAGTGGCGGCGTAGCATGGGTTGGCACCCGGGGCGGTTTTCTATTAAGCACCCCCAAAATAAATCAACAAATACTAAACGTGCTTACGTGACTTTATTTTGCTAAAATATTCGATCACATTATCAAAATATACATACTTTGCTCTCCTTTTTAATGGACAATATGGAAATATTGGCAAGTCGCGCTTGGCATATTGTTGATCTTAAGTACGATTTTATTAACTTTAATTTTGAGAAACTTCTTTCACAAGAAGCTACCGAAAAACAAACAGTTAAAAAACAATCTTATACACAGCGCTAGACTCGGAACAGACTCAGAATAGTCCAATTTTACAATGAATTTGAGAAGCTCCAAGGTAGTCCATTGGACCGCTTCTTAGAAAGAAATGCCGGCGGCTTCCAAGTGGCGCCTCCAAAATAATGTTCTCTGCAGAAAATTCATCATAGATTTTTTCAGATTTGGAGCTATACCACGAAGTTCTTCTTCTGTTGACGTAAGCAGAGTTTTAGGCTGAACAATATCAAATGTTATAAGAATGTCGTCCATTTCCCTGTAACGATGGTCTAGTTCTCCGTAAAATCTATCAAGACATTCTAACATAGCTCTCTGCAGCTCTTCTGGCAATGTTAGTCCAGCGTCTTGAGCCATTTCTCCTGGCATACGTTTTCGGAATCTCCTCCTTTCTCTTCTTTCAATCGAAATATCCAAGTCCTCACATTTTTCAGATGCGTAGGAAATAGCTCTCTCCACTATTTGAATACGTTGGCTTTAAAGAAATATTTTTTGGGCTTTGATTTTTATGACACACTTACCCAGATGTTTGTATATACTTTTGTGTCTGGTTAACTTCTTCTAGGACTTCACACCAAAAAGAATGGTAGCATAAAAATCGGAAGTCACATAAAGCTGGTAAGAGTGTTGATGCTGCTTCTCTTAAATCGACGTTTTCTCTGCTGGGATCACACATGTCATCGAGTGTTGATACAAGTTTCTCAAAATTATTCTTTAGTGGTTTAACAGCGTCGTGATGAGCACTCCATCTTGTCTCTACTAGTCTTTTGACCGCTACGCTTACATTTTTTATTAAAATTTTCCATCGATGTGCGGATGATGAAAAGAACGTGTAAACTCTTTCTACTTTTCCGAAGAAAGTTACACTTGAACTTACACTTCGCACTCCACATAGATTTAGCGAATGATTAGCACAAGGCATAAACAACCCATTATGATTGCGTTCATTGATTTTTGCGTGTACACCACCATGAACTCCTGCCATGGTTACAGCGTTATCATGTCCTTGAGTCCGACATAGATGTATGTCCAAGTTATCACTCTCCAGCTGCATAAGGATATTTTCAGTAAGTTCGACTGCCTTTTCAACTATAGGGAAGAAACCTAGAAATAATTCCTTTACTTCAACTTGATCGCGTTCTATAAGAACATATCTGATTACATAACTCATCTGATCAACATGTGATATCTCTGGAGTGCTATCAAAAATAATTCTGAAATATTTGGCTTTTTCATGTCGTCCACAATATTATTTTTAACTTTTTTCCTCAAAAGGCCGGTGAACTTATTTTGAATGTCTTTGCACAAATAAGAATCTACCTGTTTCAGTTTTGTGCATATTAAATTCTTAACATATGCTCTTTCAGCACTGGATCATATTTCGACAATAGATTATCTAATTCTAAGAAATTCCCCCTATTGTCTGATGAAACCCCCTTTCTATGCCCCCTAAAAGGAAGATTGGGCGTGTCAGGAAAATAATAACATCTAAAAAGCGACTCAAAATGTCACACTACTTGGTCAAGACCAATTAATGTTCATGGTAAATGTTTTTTTGCAGTCTCAATCCATTTTCCAAGATTTTCCATTTTTCAAAACAGAAGAGATGGTTCTCAGAAATCTTGTGTTCAGACACTTTAGGATTTTGTTTCCACCTTGAATTAGACCCGTTAGTAAAACTCTGATGTTTTGTTTCATGGTGCGTAAACAGTTTGCAGCAAAAACAGTATAAACTGTTTTTTGTTGGAGAGTATACCATCTATTTTCTGAGTACTTTTTCTCCATTTGGTAACGCTTTATAAAACTATTCTGAATTGAAATGTCGGCTCTTTCCTTTTATTTTATCTCCAGATGTTTGGACAGTATAAAAAAATGGGCCATCTCTATTTTGATAGGGTTCACTCCTCGTTTTAGCAATTTCAACTCTCAAATCATCAGGCATAGGTGTTGGCCAAGTAGCAACATCGAAACGAGTTAAATAAGAAGAATTTGTTTTGTCATTATCATGTAGCTCTTCTTCATCATTTTCAATTTGCTCTGATTCTTCTTCATTGTTGCTATTCCATCCTTTTTCTTGGTCATATCCTTCTTGATGTTAATCTTCTCCACCTTTGTCTTTCGTCATGTATGTCAGGCTCTCTTCCCAGCGTCCCTCCATCCAATGCATTTTGGCTCTGGTATTTGTATTTGTATCGATATTTGGTACCAACGAATGTGATACATACTTAAAAATGGATCCAGATAATGATTCGCGCTCAAGTTCTTTTGATTTATTAATTTTTCTTTGCTGGAATCTAGGTCTATTTCGTTTCATATTTGAAGTTTTATTCTGTAATGGTCGATACATAAATACTCGTTAACTTTGATCGGTTCTTTTGTCGCTCAATTTTGCATTATAGAATTTATAATATTGACCGGAAGTTAAATTCAGATCGGCCCAAACCGATAATTTAACTTGACTGACTTTTGTGACAAAATAGGTATGCAGTTCATATCAAACTTACTTCTTGACCTCTAGGTTCTATCTACTACCCGTCTCACTCACTCTCATATTACATATTGCAACGAGCCTGGGTCGGCCGGGTTAGTGGATTTAAAGAAACTCGTACTACCACTAATTACTGATTTTCATTAAAAATAGTGGTCACTACTATTTACAATTTACACCGCTAATTATTAGCAATAACGTCCGCTTAGTTACTATCTGGCTTCGCTTTCTTCGCTGACTGCTTCTTGTACCGACTGCCTGGTTACGTCGTTCATTCCTTTTTATACCCCTCCGAAGTATTTCTAGGCTTTTCTATTTCCAGAAGACATATCCTCGATTTTTCAAGCTAATCGCGCTAGAAACTTCCGAAATGATGACTCACCCACGGCGCCAACTTTCGAGCAGGTGGTTGACCTTGACCCAATATGACTTCCCCCATCCCCGGGCTGGGGCGGTGGGGGGCAAGTGTCAATGGTTTTCATTAATCTAGGATGAAACTTCCGCCAATAATCATCAGGTGGGGACTATAACCTACATCAACTCCTGTCGTAAAATGAAGTATATTATATTACCATTGTTACGTACATAATAATAATAATAATAATAATAATAATCCGTACTACTCTTCCACCTATGGCGTAATTGGTAATGAATAAAAATAATGAATGTATTACTTATGAGTCATAGATCAAAACATCTTACGCGCATCAAATTGTATGCCACGGGCGTTAACTTAACACACCGCACTATGGTACTATGGTTTCGAGAGCCCGATTACTTGGCCTAAAGTCATTTTTTCGATTGTAAGAAAGCGTATTTTTGGACATAATAACAGATGCTAAACATTCCAAACTACAATGTAATTACGTGCACAGTCCCTTTAACTGATCCAGTTACCGATGAAAATAACTGCAAGTCGGCAAGTTTAAATTTGATATCATTAGTCACACATTTGTCTAGCGACGACACGTTTAGCAAAGTGAGTGCTATGACCGTGTGTTTCAATAAAACTTTCTGCAGTAATTTTTATATTTTTCTCTCAGATATGTTTATTTAGTATGTAAAATCTTAACCCTGTTCGTTGATTTTTAATGGTTCAAAGTAATTTTAATCAATATCGATGTTTGTGGTTTCCTAATATATCATTTTTAAAGTTTCACTTGACAAAAAAATGGCGGGGATTGGCGGGATTTATTTTTGCATACACGTTTTATGCATTATTTTAAGAAGTTAAAAATATTAAACTTACGTTGCTATTTTCTGCTATAGGCATGACAAATTGTAGTTTTTTCTAGCAATGCATATGTTCAAAAAGATAAATCTATTCGAAATTTGGCTAAAAAGCACTAATAAAGAGGAGAAGTTCCGAAAAATTGTAGATTATATTAAAACCCTTATTGGACAACCTTTGATGCCCTCAAATGAAGCAGAACATTTTGCAAAAATTCGCCGTTTGTTCCGAAATTTTGAAGAAAGGTACAGTCGAGCTTGTCGACGAGTACAATATTTTAAGAGGACAAATTTTGTTTAGGTGGATGAAAACTTTATTGTCCAAGTAGACAAACCCACGCTTTCGACATATTTTCGTCGACCCACTCTTCAATTTTCTGCAAAAACAAGTCGATCTCAAAGAAGAGAAGCTTCACAATTATCCAAGGAAAAAAATCACGAATGCGCTTTATTGGTACAAGCTGCATCCTCGGCAGCACGACATCAAGGCAAACATAATTTAGCGGTCGTTTTGAAGGAAGTAAAGACAAGTCCATCTCGACCATCCAAAATTCGGAAAATTATTTCTACTTCCAAAAAAGAGATGTCAAAATATATCGCCGAAGAAGCCTTAGAGCTTGTTATAATTAGTAATTTAAGTAAACAGCAATATTTGGACATTAGACAGGGTGCTGTTTCAAAGGGATGCGACATTTATCCTGATTACAAACAAGTGTGGCTTTGTAAATCAAAATGTAGACCATCAGGCATAAATGTTATCGATATTAAGGCAGAAGTTCCACTTGATTCTGTTTTGGAACACACAAGTAGACGTATAGTTGAATTGCAAAGAGAGGTTATTTTGAGTCATAAGGAAATGCTTAAGGTTACAGAAATTGACAAATAATTTTCAGTTATGGCTTCGATGGAAGTAGTGGTCAATCAAATTATAAACAAAAATTTAAAAGTCCTGGTACTCATTCTGACAACTCTTTGTTTGCAACAACATGTATTCCTCTTCGCTTACAAACCTTGAATGAAACAATTTTATGGAACAATCGCATTCCACAATCGATACGTTTTTGTAGACCAATCAAACTAGAGTACGTAAAAGAAACATTGAAGTACATTTTAAAGGAGAAGCAAATTGATAACGAAAGACGCTTGAAGTATTAACAATATGTTTGATAGAAGACAAAGTCATAAAAATAAAATATAAATTATATATGACTTTAATTAACGGTAAAATATTAAATACATTGACCGGAACAAAGTCAAGTCGAGCTTGTCCCATATGTGGTGCTACTCCAAGACTGATGCTGGAAATAGAACATTTTGAAACGACAAAAATATTTGAGCCAAAAGCAAATACTTTGCAGTTTGGAGCAAGCCCTTTACATGCATGGATTAGATTCTTTGAGTGCATAGTTCATATATCGTATAGATATGATTTGTGTGTGTGGGAAGTTCGAGGGGATCAAAATAAGGAAATTGTAAAAGAGAGAAAGAAACTTGTTCAACAATGATTTTTCGGAAAGCTGCATCTAGTTGTCGACCAACCCAAATCCAATGGGTTTGGCAGTACCAACGATGGGAATACCAGCCGTCGAGCGTTTAGCAACTCAAAATTGTTTTCCGAAATTACAGATGTCAGTGAAGAATTAATTAAAAGGTTTAAAATAATTTTAATTTGTTTATCTTGTAGTTTACAAATTGACCCTATAAAATTTGAGACATATTACCACGAAACGGCAAGATTATTTATGTACAAATATTCTTGGCACGCCATGCCACCAACTGTCCACAAAATTTTATTTCATGGCAGACAAATTACTGAAAATACCGCATTGCCGGTGGCTTACTTTGGAGAGGAAGGCTCGGAAGGAAGAAACAAAATTTATACATCTGATAGGCAATTCCATGCCAGAAAAACAAGTAGAAAAAACAATTTGCAAGACATTTTTTGCTAAGCAATGGACACATCAGATCCTTTGATATATTCCATACACGTAGAATCGTGTACGTTGTCAAAAGAAATTACCCCTTCCTTCTGAAGTTATCTGATTACTCCTAGAACCGAATCCAAACCAAGACAAATTTAAACAAACAGATGAAGATGAAGAACATGAAAAAAACTTGATTTGGAGACTATACTTTTAGAAGAAATCATGATTACTGCTGAATTAGACATCTCTGAATTAGAATTAGATAGTTAAATATAACATTTATTGTGTAGAAAAATATTTATTATATGTTATTGCATACAGTGTGAAGCGAGTAGACTTTCAGTAAAGATTAAAAAAATATGTACTACAAAATCAGTTAATTATATCTATCGTGAAATCAATTCTGGGGTACACTGTATGTTATACTAATACAAAATTGTTTAATTTTCTTATTTATTACCATAGAACTAGTTAATATCATTAGTTTCTAATAAAACACATTATATTACTTTTGGCCACGTAATTCGGCTCCAGAAACCATTGTGGCGTAAACTTGACGTGATTTCATAAAACTAAAGTATTTTCGTAGATATTTAGGTACCTTCGCAATAATTTACAATTAGACGTGCATTGGATTTAACGTGTGAACCTGCCCTTAAAGATCACTCCTGACATCTTTCCCATTTACCAGGTTCTTCTATCTCTAACAAAAAGAAGGCCAGAATATCAGGATACACGACATTACGAGATGTTCAACTATCGACGCAATTTAATTCTACAATCTTCACGCCCCAAATGAACCCATTAAAATTTAATCCCACTTGCAGAACTCGTAAAATAGAGACCGCGTGCTAGTTTCGGCAATAAAACTGTACCACAAATCGTGGCGAGATCGTCGATATGACTATACAAGTGGCAATAATAGTAAAATGCTCTCGTAGTAACGGTAACATCAGCGATACATCCTCTAATCAAATTAAGTACGTACCCAGATAAAGGGTCGCTTGCGCGGTTGTTCGGATGTATAATTCGATCAATTTAGAAACACGTTACATGTAGGATGCTCAGAGGAGAAATGGACCAAGTCCGTAAAATTCTTTGTTAAGAGGCCTCTTTAGTCACCGGAGATCAGAGTCTAGAGAGAGCGCGATTTGTAGAAAAGAGATCTCCGATGCCGGGTGGGCGTCATGATTTGGGTCGGATAGACGCCGAAAGAGACAGTGGGGGTACAGCATGTGAAACGCTAGGTTTGAAGACTCACTTTATAATCGTTCGTCTCAACCGCGACAAGCCGAATGGGATCTTTGACTTTTCGTATTTTTCGTTATTTTTGCGCCAAACGTTGTATGAAGTAAATCTAAGTAAAACAATTAGCGAATTAATAATTTTAATACAATAGTAATGAGTAAAATTATATCAGGTTATATAGGAAATACGAGTACACAGGATATGTAATAATGACAAAAATAGTAGACAATATAAAGTCTAATTTATTTGACGCACCGAAATATTGAAGTATGTAATTAAATTATATACACAACAAATAAATAGTAACATATATATGAACAATATCATTAACTACTATTTCTTGAATAGGTATACAGGGTGTTGCTAAATTGGACAAAAAACTACACGTGGCGTGGTTGGTCATAAAATTCTGATTCGGAAATTGTAATACCAAAATGTTGCAAAATGAAAAAAAATAATTAAAAATTGAAATAAAAATAAAAAGTGAAATGATAAACAAATAGAGAAAAAAAAAAACGATAAAACGACATCACTTTCAAGCTATGGAGACTCGAAGATACCTAGAAAGTATGGTAGAATAATTTTACATAAAGTGTGGCTCAGTGTCTGCCAGACATAGCAAAATTACATTGGGAAATTATATAAAGATCAACTATTGCCATGTTTTTGAGTGGCCAAAACAACGAAAACAAAGTATTTAAAACAAGCGGAAATTTACTTCTGTCAAATAATTTTCATATGACATAATTATTTAATGGAATATTGATAATTAAATGGTTGTATTGAGTCAGCAAATTCTAAAAATATCAGCAACCTGACAGTAAGGTAAATTTGATAAATTCAACTACCTGCATTAAATTTGTGACAATCACATGTTTAGATACACATTGCAATAATTGATCTATACATAATTCACCAATGTTAATTTTGCTATTTCTGGTAGTCACTGAGATATACTGTATATGGAATATATCGTTATACATGAGAAAGTGTCCAAGTCTATTATTCTTATTTTAAAGTTCACTTTTTCTCTCCTGTACATTTAATTTGAAACTGGACTTGGTCAATTTCAAATTTACAGAAAAAATACGAATTTATTAGAAAATGGATTTAATAAGTGTCTCGTGAAAAGATAAGATAAGATAGATTGATGTGAAAAAAATTAAAAAATTTAAATTTTAGACTTGACCACTTTCTCCTGTATACCAATGATATGGTCTACAACATATTCATATTACGAAAGAAAAGGAGAAAAATAAATGAATCATAAATAATAAAGTAAAAATAAATTGTTTAAATTAAAAATTGTTTATTACAAATTCGAAATTATTTATTTTTCTTTCTTTTCTCCATAAGTTTTTGTTGTGCCTCAATAATTTCTGGTGGATCTCGGATTTGCAAATTTCTCGTATGACGAGGATCCACCAATTCAGGTAACATACAATTTGTATAAAACATTTTTAACATGGGCAACATTTTGGTGTTCCAAAAATGATTATCTCGACGTATGTACTCTACTTTCATCGGATACTCATCACCTGTCCATACTGCGAAGAGACATCCGCGTCTTCCTGAAACAACCATTTGTCCCTGAATTTGGTAATACCAGGAGTGGTGTGTATTTACAGAGCACAACTCATTTTTTATCTTCCAAAATGTAATTTTTTTATTTTCAATTGCGTTGATAGGGTCCATTTTAAATGCAGAAAATGGACATTTAATTTCGACAGTCATATTACTTCCTATCAAACCATCGGGCGTTGCGCCTAAATAAGGATGGTCTTTCGATATAAATAAGCCACAATCATCGATGTTTACACATTCTTGGCGAGCTAACTGCATTTTTGCTGCCGACTCAAAAGTGCGACCATGCTTTAAAGATTCGGAATGTATCGCACTGTCGGTGTAAATTATTTTTTTAACGAGATTTCTACAGCTGGTTGTTAATCGCCTATTGCAGATATTGAAAAAATGAGAGGCAGTCAAAATCTTTCTTCTATATTCTATCCACTGACCACTCCCAGCTTGCAAAATGGTTGCTCTTTCTATTACATCGCGATTTTCGGCACTTTCTCCGAGAGCTTGTAGGAAGCGGGCTTTCTCACCTTCAAATTCTTCTATTGATAAATCTGGTTGTTCACAAGTCGAACCATAATCCTTGTCGTTAGTTTTAGATTTAAAAATAAGTTTTTTAAATATAGAGCTTTTTGTCCTCAATCGGTTTTTTGCGGCTATTGTTTTTTTCTTTCTTCCGTCTTCGAGGCGCTTTATCAACTTCCGTGGGCTTTTGTTAAAAGATGATTTATAAAAATAAAAATGCGGCCTTCCTGTGTTGAATGAAACTACGGCTGCTTCACACCTGGCTTTGTAAGATCCCCTCAAAGAAAAATTTATTCGCTTTCCTCCAATAAATTTGGCTACAATTGAATTAAAATGTTCTACAACATTGCTGTCCACATCTTCAATCAGAGATCTGACGTTCACTCGAAGCCCGTGAAAACATTGCAATAATTTAGAATAAAATTCATCGTTGTTTTTTATTTCTTCAAAAAAAATTGGTTCTTCCAGTTCCTTGCGCTTGCAAAAATAAATTTTACAATCATTGTGTCTTCCAAATACATGTGGTATAATATTATCTATATCGCTTCTTAGCGAAGTAATACCACTATCAAGGGTTTTATTTTGTGCTATGGCACCTACTACAGCGTTTCTCATGCGCATTGTATTTTTATTTAAAATTCTCCTTAATTTTATAGGATATTTGGTCTCTGATCCCAAGGCGTGTAATTTATTGCAAAAATTACGCAAAAGGTGATTTCGGCACTCAATTTTTTCCACCGAAATATTTTTATACGGTTTGGCATCTAAAACGTACTGCTATCTCCATCGGCTATAAGTTTATTGTATTTTATGCCATAAATTACTTCACTGGTACGAAAACCTGACACGATAATATCGGCTTCCATACTAGTTGAGCTTCCCTCAAAGTTTTTGAAGCACACATGCGAAGGAATACCATCGTCAGCGTTCTTGAATCTAGTGCAAAAACTACAATATTTATTTTTGACACCTATGAATAGCACTTGACCAAATTTCTGGCCCACTATTGCTGCTACTCCTGACAAGGCACTGTAGTTTTTCCGGTATGACCGTTTAGACCAGCATCCATCCGCTACAACAGTTATGAGCGGTACCCCATTTTCGTCGACACTTCCAATGCTCCTTGCATATTCTGCTTCCTGGTGAGCTGCCTCCTCCATCCGTTCTACTGCAGTTTTTTTCCCACTGCTTAGAAACTAACCTATCATATTTACAATAAGTTGCAGAAGACATGTATGGAATATCCATGACGGAAAACATTTCTTCTGCATTGGAGAAACCAATACCGATACTGGTCGTAGCGGCTACGCAAGCAGTATTAATGTCCATTTCATCGTCGCTTGATTTGTTTAAAGCAATATTTAAATTAACATTGCACATGTCACATGTGAAATATAACTTGCTTTTTAATCCACTGCGAATTTCGCTTTGAAATCGTAGGTTATCAAAAGTGCAACCAAATGCCGGATTATGATTTAAAACTCTTCCCAGCTCTTGGAATAAGTGTCCAATATCGACAATGCGACTTCCTTCTAGTTGTTTTTCAAAGGCCTATAAAAAACAACTTTATTACTTTACTCTGTATACGTATATTAATATGTACTCCGAACATGTACATGGTACATGTATGTACAACATGGCATTTCAAATAACTCTTGCTGAACTTTTTTCGAGTAACATCTACATGGAACATGGAACTAACCATCAAGAGTACTTACTTTTTGAGGCTCAATGTTTGTTTCTTCCTCATTGAACTGTTCAGTTGAAGGCATTGGGGAAGTATTTTCCCAGTTGTCAGATGTAGACGGAACAGGATCTGTACCTGATATCGATGGCAGCACATTTTCATAACTTTCAGATGTATTTATTGAATCTACTTCAGCAGCTGCTGAAAGTTTTTTATTTTGTTCAAAAAATACATGTATACTACGAGTAGTGTAGAAGTGCGATTATGAGTTGCGAATTGTTCTATTTTTTTATTGTCCCGCGACTCGACAGACGTAGACTAAAGATGTATTCCTTGGGCAATTTCATGTCGAAAATGCCATATACATAACTCAATATTGAAGGAATTATAAAGGATTCACTTGTCAGAAAACCCACTCTTGGCAGGCCGTTATTTTGATTGATTGTAGCAATCAAGATTATCAGATATACCAGAGTGATCTTTACTTACCTAGAAAATCTTGTTTTTCAAAATTATGGAAATCAAAATTATACGAATTTGCGGAAACCACGCAAGATTTCAATGATATTTTTTTATTGCGTGTTAGGTATACATTACTGAATAATTAAAACGTCCACTCCTGATCACCAGAAATTTATTTTCCTACAAAAACTCAATATTATTAAATATTAATTCTCCTCATTTAGGCCACTATAAAAGAAGAACTAAAACAGTAGAATTTTCATGTTTTTAGAAGTTATTTAAATAAATATTATTTATCATTTTCACCAAAAAAACATCTTGCATCAAAAACGTAGAGTATGCAGTGATATAACAATAAGGTAAATAATAAAAATTCTACAGAATAATGTTCTATAAAGAATACTTCTGTATTGTTTTTAATTTAACTTAAAATTTAGTTTTGGTAAGTTGAATCTTAAATGTTTGAAAAAAAACATTGAAAATCTAATTTTTGCAAAACTTACAGAAAACAAAATGCGTATGACCTTTGAATGATTCAGTAATCTAAAAATAACACAAGATGAAAAAAAATCTCATTGATATCCTGCGTAATTTCCGAAAATTCGCACTATTCCGATTTTCATTATTTTGAAAAACGAGTAAAAATCACTCGGTATATCTGATAGGGGCCAATAAGGTTTTTAGGCAAGTACACATTAATGCTGTAAAATCTCTTTTTAAAAAATCAATAATAAAAAAGTTTTCCATAAATTTTATTCGATGGAGCTGAAATTTCGCATAAATAATGTTTATGCATATTCTCACGAAATGAGAGAGTGAGAAAAAAAATATAAAACATATTTTTTTAAATTAAAATAAACAATACAAAAATTAAAATCTGCTCAGTCTAAAGTGTTTGGAAAATACGAAAGTGCGAAGTTATAGACTCATTTGTCAAAACAGAATATTACGAAATGTGGATGGACACAAAATTTAAATCATACAGCACAAAATTAGGTCTCAACAGCAGAAAATTATACTATGGAAAATAATTTACATTATATATTTTACTTACATTTCAATCTTTGTGCGGCGTTCCATTTAGAAATATTTCCGCGTAACTTCTTGCGAAATGGCTTTGTAACTCTCCGTCTACCAGGTGCATTTTTACCCATCACGCAAAAATGAGGAAACAGGCAAAAATACCACAATGAAATATGTAATAATATGTGTAATATGTGAATTGATTGTTGCTTGATTGAGATGGGAGAGAAGACTGGTGATCGATGATCATCACAATTACCTCTCCTCTTCTTAAACGGGGTTGCAAACTTATAATTAAAACTATAATCTAGACATGCGTACTAACTGCATAAAACTTGAAACTCTCAAATAAATAAATAATAAAACTCTCAAAGGGTGGTAAAAACCCACTTTGGCCTAACGACCGTTACTTGGTGCTATTACGGTCGGGAAGACCGTTCTTTAATCCGATAATGGGGTTTTTGGTAGCCATGCAATAAACATCAATAAAGCACATTATTCGAGATTTGGAATTTCTTGAGAAGGCCTCTCGCATCCCTAATGATACCATTAAATGCACATTTCTGTTGTGGATTTAGTCCCCAACAACAACAAGGCGAAAATTTATCAAATATTCTGGTACAAAATTGTTTTTCGGCATATTTTATTTATTTACAACATTCCACGGTTATGTCACAGCCTGGAACTTGTCGGATTATAATTGTTTATGTTAAATACTACAAAAAACGCATCAAGTTTTCCAGAACTCCTCTTATCACACAGCGTCTCATACCTTTCCATCTTGGCAATTTGTTTCTCGGCAGAATTTATTTATTTAAATATTCCGCGGTATTGCCACCGCCCGAAACTCTTCAGATTATAATTGTTTACGTTAAATACTATACGAAACCGAATTTAGGTTCGCCAGAACTCCTCATTCCCATTCCTCTTACTATGGCCCAGAGCGCGATCGGCCTTAGAGAGAGAGATGCATAACATGCGACAAACGGACAGGAGGGGCTTACGTCTAGTACTACTGTTTACAGGTTGGCGGCAGCACATTACTGTCGCCAAATTGCATTTATTTGTCGCCAATAATACTCCATTATAATTTAAGATATCGGAACAAAAAAAAAGAAGGTCGTTCCCAACAACATTAGCTACAAATACCCTGAGGGAATTTCCATTATATGTACCCTGTCTTGATTAAATAAATACCGAAGAAAATATTACAAATCGGCTAAACATGCCATTCTTTTAATCGACATATTAAATCACCATGTTATTATCTCTTAAAAACTAATCAGCACTAATGTAGATAAATGTCTAAACTTTCTAAATCAGGTCTCCGATTGTAATTATGTTGATCCGTTCATGAATTATCTGGGAGTTGATTTACATGCAATTCCCTATACCGCGTTTGGGTAAAGAGGCCTCTTAAGTCATCAAGCCTTAAAGATGTTTTTACTTTATTAGTTTGCAACAAAATGTAGACAAAAATTAGAAACAAATTTGCTAATTATAAACATGATACTTTATTATCGTATAGCAAAAAGTTACCAATTCAAAAGAAAAATAATTTTTATTCACAAATAAAGTGAAGAAAGTGGAATTAAACCATTGCTACTCTGAAGGAAGTTAATTTCCTCTATTCATAGAAAGGCTCATCATCTTCATCATAGTTATCTTCTGTATTGTCAATACGATTTTGTCTTGTTTTGGATGCGATAGGTAGGTTTTTGAAATATGTATGGTATATTGGCGTTATATAGGGCAGTAAATCCATCACGTGCTGTTTTTTTGAGTCTGCCACAATTCGCCTTGTTGGATGCAATTGCTCTTGTTCTATATTAAGTGAAGTTCTTGGTCGACCATACACAGTTATACCAAGATTCACTTCATCAAAATCAACAGCTTCATTTAAAGACTGTTTAAATTTGAATGAAGTCGGCGATGTCTTCTCAAATCTTAACCAACAGATATTCAGCCAACTGAATGCGTATCCATCAACAGTTTTTTTTTCGATTCTGTATTGCTGATTCCAAGTTTTTTGTAGAAAAAAAAAAACTTCTCTTTTCTTTTCAAAAACTATACATTTTGGATCCTGCTTTTTAGCAGTCCGTGCAATATCCATCCAGTGTTGAGGGGAGTAAATATATGTATTTGAGCGACTTGCCTTTTCAATAACGCCAAAATCTGCGTAATTTGGCAAATACGAGTGTCCTGACATCAGGAATTTGTGATCAATAGTTTCGACAACCATTCGAGGATCTTGCACTAATTTTAGTAAAGACAGTGATAATTTAATGTTCCTGTTCTGGCCGCTGCAAGAATCAGAGTACAAAACAATATGTTTATGACTTGGAGCATTATCTTGTAAATGCTTTACAAGACATGATGCTGCATCTTGAGATCCACGCCTACCTTCGGTTTCGTCGTACATATACATGAATCCCGTTTGTTCATTAGAAGAACGGATTCCTAGATTATAAACATATAGATTTTTTTTATAGTATGCTACTAATGAAAATAGCTTGGGAAACGGAAGCGCTTTTTGAAGATCGAATGTTGCCACGTACTTTTCATCACAAGCAGTCATTTGATCCTCATGAAGACTGTAACGGTCCATTTTGCCTCCGACGGAAACTGTCTTGATTATTAATTTCGCGCCTGGATCGCCAACGTAGGCAACCGTTACACACACGTTTTTCTAAACGTGACGTGTTTCCTATATGCGTGTGATTTTTAAAATCGTCGGCGAGGCGCCGGCATGAGGGAGAAGCTAGTCACCTTCCCTGGAGTGCAGACGTGTCACGAGGTCACAGTTTTTCTTTGATATCACCAACCGGTTTCCGGGATTTAAAACGTGTCCTCCATTAACCACCTTTAGAGGGATTGACGTCACCAGGCACAAGGCAAGGGAGGGTACTGTACTACTCAACTCTACACGCTCAAAACATCAGAGTAAGTGATTAAACCCGACATCTTTTTTTCGTAAAGACACGTGTCCGGCCATTGTTAATAAGGCCATGTGCTTTACAGGCGTTTTTTGGGTAAGGGCTGAGGTAACCCAGCCAGCCAGGTTCTTGGCTAAGGGCAACGAACATCCGGCCAGAGTTGTTCCGAGACTTGGAATTTAGCGACGGCGTTAGCGACGATTGCCGGCCGCCGCCCGTCCTAAGAACCGAGCCCAGAATCGCCAGTGGAGTCGCCACGAGGAACACAGGCCAGATCTTATTTATTATTTATATATATATATATATTTATATATATATATATATATTTATATACGTGTTTTGCACTTTTGTGAGGAGGGGGTGGCTCCGACAGCCCTTCGCATCGCGCGTTACGTGTTCGCGGGATTCGGCCGAATCTGGTGGAGGCGGCGCGATAGAGTTGCGGGCGGAGGTATTTCTTTCAGGAAGCGTAGGCACGGTGTCCTGTCTTTTGTGAGAATAAACGCAGATATTTTACACCACCAAATTCACACCTGTTATTTTTTGTTCCCCCCACGTTTTCTCAATCGGGCATTCTTTTCAGTTTAACTTCCTATTCTCACTGCGAGATTTAAATCTGGTGGTGTGGGCGCCAGATAGTCAGCCGTTGCGACAGTTCGTAATTTCTGAACTTCGCTGACTGTCTGCCGTCAACCCACGCAAATAGGGTGGAGCCCCCCTTTGTGACGAAGTAGTGGCGAGGTTAAAATTACGTGGAGCCTTTTTTTTAACCCCCCCACTTTCCGACACCGATAGCCTGGCTCTCGTCGCTGCTTCGAAGGGACCCTCCACTCGTTCCACGGCCTAACGCGCTGATAGCCCTTCAGGCACGTCACATTTTCTTCTTCCGAACTAACTTCTTCATTATTACTATCATGTTATACTTCGATACTTTTATTAATTCCTTCAATTTCTGCTCTGTTAATCACATCAGGACCTGGTCTTATATTATTTAGCTCTAAATCAAATTCTTCATCTACTTCATCTTCATCTCCAATGCATACATCTTCAATTTCCGATAGGTCGCCATTATTTAACTGATCTATCAGTTCCTGGATATCTGCAGGATTTTCTAGATTGTACGTTTTTTTTTAACTTATCCATTTTCACGTTAGCTGTAAAGATAATACTAAAATGACACCAAAAGAAATACATTCAATTACTTATAAATGGAATAATATTTCAGACCACATGTACATGAGGATGTACAAAGCTACGTAGCAAGTGGGACAATTTGTACATACTCATGTACATAGGTTTAGTCATATATGAAAAACTAATAATATTTAGGTATGTATTATTTATTTATTACATTTTTCAATGTTTTGCAATTGCTTCAAATTTTCAAAACTGTTCAATTAATTTACATATTGAAATAAACATGAAACTTACCAGACCGGACTATGTGAGGTTAGACACATCGTACAATATGTACAATAATTTCATATATTTTCACTAGATGGACCCACTAGGCAATTTTTCTTATGAATCTAATGTGTACATAAGCAAGTACTAATGGTACCAAGTATCAATGATAATACTAAATTCAAAATATATTTTACAAATGTAAGGGGTTAATTATATTAAACTATTATATTTAAGAAAATTCATCGCCAATTAAAGTTTTAATTGTAGAGTGTTAATCTGGGTCTGATTAAAATAAAGATCTACAAAGGTACATAAAAATGGCCACGTTAAATATTAAATATTCAACTTGTCTCATTTTTTCCCCTTGGAAAATATACTCCCTTGTGCACATATTTCAGCCTTAAAAGGCGTCTGAACTGAAACACTCAGTTGAGCCGTAAATATTTCACCGCTAAATCACACCGTGTTCGTGGATAAAGTACGCCGTTCGTGGCATCCAGTGAGCGCCTCTGCTGCTCCTCCGTAAATTCTAAATTAATGCCTCGATCCGATATCATCACTAAATCATCTTCGTAGTTAATTCCGAATACGCGAAGGAGATCGATGGACCTCCACCCCGTTGACCCGAGAGACCTCTCGAGATAGAGCGGCTTTCGCGTTAACGCCATTCTTTCCTTATTGTTTCCCGAAAAAACGTAAATTCCAGGCTTAAAAATACACCGGCCCATTCATAAACGAGACAATAGACTGAATGGGTTATTTTTAGAGTGCGCATTCAACTGTGCAGCTGCGAAGTGGCGGGCTTTCTTCGCGAGGGCCACATTTGATTTGCTGACTGCAGACCTCTGATAGATTCACCGTCCTCATAAACCTGGTTTTAATGGCGTGGAATGTAACTAAAATTGGACTTAATATTTATTATTCCTCGTATAAAGCGATTCGAGTATTTATAGGTCAGTCATAAATTAAATTGTTGTGAAAAGTAGCTAATTCGGAACATTCTAGTTTAAGAACAGCTTTCATTGATTAAATATATTCTCACGTGTTTCTCGCATGCTGTTTTCTGAGTTTATAGGTTTAGTTTAACTTAGATGGCTTTATCAGTCACATAATTTCTACTTTATCTATACAGGGTATGCATATACGAGTAGAATGGAATAAATTTATTATTTCGAAAATTAACATAATTTGAAAAACACCTCGGACAAGTGTCGATTTCTAGTTTTGAAATTTAAGGAATATGAAATTTTAGTACATCACAGATCAGTCACCATGGTTTTATTGCAACGAGCGAATAGAAACGAGATGATCGACAAAAAGTTGATAATCCAGGTGGAAAATGAAATTGAATATTGGTGTTAAAGATAGTTGCAGCTACAGCGAATTTTATAACAATTCGATCTCTGAAACGAGGCGATGGACATTTAAACACACTTCATAGCCAAAATTTTGTTTTGAACTTGGAATTATTGGCCGAATTTGACTCATTTTAGGCGGAAAATTGGGAAAATCGTGAGGGGAAAACGTCGTATCTTTCTTCCCAAACATGTGATGAATTCATTATTAATACGGCAACACAAGTTACACTATTAAAATATTGAATGAAATATATATATATATATATATATATATATTTCAATGACCCTTTACCCGTTAGGGTGTTGGGTTGTAGTTGCCTTCATTTTCTTATGTATTCTTTCTATGCCTTACGATCATTTGCTATCTTCTTTGCTGCTTCTATGTTGTGTCCTTTCTTCTTAAGCACTTCCGTGACTATTTCCTCCCATGTCTTTCTCGGTCTCCCTTTTTCCTCTTTCCTTGCAATTTTGCTTTTCATATTCTCTATGTTTGAGTGTTCTTGTCCATCCGTTGTATGTGTCCCCACCATCCGAGTTGTCTCTTTTCCATTATTCACTCACACTTTTAACTTGTAATTTATCTCTTATTTGTTCATTTCTCACCTTGTCAAGTAGCGTCACTCCGTATGTTCTTCTGGGGTATTTCATCTCTATTGCTTGTATTCTGCTTTTTTGTCTGTCATTTAGTACCCATGTTTCGCTACCAAATGTTAGTACCGGTCTGTATATAGCTTTGTATACTCTTATTTTTGTATTTTGGCTTATTTCCTTTTTTCCTGTTATATATTTGTTCAGTGGGTAGTATAGTTTGTTTGTATTACTTATTCTGTTGTTGATGTCTGCATCTTGTTGTCCTGTATCTTGTATAACTACTCCCAGATATTTATACTGCTTTACTTCTTCAATTGTACTATTTTCTATTTTTATATTTAATTTTGCTTCATTATTTGATATTACCATTATTTTAGTTTTCTTTATATTCATTGTCATCCCATATTTTGTAAGCACTTTGTTCCACACATTTAGTTTCTCTTGTAGTTCTTCCGGTTTGTTTGCTATTATTGCAATATCATCTGCAAATGTACATTGTTGTATTTGTACTATGTTCATATTTCTGTGTCTAATGTTTGCTGGTCTCGTTTCGTAATTTACTTCTTTCATTATTTGGTCTATGTTTATTATCAATGGGCTTAACAGCAATGGGCTTAAACTTCCACCTTGCCTCACTCCTTGTTTGGTGTTAAATTCTTCTGATCTTATGTTTTGTGCTATTATTAAATTTCGTGTCTCTTTGTATATGCTTTGGGTTGTTCTGATTAGTTTTTTGTTGACTTCAATTTTTTCGAGTCTTTCCCAGATTTTTCTTCGCGGCACTTTATCAAATGCTCTCTCTAAGTCCACATATGCTGTGTACATTTATTTCTGCTTTTCAAGTGTTCTGTTAATTAACGTCTTTATTGTGAATATATAGTCATGTATGCCTCTCTTTGGTCTGAACCCGTTTTGAGCGTCATCCATTTTATTTTCTACTTCTTGTCTAATCCTTTTTTCTATTATTTTTTCGTATATTTTTATGACAGTGCCTATTAGAGTAATGCCTCTATAATTGCTGCATTCTGTTTTATTCCCTGTTTTGTATATTGGCACTATCATCCCCATTTCCCATTCCTTTGATATTTTCTCTTCTTCCCATATTCTGTTGATTAGTTTTCCTAATTGGTGTTTTCCTTTGTTACCCAGGCATTTAATCATTTCGGCTGTTATCTTACCAGTTCCTGGAGCTTTCCCATTCCTTAGTTCTTTAATTGCTTGTTCTATTTAATCTTTGGTTATCTTATCATAGTTCATTTTTTTTGTCTTTATTTATTAGTATTTTATTTATTAGGGCGTCTTCAACACCGTCTAATTCATATCCTTGGTTCAAAAGTTCATGGAAGTTTAACCTCCATCTTTCCATTGTCTCTTCTTCTGTCGTTGGTAGTTTCCTCGATTTGTCTTTTATTCTCACATATTCTTCTTTTTTTCCTCTCTTTATATTTTGTTGTGATTTGTAGAATATTTTCTGATTTCTCTTTGCATTTTCTTTCATACGGCATCCTAGTTCTTCCCATGTTCTTTGTTTTTCTTTTAGTATCATTTTCTTGACTTTTGATCTCACAATCTTATATTCTTCATAGTTGTTTTGTGTTCTCATATTTAAGTATTTCAGACATCTCTCTTTCTTTTTCTTAACTTGATCCTTTATTTCTTGCTTCCACCACGCAGTTTGTATTTTGTATTTTCTTTGTTTGTTCGCTCCGCATACTCGTTTAGCTGCATCTATTATTATTTTCTTTTGCATTTCGCATTCTTCGTCTATACTTTGTTTTTTTATTTTTGGTAGGTCATGTATTGCCTTTGCTTTTTCATCTTCATATTTTTGAGCTACCTCTGCTTCCTTTAATTTATATGATTTTATTATTTCTACATTTGCTTATTTTAACTTATTTCTATTTGGTTCTTCCTGTACTATTTCTTCTATTAGCAGGTAATGATCACTTCCTAATCAAATCCACTTTTCACTCTTACATCTTTTATTTTATTTTTCCTTGTTTTTTCGACTATTACATAATCTATTAATGACTTATCTGTTCTGCTGTGTTGTTCTCTTGTGTACTTGTGGATATCCTTGTATTGGAAAAACGTGTTTGTTATTATAAGAACATGTTGTAGGCAGTACTCTAACATTCTGCCCCGTTGTTATTCCTATGGTCTTCTCCATATCTTCCTAGTATTTCTCCGTATTTTCCATCTTTCCTCCCTACTCTTCCATTAAAGTCTCCCATAACGTATGCCTCTCCTTCGGCTTTCTCTGTTTCTTCCGATAGTTGCTTCCAGAATATGTCCTTGTACGTTTTTATTTTATTTTCATTCGGTCCACATATCCCTATTATTGTAGTTGATTTACTCTGTTGTGTGTTTTGCAGCCTGGCCGTAATTATTCTTTCATTTATTGCTTCCCATCCCTCTATTCTTTGCTCATGTCTTCTATGTATAAGACATACTGTTCCTGCTGCTGTTCTCTCATATTGGTTAATACCACTGTATATTATGGTGTGGCCGTTTTTTGTTCTTTTTGTTTCTTTCCCTTTCTTCTTCTTTTCTGTAATTATTAGCACGTCTAAATTTGCTTTTTCAAATTCGTTTTCTAGTTCTTGTTACTTATTGTTAATGCTTCTTACATTCCATGTGCCTATTCTCCATCTCTTTTCATTTTCTTCCCTTTTTTCTTTTTTTCTTTTTTGTTTTTCTTTCCTTTTTTGTCCCTATTCTTATCATTTATCTTTGCGGTTTTACGTCTCCATGTTGTTTGTTCTGTACTTCTGTTTCATCTTCAGTTTTTTGGAACTGGAGTCATTTTTTGAAGTCTCTCGTCCCATCTGAAGCATTCTTCATTTATGTATATGTTTTTGTATCCTGTTTTCACTCTATTTCCTTTCGCCATTTCTTCCTTTCCTCTCTTCATTATTTTAAATTGTATATCTCGTTCTCTGCTTGTCCAGTCATCATCGATATATATTTTCTGTCCTTTTAGTTTATTCTTTTTCTTCATAATTTTAATCTTCGAACATTTCAAGATGGACGACGTTTATTATCTTATTTTCCTTGGTATTTATTTCACATATCTTTTCGATATTGCACTTCTACTTCTATGTTTTGTTTTATGAAAATTTTCACCTGTATTTCCATGTTCTTACTTTTGTCCCATTCTATTCCCTGAATAAAATAAAAGATATAAAATATTTTTGAGTAAGTGTTGATACGAGTCTTGACATATCACATAGTGATCAATTATCACAGATAATATCCCTAGTGCTTCAAATATTACCGATCATTTTCTTGAGTGCATTTATGCGGCGATTATAACGATTATAAAGCGATTATAAACGCAAAAATGATTGGGGTAATATGTGATGCACATGGGATAAGAATTTGTAAATCACGAGACAAATTATGAGAATTTGTACAATACCTGGGTTCGAAATGGGTTCGAACCGTTATATGTGAATGTAAATGTAACTTTCATTGTACTTATATTAAACAGTTATAAAATAATATGTTTCTATAATAAATAAAGTAACTTCCCTCGCGTAGAATTTTTTTTTTATATCCAAGTATTCTATCGCATATTAAAAATATTTATCAAACAAAATGCCATTGATTATATTTATCGGCGCTTTAACTAAAACATAACATTTCTATTGCAAATAATATAAAAGTTACACACACATATTCGAAGAGGACTTTACTTAGTAGTATTATATTGAAACAAATGTAAAGGCACGCAGCAATCTGACATACTAGGGCATTTTGCGTAGATTTCAATTTTCTACTTTTAACATCTCATTATATTTTCTTCCAGAAACAGAAACCACAGAAACAAGAACAGTACTTATAATCTAATGTCTGACAAAGCGTATTTTTCAGTAACTTACATCTCCAAATCTACTTCATTTCAAATTTTTATATAAAATTTAATATATTTCTTGCAGATATTTAAGACATCTGAATGCCATTAATTTAAGCAGCACATAAACTCAAGATGAAATAAATATTTAAAACATAACTTAACCGTGTTTGATATTTCACCTCATTTATACACTATTCAATATTTTATTACCCGTTCACAAGGTTAGTGTGAATATTTATAGACGGATTTTTTTAATGTGAATAACCATTAAGAATATTTTATAAGTGCGTATGGTACTGTAATGGTACTGTAGTAGTTTGAAACTAGGTTTTGTACAAATTCTCATAATTTGTAATACTTATATTTCATTGCATTTATTTAACTGCAGTTTATCCTTAAATGCAATTCAATACACTTAATTTCTTTAACTGCATATTACATGAATTCTTATATTTCAAGTAATATTTGAGTTTTGTAACTTTTGGCTTATGATTTAGTGATAGCAGTACTTTACGTTATGTTTAATTTTTGAAATCTTTATCGTGAGAACTTCAGTTGGGTCGTTTTATGGGTAATGTGTCTGTTAGTAATTGTTGTTAGTATTTGTAATATTTATATTTCATTGCATTAATTTAACTGCAATTTATCCTTAAATGCAATTGAATACATTTAATTACTTTAACTGCATATTACATAAATTCTTAAAATTCAAGTAATATTTAAGTTTTGTCACTTTTGGCTTGTGATTTAGTGATAGTAGTATTTTACGTTATTTTTAATTTTTGAAACCTTTATCGTGACAACTTAATTTGGGTCGTTTTATGGGTATTGTGTCTGTTAGTAATTGTTGTTAGTGAAAAAAACACAAATATAAATATTTATGTTGATTCGAATGATTCATTCATTTTAAAAGGTTGTGATTCATTTGTGACTAAAATTCATCATTAATTCATTCTTTATTTAATTGATTTTATATTTTATTATTATTAATAATTCTCTTTCGTTCATACCAATCAATTAATATAAGAAATAATTAAAATACCGTAAACCAACCTTTCCAACTACCGTTAGTTTATCCATTTTTATCTTTTCTTTACTTGATTTGATTTATTCAATTTAGCCCTTATTTTGGTTTTATTTTTCTTTTATTATATTCTTCTTTTGTTTTCATTTGATTTTTTATGCATATAATTATGGGGTAATTTACAATCTATGATTTGTGCAGGGTTGTCTTGTGTTTGACAAAGGTGCATATATCTGATCTTATGGCGAATCTCATACACTAACCCCTTAAGTCTGACGTGTATGAGACATAAGCCCCTCATTTATTTTTAATATATTTTCTTTTATTTTCATTTGATTTATGTTATATATATTTTTATTTTCATTTGATTTATGTTAAATTTTCTTTTATTTTCATATATTATATTTGCTTTTGTTTTTATTTGACTTTTTTATTCATATAATTATGATATAATTTATAATCTATAATTTGTGCACGAATCTTTATTTGTAATATTTATATTTCATATAAAATACGTATAAACGAATCGTGTTTTCTTAATTTATGTAAGTTATATTCTTCTTTTTAACTCATTGGATTTATATTTAAATATATTTAGTGTATTTTTTTATATGATTGTTTACATGAAATGCTTCTTCATCATCATCATCATTACCTTAAAATGATAACACTAACACCTTTATTATTACCATTAACCCAAAATAATACAGGATGTGGCGAGACGTAGTCACATACCACCATATATCATTTCTAGACATTGCCTAAGTACTTTACTCAAAATAAAACATGATAAGTTGCTAACCCACATGAACAAAATCAAGCCTTAGTTAGTAATAACACTAACAATTACTACCTCTACCTCTATTATTACCATTAATCAAAAATAATACAGGATGGGGCGATGGCGAGGCGTAGTCACATACCACCACATATCATGTCTAGGCAATGCCTAACTACTTTACTTAAAACAAAACATGATAAGTTGCGAACTCTGTGACGTGCCTGAAGGGCTATCAGCGCGTTAGGCCGCGGAGCGAGTGGAGGGTCCCTTCGAAGCAGCGACGAGGGCCGGCTCTCGGTGTCGGAGAGTGGGGGGTTAAAAAAGGCTCCACGTAATTTTAACCTCACCGCTACTTCGTCGCAAAGGGGGGCTCCATCCTACCTGCGTGGGTTGACGGCAGACAGTCAGCGAAGTTCAGAAATTATGAACTGTCGCAACGGCTGACCATCTGGCGCCCACACCACCAGATTTAAATCTCGCAGTGAGAATAGGAAGTTAACTGAAAAGAATGCCCGATTAAAAAAACGTGGGGGGAACAAAAAATAACAGGTGTGAATTTTGTGGTGTAAAATATCTGCGTTTATTCACACAAAAGACAGGACACCGTGCCTACGCTTCCTGAAAGAAATCCCTCCATCCGCAACCCTATCACGCAGGGTTCACTATATTCGGCCGAATACCGCGAACACGTAATCGCGCAATGCGAAGGGCCGTCGGAGCCACCTCCCTCTTACAAAAACGCAAAACACGTACGACACGAAACACGCAACGCAAATTTTACACAAAAGAAAAAAAACGATATATCAAATGAAATTAAAGCGCAAATGAGAACAAAAAAATATATAAAGATCTGGCCTGCGTTCCTCGCGGCGACTTCGCTGGTGGCTCTGGGCTCGGCTTTCGAAGTGGATGCCGCCACTAGCTGCGGTCTTCAGATAACTCTGGCAGGATGGTCGCTGCCCCTAGCCAAGACCTGGCTGGCTGGGTTACTTAGCCCTTACCCAAAAAAAAACGCCTGTAAAGCACATGGCCTTAGTAACAATGGTCGGACACGTGTCTTTACGAAACGAAAAATGTCGGGTTTAATTACTTACTCTGATGTTGTGAGCGTGTGGAGTTGAGTCGTACAGTACCCTCCCTTGCCTTGTGCTTGGTGGCGTCAATCCCTCTCAGGGTGGTTAAATGAGGACACGTTTTGAATCCCTGAAACCGGTTGGTGATATACCAAAGAAAAACTGTGACCTCGTGGCACGTCTGCACTATAGGGAATGCGACTAGCTTCTCTTTCTCATGGTAGCGTCTCGCGACGATTTTTAAAAATCACACGTAGAACGGAAAACACGTCACGTTTAAAAAAACGTGTGCGTACGGTTGCCTACGGTGGAGGTCTGTGCGCGCAATTAATAATTAAAATACAGTTTCCGTCGGAGGCAATACCGGACCGTTACAACTCTCACGAACAAAATCAAGCCTTATTTAGTAGTAACACTTACACCTTTATTATTACCTTTAACCAAAAATAATACAGGATGTAACGATAGCGAGACGCAGTCACATACCATCATATATCATGTCTAGGCAATGCCTAACTACTTTACTCAAAATAAAACATGACAAGTTGCGAACTCTCCCAAACAAATCTCCAAAACAAAATAAAGCCGAAAGCTTTATTTCTTACTAACACTAACACTCTCAGTTGATTGAATTACAATTAATTCAATATTACTATTAAATTAATTTAACAGAACTACAACATTCGATAACCACAATTTTTAATACATACCTAAATAATTATGCTGAGATGTTGGTTGGATATATACTAAATTCGCGCCTTGTTTACCCTTCCCTATTTTTTTTGTTTCATATTTGTTTAGTATAGGGAGTTTCCCTAATTATTTAATTCTCAGTGGTTATCGCGGTTATGTGCTTCGCTTCTCACGCACCTTACAGACTAAACAATCTTGAATATTTCGACCTCTGTGCGGCTCAGACGCGTAACCTCGTCATTTATATACGTTCAAAATATTTAATTTGATTCAATATTCCATTCCCCATATTATAAATGCATTTGCATTCTATGTTTTATTAACCTCAATGCGTTAATTAATTTTTTTATTAAAATATTTAACTGTACTGACTCTTAGGTTCCTACAGCACGGACTAGTTTATTTTCTTTTAATCTAACTGGGGGATTGGTAATGCAGATTTAAAATAGACATTTATTCCCAGCGAATATCTTTAACACTTATTTCAATTAATTCAACTCTGCCAATATTTCTGAGCAAACATAATTGGAAAACCATTATTGAAACTTCGAAACAATATATTCACAAGGTATTTTCAACATTAACAACTAGTATTTGTGACATTGACTTTTCAACATATCCTCGTATAATAACTCTATTTGAAATGCAAAAGTTTTTTCTTACTTGACTAAAGTTATTAGATTTGGTTACTCACGTTAAAAAAATCCGACTATATCTAGTACTAGGCCAGGATTTGTTTCTTTATATTGGCTACATGAATGTTCTTTGTAATGAAAATGTGACATCGACCATTTTGAAACAGCTCTTGCCGGATGAAATCTTATAGAACAATCTGAGTACTTTTCTAAAACTTTATGGTGACTTGATCATCTGATTTTACAACAAAAATTTACTAAACCATAGTTACCGTACCAATTACCAATTAACCTATTACCGTACATGAAAGTAGTATTTAAGTATACTTAATATTATTATTATTATTAGCCTTTTATTAACAAATAGTACAAGTAGTAGATATAAGTAAAATAAATGTGTATTCTAGTTTGTTTGCCCATATTGAGCACAGGCCTCCCCCAGTGATGCCCATTCTCGCCTGTTGTTTGTTCTTCGCCCCCAAAGGTTTCCTGCCACAGAGGTGATGTCGTCACTCCATCTTTTGTGTTGTCTTCCTCTGCTTCTTGTGCTATATCTTGGCGTCCAATCAGTTATACGTTTGCTCCAGCTTTGTTGGTGTTTCCTGGCTACGTGGCTCGTCCATGACCATTTTAATGTTTTTATGGTTTGTACTGTTTGCTATTTTTGTTCTTCGATTTATTTCTTGAATGGTAGTCCCAGTATACTTCTCTCCATTTTCTTTTGACATACCTTTATTTTGTTTTCTTGAGTTTTTGTCATGTCCCATGTTTGGCTACTATAGGTAAGTACAGGTGAGATGCAGAGGTCAAACATTTTCCTTTGCATTTCCATTGAAAATGTTCCTTTCATGATGTTTTTTAGTGTACAGAATTTTGCCCATGCAGATTGGATTCTTCTTTGGATCTCACGGTCTGTCCGATTATTTAATGATATAGTTTGTTCGAGATAGATATATTTGTTTACTTTTTTAATTTCTTTATTGTTTACTTCGATTTTTATATTTTCATTGGTTAATAGCTTTGTTTTTGCATGATTCATTTTCAGGCCTACTGTCTTGCTTCTTATATCAAGCTCTATCAGCATTAACCTTAGTTCTTCTTCGGTTTTGGCAATAATGACAATATCGTCGACAAATTGCAAATTATTAAGATAGGTTCCGTTTATGTTAAACCAAGCTGCCTTTCATCCCAGTTAATATCTTTAAAGTTTTTTCTAGTACACAGTTGAATATGTCTCAATATGGGGGTAGAGGGTCGCCCTGTTTAACGTCTCTGCTTATTTTAAATTTAGGTCCATCGGTTTCTGGTTGTATTTGGGCTGTGTTATTGTTCTACATAGCTTTAATCATTCATATGTATTTTCTATTTATGCCAGCTTGTTTTAAGGCTGACCAAAATGACGAGTGTTTTATTGAGTCGATTGCCTTAGTATAGTCAATAAATTCTAAGTGTAAGTTAACGTTATACTCTTTTGTTTTTTCTATTAGTTGATTAATTGTATACAGATTATCGGTGGTGCTGTTGTTCTTCCTGAGCCCGCTTGGTTCTCTTCTTGGTATTCATTCAGTAGGTTTCTTATTCTTTCTTGTATTAATTTGGAGAATAATTTGCATAAGGCGGATTGTAAGCTTATAGGTCTGTAATTGGTTATGTCATTACGTCTCCCCTTCTTGTGAATTAGTATAATTTTCGAGTTCCTCCACTGCTGCGGTGCTATGCCTCTATTAAGGATTTTGTTAAAGAGGACTCTTATGGGTGTGATTAGTTCTTCTTTTCCTAGTTTTAGTAGTTCATTAAAGATTTGATCATCTCCTGGACTTTTTAATTTTTTAGGTTGTCTATTGCTTTTCTTACTTCAGAATTAAGGAATTCTGGTATATCTTCGTCTCCATCTGTCTCGTTGATTTAGACGTCTTCATTGTTGTTGACTACGTAGAGTGTTTCATAGAACTACGTTGCAGTGTTGATAATGTTTGATCTAGTGTGATTGGTTTTACCTGATTCATCTTTTAGGCCTTCCATCCATTGTTTACCGGTTTGCGTTGCTTTCCTTAGTTTTTTTGTTGAGCCAGAAGGTTTTATTATTTCGTTAGTTATTTCTTCTTCCCTTCTTTGGTTATTTGCTCGTATCTTCTTTTTTACTAGTTTTCTTAGTTCTGATGGTTGGACTTTTTCTTGGGTTGACTTATTCTTCTTTTTTTCGAGGTTTGTTCTTTGCTTATTTTTTTCCATTATCTCTTTGTTTAAGGTTTGCTCTTTTCTTTTCATGTTTCTTTGCCCTGTTTTTGATCGTGCGGATTCCAATATTGCTCTTTCTAAGTAGTTGCATGTTTTTTGGGTGGTTGCTGTATTTTTTTTTGCTGTAGTTTCTTGCTCGAGGTGTTGTAGATGGTTCCTTAGTAACTCTGTATATTTTGTGTTATTTCCTATTATGAATTCTCTATGTATTGGCCTAGTTGTCTTCCTGTGGTTTCTTCTTCTATGTTCTGTTTTTACTGTTGTTCTGATTAGTCTATGGTCACTGACGTAGTTAAAGGCACTTATAACTTGTACATTAGATATATCTCTTAGGTTTTGAGTTGGAATAACATCTATTTCGTTCTTATGTCCTGACGGGGATTTCCAGGTCTATATTTTCTTTGCATTTTGCGAAATATGTATTTGCAATTTTTAGTTGGTTTTGAGTTGCAAAATTTATCAGCAGCTGGCCTCTTTCGTTTCTGTCGCCATATGTGTTTGGTTACATTGTGTTTTGTTCCATGTCCTAGCGGTGCCCGATTTTCCCGTTGTAGTCTCCCAGTATCATGTAACTCTCTTTTGTGTTGTTGGTTATATGTTCTACTTGGTTATAGAATTCGGGGATAGCTTCGTTTGTTGAGCTGCAAGTGGGAGCATGGACTTGAATTATTTTCAATTGGTCCTTTCCATTTGTTTTTTATTGTTACAATTGCTATTACTTTGCTAACAGAAACAAATTCGATAACTCTTTCCTTCCACGTATTTCTTATCAGAAATCGTACTCCTAGTTGGCTATTTACTGCTGCAGAGTGGCATAATATATGGTTCGTTGTTCGCTGGGGTATGGTAGAGTAGTTTCTTCAAATTTTCGTCAGTCCGATGATGTCCCATTTGATGTTTGACAGAACATACTCCAGTTCTGTAAATCTATCTTCATGTTTTAGTGTTTGCGTGTTTAGTGAGCATATATAAATGGTAGCGTCTTTTATCGCAGCGTTTTTTCCTTGTTTGGGTGTTGGGGGATGTTGGTCTATAATAACAATAATATACATTAAATATGAGAATGCGTGAGTCATTCTGGAAGCTTTTTCTTTCTGTTTTTTGTTTTTGCGTTTTGTGAGTTTGTGCTATTATCGTTTGTCCATGTGTTTGCCTTAGTAGTTATCTTATTTTTAGTTGTGTTTTTCTTTTCTAGCTATGTAGGTTTGACTAGGCTTGAAGTGCTTCCTTTGGTGATAGTCACTGAGTCGCTTCCAGGTCTTCCGAAGAAGCTCTCTATCTGCTTCTGTGTGGATATCGATTTTTGGAAGGCTAGGTTAGGTTTTTCTTTTAGTTTTCAACTTTTTGCTTTCATTGTGGTAGCTCTGTGTGTTGGATCTATTACGTTTTTAAAAACCAATTTGCTGAATGTCGCTTTCATTGACTTTCTTCCTATTCAAAATTAGTTTATCGTATTTTATAATAGCATGGTGACCTTCTTGCCTCTTTTTTTTCATAATAGGAACTAGGTTTTTTCGTTTTTCTTGGATGTGTTTCGGAAAACCTTCCACCATTAAATTGTTTGAGTCTTTAAGGGTTTTTCTGTCGTTAAGTATCTCCAATGTCTTTCTGGTTGCTACTAGTTTGATTAACACCGGTCTCAGCTTGTTGACACTCATTTTTCCTACTCTCTGCATCTAGTCTATTTCTATTAGAGAGTTGTTGACTGTAATTTGGTTTTGTATGAGGTTTATTATGGCCATCTCAAATTCTTCTTGGTTATTCTCCTCCTCTCGGAGTCCTATAATTAGCATGTTTTTCTTTCTCTCTTCTCTTTCCAGGTATGTTATTCTCTTTTTGTGATTGCATTTCGTTCTATATCGTTTGTAGTGCTTTGATGATTTCTTCCACGGTAGCGCCTATTTTTGTGGCAGTACCACAAAAATAGGCCGGCAAGACTTTAGCTATTTGTCTGCAGATGGCGCCTTGTGGGTGAGCGCGGTGTGTTTTATTTTGGTTTTCCGATCCACTCAGTTTTAGGTTATGTTTCTGGGTTTTGTTTTACCGTAGATTTTGTTGTGTTAAAAAAAAGGTATACTTCTTTCTTCTATTGCCGGTGGTGCTTCGCCTCTTCCTTGATGAGTTAGCCCTGGTTGCGGCGTATTTTCTCTGTATTTTACTGTGATACGGGTATAATTAGTAGCGTGATTTCCGATGTGACGATGTTCACTCACATATGTATATTTTACTTAATACTTAATATACCAGTATATTAAATAGTATATGAGTAGTAGTATTTTGATATAATCAAAAAAATGAAGTCTTATTATGCGACCAACGCATAAAAGTTTACAATTTTTGGAAATAGTCAAAACGAAAAAGCTAGAGTATTTGGGAAATAATTCGGGATCGAAAATACAGAATCCTGCACACAATAATACAAAGAAAATACAGGCCAACGAAGTATTGGCTGGCGCAGAATATCTTAGCTAAGAAATTGAGGTAATAGATAGATAGATCGATAGATAGATTCGGGATATATAGATAGACAGATATATAGATATATATATATATATATATATATATATATATATATATATATATATATATATATATATATATATAGATAGATAGATAGATAGATATATAGATAGACAGATATATATATAGATAGATATTGTTTATTTATATGTACAGGTACATATGGATCACAGTATTTAACGATACAAATACATGCTTTAGCCACTCTTTAATGGAGTTGATCCGGTTCTCAGCATAAAAAGTTAAAATAACTACGATGATCAGTAACCTTCATAAGGAGAAGCTGCCATAATAAGAAGAATTATTTGTGAGTATTTTTATTTATATTTTATTTGCGTTGGCGATCAACCGTTCAACCTGTAACGATGCATTTTGTACGATTTAATGTCATTAGAACATTTCGGTCCAGATTTACGATCGGGGATTATCTTTGAACGTGGTTCAGGTTCTAAGGATACCATTGTATTAACAATTGTATCCCTGGTAACTGAATCTTGGTTAAGGATGATCCTCAATCATATAATTCATACATAATTCAAAATGGCAAGATGACGGATCCCGCAAAAATTCAAAATGGCAAGATGGCGGCTCAATTCAAATATTCAAGATGGCTGCGCTAGCAAAAATTCAAAATGGTAAGATGGCGGCTCAATTCAAATATTCAAAATGGCGCTTCCCGCAAAATTCAAAATATCAAGATGGCGGCTCCCGCAAAAATTCAAAATGGTAAGATAGCGGCTCAATTCAAATATTCAAAAGGGTGACTACCGCGCAGATGTTAGGCAGCTCAACATACATATAAGGGCTGAATACGCTGATAAGGGACGAATTCGACAAGCAGCCCGACCGGATGTAAATCGCTGATTCGGTGTCTGATAAGCTCCCATAAGCTCCCAATCCTTATGGGAGTTTTGACCCCGAAGCTTCATAGCTTATCTACTAACTGGTCTTTACAGAGGATAATGCTCTTTACCGATATTTGAACTCGGGACCTCTCTGCAGCAAAGTCAGTCCTATACCGTTGCGTTACAAAGGCCGGCTTTATAATTTTATTAAAAAATAAATAAATCCTGCAAATTTTATTGAAATACCCTTTACATAGTGAAACTGAATAATATTGATATGTTCCTGAGCAATGACGAGCAAACTTTATATTACAAGTAGGAGTTTACTCTCACAGTTCTGCATACATTTTGTAGTTGGCACAATCGTAGTGAATTGCACTGCAATTTTGCAATATATTATACATAAGTGTTCCACGTAATATAGAATTATGTCAATTGCAGATTTCGCGCATTCATGCTCAGCGGAAGTGCAAATCGAGCAGAATTCAATTTCCCAAACGTATCTTCAACTGGCACAGACAAACATTTGTGTTACTTTCAATCATGTGTATCGGGAATTAAATCATAGATAATCCAGTAAACGGTTTTCAACTACTTACAACTCACTGCGCATCTAATATATAATTCCTTACTTCTAATTAACTTGCTTCTTTGTCTTTCAAGTGCTAACTCGTAATGGATTCCCAATTGATTTATATGGAAAACTAATAACTGGTGTACATAAAACTGAATGCAAATAGCTGCTTCAGTCGAAGGGACGGAAACATATACATGCTATATTGGATATACTATTGATTAATATTATAGTACATATTTCGTGACATATTGTTAACTCTGAACATAGTCAATACAACGTCTTTATGTGCAATTCTATAAAACACATGTCAATGCGTGGATTTTATCAAGTGACCAAGGTAACATCAAAATAACTATTTGATGGGTAATCAAAATAAATAGAATTGTCAAGTTGTTTGAACTATTATTGTGCTAAAATATATTAAAGAAATGTATTTAACAGTAGAAAAGATACAAATAATGCATTTATACTATGAAAATTAGAGCATAAAAACTGTGCGTGACGTTTTTTTCAGTCACTTATCCCGATAGACCAATTCCATGAATGAGTACAATTTTTAACATTATTTCAAGTTTTAACAACCATGGATGCGTTGAGTATAAACACCAAAAACGAATTTTAACAAGCTAACAGAAGAAACTATGTTAAACATCTTATGCTATGCAGAAGAAAACCCAATGTCTTCATTAAGAATGACCAGTAACTATTTTGGAGTTTTGTGTTTTTGAATCGGAAAGGTTTTTAAATAATTTAAATATAAACCTTACAAATTTAGAAATCACGAGCTACTAACTAATGAAGATAGTTCATTTCTTATCTATTCCTGTTACCTGATTAATTATTTGTATTAATTCGTTTGTGGTGTTTACTGTTTATACTCAACGCATATGTGGTGGATAAATTTTGAAATAATGTTAAAAATTGTCACCATTGATGGAAATGACTATTGGGATGAATGAGAAACATCACGCACATTACATATGCTCTAATTTGCATGGTATAAAATAAATTTTACAAGCATTACTTGACTTCACTTGAATGATCTTAAATGACAGCTAGCTCGACAGAATTTTTGACAGGTTTAAGGTATAACTGGTTGCATAGCTAATACTCGCAACTTTTGATATGGGTTTTTAAAATTGAACATAAGGACGTTGTATTGACTATGTTCAGAGTTAAAAACAATGTCCCGGTATATAAATGTATGGGCAGCTGTATTAATACATTCATTTCTCTGAGAAAAATTAAAATAAATCAACCTCGTTTCGGAATCGTTTCAATACCATATCATTATACAATGAATTCTAAGTGTAATGTAAGATGTAAACAAATCATAATTTTATTTTTTATTATATTTTTTTTTTGTTTATAAAGAAGGAAGAAAACAATAAAAAGACATTAAGTTTCAAGTTTTATGGATAAAATACCAGTTATGCATTATATTATTATTTTGTAGGCACTTACTGGTAAATAATTATTTTTATTTTATTTTATTATTTATTTATTTTAAGTCGCCTGACTAGTTTCGGTTTTGCAGAGGCATCATATGTATTTTAATATTTATATATCCTGATCTTATTTTTATAATAAATATGTGTTATTAATTTGAATTGTGATTACTTTTTTTGTTTTTTTTTGCTCATGCCTCTGATGGTGGTTTTAAAAAACCGAAACTAGTGAGGCGACATAAAATAATAATAATAATATAGTGCATTATTTTATAGGTACTTACTGGTAAATAATTAGTTTAATTTAATTTTATTATTTATTTATTTTATGTCGCCTCACTAGTTTCGGTTTTTTAAAACACCACCAGAGGCATGAGCAAAACAAAACCAAAAAAAGTAATCATAATTCAAATTAATAACACATATTTATTATAAAAATAAGATCAGGATATATAAATATTAAAATACATATGATGCCTCTGCAAAACTGAAACTAGTCAGGCGACTTAAAATAAATTAATAATAAAATAAAATAAAAATAATTATTTACCAGTAAGTGCCTACAAAATAATAATATAATGCATAACTGGTATTTTATCCATAAAACTTGAAACTTAATGTCTTTTTATTGTTTTCTTCCTTCTTTATAAACAAAAAATAAATAATAATACTACTGTTTTTTCACCTATAGATATAGCATAATATAATGTAAAACGTTTCCCAAAAACGTAATTTCTCGTACAGATGCCAGAGTATTCTCACTCGACTTTTTGTGTTTTCGTAAGGATATCTCAAGATTTTCTTGGGGTGATATCTCAAGATTTTCTTGTGGGAATATCTTAAGTTTTTCTTGAGGTGATATCTCAAGATTTTCTTGTGGTGATATCTCAAGATTTGCTTATGGCGATATCTCAAGATTTTGTTTATGAGGATATTACAAAATACTGTTTGTGGGGATATCACAATATTGTTCTTGGGGACATCTGAACATTTTTTTGTGCGGTTATCTCAAGATTTTCTTGCGAGGATATCTGAAGATTTTGTTCTTGTGTTTCTCTTAAGATTTTGTATAAGTGCATATTTCAGGATTCTGTTTGCGTGGATATCCCAAGACTGTATTTATGAGGATTTCTAAACAATTTTTCTGTGGGAATATCTTCAGACTCTTTAGGTGCAGATATCTCAAGATTTTGTTTATGGGAATATTTCAAATACTGTTTATAGTAATATCCCAAGACAGTTTATAGGGACATCTCTATTTTTTATTGTTTTATTCCTTTTTTATAAAACAAAAGAACAATGATAATCCTACTGTTTTTTCACCTGTAGCATAATATAATGTAAAAAGTTTCCCAAAAAAACATTTTGATGTGGGGATATCTCAAGATGTTGTCTATGAGAATATCTCATGATTTTGTTTTTGTGTATATCTTAAAATTTTGTTTGTGCGTATATTTTTGGATTCTGTTTGCGTGGATATCTAAAGACTGTTGATGACAAAATGTTAACATATTTTGTCGGGCTATTTCACGATTTTTTTGTGGAAATAATCTCAAGATTTTAGTTGTGGGGAAATCCCAAGATTATGTTTATCAGGATTTCTCAACAATTTTGATGTGAGAATATCTAAAGACTCTTCATGTGGGAATATCTCAAGATTTTGTTTGTACGGATATCCCAAGACTATTTTTATGAGGATTTTCCAACAATTTTTCTGGGGAATATCTGAAGACTCTTTATGTGCATATTTCAGGATTCTTTTTGCGTGGATATGTGGATTTCTTAACAATTTTTATGTCGGAATATCTTAAGACTCTTAAGGTAGAGATATCTCAAGAATTTGTTTATGGGGATATTTCAACATACTGTTTATGGGGATATCCCAAGACTGTTTATAGGGTCATCTCCACATTTTGATGTGGAGATATCTCAAGATTTTGTCAATGAGAATATCTCATGACTTGGTTTTTGTGTGTATCTTAAAATTTCGTTTGTGTGTATATTTTAGAATTCTGTTTGCGTGGATATCCAAAGTCTCTGATGATGGGGAAATGTCAAGTTTTTTTGTGGGGCTATCTCAAGATATTTTTGTGGAAATATCTCAATATTTTGTTTGAGGGGATATACTAAGATTATGTTTGTCAGGATTTCTCAACAATTTTGATGTGGGAATGTCTAGAGACTCTTTATGTGGGGATATCTCAAGATTTTATTTGTACGGATATCCCAAGACTATGTTTATGAAGATTTCCCAACATTTTTTTTTGTGGGAATATCTGAAGACTCTTTATGTGCATATTTCAGGATTCTGTTTGCGTAGATGTGATGATTTCTAAACAATTTGTATGTGGGAATATCTTAAGACTCTTTGGGCGGAAATATCTCAAAATTTTGTTTACGGGGATATTTCAAAATACTATTTATGGGGATATTCCAAGACTGTTCATAGGGACATCTGACATCCTACACATTGAAGTAGGGATATCTCAAGATTTTGTCTATGAGAATATCTCATGATTTTGTTTTTGTGTATATCTTAAAAGTTTGTTTGTATGTATATTTTAGGATTTTGTTTGCGTGCATATCCAAAGACTCTGTTTATGCAGAAATATAATAATTTTTTGTGGGGCTATCTCAAGTTTTTTTTTGTGGGGCTATCTCAAGATTTTTTTGTGGAAATATCTCAAGATTTTATTTGTGGGGATATCCCAAGATTATGTTTATTAGGATTACTCAACAATTTTGATGTGGGAATGTCTAAAGACTCTTTATGTGGGGGATATCTCAAGATTTTGTTGGTAAGAATATACCAAGACTATGTTTCTGAGGATTTCCCAACAATTTTTATGTGGCGAATATCTTGAGACTGTTTATATGGGATATCTCAAAATTTTTTTAGATCAATTTCTAGATTATGTTTGTGGAGATAATAATTGCAACCAAATAACATAAAAAAATAAAACACGTAATTAAGAACATTCCGGCGTAAAGTGTAAATTACCTACAATATAAGATTTGACAAAACACATGAAAATTTCTAGGTTTTTGTTTTTGTTGGTAATAGTGATTTCGTGGTAAATTTGTTTACCATTTTTTTCCAATATTGGTGGAATTATGGTTGCTTCGATGGCTATCAAAATATCATTCATTTCATGACTTTTTTTATAGAATTTCCAATTATTTTTATGGATTCTTTTATAAAATTTGCAGTATGCAATTTACATCAAACTTTCGTCATTCTTATGAAACTTATACTGAAGAAGTTAAGTAAGGAACATCCTTTACAGAATCATTACATTTTGATATTTTCCTTATAAATTTTCCATTTATTGTGAGCCCTTTATAGAATTTTACAGTCATTATAATGTATTTTTTTATAAACTTTTGCTTAATTTTGATAGCTTTATGTTTAATTATGTTAGTGAGATCTTTAAAGAATTTTCATAATTTTATTGAGATTTTGATAAAATTTTCTTAATCTGAATGAGACTTTTGTAGAATTTTCTTATATTGCTTAATGTAATCAGAGTACAAATAAAATTTCCAGTATTAGTGAAATTATGGCTGCTTCGGTGGATATCAAAATATCATTCATTTCATGATTTTTTTTAATAGAATTTCCAATTATTTTTATGGATGCTTTTATAAAGTTTGCAGTATGAAATTTACATCAAACTTTCGTCATTCTAATGAAAGTTATACTGAAGAAGTTAAGTAAAAAGCATCCACTACAGAATCATTACATTTTGATATTTTCCTTATAAATTTTTCTTTTATTGTGATATGTTTTTTAAAATTAGGGTTATGGAATATAAATTTTTTAACACTTTTTCGTCATTTTAATGAGCTCTTTATAGAATTGTATAGTCATTATAATGTATTTTTTATAGACTCTTTCCTTATTTAGATAGATTTATGTTTAATTTGGAATATAGAATATTTTTTTTATAAATGTTCACTATGTTAATGAGATTTTTATAGAATTTTCATAATTTTATAAAGAATTTTATCAATTTTCTTAATTTGAATGAGACTTTTGTAGAATTTTCTTATATTCCTTAATGTAATCAGAGTACAAATAAAATTTCCAGTATTGATGAAATTATGGTTGCTTCGTTGGCTATCAAAATATCATTCATTTCATGATTTTTTTTATAGAATTTCCAAATATTTTGATGGATTCTTTTATAAAGTTTGCAGTATGTAATTTACATCAAACTTTAATCATTCTAATGAAACTTATACTGAAGAAGTTAAGTAAGGAACATCCACTGCAGAATCATTACATTTTGATATTTTCCTTTTATTTTGATATTTTTGTTTTTAAATTTGGATTATGGAATATAAAATTTTTAACACAATTTCGTCATTCTAATGAGCCCTTTATAGAATTTTATAGTCATTAAAGTGCATTTTTTATAGACTTTCCTTATTTTGATAGATTTATGTTTAATTTGGAATATAGAATATTTTTTTTACAAATGTTATTATGTTAATGAGATTTTTATAGCATTTTCATAGTTTTATTGAAATTGTGATAAAATTTTCTTTATTTCAGAGACTTTTGTAGAATTATTTTCTTATATTGCTTAATGTAATCAGAGTATAAATAAAATTTCTGGCATTGGTGGAATTATGGTTGCTTCGGTGGCTATCAAAATATCATTCATTTTTAGATCTTATTTTATAGAATTTCCAATTATTTTGATGGATTCTTTTATAATATTTGCAGTATGACATTTTCATCAAACTTGAGTTAATCTAATGAAACTTATACTGTTAACAATTTGTGCAAACAAAGTGTTAGATGTTAAGTAAGGAACGTTCACTACAGAATCATTACATTAGGATATTTTCCTTATAAATTTTCCGTTTATTGAGGTAATTTTTTTTTAAATTGGGATTATATAATATAATTTTTTTATCACATATTCGTCATTCTAATGAGCCCTTTATAGAATTTTATAGTCATTATAATGTATTTTTTATAGACTTTCCCCTTATTTTATTACATTTATATTTAATTTGGAATATAGAATATAGATATTATAAATGTTCATTATGTTAATGATATTTTTATAGAATTTTCTTGATTTGAACGTGACTTTTGTAGAATTTTAATCTAACTTTTCTTACTACTGTCATTCCCAAGCGATGTGCTTTATTTCATATTAATTACTATTAAATCAAATGCACTAATGTTTGTTTCATGTATCTGTAATTAACTTTTAGAACGCAAAGATTGCTTACAAAATTAAATATTTCTCAACTCATTCATGTCTGATATGCTGTAATCCTGTGATTAATAAATAAGCAATTAGGCGTTCCATATTTTATCAATTCAGATACATTTCTTTGAGGGAATAAATTAAATTTCAGGCGAGAATATATTTAGGTGCCTCCTTTATATCCGCGCTAATTAGCCAAGGGTTAAATAAAGTATGGAACGTTGAGTATTCCCTGTGGGGCTATAAAAAGGTGTAATTGTGCTGTAAATGTGAGTTAAATAACCATGAAACATTATCTTAACGTTGTTAATTAATACAAATGTAATACATTCCGTAACTTTTTAATTAAATTAATTGTTAAATAAAAAAATATATAAATTAACATTCCAACAATCGTGGTAGGCAGACCTAATTAGTTAATTGCAATATTAGCCTCAATTTAGTTAAATAATGATATAAATATAGGAATTGAATAGAAATTTAAATAGTACTAAAGTTAGTTACTAAATAGTTAAATTAGTAATAAAATTTAGTATTAAGTACTTACTGGTAATATTTATTTTAATTTTATTTTATTATTTATTTATATCGCCTGACTAGTTTCAGTTTAATTAACATCTCTACACTAACAAATTACATAATTGTATTTTTCTAAATTACATTAGTTACAGTACAGTAATTACTAAATCATTTATACACACTATAAGAAATATTATTATAATAAATATTTAAACATTTTTGTAACAAACTTAACCCTAATTTATTATTTAATTTTTAATTATTGTATTCTCTATAGTTAAGCCTCTAAAGATGGTTTGTGAATAAAACCGAAACTAGTCAGGCGATAGAAATAAATAATAAAATTAAAAAAAAAATACTACTTGTAAGTACTTAATACTACAACCTTAAATGTAAATATCCAGTAAATATGGATAAAACCTTAAATATAATAATATATCTTTTCCAATTCGCATTATAAAAATGCTTATTATGTATGCTGAATCTCATCGTTAAAACTGCGCATTAATCGAATTGGTGAATAAAATGTTTACATTTTCACTTTATTCACTATAACCATTGACAACGTGATTAAAGTAAAAAAATAGATAAATTCGCACTATCCTTGAAATTTTCATTGTCACCTGATAATATGACACTTCACGCATATTCTTCAATTCTGATAACGAATTGGAAAAAATCTTGTATGATACACGTGAATAAAGCAACTTTATTTACTTATACCATAAATAGCTATATTTAACCAAGTAGATATATATATATATATATAATACATGTATACAATAATTTGTACTACTATTACATGTTGTAATACTACTATTGTACTGTAGTACACTGTGTACTACTATTTACATGTTTGGCAGGTCCAGAATAGTTCACAATAAGGTGAAGTAATAGTACTGGAAATAAGTAGAAAATTGGGAATGAATAATACATACATGAGTTTTAAATAAATATGGAATCAAAGTGCTTCTGCCGAAACAGCTGAAACAAATAATAAATTATGAGGTTAGTATTTTTTGACTTATGACGTCATCAACATTTTTGTCGAACGGAATTTGTTTTTTTGTTTATTACACAACTTTTGTAGAGCTCTTAATTCCCTTTACATAATATTTTTCTGCTAAAATGACAGCTTTGTCATTAATTTTCAAGATTTCGAGATATTTTTCAATAATTTCGAGATCATTAAAATTAAAAAAAATCCAAATTGGTTCACACGACTGACACGATTATTATTAAACTATTTCTATCAAAAATGGAGACATTCTCAGTAATTTTTATTGATTTCTCATAAATTGTCAAGATTTCGTGTGCGTTTTAAAAAAATTCGATCATTAATATCAGAAAATGCAAATTGGTTGGCACGATTGATACGATTATTGCATACATTTTTCGTTCGTGAAATTTCTCGATTATTGTTACATACATTTTTCGATTATTCTTTAAATTTGTAAATATTACTAAACTTTATCAATATTCCGAGAGATTTTCCAATAATTTCCTGTATTTGTCAATATTTTTCGAAATATCTACAGATTTCCGAAAAATTATCAGGATTTTGGATATTTTTCATTAATTTCGAGATCAAATATGCAAATTGTTTAAAAATTTTCAACAATTCCCAAGATTTATCAATAATTCGGGAGATTTCGTAGATTTCCCAATAAATATTTGCAAAATTGCAGAGATTTTTGATTAATTTCCAAGATTTCTTAATAATTTTAGAGCTTTAGACAGCTTTCTCATTAATTCTCAAGATTTCGAGATAATTTTCAATAAGTTCGAGACCATTAAAATTAGAAAATATAAATTGATTCACACGATTGATACGATTATTACATACATATTTGCATTCCACAAATTTTTCGATAATTCTTAACAAATTTTTCGATAATTCCTAAAATATCTAAGCACGTCTAAACTATTTCAAGATTCCGAGAGATTCGCCAATAATTTCTAGCGTCTCTCAATATTTATCGAAATATTTATAGATTTCCTAATAATTGTCATGATTTCTGGAAATTTTTCATTAATTTCTCGGGATATTTCACTTTAATTTCGATATAAAAAATGCAAATTCTTCAGTAATTCCCAAGATTTATTAATAATTTTGGAGATTTCAACAAATTTCCCAATAAATATCAATAATTGCAGAGAGTTTTCAAAAATTCGCAAGATTTATCAATAATTTTTGAGAGTTCCACAGATTTTTAAATAAATATCAATAATTGCAGAAATTTTCGAATAATTCCTAAGATTTCTTAAAGTTTTCGAGATTTGAACAGCTTTCTCATTATTTCTCAAGATTTCGAGATATTTTCCAATTAATTCGAGATCATTAAAATTTAAAAAAAATCAAATTGGTTCACACGATTGATACGATTATTATATACATATTTTCATTCCACACATTTTTCGATAATTCTTAACAAATTTTTCGATAATTCCTAAAATATCTTAGCACGTCTAAACTATTTCAAGATTCCGAGAGATTCGCCAATAATTTCTAGCGTCTGTCAATATTTATCGAAATATCTATAGATTTCCTAATAATTGTCATGATTTCTGGAGATTTTTCATATTTCTCTGGATATCTTTCATTATTTTCGAGATAAAAAATGAAAATTCTTCAGTAATTCCCAAGATTTATCAATAATTTTGGAGATTTCAACAAATTTCCCAATAAATATTAATAATTGTAGATATTTTTCAAAAATTCCCAAGATTTACCAATAACTTTTGAGATTTCCAAAGATTTTCCAATAAATATCAATAATTGCACAGGTAATTTCCTAGATTTCTTAATAATTTTCGAGATTTAGACAGCTTTCTCATTAATTCTCAAGATTTCGAGATAATTTTCAATAAGTTCGAGATCATTAAAATTAGAAAATACAAATTGATTCACACGATTGATACGATTATTACATACATATTTTAATTCCACAAATATTTCGATAATTCTTAACAAATGTTTCGATAATTCCTAAAATTTCTAAGCACGTCTAAACTATTTCAAGATTCCGAGAGATTCGCCAATAATTTCTAGCGTCTCTCAGTATTTATCGAAATATCTATAGATTTCCTAATAATTGTCATGATTTCTAGAGATTTTTCATTAATTTCTCTGGATATGTTTTATTAATTTCGAGATAAAAAATGCAAATTCTTCAGTAATTCCCAAGATTTATCAACAATTTTGGAGATTTCAACAAATTTCCCAATAAATATTAATAATTTCAAGATATATTTTCATATATTTTCATTCCACAAATTTTTCGATAATTCTTAACAAATTTTTCGATAATTCCTAAAATATCTAAGCACGTCTAAACTATTTCAAGATTTCGAGAGATTCGCCAATAATTTCTAGCGTCTCTCAATATTTATCGAAATATCTATAGATTTCCTAATAATTGTCAAGATTTATAGAGTTTTTTCATTGATTTCTCTGGATATTTTTCATTAATTTCGAGATAAAAAATGCAAATTCTTCAGTAATTCCCAAGATTTATCAACAATTTTGGAGATTTCAACAAATTTCCCAATAAATATCGATACTTGCAGCGATATTTCAAAAAATCTTAAGATTTATGAATAATTTTTGACATTTCCACAGATTTTCCAATAAATATCAATAAATGCAGAGATTTTCGAATAATTCCTAAGATTTCTTAATAGTTTTAGAGATTTTGACAGCTTTCTCATTAATTATCAAGATTTCGAGATATGTATATATATATATATATATATATATATATATATATATATATATATATATATATATATATATATATATATAATCGATCTTTATTGGGCTATCGACCCCGTATGGGGTCTTTCCGCCTTGAGATATGTATTTTCCAATAATTTCAAAATTATTAATTTTTTTTAAAAAAATCCAAATTGTTTCACACGAATGACACGATTATTATATATATATAAATTTTTGGATAATTCTTTAAAAATCTTTGGATAATTCTTAACAAATGTTTCGATAACTCTTAACACATTTTTCGATAATTCTAAAAATATCTAAACATTTCTGAACCCTCCCCTATATAGGGTGTCCCAAAAATTGTATACTAGCTCAACAGCACACCACTCGGGGATGCCAACTGAGTCCTTAAAAAATATTTTAAAAAATCCTCGGGTTTTACTTTTAAAAATATTACTAGTCAAAGATATAATATTACGGCAAGTTTAGAAGGGCTCTTAGAATGTATTAAATGAAAATCATGTCTTAACTTCTTTAATTATATATATTTTTAAATAATCTTGTAGGATAATTTCATTTGTAATAGCGAGTTTAATTATTTCAAAATGAAAATTGTTCAAAAATCAACGTAACAAGAATCTACTGTACAATTAAAATACTGATAACAAATTCATCTATGATTTATGTTTTTTGAAAGTTTTTTTTTTTTAATTTAAATTTATTTAAAAAAAAACTTTCTAAGGACTCAGTGGCCATCCCTGAGTGGCGTGCTGTTTGTGACGAAAATCCAAAATTAATAAGGCGATAAAAATAAATAATAAAATAAATAAACAAATACCAGCAAGTACTTATTAAAACAACCTTAAAAATATATTTATAATATACTCTTATCTTTTCAATTGAAGGACCAGCATAAAAATGCATTAAATATATGGTAAATAAAGCTTCTTTTATAATTGAAATCTGTAATGTGATGTAATGAATTAAAATATGTTGTTATGTTGCATAATTTGTATGATCAACAACAAAGTTGAAATTTATAAAACAATTCATTGATATAAAATTTAACATATTTCTTCCAATTATAAAGAATCCCGAAAATAATTTCAGTGCAAAGAATGTATACACAGTTGTTGCGTGCAGTTCTTTATTCCGCTGCCTGTTATAAACAACCTTCTTGGCACGAAGACCCACTTTAGTGACTTGTTGCACGTTTGACTGAAATTATGAAATATCTGTAACATTATCGTGTGAAACACCAATTCACATCCTATCTTACACCAAATTAATTATGTCATGATCATAACCGTAACTATCGATAAAATACTGGTCTTTTCATTTATTAATAATTAAGAGAAAACTCACCGTGAAGAAAATATTCGAAACGCCTGTAGGCAGATAGGTTCTAAACTTTTTGGGGTTATATTTGTCTGGCGAATAACTCATCCTTAACTTAGAGACTGACTTCATACTTCTGACATAACTTCGCTACATGCTGGTCCCTTATTCTTGTAGAATAAGGATTTTAATTTTAATTATATTGTGTATGTAAGTAAATGTTTCATTAATAGGGATATTTGTGTATAAATATGTGATGCCAAATGAGGCTAAAGTGTATTTTGTTGGTAATTTTGTGGTTCTTATGTGTTAAATAAGTGCGTTTTTGTTATTTATTGTGTGTTCTTATTTGTAATTTATATGGTTCTTAATTCAATATTATTTTTTTTAAATCAATATAACACATAAAACCACAAAAAGAATTAACTAAAACTTCAAATCATGCATCTGTAACTATAAAAATTAAAAAAATATTTCAATTAAGATCAGCATATATAGGGTGTCCTAAATAGAGTAGGATTGCATGGGTGTCTAGTTACCGGGTTGGCTGAGAAGCAAATGACGAAAAAGCTAATTTCAAATAAAGTTTATTAATTAAATGTGGGCCAATTTCTTTTATTTATTAAATGCTCAATGTGATCTCTATTTTCTAGAACGCAAAGATAAATTTTACCTTAATAGTTGAAATGCACTCGCTGCAACATTTCTCCATTATTTTTAATTACGTTACGGTTATAATACTAGGTGATTTCAACGCACATATTGGGAAAGAAGAATACATAGAAGATGTAGCAGGGAAACACACAATCCACGAAACAACCAATGATAATGGGCACAGAATATGCAACTTAGCAGCGGAATTAGGAATGGTGATCGCTAGTACAAAATATAACCACAGAAATGAACAAAAAATAACATGGATGCTCAAAAGAAAAGTCAAAGGAAATCAAATTGACCATGGAATGATAACAGGTAGACGACAATCAGTAATAAAATATTTGAGAACGTACCGAGGAGCATCAGTACACACAGGTAACTACATGGTCATGGTGATAATTAAACAGAAATTAAATACAGATAAAGAAAAACACAGAGCGGTACAAAAATGGAATGTAGATAAATTAAAAGGCGAAGATAATAAAGATAAATATGAAAAAAGACTGGCGTAAAATAAAAAAGAATATAGAAGCAGCAGTTGGGAAAGAAATAGGAAAGACTCAGAGAAGATGTGGCAACGACTGGAGGAACGACAAATGCAAAGACGGAGTAAGAATAAAAGGCGAAGCAAGAATAAAATGGACAAAAACCAGCAAAATAAAAAACAGAGACGAATACAAGCGAAGGAGAAGGACAAGCAACAGAGTCATGAGCACAATGAAAATAGAGTAGATGGATAAAAAATGGATGAAATGAAGTCCGAAGGAAAATTGCAAAACACAAAGAAATTCTACCAGAAAATAAAGGTACATAGAAAAAACAAACTCTCTGAATATCAAATGAATAAGAGATGAAAATGGAAAAGCAGCGGAAGACGAAAAAACACTTTATGCATCTGCTAACAGAGGAGAATGAAGAAAACTTAGAGGAAGAAGAACGAAAACTAGAAAATGATACTGAGGACACACCGTCGAAGGACGAGATATTGGAAACAATAAAAAGCAGCAAACATTGAAAAACACTAGGACGCGACGAAATAAATATGGAATTTATAAAATATGGAGGAAAGGAACTGCAACAAAGAATACATAAACTAATGCAAAGCATATGGATTGAGCAGCTAATATATGAAGATTGGATGTATGGAAGGATATTTACTATACATAAAAAAGGTGACCAGGGGAATTGTATATATTACAGAGGTATCACACTACTAAATGCAGCATAGAAGTGCTGCATATAAATAGATATTATCATCTATAATACAAAAAAGACTGACAACATGGATAGAAAATAAGGTTGAGGATTAATAAAATGGTTTCAGGAAAGCAAAATCGACAGTGGATGCCATACATGAAGTAAAACAAATAATAGAGAAAGCAAAAGAACACAACATCAAACTAGAAATGCTATACTACATCCTTAATGCATCGTCTTCATTATCCGACATAACAACTATGTCATTCTCATCAGGCTGTTTTTTTTCTGAATTAGCTGCTTTTATTTCAAACGCGTTTCTGAAGAAGTAGAGACGATTGGCATGCGAAAGCCCATGATTCACACATTCACATTTGCTTTCTGAAAATGTATTTAATACTGTAGAATTTCCACATTTTTCTGTTATACCTTAAGGATATTTTTAATGCTCTTGAATTTTAATGATTTCTTTGCATGCTATTCCAATTTCTTTGATTTTACTGATATACAATCAAAATTCTTTTGAATACCGTAGAATTTACATGACGCGGATTTTTCAGATTTGACCCCTTAAAATTTATTTAATATTATTATATTTACCGAATTTCTACGAGTTTTTTGTTATACCTTCATTTTTTTTAATACACCAGAATTTCCATGATTTCTTTATCTGATATTCCAATTTTTATGATTTTATAATATTCCTTCAGATATTTTTTAATTCTGTACAATTTGCATGCCTTTTTTATACATATTTTATAATATTGCTATCTTTATAGATTTGGATTTCCATATTTTTTTCGATTAGATTTTTGGAAATGTTTTTATTACTCTAAAATTTCCATAATTTCTTTATATACTATATTTACCGTAAAATTTTCACGATTTTTTTGTTAAACCTTCTTCATTTTTTTTAATACGCCCGAATTTCCATGATTTCTTTAGCTATTCCAATTTTTATGATTTTATAAAATTCCTTCAGATATTTTTTAACACTGTACAATTTACATGCCTTCTTATACATAAGAATCTTGCTCTCTTTATAGATTCGATTTCCATATTTTTTCCGATTAGATTTTTGAAAATGTTCTTATTACTGTAAAATTTCCATGATTTCTTTATATACTATATTTACCGTAAAATTTTCACGATATTTTTGTTTAACCTTCTTCATTTTTTTTAATACGCCCGAATTTCCATGATTTCTTTATCTGCTATTCCAATTTTTATGATTTTATAAAATTCCTTCAGATATTTTTTAACACTGTACAATTTACATGCCTTCTTATACATGAGAATCTTGCTCTCTTTATAGATTCGGATTTCAATATTTTTTCCGATTAGATTTTTGAAAATGTTTTTATTACTGTAAAAGTTCCACGATTTCTTTATATACTATTCGAATTTCCATGATTTTTCTGGAATTTTTATGAAACTTTTATATAGTTTGGGAATTTTTGACTGAAAAATAATTTTTGTATTCACATTTCATGTACTGCTACCTACAAGTACATAATTTGAAAAATGATAATAGTAAAAAAAAAATATATAAATAATGGGAAAAGGAAAGCGATATAGAAATGTCAATGAATACTTTTTGTATTCTTTAGCATTCAACAGAATAAAGAGTGCAATTAATCACTGCAGTAAGCGAATTAGGAGTATCACAAAAAATGAGAAATTTAATAGAACGAACCATGAAAGCAAGTATAGCAAGCGTAGTGACAGATTATAGAGAAACTGATACTTTTACAATAGATAGAGGTGTAAGATAGAGTGCTATTCAATATAGCACTTGAACATGTAACAAGAAGAATAGACAAATCTGGTACTCTGAGAAATAGAGGCGCACTGATAATAGCCTACGCAGATGATTTAATAATTATAACAAAGCAGAGAAAATTAATGACAAAGATTCCTCAAGAAATTGAGGAAGAAGACTGTAAAATGGGACTAATGATTAATGTAGAATAAACCAAGATAATGCAAATCGAAAAAAATGAAGCAACACACAAACAATTGGGAAAACACGAAGAGATTCAAGTATTTAGGGATAACAATCACAAACACAGGAAAAATAAATACTGAAGTAATAGAAAAAATACTATGCTCTAACAAAGTGTACTATGCAAACTATAAGCTACTACAGAACAAAGCACTATCCATGAAATTGAAAATATACAAAACAGAAATATATTAGACCCTTGATGACTTACGCTGCGGAAACAATAACCATGACGAAGAAGAATAAACATTACATGGCAGTAATGGAACGAAAAATATTGAGAACAATACTGGGACCTATAAAAATAAATGGGAATAAATATCGAAGAAGGACAAATAAGGAATTGGAAGAAAATATAGGTAGGGAGACAGTAATAAGATATATAACTGCCCGAAGAATAAGATAGATAGGGCATGTATGGAGAGCAGGAGAAACATCAGCAATCGGAGCTATCATGGAAAGGAAACCCAGCTGTAAACGGAGAAGAGGAAGACCAGGACTACGCTGGTACGATGAAGTTGAAAAAGACCTCAAAGAAATGGGAATAGAGAGATGAAAGGAAAAAGTAGTAGAAGGAATAAGTGTTAGCCATAATTAGGGCTCCCGCACACTAGCAACTTTTTAATCAAGTGAGTACCTACTGCAATAACAAAACTCTGCCAATTGCAAGGTGCGTGGTATAATCGAAATTCTAAAAATACAAATAAATCTTAAAAAGCACACGTTATGACAAGAGCTTTAATAGAATTTGCGACTCTTTTAAAAAATAGCTGAAAGATGTAGTTTTAAGAGGCACTTAATACAATCTTTGTATCTAGGCCGGTGTTTTGTAGTTATAGAAAAAATCATTGGTGATTTTCCGGACCGCCCTTGTAATATATTACACAAACTAAAAATTCGGTTCAATTCTGATTTTCTTTGTCATATATAGATGAGTAAAGCCTTTTAGCAGTGCTACACTGATATTCCGCATATAAAGAATCGTAAGTACACAAAGGCATTATTACCAGCTAAGATTTTTTACTTCGCGTCTCTTTGATGATTGAAAGCTCTTGCCTCTTGAATTCACTCCGCCTCGTTCAAAGGTGGTCTGTTGTATCTTTTAAATATCCATACTTTTTTACGTTTTACAGACACAAAATAAGGCAATGAAATAATTTTGTGTACTCCTACATATTGGTACAATAATAAATCAGTTAATTATCAGGCAAAATAATGACCCGTTAAATATTAATGTAATACGATACTCTATACTGTATAATATTCAATTATACCTATTGATTATTAATTATAACTATGCAATGTAATGTATGATATAATACTGCATGTATACAATGAATCTTAATGGTAATACAGGGTGTCCCATGCTAATGGGATCATTACAAGTTTATGGGATTACCGATTAAGTAAAAATTTGAAAAATATCATCCATAAATGGCTAATTCTGTTCTTCTTAGGTCAAATACTTTTAAACCTTTTATCGCTTCCAGTGCTACTGGAAGTAGCCATCAACTTTTGTTTATTTAAATAAAACAAGGTACATATTATTATGTATATATTAGTGGAAATAGTGCGTCAGGGAGCAACCAGTACAACAGTCTCGACACGAGTGCAATATAAGGACTTAACGACAACGACTTAACACAAGAAGAAAGATATGTGCAAAAAGAAATCAGGGATATAGGAAGAGAAGAGAAATCGAAAGGGAGCAGAATCAAGATAGGATACCGAAAAATAACAATCAACGGAGAGGAGTACAGATGGAATAAAGAAGCAAAGGAATGGAATCAACGGTGGTCTCTTAAAATTGAAAAAAAAACAAATAAAGAAAAAGGAAAGGATCACTAAGGAAACGACACGGCGAGGAAACTGTAATAGAAAGGAGAAAAACATAATAAAAATAGGAATATGGAATGTAAGAAGTATAAAAAGAAAGGAGGAAGAAATAATAGAAGAAATGAAAACACAGAAACTAGACTATCTAGGAATAACCGAGACAACAATGAAATGAAGGGGAATGAAAGAACTCAACGACGGATACAGGCTATACTGGACAGGAGTAGATTATAACAAAAGAGAAGCGGAAGGAGTAGGATTAATAGCAAAACCGGATAAAATAAACAATATAATAAATGAGACACACGGAGACCGAAGAACACTAAGTAAAAGCAGAACAAAATAATACATGGAACATAATTGTGGTATACGCACCAAATGAAAACGACAAATAGGAAGAAAAAGACCAATTTTATGAGAACCTACAAAAATATATAGACGACGGTAAAGGGAGCGCAATAGTGATGGAGGATATGAATGGAAGAGTGGAAAAAGAAAACAAATACAAAGAAAAGTATATGGGAACATATGGAGAGGAGAACAGAAACGAAAATGGGAAAAGAATAATAGAATTATGCATAGCAAATGACCTCATTATAACAAACACAAAATTTAAGCACAAAGACATACACAAATTCACAAGAGAGGTTAGATCAAGAAAAGAGAAATCAATAATCGATTACTTCCTGGTAAACGCCGAAGAATAGAAAAAAGTTAATGATGTTAAGGTAACAAGACAAGCGGAAATCGGGAGCGACCACTACCTGGTAAAAATGGAAATCAACATAGCAGTAAAATACCCAAAGAGCAAGGAAACAGAGAGGAATATAACAAAAAAATCAACAGCTATAAACTAAAAGAGGAAGAAACAAGAAGCAAATACCAAGCAAAGATAGAGAATAGCTACAGACAAACAAACAAAGCAGAAGGAGTAGAGAAGAAAAGGCAGAAGTTCAAGAAAATCATAAGCGACGCAGCCAAAGAAAGCTGCGGAACAAGCACAATTTTAAATAAACAGGCGAAGAAAAATAAATGGTGGTCGGAAGAGATAAAACAAACAGTAAGGGCAAAAAAAAAAGATAAATGGAAAACCTACATAAGAACAGGAAAAGAGGAAGATTATAGGAGATATAAAACAGCAAGTAAAGAAACGAAACGCAAAATCAAGATAGCAAAGCAACAAACATGGGAAGAATTCGGAAAGAAAATAAAGGAAACGTTCACAGAAAACCAGAAAGTGTTCTACAGCATAATGAAACTAATGAGGAACAAAAAAAAACTGAAACAAATTAACATAAAAGATAAAAATGGAATTACAATAACAGAACAAAAGAAGATTATGGAAAGGTGGAAAGAATATTTTAGTGAAATGACAGGAACAAATCACAAAGGGAAAGAAGAAAAAACAGATAACAGAACCAATGGGGAAATCAGGATATCAATGGAGGGAATGGAGATAGCAATCAAAAAGCAAAACTAGAAAAGGCTCCAGGCACAGACGATATCACAGCGGAAATGATGAAATACATGGGAGATAAAGGGAAAGAGGAATTCCTGGATATGCTTAATGAAATAATAAAGGAAAAAATAATACCGGGCGAATGGAACAAGGGAATCATACTACCCATCCACAAAAAGGAGAAACAAAAATATGCGACAACTACAGAGGAATTACACTCACAAGCATTCCAGGGAAAATATTTACAAGGATATTAGAGACAAGACTGAAAGAAAAACTGGTCCCGCTATTGGGAGAAGATCAACACGGATTCAGGAGAAATAGAAGTACACAGGACCTGATACACATAATGAGACAACTAACAGACAAGGCGATCAGAAAAGGAAAAGAACTACACATATGCATATGCTAATAAGAGAGAACATATGGAATATGTTAGAAAAAAGAGTGGTAGAAAGAGACATGATAAATATAATAAAAGAGCTATACAATAACAACAGAAACAAGGTGACAATAGGAACAAACGAATCAGAGGAGTTCAAGACCGAAATTAGACTAAAACAAGGTTCTTTTAAGCTCTTTACTCTTCGCATCACTCATAGATGAAGCAATCAGGACAAGCAAAGAAAGAGCAGCATACACGATTATAGGATATAGGAAACTGGAAATGATAAAAATACAAATACTTATGTTTGCAGACGACATAATAATAATACCAGACTCAGTAGAAAAACTCCAACGTAACCTTAATATATACGAAGAAGAACTGAAAAAGATAAATATGGAAGTAAACATCAGCAAAACTAAAACAATGGTAATAGCGTCAAAAGAAAACAAACACAAAATAGAGCTAGAAGGGAAACAACTAGAACAGGTGAATCAATACAACTACCTAGAAACAGTAATAAAAAATAGGGAAAGATTGACCAAGAAGTAGAAGAAAGAATAGGAAAGGCAGGAAAGATCTACAATACAATAAAAAACACGTTTCTAGAGAAAAAAGAAATTACTAAAGAAATCAAAACTGAGGTATACAAAAAAAAAGTAAGGCCCTCTCTAATATATGGAAGTGAATCGTGGACAATTACGGAAAGAAACAAAAGCAAGATCAACGCAATGGTAATGAGGTTTCTAAGGAAGATAGAGGGAATTACAAAAAAAGATAGAGTGAGGAACACAGAAGTAAGGAAACGGCTCAACATAAAGCCAATAACAACAATAATAGAGGAAAGACAGCTAGGTTGGCTAGGACATATATACAGGCCAGAAGACAATAGAATAACAAAAAGAATCTATGAAGTAAAAATACAAGGCAAAAATAAAGTAGGAAGACCGAGGAAGGGATGGAATGAACCAACGCATCAAGCAGCGGAAAGAAGAGGGATAGAATGGAATGAAATAAGAAAATTGGCATAAGACAGGGACCACTGGAAAAGAAGAGTGAAGGAATTAATTAGCGAGGACATGTGATTGTAAAATTTATTATAAATGTAATTGAGCAGTCTGATACCCGAAAGGGTAAAAGGACGAAGGATAAATAAAAATAAAAAATAATAGTATATTATAATACGAGTGCAATAAACCTATATGCACGAGTATTATACGCTATTTTTTTTAATGGTGGCATTATAAATTTGGAAATAACTAGAAGAAATAACATTAAATTCTGATTCGTCATTTTAAATAATATGACAAATTGTTTAGTAGCCATGGAAAATACAATTGATGTTTACAAAATATCCTAATGTCAGAAATGGAAGCGAGTATTTTTGAGATTGCTGCTGCGGCAGAATCTTCCTTATTACCTAAGAAATCGAGTGAAAGTTATTTGAAGGAGTATAACAAGTTCAACAGTTGGATGGTTGCTCATGATGTCACCAATATCGACGAAACTTCGATTTTGGCGTATATGTCGCAATTGGTATTATTTTTTCTTACCTTTTCGTTCAATTTCTATTAGTTTTTATTTTGCAGTCAGAAATTTATAAATCTTCATCGTTGTGGTGTATACACTCAAAGATTATGTCTGTTGTAAAAATCAAACATGGTATTGACATTTCAAAATTTGCAAAAGTACAGGCTTTTTTAAAGCAGAAAAAGAAGGGTGAAGTGACTAAAAAGTCATATGTGTTTTCAGAAGATGACTTGCGGAATTTTTTTACCGAGGCTGACGATGAAAGTTTCCTGTTATTGAAGGTATATTGCCTCTAAATTTTTATCATAAGCTGTTCATTTTTATTTTTCGCAAGTTTGCTGCAACTCTGGGAATATTTGGAGCTTGCAGGCGTTCTGAACTCTATAATTTATGTACTTCAGATGTAGTGGAGGAAGGTCCAAATTTAGTTGTTCATATTAGAGAAACAAAAACCGACAAACCAAGGAAATTTGCAATAATTCAATTCGCAGGAGACATTGCGTACGTGGACTTGATTAAAAAATACACGGCCATACGTCCGAAGACATCCTTGAATAAGCTATTACTAACATATCGAAATGGAAAGTGTATCAACGAACCAGTTGGTATCAACACTTGCGGTAACTTCCCTAAACTGATAGCAAAATATTTGAAATTGGAAGATCCTAGCAAGTATACTGGTCATTCATTCCGACGGTCTTCGGCAACAGTAATTGCTAATACTGGAGCAAATTTGACAACAGTGATGGACGCAGGAGGATGGAAATCTATGAGTGTTGCTGCCAGCTATGTCGAAGAGTCCACACATAGTAAAATTCAAATTGCGAAAAGGATTGTCAATGGCATTGCAGGAAGTAGCCGTGAAGAACCGTGTGTATCAAGTGCTACGGCAGAACATGGAATAATATTTTCAAACAACCAAAATTGTGAATTTCATATTACAATTAATAAATGATGGGGTTGACAGTTGTCAGTGTCAGTGTTAAATTTGACATATCCATGGCAATGTTTATAGCACGTACGTGCCATAAACGCACGTTTATGCACGGTTTTGGTAACCATAACAAACTGTTTATAATGCCACCATTAAAAAAATATATTATTATGTTTCTGGCTTCCACGTATAATTTGAAACATCTTTTGAAGATGTATGTATTTTGTATGTAAACCTATCTTTTTTTACTTTCTGAGATAAAAATTAAATTCCAAGATTTTGACTTCAAGAAGACGTTATGAAAAATGGCTTCAATTTCTCTTACAACTAACATATAAACAAAAGTTTTATCTTGAATTGTACCTGGAAGGTACCTTTTTGACCGATATATTTTACAGCTGATAATGTTTGCAATTAGTCGTTCGAAAATGTAATCAGTTAAGTGCCCATTTAAATTAAGCATTTTAATTTTAATTTTTAAATGTAATGACATACTTTTTATCTCATAGAGCAATTAGGATGACAAAAAAAGTATTATACAGCCATATTCCTAAAATAAGCAGTTTTCAGAAATATTTCGAAAATTCGAATTTCTGGATCATGTAATTTTGCCTATAATGTTTAAGCATGCATCGTAGTTTTGTGACGTGCCTGAAGGGCTATCAGCGCGTTAGGCTGCGGAGCGAGTGGAGGGTCCCTTCGAAGCAGCGACGAGGGCCAGGCTCTCGGTGTCTGAGAGTGGGGGGGTTAAAAAAAAGGCTCCACATAATTTTAACCTCGCCACTACTTCGTCGCAAAGGGGGGGCTCCACCCTACTTGCGTGGGCTGACGGCAGACAGTCAGCGAAGTTAAGAAATTACGAACTGTCGCAACGGCTGACCATCTGGCGCCCACACCGCCAGATTTAAATCTCGCAATGAGAATAGGAAGTTAAACTGAAAAGAATGCCCGATTGAGAAAACGTGGGGGGAACAAAAAATTACAGGTGTGAATTTTGTGGTGTAAAATATCTGCGTTTATTCACACAAACGACAGGACACCGTGCCTACGCTTCCTGAAAGAAATACCTCCGTCCGCAACCCTATCACGCTGGGTCTACTAGACTCGGCCGAATCCCGCGAACACGTAATCGCGCGATGCGAAGGGCCGTCGGAGCCACCATTTTCTACAAAAACGCAAAACACGTACGATACGGAACACGCAACGCAAATTTTACTCAAAAGAAAAAAAAACGATATATCAAATGAAATCAAAGCAATAAATGAGAACAAAAAAAATATATATATATATATATAGATCTGGCCTGTGTTCTCGTGTGCGACTCCACTGGCGATTCTGGGCTCGGTTCCTAGGACGGGCGGCGGCCGGCAATCGTCGGGAACGCCGTCGCTAAATTCTAATTCTCGGAACAACTCTGGCAGGATGTTCGTTGCCCTTTGCCAAGAACCTGGCTGGCTGGGTTACTTCGGCCTCTGATGTTTTGAGCGTGTAGAGTTGAGTAGTACAATACCCTCCCTTGCCTTGTGCCTGGTGCCGTCAATCCCTCTTAGGGTGGTTAAAGGAGGACACGTTTTAAATCCCGGAAACCGGTTGTCGATAGACCAAAGAAAAACTGTGACCTCGTGACACGTCTGCACTCTAGGGAAGGTGACTAGCTTCTACCTCATGGCATCGCCTCGCCGACGATTTAAGAATCACACGCATAACGGAAACACGTCATGTTTAAAAAAACGTGTGTGTAACGGTTGCCTACGTTGGCAATCCAGGCGCGTAATTAATAATTAAGATAGTTTCCGTCGGAGGCAAAACCGGACCGTTACAGTTTGCGAAATATACTTATTTTTCGACACTGTGATAATCAATCTTATCAAAGAAATTTCACTTTAAATGTGTTGATATCGATGATAAATTCATGAAATTAATATTTTTATCTACGACTAATTTATATTGTAAGTATATACTTGTGGTTTTTGCAGTATAAAGCTATATATTGTACGCTTAGGGAATAATGACTAGGGATTAATCATCCTTATTCCCTCTTGCGCTCCAATTACAAAATTTCTGTAATTAAATAATACTATAGAAACAAAATACACAAACTCAAAAGTGTCAAACGCGCAGTGTTTGTGTATTTGTATTTAGAAGAATGAAAACGAAGAGTCTTTTACTTGTACACCTCCAGATATTGTACAACTAGCTACAGCAACAACATCTTAATTGATACCGGAAACATCGAAATCCATTTGCAATAAATCGTACGCAACCTTCAACGATTAGCATTCTTCGAACGCAAACTTATTTTCCGAAAATGTTCTACTAGAAAATTTAGTCGTACATAAACTAGAGTATACAACTCGCAATAATGGCTATTACTGCCTAGGAATGTTACTCCCTCGTCGCTTACGAGGCTCGGTTCGTAAATATTCCTCGGGTATAATAGCTATCATTATTGACTCATGGTATAATATGTTATAAAATAATAAATACATACACATATCAATAAACTATCAATTTATTTTTCATATATGACATGTTTGTTTCAACTGTATCGTCATTCGATTTAAATATAAAAGTGCAATTATGACTGATATTATGATATTGGGTTTATGTGTGATGATGTAACTTTTAATAACACTGAAAATATAGTACTAATATACTACTTAAATATACTACGAAAATATACTACTTAACCACTGTCTCAAGGAACAGAAAATCCCGCAAATTTTTAAACAGGGCATTATCGTGTGCATACCAAAAAAGGGCGTCAATAACACTATCCCTTAAAACTTCCGTCCCATCACGCTCCTCCCTGTAATCGGAAAAATACTCGAAATTCATCTAAAAAATAAGTTACTTCACTCCCTCGCAAACTAAATTCCTCTATAGCAATTTGGCTTCACCCCTCACAAATCTACTATCCATCCTCTTTCCATCCTAACATCCAATCTCCAATGCGCCCACCTTCAAGGCAAAAAATCGGCCGTCCTCCTATTGGATATGAATAAGGCCTTTGATTCAGTTTGGATCAAGGGCCTTATGTTCAAACTAAATATTCTCGAGACTCCCCCGTACCTTATTTCTTTGATTAATTCCCTCCTCAAAAGTAGATCAGCACAAATCCGCATTGACAACATCTTCTCCCACCCTATATATATACCGAACAGGGAGTCCCCCAAGGTTCTCCTCTTTCTCCCCTCCTCTACAATATCCACGACATCTACCACCCCGACCCTAACTACCTTAACAAAGACACCTATGTCCTACAGTATGCAGATGATACTGCCTTAGTCTCTCATGCTCGCAATCTAAAAACTGCTATTCATCATCTTCAACTCATCACAACACGCACAGAAATCTGGCTAAATAACTGGCGTCTCCACGCCAATCCACAAAAATCCCAACTCCTCATCCCAAACCACAAAATCACGCCCAACTCTCCCCATATTACCCTGCACCATGACATTATAACCCCGAAACCGAGCCTGAACTATTTAGGAGTCGTAGTCGACAACAAGTTGAATTTCCAGAAGCACTGTGTAACGATGAAGCGCAAAGCTAAAACTCGAGCAAAATATTTTAGATCGCTCACATACAAAAACGAAGGTATCACTATAAAAACAGCTGCATTCATATATAAAACATTATGCCGTCCATTGCTCGACTACGGCTCAATCCTTTTCTCCGTCTCCAAACCATCAACACTGAACCATCTTTATGTTGCTGAAAGAGCCTCCCTCCGCACAATCACAAAAATCCGCAATCCCAGAAATCCCCTTCACAATATTAATAACGAAGCTCTGTACCGCCGCACTCAAATCCTTCCCCTCTCACTTAGACACGAAGAGCTTCTTAACAAATTCACCCACAAACCAACTAACCTTCTCTCTATGACTCCCTTCATACATATCCGAGACATCAACCCACCTCCTAAATTCAAACACCCCTCTCAAACACTATACGAAAAACTGACAAACCACCAAGACAATGACTAACTCACAAACGAACAGACAATCATTTATATTAATAAAAGATCACGGGCTGAATGACGAAAGTCGATAGCCCATTTCATATAGCATATCATAAACTTCATTAATACCATACCCTTGATGTAACAAAAAAACGTAAAAAGCTATATTGAATAAATGTTCTTACTACTACTATAGAATCATTACACAGTTCGACAAAATCGCAACCGATTAATATTAAATTGCGAAACACACGTATCCAATAAAGGAACACATAGGCAAAGCGCGGATTTACAAGCATACAAAATTACAACATTAGCGCTTAAAAATGCATAAAAATCTAAAAAAATTAGCATATAAAGTAGCATGAAGATTTGAATAAGCACAAAAACGCAGAAAAAGCATGAAAAGGCATATTTTATTTTTTATGAAAATACAGAAAAACAAAACAAAACATAATTTTATTAACAAGAACGCACTATAGGTAGATAAAAGTAATATTTCAATAACATAGGTTTTGGTGATTAATATTAATAACAGAATAATTAATAACAAATAATAATTACTGTTCATTTTTAACTGAACTAATAATTAAATGTTTTTCTAAATTTTCAACGGAAAATCCCATTCTCCTATCACTGAGCACATTTTTTAAGTGTGAAAAGCTTCTCTCCACATCCACACTTGTAATCGGTGCATATTTAAATTTGGGAACAATTGTAATATTTATCAGCAAATCTTCCACGAAATCTCCTTTTAAAACTGTTGATATATTTTGTAACTCGCTAAAGCCTTCATTTTTTGACAAAATGCATCACGTTTTTTTTAATAATCTCTCCTATAGATTCCCGTACGTTTGAGACATCGTTCCTAAAATCTTCAACTATTTGAACCACATCTACCAAAGTTGTGCCCTTTGCTTGGAGTTTATCAATCGCTTTGCTTACGAAACTGTAGTTGGTTTTTAGGAATGCTAAATTATGTACAACCCTCCTATCTTTAAGAACCTTGTGGCATTCTTTAATTGCCTCTGACACTTTTTCGGGAAACTTTAACACAAGCTCCTTAAATGAATCGAAATGGTCGCATAATAGCAGCCAGCATCTAGCCACGTGCAACATCTAGTTATAACCGGTGCCGGAGGAAGAGGTACATTTGGCATTCTTTCCCTGAACATTTCAAGCCTCAGTGGAGCTTTTAGGAAAATGTTCTTCCCGGTTTTTATTAAATCATTCGGGGAAATTGCAGTCTAATCGTTTTAGCAACTCGATTAAAACCATGTGCCTGAACATAGAATATGCCTTCAACTATTCGGCATTAGAAAGCATCAATAATAATTTATCATTTGGTAACGGGTTTGGCAAAAAAAAATGTGTTAACCCATTGTGAACGAATTTGGCAACGGTATTACCATTTGTTTCTTCTAACTGCTTGGAACTAATTAAAAATGCATTGGTGAAGTCTTCGTTTAATATTCCAATCATTAAATAGGCGATGTACCGACCATATGAATCAGTAGTTTCATCTACACAGAACCATATGTAATTGTTGCCAATTATCTTTTTTATTTCCTCAATAGTGTGTTTATATACTTGCTCGACATAGTTTTTGCGAATGGTTGATTCAGCAGGAATATGTCTACCAGTGTATTTTTGTAAAAAAGATTTAAACATACTATTATCTAGTTTTTTTTAACGGAATGTTAGAAGATACCATCGTATTGCATAAATCAAAGTAAAATTCCTTCTCATTCTGTGTAGAAGAACTTGCAAAAGACTCGGAAATAGTCTGCTGGGTACTCAGGGTACTGCTTGTAGATTTGTGTTTTTTTTTTAATTTTCCAGGTGTGTTGTTTTGATATGTTGTGTTATGTTAAATTTTTTCTCGCAGCTAATCTAAAACATTATACATGCTTGTACCTAGGCCAATAGCAACACAAAATAAAACTTACCGGTTTGTTACAAGCCCTGCAAATTAATTTGCCGTTCTCATATTTTAATTCAGAATGTCCACGTATCCATTCATCGACGGAAGGTTTTACTTTCGGCATTTTCTACAAGAAAACTTATAAACACGTAATACACACAAGGCACAAGCACAACGCACTGAAGATTGAGATAAATTGGACTGAATTGATAGCACACTTGCCCCAGATGTGTTCTGTTTACGTAAAAATAGGGTAATCCCCGAAATAATCAAGCTTTGTTTACCAAATATCACGTACACACGATCGCTTTGTTGATGATTTTGTGATAACCAAGCACTCTAGACGTAACGGAGTAATATTAATACTGAATTCTCATTACAATAATGTGCAACAAAATATATTCCAAGCTAATATAAATATTATGCTATAAAATTGAGAAACAAGCAAATAAGCACAAAAATAAGGAAATATGCACAAAAATGCATCAAAGCAATTATAACCTTAAAAACTGAAAATATGCATAAAAGCACAAAACAAAATTTGTCACGTTACTTCATATGCTGAAATTCGTATAGATACAAGGTAATTTTGGTCTGCTATTAAAACTGATTATAGCATAATACCTAGAAATCCGCGCCTTGATTATGATGCAATATTATGTATTTAATATCATGTAATTACTGATAATAATTTATTCATATTGTTTTGATTCAAAAATGTTAATTACGAGTACCTACTAACAACAGTTTTCCAAATATACGATATTTAGTTAATGGTTGCATAATTACTCAATTAACACAAATGCGCACGTTTAAAATTTTGCCTTGCCGCGATATGTGTTTAAGCATGTTTATTCATAAATTCTGCGACCCCGCAGAATTCCACCGATATCACAATGAGGTGATTATTTCCTAACGAACAAAAACATGCGAAAACGACGATAAGATGCCAGGCATTGAAAACGTTCAGTTATCGTTCGGACGGGACGTTGCGAAGTACTCGGCAGGTTAAAGCCGCAATTCGTGCTACAGTTACAGTTTACAGTTAATTGTAAAAGAGTGAAATAAAGACATAAGCCCGTGTAAAAGCTACGTTTTTCTTCTACACTTCTGGAATTACCAATTTCCAATAGCAATCTTGCAAATCCACCGAGTCTCCACGTAATTGAAGGATCTACATAAATAATCAGGTTTTCAATAATTCGTATGTTAATTCTTACAATCGCTTCAGACTAGGTTTAAATAGTTCGTGGAAATGTATTACTTTTAATCTATTCTACAATTTGGTCTCATTGCTTGAAGTTTAGATTAAGGAAGATATAGATATCTTCATTTTTGTTATTACAGAGGTTTACGCAGGGAAGGTGAAACAAAATACAAACCTAGTAAATACATATTTGTAGGAAGCAGGACCGTAGCCAGAGAAGCGAGGTCATGAATATTTTTTTTTAAATTAAGGGGGAACGCTCCTACTTATTTATTATGGAGTTTTTAATGATTTTCTTTCAAATTAATTTTGTGCATCTCATTTTGTCTATTTTCCTTACTCCTTTGATTCTTCTTAGGACTTTCATTTCGCTTGCTTGTATTTTATTTTTTCCCGTTGTATCCACCTTCCACGTTTCGCATCCCTATGTTAGTATTTGTCGTTATATTACTTTGTATACTTTTATCTTCACGCTATACTACTCTGGAGAAAAGAAACAAGGGAAAAATGGCACCGCATTTATGGTCAACAACTATGGGAGAAGGAAAATAATCCAATTCAAAGCAGTGAACGGCAGAATAGCATACATAAGAATTGAAAACAAGCAGGCCAACATGACGATAGCCAACGTATATGCACCCACAGAAGAAGCGGGGGAAGACACTAAGCTGGAATTCTATGACAAGCTAGAAGAGATCTGTGTGGAAATACCCAGGAACGACATTTTAATTATAATTGGCGACTTTAATGGGAAAATTGGGAAAGAGGAACAAAACAGAGACGTTGCAGGGAGGGAAACAATGCACGACAAAACAAACGATAACGGCTCACGAATATGCAACCTAGCAGCAGCAACAAACACATTCGTAGCAAGTACGACATTCAAACAAAAGAGAGAACATAAAATAACATGGATGATACCAGGAAGAACAGATGGGAACCAAATAGACCACGTGCTCATCTCAAAGAAATGGAAGAAAATGATACAGGATGTTAGATCTTATAGAGGAGCCAATGCGGATACGGACCACGTGGTGATAATTGCAAAAATGAACGAAATTATAATCCGTAACAACAATAAAGAAGAAAGAAGAAGGAAATGGAACCTAAGGAAGCTAGATAATGAGAGCACAGAAACAGAATATAGATCTGCAATTGAAAACAAACTCGCCACCGAAGAAGAAACAACAATAGAAGAGGACTGGAGCAGAATAAAGAACACTATAATAGAAACAGCTGAACAGATAATAGGCCTGGGAAATAAAAAACCAGCAAAACAATGGTTCGACGACGAGTGCCAGGAGAAAAGTGCAGAAAAAAGTCAAAAAAGGAAGAAATGGATAAAGACAAAAAAAGAAGACGACCTCCAAGAATACAGACAAGCACAACGCGACGCAAAGAAACACTACAAAAAGAAAAAAATAGACTAGCTAGATAAAGAACTACAGGAAATAGAAGAAAATAGCAAGGACAACAGGAAGCTATACGAATATATCAAACGACAGAACAACAAAAGTAGGCCTGCCACCAAAATCAGGAAGAAAGAATGGGAAGAACATTTCACGAAAATATACCTGGAAACACAAACAGAGGACGAGGTAGCAGTAATCAGTGCCGAAGACGAAGAACCACCCAACTACGAAGAACTCACGCAGACGATAAAAAAGCTAAAACTACACAAAACAGCAGGGCCGGACGAAATAAACAACGAACTGATAAAGAAGGGAGGAGCAGTACTAACGGAGAGAATATACAGTCTAATTAACAAAGTATGGAAAGAAGAGAAACTGCCCTCGGAATGGAAGAACGGACAAATAACACCAATACACAAAAAAGGAGACACAACGAAATGTGAGAACTATAGGCCTATAATGCTACTAAATACCACGTACAAAATACTAACAGAACTAATAAGGAACAGACTAACACAGCACACGGAAGCCAAGATTGGCCCATACCAGAACGGGTTCAGAAGAGGAAAATCAACAATAGACGCCATACACGTATTGACACAAATAATAGAAAAATGCTACGAGTACGGAATGGAGCTACATATCCTATTTATAGATTTCAAACAAGCGTTTGACTGCGTAATAAGAGAGCAACTGGTAAAGGAAATGGTGGAAATGGGAATACCGAACAAGCTGATAAATCTAACAAAAATGACAATGAACAACTCAACGGCAGAGATCATCACAAGAGACGGTAAAACAAATAAAGTAAACATAGGGAAAGGAGTAAGACAGGGAGACGGGCTATCAACAGTGCTTTTTAACATTATGTTAGAAGGCATTATAAGCAAAGTGGGAAACAACAAATCACTAGTACAGAACGAAACACAGATAATTGGCTACGCAGATGACCTCGCACTAGTAACAACAAGTAAAAAGAGCCTAGACAAAACTATGGCTACAATTATCAAGGAGGCACATCTAGGAGGACTAAGCATCAACGAGGAGAAAACAAAATATATGCACAGTGCACGTACTCATGAAGAAAACAAACCAGCAAAGATACAAATAGCACAGTACACATTCCAACGAGTAAACAGCTACAAATATCTAGGAGTCACAGTAAGTGGAAGCAACGACCGATCTATCGAAATCAGTGAAAGAATAAAGGCAGGGAAAATGGCCTTCTGGAAATACCAGAAGCTGCTTAAAGATAAAAACCTCAGCACGAAAACGAAAATAAAAATCTACAAAACCAACATAAGAACAGTAACAACATACGCAGCAGAGACAATGTGCCTGACCAAAAGAGACGAAGAAAGATTGGGAATACTGGAAAGAAGAATTATAAGAAGATCACTGGGCCCTAAGAAAATACAAGGCCAAGAGCACAGACCACTAAGAAACGAAGAAATAAAAAGCATTCTAGAAGAGGAAGATATAGTAAAGTTCATAAAAGCACGGAGGCTCAGCTGGTATGGTCACATACAAAGGAGCCAAGACCCCATATTGAAGAAAATTACGAGCTGGAAACCACCACTCAGCAGATCAAGAGGAAGACCGAAGATAAGATGGCAGGACCAAATACATGAAGATTTGCGAATAATGGAAGTCACAGAATGGAAGAAGAAGGTGCAAGAGAGAAAGGAATGGAAGAAAATAATAAAAGAAACAAAAACACACAAGAACCTATAAAGGAAAAAATAGAAAATGTGGACTGATCCACCGCAAAAAAAAGGATCAAAAGAGCTCCAGGAAAGGAGCGGCTAATACTCCGTTAGGAGTCTAAGGCCGTATATATATATATATACTTTTATCTTAGTTTCTGTATTTATTTCTTTTTTGTTTATGATTGTGTTTTTGATTGCCTGGTATAGTTTTTGAGTTTTTATTATTCCGCTGTTTATTTCCGTCTCTTCATTTCCATCTGCATTCAGTTCTACTTCCAGGTATTTGTATGTCTCTACTTGTTCAAGTTTTTGGTTGTCAATTTCTATTTGTATCTACTCCTGTTTCCCTACTACCATTACTTTTGTTTTGTTTATGTTCAGCATAATTCCTTTTGTCTTTAGTTCTGTGTTCCATAAGTTTACTCTTCCTTTTAGCTGTTTTGATGTTCTTGTTATTATCATTACATCGTCTGCAAATGCTCTTTCCCATATTCCTATTTTTTCTTTACCACTTACTCTACCAAAGTCGTAGTAGGGGCCTAAGGTCAAATAATGGTACGCCACTGATGGAGCCAAGTAAAATTATGGAGGAATGGAAAGGGTATTTTGAAGCACTGCTAATGGGAGCGGAGATAAGGGAACATTGGGACAGGAACTATACAAAGAAAATGACGTGACCATCATCAAACCAACGGCAGACTCTAAGTAAAAAGAGCTATGGCCGGAATGAAAAAACAATAAGAACCCAGGTGAGAATGAAATAAGTGCAGAGATGCTAAAGTCAGGAGGTGAGAAACTATAGGATACGATTGATCAACTGATCGAACAAGTATAGGAAAATGAGGAGATGCCAAGGGAGTGGCCAAAAGCGCTAATTATCGCATTGCATAAGAAAGGTAATAAAATGCAATGTAAAAATTATACAGAAATAGCATTATTGATGAGGGCAATCTTTAAATCGAAGTTTGTACCAAGAGGAACAAAATTGAGAATATATGCATCAATAATAAGACCCACTGTAACCTACATGTATAAAACATGGGTTTTAAGCCAATCAGGAGAGGAAGAGTTGAAAAGATGGGAAAGAAAAATACTGAGAGGACTTTTTGGAGGAAAGAACACGCCTGATGGCTGGGAAAGCAGAACAAATGTGGTACTACGAGAGCAGAGCTATACAAAGGATCTGCCATAATAAGTTATGCAAAAGCCCAAAGGTATAGGTGGCCAGGCCATGTAGAGGGTATGCCATACCTGAGGATGCCGAAAATTATACTAAGGAGGAGCTCAGTGGGAGCAAGAAGAAAGGGAAGACCGGGAAAGAAATGGCTGCAGTCAGTCAACGAAGATCTACAAAATCTAACGAGCGCAGGGATTGGAAAAAGAGAGCCCAGAACAGAAAAGAGTGGAGGAAAATGATATACGAATATTTAGAGAATTGTATAGAGGAATATATATATATATATATATATATATATATATATATATATATATATATATATGTTTGAACATGTTCCGGGTCTTTGAACTTCCGTGTATTGTTTGGTGTGTCCTGAAAAGGACCTTTTTCACGACGTTTCGGCAAAATCGCATTTGCCATCTTCTGGTGGATTCTTCTCGAGTGTTAGGAGAGAACTGAAGATAGTTGATTGCTGTGTCCTTTTATACCTCCTTTCTGGCGCGGCTTCTGGTCATCGGGCCGGTTGTGTGTTGTTGGTTTACGTGATCAACGGGGGGCTTGGGTAGTCGGTGCGGATGAGATGGAGGCTTCGTAATCCGACTTAATGAGCTATTCAAGGAGTATTTGTCCGATCTTTTGTGGAGGAATCCTGAGGAATCCCAAGGACACAATACCTCTAGAGAACCAAGGTGTCTACAAAATTCCGTGTCAAGACTGCGACCAAACCTACATTGGCCAAACCAACAGACGAATGAGTATACGCAAGGACGAGCACAAAAAAGCGGTGCAGCAAGGCGACTTGACATCTTCCCTTTTCCAGCACGTACACAACACAGGACACACCATCGATTTTGACAACACTCGATCAATAGCGAAAGCCGAAATATTTCCGCTGCGAATATTACGCGAGGCAATCGAAATTGAAAAACATCCCCACACCTTAAACAAACGTGACGACGCACAACGCCTGCCGAAAGCCTGGAAACATACCCTTGCAGGCAAAACACCGAAACCCGTGGACCCGGTCATTATGCTTCCAAGAAGACCGACGCAACGGATTAACAACTCCTTGAATAGCTCATTAAGTCGGATTACGAAGCCTCCATCTCATCCGCACCGACTACCCAAGCCCCCCGTTGATCACGTAAACCAACAACACACAACCGGCCCGATGACCAGAAGCCGCGCCAGAAAGGAGGTATAAAAGGACACAGCAATCAACTCTCTTCAGTTCTCTCCTAACACTCGAGAAGAATCCACCAGAAGATGGCAAATGCGATTTTGCCGAAACGTCGTGAAAAAGGTCCTTTTCAGGACACACAAAACAATACACGGAAGTTCAAAGACCCGGAACATGTTCAAACACATTTCGTCCGTGAAAACATACACATGAACATATATATATATATATATTTATATTTATTTATCATTACACCTTCTACCAATTAGTGTAGGTGTTTTTCTTTACATTTCTCATTTTCTCCTTTCCATTAGTTTTCTATAAATTTGTTCCATTTCTTTCGGTCTTTTGTCATGTTCTTTGCCTGTATCGTTGTTAATCCTCGTTTTGTTAATATCTCTTTAATCGTGTCGTCCCAGGTTTTCTTTTATCTGCCTCGTCCGGTCTTCTTGCATTTTGCTTCCCACACAAGTTTTGGTTGTCTGACTTCTTTCATCCTGTGCATGTGACCGCGTCATCCTAACTGTCTCTTTTCAATAAATTCCAGGGTCGGTTCTATTTCTAGTTCATTTCTTATTACTGAGCTTCTGATCTTGTCGAATTTTGTTACCCCTTTCGTTCTTCTCAGGTATTTCATTTCCACAGCTTGTATTCTTTCCTTCTCCCTCTTTTTCAGATTCCACGTCTCACATCCAAATGTTAATACAGGTCTTAGTAGTGTCTTGTATAACTTAGTTTTTGTTTTGGTCGATATTTCTTTTCTGCGTAGGATAGTTTTGTTCAGTTCATGGTAAATACTTGTAGCCTTCTTAATCGTCATATCAATCTCACTCACTTGTTCCCCGTTACTGTTGAATACTACTCCCAAGTATTTAATTTCCTCCACTTGTTCAATTTTGGTGTCTTTTAATTTGATGTTCATCGCTTCCATACCTCCCACTACCATTACTTTAGTTTTATCCGTATTTATTTCCATTTGGTACTTTTTAATTATCTCTTCCCATATCTCCATGTTATTTTGTAATTTTTTTTCTTCATTCGCCAGTAATACAACCTCGTCTGCGAACGCTCCTTGTCTCACACTTATGTTCCTCATTCTTCTGTTTCCTATTTCCATTTCTCTTGTTCCTGTTTGGCATTTTCTTATTATCTGATCCATGTAGATGATAAATAGAATCGGACTTAGGCTTCCTCCTTGTCTCAGCCCGTCATTGGTCTTGAAGCACTTTAATTCGTTGTAGTTGTACACTATTATATTGTTGTTGTTTTTGTATATCATTTTGATAATGTTTATGATTTTCGCGGCCAAACCTCTTTCTTCCAATATTTTCCAGACATTCTTCCTGTTGACCGTATCAAATGCTTTTTTATGTCTATGAAGCCCATGTATACTTTTTTATTTTGTTTTTGTTTCTTCTCTATGATCTGTCTGATCGTGTAAATGTGGTCTTGTATACTCCTCCCTTTCCGAAAACCACTTTGTGCCTCGTGTAATGTCGTTTCTACAGTTGTCCTTATTTTGTTTTCTATAATCTTCACTAATATTTTCATTCCAGCACTTATTAGATTGATGCCTCTATAGTTATCACATAATTTTCTGTCGCCTTTTTTGTATATTGGTACCAAAAGTGCGTTAATCCAGTCGTCCGGTATCCGCTCTTCTTCTCATACTGTATTATATACCTTTAATAGTAGTTTCTTCGCTTCTTCGCCGATGGTTTTCATCATTTCTGCTGTTATTTGGTCCTTTTCTGCCGCTTTTCCGTTTTTCAGGCTCTTAATTACTATTTCTTATTCTTTTTCTGTTATCTCTTCATTCTCGGTTTTGTTTTCTCGGTTTTGTGTAATTTCTTCTATCTCTCTATCATTGTTTTCCTCAGCATTTAATAACTCCATGAAATGTTCCCTCCATCTGTTCGTAATATGTTCTTCTTCCGTTAATATATTTCCTTGTTTGCTCTTGATTTCACAGTCTGTTTTTTTTCTTTTCTGGAGCTCTTGGTAACATTACAGAACAACTTCTGGTTTCCCTGCTGTTTCTTTCCATTCTTTCTCCAAATTCTTCCCATAACTTTTGTTTCGCTTTTAGTATTATTTCTTTGACTTTCTTTCGGCTTTCTTTATACTGGTCATATTTTGCGTCTGATTTATCAGTTAGGTATTCATTTAGGTAGGTAGAGGAAAATGTAATTACTTAAATGCCCTAAGCCTACATGGCCTGTTGTCCTAATAAAAATTTAAAAAAAATACTTACACAGTAGTTTCACTAACACTACTTAATACAGGGATCATAGTAAGCACAATGTACTCGTGTCTAAGTGGGCCTTTAAAATGTCTGTAATATAACTTACGGAATTCAAAACTAAAATCACTGGATTGTTTTACTCACTCTTAATTACATTAACGTGAGAACGTTTATGAAAATCCGCCGATGGCCGTGATTTTCGTAGATAAAACCAATTGCTCTATACTACCAGATGGGAAGAAAACGAACACCAAATATACGACTTAACTTAAGCTCAAGTACGGACTATAAATACGGGCCTCAGACATATTATTTTCTGACTTGAATAAATTTGACTGATAAGCTTTTCTATTTGACTCAATCATTTTCAAGAAACAAGAAACAGTGAACATATTGCATTTATAGTAAAAATAACTGGATATTACCTTATTACCTTACTACAATAATGAATAAATTGTTAAAATCTGTGAAAATTGTGCATTTATAATTAAAAAAATCTTAATCTTCGATGATAGTCTGTATTCACATTGAAAATTTCCTATGAAAATTATGCAGTTGCTAATGAAAGTTTGTAATCTATCATCATCTATCAATCTTTATTGATTTAAAAATTATAGAAGATTTTCATTTGTAATTCACATTGAAATTGTTATAATTTCCAATGAAAATGTTGCGATTACTAATAAACTTTTATACTCAACCATTTTCACATTTTTTAATTAAATTTTGTACCTAATTTATAATAAAACTTTTGTGATTGTGTTGTATATAACATTTGAATTTCTACTGAAACTTAGTAACGAAAAATTTAAAATTACATTAAAAATTTGAAATTAAAATTTGAAATTAAAATTAAATTGTTATACCCAGTGACTTTGCATTGATTCCAGTTAAATCTATAATTATATTATAATAATATAATATAGATAGGTATATTATACAAGGAAAGAAAGACCTGAGGGTCGTTAGCGCTTTGAAATGTAAATATTATATATTGTATATCTACATGTAAATAAATTTAGCAAAATGAAGGTATTTACTACTACGCTATAATACAAAAATGTTTGCATATGTATGCATACATACATATACAGAAACATATGCACGATTTAAACATACACACTCATAAATAATACATACAAACTAATACATGAACAAACCATTATCGAATTCTTATTACAATTAGAGATTAAATTGAAGATTAAATGGTATTAAATGTAAAAGACAATCAATCGTATGAACCTGGATACACTATTTGTTATTTGAGTTTTATTATATATATATATATATATATATATATATATATATATATATATATATATATATATATATATATATGTATCTATATTTATTATATATTATATATTTGAGTTAAATTTAGCAAAATGAAGATATTTACTACTACGCTAGAACACAAAAATGTTTGCATATGCATGCATACATACATATACAGAAACATATGCACGATTTGAACATACACACGCATAAATAATACATACAAACTAATACATGAATAAACCATTATCGAATTCTTATTACAATTAGAGATTAAATTGGCGATTAAATGGTATTAAATGTAAATGACAATCAATCTTATGAACCTGGATACACTATTTGTTATTTGAGTTTTAAAGAAGTACAAAATGTGAGTGCATTTAAGGGCAAATATCTTGAAAGACACATTGTTTTTTATTATACCTCCACCACAATGAGGAAATGAAGAGAAAATAAAAAACATTTAGATTAATTTTATAAGGTAGGTATGTTTGGATGTCTTTTTTAATCGTTAACATGGAGAGGGTTAACATTTGTTGCATCAATGTCATCTGCTGTAGATGTCAATATCATCAACAAAATTCTGAAAGTGAAACTGCTGGTTTCCATATATCCAATAATAAGAGGTATGAAGCTTATGGTTCTGGTTTTCGGATTTCCAGCAATTTAATATATATTTCAATAAAAAGTGGTATTAGGTTTTGATTTTCAAATGTTTGGTGCAAATATTTCTGGACATTTTTTATTTGTAGAACATTTTCATACAAATTTGAATAAAATTTTGTAATTTGGATATGAAATCTTTGCCATTTATTTATGTTAATCCAGAATTTTATGAACTATTTGCATTTTACTGACTCTTCATTGCATTTTCTCAATTGTGCAATTTATCATAAAAAATTTCCTTTAATTTCGATTTTCGATTTTGATTAACCTTTCATTATTTAGTTTGTCAAATTTTTCACTACAATATAATGATAGTTATTAACTTCTGTAGTTTAATACTGTAAGAACCTAATAATATTAAAATCCATAATTTTACGAGTCGGAACAAAACTGCGTAAATATCATGGCAGGCCGCGGGCGACGACGCGTTTCCCAAGCGAGTACATTCATTTTGCTGACTTCGTAGTTTTGGGCAAATGTAAATAAGCACACGATCAAAATGATGACACAGAGAAATAGGTCGTGGGAATACGACGGGAACTCGAAACGGCGATTGCGTAATTCGGTGACTCGTATGGGAAGGCGTCAATTTGCAGCGGTAAGCAAAATTATCAGAGGACGGGGGAAGAAGAGTAAAAAGTGGGGGACCAGTATACCAGTATAAATAGAAGTGCGGAACTCAAACGGAAGGAGTTAGATGTACCGATCGAGACAGAACGTCACGCTGTCCGACGACGACTCATATACTTTAAACATTAATTCCTTAGGTGAATATATAACACAAGTTTATCAAATGTAAATTCACACTAACAATTCCAAAGTCAATTCCATACTAATAATGTAACCTATCTAGTGATATTACCGCGCCTTGTCGCTGGTAATGAACGAAGTTTAATAAGGGTATGAAATGTAGGGAGCCTCACGCCACTGCGGAGTTGAACCTAACTGCATTTTATACCTTGTCCTGACAATATTTTCGTACTGACAGGAGAATATTGTAATATGCCTTCCTTTTCTCGTCGCAAACATTTGATAAACAGTGTGGCCTCATTAATCAATCGGTAGTTAAATAAAAAGTTGCGTCAGGGGAACATAACTTAATAATTTCGATATAAATAATTCAATGATATTTGTAATTAAATCGTATAATTAAACTTGCTCAGCCCTCCGATATTCACGAAATCTCAGAATTATGAATGAATGAAACGAATATTTGTATGTGCTTAAGTAGATAGAAAAGTAGAAGTAGAATAGAGCTTTATCATACTAATCTATAATCAATTTTGAATAACAATATTTATTAAAGTTTTTACGATCACATGGCTGATAGTGTTGGTAAACGCGAATACAAGCAATATCTCCGAATGAGGACACATTGGGTGCTTGCAGCACTGGAATCGCTTGAAGTACTTTAATGTGAAGTTATGTGATTCGTTCCTATCCACAAGGTGGCGTTGAAATACATTGGTAGGCACCGTGCTAATGAATTTCTATGCAGTGATGACATGTATCAGATATCCTTCTCGGCACAATTTGAAGATTGTGGTGCATGAAGTCGCTAAGTAACACTTTGTAATTCCAACCGTAGTGTTAATAAGTTACTCTGTTTTCAAAATAAAATAAATCATTCAAATTCAAAGAATATAATAAGTTTTCAATAATTATTAAACAAATCTATTCCAAAATTTAAATAAATATAACTAAATAAATAACGTCCAATTAGAGTAACAAAATTGTCTTTTATTTACCTGTCGCTTGCATAACCTTTTAAAATGAATAAATCATTTGAAATCCATGTATCTGTGTTTTACTTGCTAACAAAAATTACTAACAGACACATTACCCATAAAACGAACCAAACTGAGTTATCACGATTTTGATTTAAAAATCAAACATAACGTAGAGTACTACCACTAAATCACGAGCCAAATCAATATTACAAATTACGAGAATTTGTAAATCACGAGCCAAATCAATTACTTGAATTATAAGAATTCATGTAATATGCAGTTAAAGAAATCAAATGCATCCAATTGCATTTAAGGATGGATTGCAGTTAAATAAATGCAATGAATAATAAATATTACAAATTATGAGAATTTGTACAACACCTGGGTTCGAACCGTTACAATACCTTGGAGCAAGCAATTTTGTTAACTTTTCCGCAACGCAAAAACTAAGTGCATGGCGCATATGCGACTAAAATTAGAACTGGAAAGTACTTATCAAATGAAGATATAAGAATTAAACTTGATAAAATAATAAATGATGTGTCAAACCCGTAACAAGGAAACTGTACATTTTTTTGCCATTACAGTATTTATTCGTTTATGTAATTATTACAAAATAATAACACTGGTATACAAGGTTTTAGACTAGAGTAACTAAATAGTGTTGCAAAGTAATTTGGTGCGCTGAATTCGAATCAGTAACTGTTTTTTTCTCTATCGGGTCAGGTTTGCGAGATATAAAATATCATTGTTTTCGTATGTTTTTAATAAGAAATCGTCAAATTATTCAAAAATAAATGAAATTTCAAAAGTAAATGGCAGTGTTTGAACATCGTTTGTATTTATCTGGGTCAGTTTCACGTATTAGAGTCCAGCAATCATCTCCCAGCATACTTTTCTCCCAAAATCCTTGATAATTTTTTTCAATTTTCATTAAATCTGGATGAGCACGTTCTCCTTGTTCATCACTCACCGCACCCAGGTTTTGTGGAAAAAAGTTCGAATGTAAATGCAAAAATGTATCTTGAGTGACATCCGTGCACCTAATTTACAATTGTTTTTCAATAATTCAGTAACAATTTGTCTGTAGTTGTCACTTTTCTTGTTTCCAAGGTTTGAACGGTACAAAGAAAAGTCCCATCAGAACAGCGATTGCATAGATCATGAATCCTACGAATCCAAGGATGGATACCACACATGTGAATTTTGACATCCTAGGCGAATGCAGACTGAACACCATCTACGATGCTTTTGATAGATTGCCAGGCTGTAGATTCGTGCTCTGATAAACATTGTGCAAAATAATCATCATTCAATAACTTCCTGATCTGAAGACCAACAAATATGCCTTCTTTAATTTTAGCATACGAAATTGTAGGAAAAACTGCTAACAAATGTTTAAAAGCAGCACCATCTTTATTCATAGCCTTGACAACAGTTTTTTTAAATACATAGTTTTATATGCAGTGGTGGAAGTAGAACGTCATATGGATCAATTAATGGATTATTTGAAATGTTTTGTTTTCCAGGAGAATACTCGGTTCTTTGTGACCTATCTGTTCTGGTGTAATGATGACTTGTAGCTCGACTATCCCATAAACAAAGGCAACAACAAAATTTTGTGAAACTTCCTTGCATGCCAGTTAACAAACCAATAACCTAAATAAATTTGATTTAATTAAAACTTGGGATTTACGATATACATAGAACATTCAATCACATACCTTTACATGACCACATATCTTCCATTTATAATCTTTGTATTTGAGTAAAGTTTAAATTTGAGTCATTGATTCGTAATCTTCTTTAGTATTAACAACATGAGCAATTGGTACGGATAGTTTTTTATTCCTATTGTGTAAAAGATAAGCCTTTAAACTGTAATTAGAGCCGTCAATGAATAATCTCCTTTAATTTGTTACATATAGTTGGTTCATTTTTTGAAATAAACCTTGAATGTCGTTACAGTAAAGAATAGTGTTTTTCTTTTCAAAATATGCAGCCAATTCCAAGTTTCTTTATTTATAAACTGTTACTTTTGTTCCAACTGCAAGATGTTTCTATTGTTGCATACGTAAAGCCAATAATTCTGCGTCTTGATTTGATAAATGTAAATCACGAATTAGATCATTAACTTCAGCCCGAGTCACTAAATGGCATTCATTAGACTCATACAAACTACCACTGCTGGGAACAATGTCATTGAAGGATGATTCCGAATCACTGATTGTAGTACCAGGAACGACTGACAATGGATCATTTTATAAACGTTGAACTGGTTTTGAAACAGATGGAACATTTGCGTATTGCACACTAGTTCGATTTTTCATATTGATCCCAACAACTTTTGATAAACAAAAATAACAATCGGTTTGGTGATTACATTGCTCTCTCCATATTACTGGAACTGAAAAGTCGAAATATTTGCTCTCGCCATTCGACCACTTGTATAAAATAGCAGTGCAACTATTGCAAAATAATGTCGGTGTCCATTTTGTCTAAATTTCTGACAGCAAAACCAAAGTAATGTAAATATGCATATTTTAACGGTTCTGTTATTGCATATCCTTTTTTTCCAACCATATATTTACCACAAACAAAGCAGAAATAGCTTGAATTAGTAACAAACAATCTACTAGACATATTTAAGCACTATTATTATGAAGATAGAGAATAAATGTGGGTTTCCGTCAAGTTACTTTACAGTAGCGGTATGCATGCGACATAAAAAGAACTAGACCTGATACCGCAATTCTGGTGGTGAATATGAATTCTTCGCACCCAAATTACTTGGAAAACATCCTCTTTTTTCCAGTAATTTTTTTAATTTTTATTTGTCGATTATTTAAAGTGCTACTTAATACTTATTAAGTATATTATTAATGCTTATATTTATATTATATTATATTATAATATTGTTGCTTATCCTAGCGACAGTCTATAAATTAAATTTAATCTGAAACCGTATACTTAATATGAAAGTATTAGCTGTTTAAAGCTGTCTCTTAAGCAGTCGAGTAATAAGTATCATGTAAACTTAAAATCGCTATACCTCAGAAACAAAAGCAGATCGGCAGGTCTTGATATAAACTACTTTTTTTATTCACAATGACCTGGTACTATTATTTGATACCGTTTGGCACACATGTCCTGAATCACCTGGTATATTTATAAACTAATACAGATACATTGTTAAATAATTGGAATAGTATTACCATGAATTATACTTCACTTCCCTCCAAATAATAATAATGATAGCAATTACTCGAGAGTTCAGGAGTTTTAGATGTCAAAACTTCCTGCTATACGGAATAATAAAACCAATCAATTGGCATTGTGTTCCCGAAATCGCGGATACAATTTACATTTAAATGGCGAAGTAGGTCGACCATCTGCAATCCATATAAGCTCCACAGACGCGGAGTTAATGCTTGATTAATTTAGTCGTAATATGCCTAAATCAAATTGCAGCCAAGCATATTTATGCCGTGCTTACATAATTACGGTATTATGTGTTTTCGTATGTTTGGGCGGTGCTAATTAATTATTAAATGTGTGATTACATGAGTGTAAACACATTGTGTTAACTAGGGACGTAATATTGATTTACTGTGTAATTAAAGAGTAGTTTGAATTGTTTTACACGTAATTATTGGGAGTAATCTGTTTTGGAACGCAAGAGTGGTGTAGCATTATATTTCATAAACATTTTTATTATGTAAACTTAAAATATTTTCGAAGTCGTGAGTAAGTGTGGTAGGGAAGTTATTTAAGTTATTTTTAAATTATGTATTTACCGGTGGCTTATTTCTTTCGCTTTGGCTATTAAGTTTTTCGTTGTGTTTTTCGTGCCACCTACAAAATGAAAGTTTAAAATTTGTCGATTTATTCTTCTAGATAGTATGGCAAACTTGGAAAAGTCTCCGATATTTTAAATATAAGTTTGACTGTATACCTCATAGTTCAATGGACCAATCACAATATTGAATTTTCATTAGATACTTCGTATTACAGCGCTTATTACTAATTACCTGCTTGTCATGGGGCGTGTTTCAAATATATCGTTAGTGTGCGTATTTCGATGAGGTGTTAATAAAAATTAAATTACCGTGAATCATAATATTTTTACACAAAAGCCAAGATGACATAATATTTCTTGCATTTAGTATATAATAAGCGGTCGATATGAATCGATTTGGATCTGATGAGATTCAGAAAATGGAAGAATCCGTCACATCCACAAAACCATTAATACAGTGCTAACAGAATGTTATGTTATAAGACAATTTGATCACTTCTGTTCAGAAACAAATTATGATATAAAAGAAGAAAAGTCGGATGAAGAATTATGTACAATTTTGGAAGACTGGGCTTACAACATGCGAAAAGTTAATGGTGAAGATTATAAAGAAGGAGTATTGAAAACACTCTGGAATCTCACAGCTAAGCATATTCAACTTACTTATTATAATAAATTCAAAACAGTTATAGATCCTTTTAAAAGCGTTATATTTCAAAAAGCTAGAGATACTCTCAATTCAACGAGGAAAATTTTACAACGCAATTTGGAAAAAAGAAAAAGCAGTTCGTCGGCTTTAACCCATGAAGAACAAACAATAATTATACATTCTTTTAATAGAAATACATCCGATGGTCTACAGCAAAAGTTTTAGCATATTGCGTCTGTTGAACTTGCGTGGAGGAGGAGAAGCAAGTGCTTGCTTGTCCGAATATTTCAAAAACGAAATAAATAATTACGGTTTGCCAACAGGTAGGATGGAATACAACACAATTTTCTCCAAAATAGCACAAGGAGGTGATAAGAAAATTACAGATAGTAAATAGATAACCCCAAATACAAACAATTATATAAACAAGTTATATGCCTATAAACAAAGAACTCCATTACGAAATATTGCACAACATCTCATAACAAATGACTAATTTGTTATTCTTCCTTTTAGCTAACTTAGCATTAATTTATTATAAATACTAGAACATTAATATTAATATTTAAATTTCCGCTTAGACTCTGTGCAGTACGTTAATTCCCGTATTGTTTGTTGTCGCATAATTATTACATACTACTTAAAAGTTAAAGATAAGTGTATCAATAATAATAAAGTTTATTTTTAAAAATCCTAAACGTTAAATCGAGTATTTAACTGGCGCAGTCGGTAGGATAACTCAGAAGTAATTGTCCAATTGATTGTTTCAATTACTTTTGTATTAACAATTAATCTGAGTATCCGTATCTTCATCGAATCACGTCGAGTCTTCAATCGCCTACTTCGTGCAGTCCAAAGCTGAGCCTTATCGAGAAGTAGCAGCCTTCAATCGTGAAGTTGCAGCAATCTCCTCTCGAAGAACGACCTAGAGAACGTCGACACTTCATCGAGAAGCGGCGTCAACCCAGGTCAACGCAGCCAGCTGACAGCCATAATTGCTGACAATCGTCTCAGCAGAGCATCGTATCGTCCCACGTAGGACATCACAACAGCAGAGTCAGGGAATTCCTCAATGAATTTCGCAATAATAACATTGTGAGTAAGCATTTTCGTTGAGTATACGTATCGCGACTATAAATTTAATGTCAGAAGACGAATTAATAAATAAACTGAATCAAATCTCATTGTTTGAAGAAGAAATAAGTGATAATAATTTAGAAGACAAAACTATTGTAAAAATGGCCAACGTAAATTTCGACTCATCATTTTTAAAATGTATTCCCACTTTTAACGGCGACTCAAACGAGTTACACCGATATTTAAAAGTATCAGAACAATTAATTACTACATTTTATGATGCGGCAAATCCAAACAATTTTCGAAATACATATTTAATTAATTCAATATTAAACAAATTAGAGGGAAATGCAAAACTCATTGCAAACATTCATGAAGTTACCAATTGGAATGAGTTGAAAATTGTTTTGATTCGTAACTTCAGCGATCATCGCGACGAATCCTGTTTAAATAGGGATTTGACTAATTTAAGGCAGAAATCTTTAGAATCACCGCGTGAATTTTATGACAAATGTTTACATTTGTTAAACATAATATGTTCTTACATAGACATACACGAAGATTTAGCGAACAATCGCATACTAAAAAGAAATTTATATACTGAATTAACTTTAAAAACGTTTTTGGTTGGATTGAAAGATCCATTAGGCACAACAATAAGAACAATGCGTCCAAATAATTTAGCAGAAGCTATTAGGTTTGTGGAAGAAGAAGAAAATATTAAATACTTACAAAATCAAAACTTCCAGAAATCTAATTTTAATCAAAAACCAAATTTTAATCAACGTGCCAATGTTAATCAAAAACAAAATTTTAATCAAAAACCAAATTTTAATCAAAATCAAAGACAACATTTTTATTATCAAAAACCAAATTTCTATACAAGATATGATGGTTCTCAAAATCAATCAAATTTCCCAAGCCAACCCATAAATTTACAACGAAATTTTAATTCTTTCACTAAATTCCCAACGAATAAACAAACGTTTGGAAATAATAATTATAACAATCAAAATGTTTGGCGTCCACGAAATTTGCCACAAACAAAACAAACTCCGATGAGTACTAGTACTAGGAATGTGTATAAACATCCTAACCAATTCAATCAGAATCAAAGGCCAAATTATACGGCAGAGGAATTACACCATTTGGGAGTCAATGGTGATAATAATGAAGAAAATTTTTACGAATTGCCTCTTGCCAACGACGAAACGTAAATAATAATAATAATCGTAAACATTATAATAATAAGTATTTTAATGAACATAATAATGAACATGAAAATAATTATGAAAATGAATATATTAATAATACTAATGAAAAATATGAATATGATGATGAATATGTTAATGATGTTAATGTAAATGAAAATAATGAGTGTATTTCTTGTAACTCAAATACGAGTTACCTAATAAATTTTAATTACGATAATATTAATGAAAATAACAACTTACCTTATATTCAATTAAATAAAGATGGAAAATATTTGAAATTCCTAATTGATAGCGCAGCGACTAATTCTTTTTTAAATCCAGAAGTTGCAGAAAAATATTTTCAAAATAATACAGTTTTCGAACCATTCGTAGTAAAATCAGTTCATCAAACCACAAAGCATAATAACGCAGTAATAATACCTGCCCCAAAAGAATTTAATTTATCAAAAAAAGTTAATCTTAAATTCAAATTATTCAAATTTAATGATGTTTATGATGGATTAATAGGTATGGATATTTTAAAAAATTTAAACGCAAAAATTGACTTAAAGAACTCTCTTCTAATTACGCCAAGTGCAGAAATTGAACTTGAATTTCAACAAAGAAACAAAGAAACTGAAGATTTTATCAACTTATCATTCTTATTTCAAACGGAAACTTATAAAACCAATCATAAACAAAGAACTAATAAAATAAGCCAGAAACGAAAATCTAAAACTAATAAAATCAATCATCAAGAAAGAACTGATAAATTAAATCAGAAACATAAATTAAATTTTTCAAAAATGAATCGAATAAACCATTCAAATAATAAGTATAATATATATGATAATAAAAACATTTATCCTAGTAAGAGATCTACAACTGATTGTTTAAAAAGGTATTATTGTCGCAACAAGTCAAATGATTGTTTAAAAAACGATAATCGTCGCATTAATCCTAATAGAAATTATAGTTTTAACAATATGAAGTGCTATCATTTTGATTTAAATAAATATGTAAAAGGTAACCATTATTTAACAGGGTATTATTATTTCAATAAACATATAAGAAATTATTATTTAAAAAATAATAAAAAGAAAAAATATCGCAATAGCCCTTCCTATTATAATAAAATAAAGAATAAATATAAATGTAATGATGATGATAATAGAAACATACGATTATTACAACGACTAAGATTAGAAGAATTTGATTATGAAATAAAATATAAGAAAGGTAAGGAAAATAAAATTGCAGATGCTTTGAGTAGAATAAAATTAAATTCTACCAATTTAACTTATAAAGATTATACCAAATACAATGAAGATTCCATAAATAAAATCAATTATATTTTAGAATGTAAAAATGATCTTTTTAATATTTCTAACGAATATTCTTTAGCACACTGTGTTAGTGCTGATTTAAAGATGAACTCTGGAATTGCCTTAGAGTTTAAAAATAAATTTGGAAGAATTAACGAATTAAATAAACAAAAACCCCAAAAACATAGATTTTGTTATTTAAAAGATGAAAATAGATATATAATTTATTTAATAACTAAAGATAAATATAATGATAAACCAGACTATGAAGACATATTTAAAACATTAGTAAATCTAAAACAATTCTGCATAACGAATAATATCAAAAAATTAGCAATGCCAAAAATTGCTTGTGGATTGGATAAATTAAATTACCCAATCGTAAAAGATATTTTAAACTTTATATTTTGTAATTCTAATATAGAAATATTAATTTGTCTTAATAATGAAAATAATAATACAGAATTAAATGCTTTAACAGAAGAAGAATTAAAAGTTTTAGACGAATATTTTGATGACAATGAATCAATGATTGTAAATATTGACAATGATGATGAAACAAAAAAGATTAATGATATTATTGAAGAATTAAAACAGAAAATTGCAGAAGATGAATTAACGAGACAAAATAATGATAACGATGAAAGTATTACAATTCACTCAGATAGATCAGAAAACTTAATTAATGAAATTCCTATATCAGAAAATCCTATAAATTATGGATTAAATCAAATTATATTTCAAAATGTTCTATATTCCCCAAAGAAACCAAAAATATTTAGAATTGGTGAAAAACAACGGATATACGTTCAATTAAGTAAAAATCAATTTAATGATGATGTGATAAATTTTATAAAAGAATATTTAAGTCCAAATGCGACATATTATATATTTTTTGAAGAACCAAGTACATATGAACCATTTTGTGAAATAGTTAGAAAAACATTTAAATATCAGTCATATAAATTTAAAAGATGTTTAATAAAATTAATTGATGTTACTGGAGAAGACAATATAAATGAAATCATTATGATGTATCACGAAGGTAAATCAAATCACCGTGGTATAAATGAAACGGAAGAAAAAATTAAAAAAATATATTACTGGGCTAATATGAGAAAATCCATTCAAAATTACATTAATAATTGTGAAAATTGTAAAGTTAGTAAATATGACAGAAATCCTGTTAAAATTAAATATAGTTTCACACCAACAGCAAGTAGACCATTTGAAATTGTTCATATAGACACATTTCAAATTGAAAAACAAAAATTTCTAACGATAGTCGATTCTTTTTCTAAATATGCACAAGCTTACCCATTAATATCTTTAAATAGTATCAATATTGTAAATAATTTAATATTATACTTTTCACATCATAATGTACCAAAACAAATAATTTCAGATAATGGTACAGAATTTAAAAATGCAATGGTTCAAGATTTATTAAATTTACATAAAATAAAAATACATTTTTGTTCACCATACCATCCTGAATCTAACGGAATAGTTGAAAGATTCCATTCAACATTAATTGAACATGTTAGAATAATAAATAACAGTGAATTTTCAAGAGAACCAATAGCTACTAAAATACGCTATGCAATTATAGGATACAATAATAGTATTCATTCAATCACGAAATGTAAACCGAGCGACGTTATTAACGGACATTTTGAAAACGAAAATCCGTTTGATATAAACTTAGAAGAACGCCTTATGAGCGATTATTTACAAAAACATAGGGATCAATTAAAAATCATATACAGTGAATTAAATAAAAAATTAAATGATAAAAAAGTAAATATTATTTCAAAATTGAATGAAAAGCGAGAAGATGATATTCGTCTCGAACCAGACGAAACAGTTTATGTTAAAAAATATGAAAGAAATAAAATCAAAAATAGATATGAACCACAGAAAGTTCAAATTTTACAAGATCTAGTTATCAAAACTGATAAAACAGAGAAAGTTCATAAAAATGAAATTAAACGTCCCACAAAATTAATTAACAAACAAGATGATTAATTTATAATAATTATTTTAGATTTATTACGACGATACTCCAAATTTTGGGACAAGAAGTCAAAATCGTCAACTTACAAGAAAATCCTGGTATACTACCATTTAAAATCGGAGAAGCAAAAGTACATCATTATTCAAGAACATTTATACACTATTTTGAATTATCACCAATTAAGGATGAATTATTAATCATAAACAAACATTATAGAGACATTTGTAAAATCACAAATGCGACAGAAAACGTATATTTAAAAGGTTTGGAAAATTATGAGAAAGTATTAAAATTTCAAATTAAACATATCAACACGAAATATAATAATTTATTGGGAAACATTCAAAGTGACTCAAATAGATACAAACGAGGTCTAATTGATGGTCTGGGAACCATAGTTAAATCAATTACGGGAAATTTAGATGCAAATGATGCAAAAAATTATGAAAGGATAATTAAAGACATTCAAGACAATCAAAAACAAATAATAATAACTTCCAATCAACAGATATCTTTAACAAATGAAATCATAAAAAATTTTAATGATACGATTTTTGTCATTAAACAAAATCAAGATTTGATCAGTGAAAAGATCGTAGAAGTAATGAAACAACTCAATAAAAATATTCACAACCTTGGTCATTTCTTTGAAATAAAAGATGTTTTAGATCAGATCAATGCCACATTAAATATAATAAATCAAATTTTGCAAGATTTGGAAAATGCATTAACATTTGCAAAGATAAACATTGCGCATTATTCCATAATAAAGAAATCAGAAATATTTAAAATATTGAATGAATTATTGAAAAATACACCTAAAAATCAATTGTTATTCCCAGTCAATGAAAAAACTGTTCAGAATTATTATGATATGTTAAACATTAGAGCATATATTGCCAATACTAGAATTGTGTTTATTCTGTCAATACCAATTGTATTTAGTGAATCATACAGTTATTATCATTTATATTCGATACCAACCTTAAATTCAAATAATGAGTACGTAACATTAATTCCCAAACAAAAATATCTTCTATCCGATAAAACTACTTATATGTATACTGATGAAAAATGTGAGGACTCAAACAACATATTTTATTGTAAAGTGAACAAACTCCAAAGTGATCAAACGAAAGGTGATTGTATATTTGAAATTATGCAATTATCAAAAAACTATACAACATGTTCACCACAAAAAGTGTTAATTGACAACAATGTAATTGAAGAAATTGACAATGCCAATTATATTGGAGTGTTCACGAAAGAAACAAAAGTAAAAACAAAGTGTTTTAGTGAAAGGTTATATAATTTAAAAGGAACCTTTTTAGTGCAACTACCTAAAGGATGTAACTTTTCCACGACAGATGTAACTCTTAGTAATAAGATAGAATTAGAAAATTCAGAAAATTTACCTGTATTATTACCATATATAAATTTCACGAATCAATATCCTAAACCCAATATTGTAAACTCAACTATAAAATTAAATGAAATAAAATTAGATGAACTACGAGAGTTACAAAAACACGCCGAAAACATAAACATTATTAATCCACATAATAGTAGTAGATTTTATAGTATTAATATATGGAACATAATATTATATTGTTTAATTATAAGTTTTTGTATTATATATGTACTTTATTATTTTAAAATAATTAATAATTGTAAAAAACACTACATTGTAAAAAGGGAAGATGAACAAATAGAATTACCAGAAATAATTAATGTTAAACTTTAAATTTCAAAAATAAAATTATAAAGTTCATTCTAAGAATGGGGGAGTTATATGCCTATAAACAAAGAACTCCATTACGAAATATTGCACAACATCTCATAACAAATGACTAATTTGTTATTCTTCCTTTTAGCTAACTTAGCATTAATTTATTATAAATACTAGAACATTAATATTAATATTTAAATTTCCGCTTAGACTCTGTGCAGTACGTTAATTCCCGTATTGTTTGTTGTCGCATAATTATTACATACTACTTAAAAGTTAAAGATAAGTGTATCAATAATAATAAAGTTTATTTTTAAAAATCCTAAACGTTAAATCGAGTATTTAACTGACATGTGCCCCGTTCGACTTCTAAAGAAAATGTTTTCTAAACGTACACCTAACATTAAAACTAATCGCCTGTTTCTTACAGTAAATAAAGATTGGGAAAAACATGAAAATAGCTATTGGTATAAAAACATGCCCTCAGGATACAATCAGATTAGTAAATGGACAAAACGTGCTTCTAAAAGCATCGGAATAAATACCAAACTTGTAAAAATAACAAATCATTCTAACAGATCATCTACAGTTAAACAGTTTTCAAGTACGGGTATTAACGCTGAAGGAATTATAAAAATAACTGAACACAACAATACTGCTTCAATTCAACCTTATTTGAATCTAAGTGAAAATCAGCATAAAAATCTTATTTCAAATTTAAGAAGTGAATCAATGGAATCGGAAATTGAAAATTGTTCTATAAATAATTCTTCGTCAGTTTCTCTTGATTCATCTAATAATAATAATAATTCCAGTGGCTCAGTAATTTATAATAATTGTACTTTTAATATTACATACCATAAATAAATCAAGTTCTTATAAGTCATAATTATGAATTTAATTTAATTTAGGTGTTAATAAAAATCAAGTTGCCGTGATTCATAATATGTATAAACGAAAGTCAAATTGACAAAATATTTCTTGCATTTACATTTATTATTCGGTATATAGTCTTTCGAATATAACTCGAGCATCAAATAGCCAGTCCATTTAATCAACCAGTGATCGTGTCTTTGATGTCATCATCTGTTTGCATTCGTTTTCTGCATAAAAAATCGCTTGCGTTTTACCAGCGAGCCTGTATTATCATAGAGCAATAGAGCAAGCACACTCTACTAGTGAGCAACCATTCTATAAGGTCTATATTGCACACCGATGTGATGAACGACTCTTCAGTGTTTTATAGTTATTTTAAATGTCCGTCAAATATCGTCTACTTCGATGGCCTCGGGTAGAAACTAGGGTAGAAATTATGTGTGACGTATAGTTTACTATTAATTTCCGGAGACTATAAATGTTTATAAAATGTTCATATACAGGGTGTCCTAAATAGAGTAGGATTGCATGAGTATCTTTGTTATTTTGAAAGCTAGAGATCTGGTTAAATGGGCAATGTCATGCAGTTTTGTATACTGGTTCTGATTATGTTGAAATTTTTTTTAAAGTCCGAGCAGTTTAGAAATTATTCTAAAAAAAACTTAAAATTGCGATTTTTTAAAAACTACGGTATTTCCATGATTATTAAAGATGCGGAAATAAGTTTAACATGAAAGTTACTTAGTTCAATCGAACAAACTTAAGAATCAAGTCAAAACAAAAGTTAAGATGGCGGTTTCCGAGATATAAATACCAACTTTCTTATTTTAAATGGCCGCCATATTTGATTTTTACACGGCTAGGTCGACTTTTTTTTCTCTTTTCAACGATCTATAGCAACCTATGTCAAAATAAAAAAATATATGTGACTTGATTCTCAAGTTTGTGCGATTGAACCAAGTAACTTTCATTTTAAACTTTTTTCCGCATTTTTAATAATTATGAATATATCGGAGTTTTTAGAAAATCGCGATTTTTAGTTTTTTTAGAATAACTTCTAAACTGCTTCGACTTTTGAATATTTTTCATCATAATCTGAACCAGCATATGAAACTGCACAATATTGCCCTTTTAACCATATCTCTAGCCTTAAGTATAAGAAAGATACCCATGCAATCCCACTCTACTTATTACACCATGTATACAAAATTTTGATTTTGTAAAATGTCAAAAATATTTTGTAAATATGTAACGGTACAATACCGGGGTATCGTTATAAATTGTAAATAATTTATAAACGTAGTTTGGCTCGTAATCTAAGTGGCTGTACTTCACCTGTGTTTGATTCATGTAATCGTTATAGCGACAAGATCGCTGGTTCGTTGTTCAAGTATTATGTCTGTTACGGGGAAAATATCAAATTATACGCATACACAAATATCATCATACAATAATTTATTCATTTGGTAATTCATACGGTATTACATTTTAGTTTAGCAAGTAAGGTTTGGTTCATTTGGTTACGGTAAAATAATACGCTGTACATTTATGTGGTGACTAAGGGTTTATTTATTAAGTAATAACACACAAATAATTAAGTATGACGATTTATTCTCAATTAAAGTTTTGAAATGAGTAATGATTTTTTTACGTGTTTTCTGACTATTTCATTTGGTCATGGTAAAATAATACGCTTTACATTTATGTGGTGACTAAGGCTTTATTTAATAAGCAATAATACTCAAATCATTAAGAATGACGATTTATTCTTAATTAAAGATTTTAAATGAGTAATGATTTCTACGTGGTTTCTGACTATATTTCGTAGTATTCTGACGTGAATTAACGTTGTGATTCAAATTCTACTGATTACTGTTACATGCGACATGTCCCTGCTCTGTACGGTGTTTTAGTTATGTCATTCGTTCCACATGTGTTCGCTCATCCATGTTTTTATCTTTTATTTACTTGATTTTATTTATTCTCAGATAAAGTTTTGAAATGCATTTACCTAGCAAATAACACACAAATAATTAAGAATCACGATTTACCTTTAATTATAGTTTTGCAATGCATTTACCAAGCAATTACACACAAATACTTATGAAGTAAATTACGATCGGTGATTTGTGCACGATGGTCCCTTTGGTCTGACGTGATGAGACATAAGCCCCTTGTTTGTTTTTGACTATTTTTATTTTAATATCTTTTCTTTTGTTTTGATTGGGTCTCAGATGCATCTAATTATGAGGTAAATTACGATCGGTGATTCGTGCACGATGGTCAGTTGTGTCTGGCAAAAGTACATATATCTGATCTCATAGCGAGTCTCATACCCTAACCCTTTCGTCGGACGTATATGAAACATAAGCCCCTCGTTTGTTTTTGACTATTTTTATTTTTAATATATTTTCTATTGTTTTTAATATTTTCATTTATTTTTAGTTTGTTTTTACTTCTTTTTTGGACAATTTGATTCACCTAGCGAAGGTGATTCTGCACGATGTTGACTTTGATTCATTCACTGATTTATATCCGTTCTATACGCATGCTCATGCATGAATTCCCTTAATTCGCATTCATTCCTCCTTGCCCTTATGTTTCGTCTTTAGTAACTTTGTTTCTCACCCGATCATGACTCATAACTTTTATTCATTCAATGATTTATCTGTAATATCCACATGCTCATGCTTCAGAACTATATTGACTCGCATTCATTCATTTCTCATACGCTCAAGATTTCAAACTTGCAAATACTGACCACATACATTATCGATGCTGAGGGCTGTTTTATTTAATCGTCAGGCAATTACGACTTATTAATTCGATCACTCAGTTGGCTGATTGATTAGTGTTATTAACTACGCCACGTTAAATATGATATAAGTGATATTTGCTGAATTTTGTAATAATTATTGCCCTTCACGGATACCGATTTTTAGTTCATCTTGCGATACCTGGGAAATCCTTTGAGTTTATATATGTTTAAATACCTTCATGAACTAGGCTTTTTTCCCGAATCCCTTGCTAATGAAATATAAATAATAATTAAACACATGATAATCGAGTATATTATTACGTAGGCAAGATTTCATTACTTCGCACGTTTGTGTGAAGATTCGTGGCAATGAAAGCGGTTGATAAAATAGTCCCGTTATGGTAACTAGATTACAAGGATAAAATTGACATGTGGTTGAAGGAGCTTCTAGCGCGCACATCTGTTTCAAAAAGCGTCACGAAACCCACATATCGGTCTTAAGGTAGTCACATATCTCTACGCCTATATGCGCTAACACATGCTATATTGATAATTAGGTACGGTAATTGGCGTTGGTTTGTTTGGGGTTGTAAGACTTATCATACGTGACAATATTACGAAGAGAACCATGCAAGTTGAGGTATTAGATTGGTTAATGTGTTCGCCTTGAACACATTACAGGATAAAATTGACATGTGGTTGAAGGAGCTTCTAGCGCGCACATCTGTTTCAAAATTCGTCACGAAACCCACATATCGGTCTTAAGGTAGTCACATATATCTAGATCTAGATTGATAATTAGGTACGGTAATTGGTTGTGGTTTGTTTTGGGTTGTTCTGTTCTTTCGTAATTTTGTCACAGGATATTTTCCGGCGGATTGCCGAATTAATTTACTTGACACGCGTAATGACTTGTCTGCTAAATATTTCGCAGTGCCCTTCGAAATTGGCAGTTTGATTCGCGTTACTCGATTATCAATTGCGTCAGTACTCACTCATTAACCATTCCTATCTCTCGCCGACTGGACAGCCTTACTGATTTGGTGGCACGTGCTATTGGTGTTGTTTTAATTACTCCGCGGTCTCCCCGAAAATATTTAACTGGATCAATACTGCCGTAATTGAATTATCAATTTCCCTGACTGTTTATACTAATCGCGCCCCCGTTTACACTTTCGCGATTTCTCTCGTGCCCTCGGCCGTCGAGAATCAAGTGACCTCCCCCCCTGCTTTCGCATATTCTTATATGTTTACCTCCTCATTCTCCCCGCGCCCCAGGGCCCATACACTGTCGTTCCCGACCTTTCGCGGTGGTCCTCTTGCCCTGGCTAAGTGCCTTTTTGTTCGATGCCTGCGCAATAATTTCTCTTACATGTTCAAGCCATTCGAAATTGCTGGCTGATTTGTGTTTGCTACCGATACAAATCATGTCCCTTCGTGGTGTGAGTTATCCAGGCCAAATGTGCCCTGTTCCCAGAATTTCGGTAAGCGTGCATGTACCTCGCGTTGTTTATGGTACTTAAGTTAATGATTCTATGGGCCGTAATATTATACTTTCTGTTTTGGAACACCCCGGAATCGCTCACTGTCAGTCAGTGGTGCAGCCCCTGTCTGGTCTCGAGTAATTTATATTTCCATGAACTGTTGGTATTTTCGCCCGACCGGTAAACTTTTGTTACACTTAAGTTAATGGTATTGAAAATTAAACAATGTTTTCTTTTCTCTCCAGAATTATTGGGCTCTACATTCTGCGAATCTGCAACCTGTATACCGGTAAGTTAACAAATCAAAAATGTATTTATATTAGATTCTATTAATTAATATCTCATCGAGCTGCTTTATTTATAATAGTGACTTATTTTAATACATTAAATATTGAGTCTATAGTGTAGCTAGTAATGATATACAGAGTATTCAAGATAAGGATCAACATCATGGTCCAATAACTGTCTTGAGTAGAGATATTGAAATATTAAAAATATACCTGTATACATCTTTAAATGTGCTAGAAGAAAATGGATAGAGTACACAATTTATTTGAAACACAGTTATTGGACGCTGTCCAATAACTGTGTCTTAATACAAGATTTTTCTATACAGTTATTGGACACGTTAGTTTAGCAAAACAACAAACAATAACTGTATTATGGGTATTAGACCCAACAGTTTTATAGACTTACCTCTTTAAAACAGAACAAAACTTTTGCAATAAACACTCACAATAGGGCACTTTCACTATCCTTAACCTAAAGGTTTACTAAAGCTGCAAAAATGGCGGGAAGAAGAATAAAAATCATTGAGTTACAGGAACCTGTACCATATTCACAGTTTATTGTCACGTTCCACAAACATTGCATAGGGGTCTCTATGGTACACAGGAGAATTGCCTTATTCGCACAGACACCTTATTTTTAAAATAAAAAGTCACATTGTCCAATAACTGTCAGTGTGTCCTGTAACTATTAGGTTTACCCTATAAGGTTTTATAACACGTCCATATATGCTCTGATAGTGTAACTTTACATTATAACACGGGCTGCAGCCGCGAGAAGAGAATAATTGCGTTTCCGACATCATGAGCAGAGGAGCATATACAAGGTGTATCTAAATGCTTTTAATTACGTAACCACGTAAAATATTTTTGTTCCCCTCCAGTAAAAATAGTTCTATTTTTGATATAGGCAACTTCATTTACACTCATTAGACATGAAAAGGCAATAAAAGGTATCTTCATGCTATTCTAATTTTTATTGTGGAATTTCATATTTGGCTGCTGAAATACGAAATTATTACTAGTTCCAGCAATATTTGTTGCTTCCAAACACATGAAAAGACAACAATGAAGAATTATTTAAACACGCACGAGACATTTCACTGATTACTCATGAAGATGGCATTAAAAGCTATCTTCATGCAATTAAAATTTCAATTGTGCCAGTCGATATTTTACTACTCAAATACTAAATTATTATTAGTTTTATCAATATTTGTGGGTTCCAAGCACATAAAAAGACTATAAAGAATTACTTAAGGGCCCACGAGTTTAAATGTACATCATTTACATAACGTTACTATTAAAATCGAGGGCATTATTAAATTGGGTGTACATAAAAATAACCAGATATGCATGAAAATGAAATCCTCATGAAAAGGCAACATCCCCAAGTGGGGCAGATTACTCTACGGCACAAACATGATGTAAACTGAATATCTTGCAGGAATTAATGAAATAAACAAGCTGCGATAAATCTATTGATTCTTCCGCTTTAAATCAATCGATGTTACAAAATGTTTTCCTATTGCAAATTGAGGACTGGCAGACAATAAAACAATCACATATAGTTATTAAAGTAATCAAAGTAAATTATTTAATAAACAGAAACATAAAAAGGTGTCAAGATTTTGAAAACATATTTAATAAATAAAATATATAATCAAAGCAGCTGTTGCAAATGTGTACCATTTGTTTGTAATAACATTTGCGTCTTCTTTTATTGTCGAAAATGTTGATTAGCATTTGAGGGGTTATATTTCGGCATTACATTTATGATTTCTGCCATTAACTCTTCCAACGTATGCAGTTTTCTTTGGAAAACTCTATCTTTTAAAAATCCAAAATTTGAGTAGTCCAGTGGAGTTAGATCTGGAGAACGTGGCGGCCATAGTCCTTGACTAATTAGTCTATTATCAAAAAATTCTTGCAGATAGGCTAACGTTGCTCTGGCTGTGTGAGCTGTTGCGCTATCTTGTTGGAAATATCCGTTCTGCAATTCTTCATCATCTAATTGTTTCACGAAAGGCTGGACAATTTGTTTCCGATATTTCTCTCCGTTTATTGTGCCATGAAAGAATATATGCCCAAGTATTCTACGGCGAGACACAGCCAACCAAATTCCAAATTTCTGAAAATGTAGTGGTGCTTGCACAAAATGATGAGGGTTTTCAGCATGCCAGCACCTATAGTCTTGTGAATTAACATATCCTGATAGGTGGAACCAAGCCTCATCACTGAAAAATGTTAAATCGAGCAATCGATTGTCATTTAAATTTTCCATAAACAATCGGCAATAACTCAACCAGCGTTGAGGATCCACTGGCAACAATTCTTGCACCACTGAGACCCTATAAGGGTGCAAATTCAACCTCTTTCTCACAATTCTATGGCAGGTGCTCGAAGTAATTCCAGCTTGCATAGACAATATACGAATTGACTTTTGAGGGCTTAGTTCGAGTCGTTCACGCACATGTGCAACAACCTCTCCTTATACTGAGGATCTCCCCGAAGATTTCCCTTTCTGTACACTACCAATTTATCTAAAACGGTGCACTATTCTTGAAATATGTATTCTCAAAACCGAGTATTCAAATTGGTAGTCAGGGAACTTTTGTTGAATTCCCGAACGCACTCTGGAATTGAATAAATCCATTCTCCATTTTCAAATCGTCCATTACGATAGTAAGTCTTAACAAAAAAAGTGTTCTTCTGAACAGTGTACATTTTAACAAACTTCTGTTATTTTGTTGTATCACAGTTGATAGGTATGTTTGATAGTGACAGTTCTCAAATAGTATCGTATACATATTTGAAAGGCGGCACAATTGAATTGAAGTGATAACATAACAACCATCATTTAGGTAGACCTTGTAGTGTCCAAATGTTATATAACAATAGCACACAAAAAAAAATGTCCGATAGGTTATACATCTTTGTTACAAGATGTGGATGCGGCTTTATATTTTCATAATTTTGTACACGTATTTATAAATTACTCGTGCATTGTAATATATGGTATATGACGTGACTATCACTTTTATCGACAGGTTATAAGTTATCACGAATCTAGTTGTTCGGGGAATCAATGCCATTATTTAAAATGTAAAGTGGCAGGACTCAAAAGTAGTGTAATTGTATTAATTATGTAAATCCATTGTAATTTACGTGTAGGTGTATCTACGTTTGCATTCATTTAAACCTGTAATCTGTAATTTTCCGTAGTATGTTTACGTAAACCATGGGTATTGAATTATACACAGTTCGGGCAACCGCAAACATCCGGTCGTCATTTGCGTTATAAAGTGGCCGCATACTAACCACACCTGTTCTGATACAGCCTGGCGACAATTCTCTGTGCTAAATATATGCCAGGAGTGGATATATTTACAGACTGATTGACGGAAAGATCGCGTGCGGCGTCGCGACGCCCGCAAAAATAAATCGAATCAAAATATTTACACGCCCCGAGGCGATGCATTATACGCATGCCCCCCGACAAGGTGTGTGTTTGCGAACCAGGAACGATGAAAGTGAAATATGCGACACATTCCTTCAGGGGGTACAAGGGGAGCCAGGCTCGTGTAAATTGATATTTTGGAGGGAATTTGAAACATACTATGTACTTGAAGTACTTACTTAAAGTATTAAGGCTGGCTTTATTTTTTCCCATGTTTTTCCCCTAATTAAAATAACGAAAAAATATTGGTTAGGGAAAAAAATCAAATTAGATGTTCAAACTGTTGATCATTTTTGTTATATATCTGGGAGTGGATCTAGGAATCGACTGAACAACACAACTGCCATGTGTATACATGGTTAGATAACCTTCTTTACCTCTAAGGCACATACATTACATACATTACATCATTACATCTATATTACATACATCTATTACATCTCCCTTATTACCTTACATAGTCATACAGTCTTTTTCGTTTTCTGGATACTCTTTTACAGTTCACTCTTTTTACAATGTTATCATCTACAAAGTTATCATTTACAATACAATCATCTGTAATGTTGTCATTTACAATATTATCATCTGTAATGTTGTCATTTACAATATTATCATCTGCAATGTTATCATTTACAATATTATTATTATATACAAAATTTGAACGTTGTATCACTTCGTTTGAACCTTTGAAGTTTTTAATGTAAACACTATTTCTTATTATACATCTTCCATCCTCTTTTTCTATTTCGTAAGTTCTTTCTCTTTATTCTTAATTTTTCCTAGTTTCCAAGTGATTTTAGGCTTTTCTTGGAACCAAACATGCATTCCACTTCTAAGTTCAACGTTTGAACGTACACCTGATTTGTCATAATAAATTTTTGATTTGATTTGTCTTGTGTCAGTTTTGTTCTTTAGTTTTGTCTTATTTATAATTTGAGAATTTAGTTTGTTTTCATTAATGGGTAAGTTGTCTCTTAAGTATCGTGACATTAATATCTGAGATGGTGTGTAGGTATCATAGACAGGGGTGTTACGGTAACTTAATAAAGCTAAGTATATGTCTTCTTTATTTTCTAATGTCTTTTTAATTAATTTCTTAATGGTTTGAATTGATCTTTCTGTAAAACCGTTGGATTGTTGGTGATATGGGGATGATTTAGTTATTTGATAATTCCATTCTTTGGAAAATGTTTCATGTTCTTCACTGATGAATTGTCTTCCACTATCTGATACAACAATTTTGGGTATTCCATATCTAGCAAATATGGATTTTAATTTGTTGATTACATTTTTGGAAGTTAGATTTTTGTTCAACGTCATGATTTCGCGATATTTTGAGTAGTAATCCACTGCAATAAGGATTTTGTATAGAATCTAGAATACTCGGAAGTTATTTTCTTTGTATGAAGAAATATCAAAATGGTAATTTGTTATTCCATGGCAACTTGATTTTTATAGCAGTCCACAGCAGTCTTGATTTTTAGTGGTAAATAATATCAGATTACCCATGTGTAATACATCGTTGAAATTGGAATTTTTCGCTCTTTTGAATACTATTAAAATCCAATATTGCGGCCATAAGAAATCAAAAGTTAACTATGAAAATTTGGGCACCTAATTGCCGCAAAAAATATTTGGTACTGTCACCAGAAAGCTCACGTCGAAAAATGTAAGAGTGTTAACTTTCGTAAAATTTCCTTCAAAAGTAAAAAAGTTATATAAGGAAAGTGCACTTTTTCAGTTTTTCGGCGATATATCAGAAAGTGTGTAAGATATCCCGGATTTCGTTTCAGTATATTGAAAGGTACAAAAATGGGAATATTTATCCCATTTGACCAACTCTGTGTGTATTTCCGTTTATTGGATCCTAATGGTGGGCGCCGTAAAAGTGACCACCCTGTATACTTACTTAAAACATAATATAACACAACACCTAACCAATTTAGTGATATATTATATATTTTGAAGAATACCTCTGATGATGGCTTTAATGAAGCCGAAACTATTTAGACAAGTATAGTAGTATAGCCGAAACTATATGAGCTGCTCGCGAGTAAAGTATGGTATCTACCAAAATCCGACTTTTATTATCATACATTTTTACCTAGAAGAAATCACAATACGGCAACTTTACCTACACAAAGAATGCATAATTATGTATTCTTACCGTTACTTTACACATTTTTTAATTCAATTAAAGTAAACAATCATTATAATGAAAGAATAATATTTTTTTACATTTCACAAAAATGTCAGTTAACATGTTTTACACCCGAGCAGCTCAGACGCCGAATGATGTATTTTTATGTAATGAATCAAAAATTAACATTTTTATATGATTGGCTTGGATTTTATATGTATATGCAAATAATATATTAAATATTACTTACTTTTTTATATTAAATTAATGTAAAAATATTTGATTATTGGACGGTTTTTAATATTTTGACTCTTATATTAACTGACTGTCATTTTGAAATATATATATATATATATATATATATATATATATATATATATATATATATATATATATATATATATATATTATAGGTTATATAGGTGTTTGTTTTTACGTTGTTTTCTAATCAGGGTCTAAAGGGTTGTTTAAGAATTTGTATAATTCTTTTAAATTTAATTGTGTTTTGTTCTGAGTTTAAAACTTTGTCTATTTCATATGCTTATTATAAAATTTGTTTTAATTCTTTGGTTGTGTTGTGTAATAATTTTGTATTTGTGTTGATATCGAATCGTCCTTATTAAAGTATAAGTGCCGTTCGAAATTTGAAAATGTTTTATCTCTAAAATGTTCTTTTAACCTTATTTTTATTTCTCTATCAAGTTACACGTGCATGTAATTTTGGTTGCATAACAATTGCATGCAACCAAAATTACATGCACTTGATCATTTGAAATGTCAAAACTATTGACAGAAAATGTATTCAACTCAAGAAAGAAATAGGGCACCTTAACAAATGAGTTACTATTTCGGGATTAACAGTTGATGATTCCTTTTGGAACAGGACTGATGGGAATGCTGTCTCAGGATAATTCTTGCGTTGAATACATATTCTGTCAACAGTTTTGACATTTCAAATGATCGAGTTGCAGGCGCATGTAATGTTGGTTGCATAACTGGTTGCAATTGATATAGTCGTTTTAAAACTGAACATGGCTTATATTCAGAGATAAAAAATACGCGCGGTATAGTTTACATTGCAGTCTTTGCAACATATTTGTTACGTAATCGAACGACCAGGCGAGTTGTATCGCCAATGTAAAAGAAAAGGTAATTAAAATTCGTAGGTTTAGAAATAACGTGGACTATAATTAATATGTAACAATAATAAATATACAACGATGTATACCGGTGAAGGTAACGAATTGAAGTCTTTATACTCTGCCCGCTTACAACTAATTTTTGAGTTACTGGGGTGGGGCGCAATTTGAATTATGCACCGCGAGGGGTGGCTTGAAGATGGTCCCTGATTGGTGCGGCATTTCGGTTTTGGTAAACCATGTTGCCACACTTGGTTCTTACAATCCTTGGGTAATTCCTCTATCTGGAATTTCTGAGGATTCCTAATGTGGTGCAATAAATATGTTTTGGATTTCCCGGTTACTAATTATACTTGCCGAAGTGGCAATCCTTGCTCAATAAATAGCTTAAGGTGCCTATTGATCTTTATGCGCACCGTAATTTACTCAAGCACTTCTCGGTGAATATAATGGGCAGCTAATAGCTACTCCAATAACTCGTCTTTTCAATCTTAATACAAATGTGCCTGCTGCAATAAAAGCCAAATACCGAGAATACACTTTAAAACTGATTTGGGGTTCGACGCTGTGGAATAGCGCCGAAACCATATTCAACTACATTTTTGTCTGTAGTGTGTGTTTTGTCTTTTGCGTTAAATAATTCTGATTTTATAGTTTGTTTTGTTTTAAATAATGCTTTTATATTGTAATGTATAAGTATTTGGTTAATTTTGTTGCTTATGTTGCCGTGATAAGTGAAAGATTTGTATTGTGTGTTGTTTGTATTGTTATTTAATTGTGTGATTTTATTTGCTAGGTTGTTTTGGAGGTTATTTTGTTTGTAAAAGTTGATTTATTACTAAGTTTATGTATTGTTTATAATTCGTATACATTGTTATTTCTGTATTCATTGTTTTACTACTCAGCAATACTGACAAAACAAATGAAATTAACATCATAAAAGAAATCGCAACAAGCCTTATGAAAAAAAACAACGTAAAAACAAACACTTTTATAAATATTTCAAAATGGCAATCAATTAATAAATACGTCAATAAATTAAAAACCGTCTAATAAACACATACTTTGAGAATACTACTACTAGAATATTTGTAGAATACATCTGATGATTGCATTAATTAGGCCGAAACCAGTTAGGAACTAGGTGAAAATTTAATATACATATAATATTAAAAACATAATAACCAGTAAGTACAATTAAAAAGTACTTCAACATTATTCCTATCGTTAACTTCATCCTGGGTATTCTTTCATCATGTATATAACATGATACGAGCTTCATACTTCGAAGGATAAATGTTGGTAAATATAATATATCTCATCAAATACATATGTATTTGATGAGACTACTCAGAAATAAAAAAACAACAAAATAATAGTGTCTTTCTACGAGAACCAACATACATCCATTTGCCAAGTTTACGTTTTCGTCATGCAAGTGCACACATAACACGAAGCCATCAAATCCACAATTAAAATCGAACGTCTGAATGTATTCCGGTCATGAATCCTGTGACTTATCTGCGGAATAAAACCGATTTGAGCATGTAGAAAACAACTTAGCATTTAAAATAAACACGGACGCCGAAAATGCGTAAATATTTATAGAGCCGCTCCTTTATGATGTGGAAACGCGTCGTGGGGAATCCGAAAACTGACGACGAAAAACTTTACCAAACCCGAAATAACGAAAGTTCAGTTAGGCGGCGATAGGAAAAGTTTTCAGACGCGACAGCGCCCGTAAAAGAGCTATGAGGGCAATAAAATAGGACGAGGGCAATTTCAGCTGCGAATAAAAAATGGATATCACACTTGACCTGGAGAGGGGGAGTTAAAGAATTCAGTGCGCTGCGAATTGTAATAAATGGTGGAATGGTGGAGCAGACAATATATTAATTGCTCCTGCATTTAGAATTTATACTTATTTTGTTTAAAAATTACTTAGTTTTGTGCTATTTATTATGGTTTTTATTAATAAATGGCTATCGTTTCAATTATTTTCTAATATACATCGTGTAACGGTTCGCACCCAGGTATTATACAAATTCTCATAATTTGTAATATTTATTTGGCTGGTGATATAGTGAAAGTACTTTACGTTATGTTTGATTTTTAAAATCATTATCGTGACAACTTAAGTGGGTTCGTTTAATGGGTAATGTGTCTGTTAGTAATTTTTGTTAGTAAGTAAAACACAGATATATAGATTCAGTGAGATATATTCATTTTTAAAGATTATGCAAGCGACAGGTAAATAAAATACAGTTTTATCATTCAAATTGGACGTTATTTATTTAGTTACCTTTTGTGCTAATTATATTTTTGATGGTCAAAACAAGGAAAAGACACTTACTAATACACAGTGGAGTAGAAGAATGCAGGAGAGCAGCAGCAGGAGTAGGGTGTTTAGCGCATATGAAACTAGAAAAGGAAATAAAGGAGTGGAGTGCAATAAATGAGAGAATAATGACAATCTCAATAAGAGGAGAGACAGCAGAGACAACAAAACAATTATCGTGGTGTACGGACCTAATGAAGATGACACGGTGAAGAACAAGGAATTTTGGGAAAAACTAACGGAGAAAGACGTGAAGGGAAAAGTCTACATGGCAGAGGACTTTAACAGCAGAATTGGAGTAAGGGATGGATTGTTTAAAGAGGTAATACGTAACAATGGAGAGACAATAAGAAATGGGAATGGGAAGAGGATGCTAGACTTCTGCCGGTTTAATAACCTGGTGGTAATGAATACGTTCTTTACACATAAAAACTGCCACAAATATACAAGAGAACAAAAGAGTAAAAATGAAAAATCGATAATAGACTTCATAGTAGTAAAAAGAGAGCAGAGGAAAGAAATACTTGACACCAAAGTGAGAAGAGGGCCTGAAATAGGCAGCGATCACTATATGGTTGTAGTCAGAGGAGTGAATGAATTAGAGAGCAAAAAATAAGTAAAGGAAACATAATTCAAGGTAATAAGAGCATACAGATTACAGGAGGAAGAGTACAGCACCAAATATAGGGAAGTAGTAGAACAAAGTGAAAAAAAAGTGAAGGCGAATGAAGAAAATTAAAACTTAGAGGAAATGTGGGAGCAACTAAAAACAACAATATTGAAACCGACTGAGAGAATATGCGATAGCTTCATAAAACAAACAAAAGAAAGCAAACAGGATTGTGGACTAAAAAAAAAGAAGAGATCAAGAAAAAGAAGATGGCAATAAAAAATATCTGTAGAACCAAACAGTTAAAAGTTATAGCGAGTATACGGAAGCCAGGGGAAGTGTGAAAAGAGCCGCAAAAGCGGCAAAAGAAAAAAAATTGAGACATTTCGGGGAAAAGATAGAAAAAAGGAGCAAGGAAAATGTCAAACTTATATACAGTATGGTCAAAAAAAATAACAAAAAAGATGGTGGGGAGAGTAAGACACATAATGAATAAGTAGGGAAAAATACTAACGGAAGATGATGAAAAAATGGAACGGTGGAGAGAATATTTTTACGAACTACTGATTGAAGACAAGAAAACAAAATCGAATAATGAGGGTAATATTGAAAAGCAGAACAAAGCAGAAGACGAAGATGAAATAACAATGGCTGAACTAGAGAAAGTGATCAAAGCTCAAAAAACGGAAAAGCGGCGGGAATTGATAAAGTAACGCCGGAAATGTTGGGACAAAAAGGTAGACAGGAGCTGCTACGAATCTACAATAGAGCATAGAAAGAAGAAAAAAATCCCAAGGACTGGCAAACAGCACTTATATTACCAGTATTTAAAAACGGGGACGCAAAAAATGCAGCAATTACCGAGGGATAAATATATTATCAGCAGCGATGAAAATATACGAACAAATAATAGATGAAAGATTGGAACAAAGCACACAAAGCACGATAATGGAAACACAAAGTGGATTTAGAGGGGGAATCACTTATTTACAATAAAGCAGGTACAGGAAAAGTTCAGATATGAAAACAGAAATATATATATGGGGTTCGTTGACATGGAAAAGGCCTTTGACAGGGTGTAGCAAGAAAGGTTATGCACAATATTAGAGAAAAGAAAAGTGAAGAACAAAATGGCCAGAGTTATAAGAAATATATACTAAAGTAACTGGAATGTAGTGATTCACAATAACAGACAATCGGAAAAATTTGAAACGAACAGCTGGTTCAAGCAAGGAGGAGGGTTAAGCCCTACGTTATTCATCACATTTATGGATGAAATAGTAAGAGACAAAATAAGAAGAGTAGCGATAGAACATAGGCAATTGCAAACGGTAGAAATAGCAGACGGAGCTTTTGCGGATGACGTGGTAGTGTTTGGAAGAAGTAGTGCAGACCTGGAATACAACCTAAATAAATGGAATGAGACACTGAAAAGATATGGGATGAAAATTAACAAGAGCAAGACGAAAGTAATGTGTATAGGAAAACAGCAAGACATGGTAATAAAAGTAGAGGATGACTTGTTGAACAGGTTCTTGAACAGAACCCGATACAAATATCTCGGAGTATATATACAGAGTGATGGGAAAAATGAGAAGGAAATAAACACGAGAATTGAGAAACCACCAAAGTATATTTTGAAATTAAACACATATTAGAGAACAGGGAAATAACGAGAAAGACAAAAATAAATATATTCAATACATTGCACAGACCAGTTTTAACCTTCGGATGTGAGACATGGGTGCTGACACGCAGAGAGAAGAGTAAAATGTCGAGGAGTCCTGAGCATAAACATGAAGGACAAAGTAAGGAATGAGGCAATAAGGAAGAAACTAGAACTGGAACCACTAGATAAATTTATAGAGAACAGGAAGTTAGGATGGTGGGGTCACTTTCTGAGAATGAGTAGTGATAGGCAGGTAAACAGTGCATGGGAGGCAAGAACACAGGAAAAAGGGGGAGAGGACGACCACGGAAGACATGGGATGCGGACGTCAAAGACATAATAGAAAGAAGATGAGACACAGTGAAAGAGGCCAAGAAGATAACACAGAATAGAGAACAGTGGAAGAAGTATGTGATGGGACAGTGAATAAGAGAGAACCAGAGAAGCAATGCCCTACACTGCGCAAGTGGTAAAAGGGGCAAAAGATAAATATATATTGTAATGATATTTTTAGGTTATTATTATTATTATTAGGGTATTTATGTTAATTCGGTTAGTTCGATAGTTCTGTATCTGTAGGAACACAAACAATTAAAATTAATAATTAGTGAGATGAGTCGAAAGTGAAGTGCGTAAGGTCCAGTAATAGGATCAACGTTGCTTGGTGGTGGTGAGGCGACGAACAACCACAGATCGATGGGAGTTATTAAGTAGGCCGGAGAAAAAAGAATTGAAGGGAGTCGCGAGACAGACGTCCCCTCGACATCCGAGCGAGGAGTCCGGCGAGAGACGGCGTAGATTCAACATCGGAGAGCGAGAGTGTGGAGCTAAAAACGGCGTTCTTCGAGAGCCGAGCGAGGCAGTTGATCAAAAAGGCGGACAACCCACGACAGAAAAGCAATTGAAGGGGACTCACGAGATTTGGAATCTACGGGAAGCAGTATTCACGGAGACGGAACCTGACGCGGAGCAGCAAAGCAGAGCGGAATTGAGATCGTCAAGACGGGGATACTTGTACGCACGAGAAGCGAGATACGTACGACAGAGAAGAAAATTCTGGAAGATTCGTCTTATTGAAGAGAGAATTGAGGTAGATCATAATCATACATTGGCCATCATTAATTGTTTGTGTTGTTAGATAAGGTTAAAATAGTTGGTTAAATTTAGTTTTTTGATTTTCGTAGATGGCAACTATTATTGTTGACAAGTTAAATAGTTGCTAGATTTTGCCAATTTATTTATATTATTTAATGAGGAATTAAATTATCATTACCAAATGAAATTGTTCGTTGGAGTAAAGTTATTTCACAATCCACACCCCTGATCCTACCGAGAACCCTGAGAAAAGAGTATAAAGTAAGTAATTTTTTATATAAAAAAAAAGCACCGAATCTTTTGTGCAAGCGACAGGTAAATAAAATTCAGTGTTATCATTTAAATTAGACGTTATTTGTTTAATTTACTCTTTCAAATTTTGCAAATATTTTATTTAATAATTATTGAATCTTTATTTATATTTTCTGACCTTAACTGTTTGACTTTAATTTGGTATAATTGGTTATCGTTACTAATCAATATTTGAATTATTTATTTATTTTATTTATCCTTCGTCCTTTTACCCTTTCGGGTGTCAAATATTGGTATTACGAAGTGAAATTAGCGACTTCATGTACCAAATTATCATCAAATACATGTCATCACTGCATAGAAATTCGTTAGCATTTGTGTTTACCAATGAATTTCAACGCCACCTTGTGGATCCACCTTGTGGATAGAAAAAAATCACATAAATGAACTCATCAGAACTTTACCAGGTAATATCATTTAAATAAAACGGACTACGATTTAGTTTGATCAGGTTTAATCCTACTTCTACATACATTTATACATACGTACATTCATTCATACGATTGATTCTGTTTGGAATGCTACGATTGCTTGAATATCGGAGCGCTGAACAATTATATTTACGAAATTACGTTGACCCAGAATATCATTGAATTATTTATATTGAGAGATTTATACAAGGTGATCTATTATGTGCATTGGTAACTAGTTTGATTTTAGTAAATAAACTTGATTCATTATATCGGTATTTACGTGTTTCGTAGTTGTGAAGGAAATAATTTTACATTAATTTACTGTCTTGATGAAATTATTGACAGGACAAGGTATGAAATGCAGTTAAGCTCAACCCACTACGCAGTATTCGGCGATAAGACCCTGCATTTCTACCATTATTAAATTTTGCTCTACTTGTAAGTGGCATGGAGCTGCAGTGTCACTAGATAGGTTTCTCATTAATATGGAAATTGTTTTTAGAGCTAGTTAAGGTGTACTTTTGATATCGTCGTTTGTATAATTACCTGAGAAATTATTGCTGAACTTCTGGACTTTGTCGAGCAGAGTAACGCTCTGCGCTGGTGGTTACTTCTAACTACTACTATTACGGCTACCCGGTTACTATGTGCCGAATTTCTGAATTTATACTCTTTCTCCTTCCACATTCTACCACCCCCGTCCCTATTTTCGCCTGTTTTTCTGAACATGATCTCTCTCTCTCTGCAAATGTGCACCACCAAGGTTACCATGCCGGTAACAAACTCAGCCACCCCGTTATCGGACGGTGTAGGTAGTTTAAAATTCACGTTGACCCAAGTTTATGGGTTTCCATTAATATATGTCAACTTCTTCTCAATTGTGCATGTCCGAAAATGCGGGTGGTCGCATGCCTTCTTGCGCCCTCTAAAACTATTATGCGTATGCGTTTTTGTATTATACGTTTTAATTATAGAATAATTATATTTAATTTATATTAACTATGGATCGGGTCCTTACAAGGGTGATATTATATTCGTAGATACTATTTTGAAATATTAAGAAGCAGTTACAATTTTTTTGCAAATAACTGCGAGATACTAGACCAAAATATTGTACACTATAAAAATACTACACTCAGATGCAAAAAAACCGGGTCATTGGGTCGTTGTTTGCAAAAAACCCATTTTTTAAAAATTTTGATGTTGGTATAGTCATTAGAATGAAAGTTTTAGTGTTTTACACAAAGAGACCATGAGGATGTAGAAAAAAATAACGTATGATACTTATCAGTTTATTTAATAAGCGAAAATAACAGTTAAAGGTCTCTTTGATTGTAAAACACAAAAAAAAAAATTCTAAGAACTATACCAACATCAAAATTTAAAAAAAAATGGTTCTTTTGCAAAAAATAACCCAATGACACGGTTTCTTTGCATCTGAGTGTAGATATCGTAATAATAAAGTTTCTTAAATTTCATTTTCTATATCACGCGGTGTTTTAAAAGGAGCATTGATTAAACTGGAAGTAGTATTTTACGCCCAAAAATTGAATCATTAATCATTGTGGAATGGGTCGGAAATCAATATTCAGAAACCAATTGCTATAGGACGTCAATTTCAGAGTTTTTGATACTTAACTTAAATGTACTGCTTTAAATGAAGCTAGAACTTCGGCATATCATACTTTGCAGTTATTACTCGATTGAGATCTCTACATATATATATATATATATATATATATATATATTTATTTAGAGAGAAATTTATTTGTGCAGATCTAATTCGTACTTATGTTCCTTGTAAGCGAGTTTCGTATAAGGATAATAATACGGTAAAAGACTTAAAATGTAAACTAAAAGTAGATAATCTCATTCTATGCAAAGCAGATAAAGGGAACGTGGTGACGATATTAAACAAGAATGATTATATTAGAAAAACGTTGGATGTTTTGAATGATGATATATTTAAGAAATCTAGCAAAGACCAAACTAGTAATTTTCAAACAGAATTTGTTAGAGTAATTAAGGAATGTAAAATAATACTAGGAACGACAGATATTTGAAATTTAAAAATCATGAACGCGAAAGCCCGTAGTTTGTATGGTCTACCTAAAATACACAAAACAGATGTACCGATTAGACCTGTTGTCTCATATATCAATGCGCCCACGTATAAATTATGTAAGTGGCTAAACATGAGACTACCCGAATTTTTAAATTTCTCATCAAAGTTCGCGGTGAAAAAATTCGGTAGACTTGGTCAACAAAATCAAAGGTTTAGATCTTCCAAAAAATTGTAAGTTAGTTTCTTTTGATGTGCGCAGTTTGTTTATATCGGTACCTATTAAGGAATTAAAAACCATTTTGGACTCTTTAATTGGATTAAGTGGTTTAAATGCCAATGAAAAAATAGAGTTAAATAAATTGTTGAATCTATACTTAACCCAAAATTATTTTAATTTTAAGGATAATTTTTATATTCAAAAAGACGGTTTACCGATGGGATCTCCCTTATCACCTTTGCTGGCAGAAATATATATGGCTTATTTTGAAGACATAATATTTTCTAACGAGAAATTTAAGAAATATGTCAAATTTTGGTCACGATATGTAGACGACACGTTAGTCATTTGGACAGGCACGGACAGATTATTAGATCAGTTTTTTAATTATATTAATTCCATTCATAGCAATATTGATTTTACAATGGAGTTGGAAACGGGAGATTCCATTAATTTCTTGGATCTCAATATAACTAAAATCCACAATAAATTAGAATTCAACATATATCGAAAACCCACATATACGGATGTGGTGATCCCGGCAAATTCAAATCAATCTTGGAACATCAAACTCTCGGCGTTTTATAGCCTTGCGCATAGACTTTTAAACATTCCGTTGAATAAAATTAATTACGATAATGAAGTCAGAACTATTAAACAAATCGCACAAAATAATGGGTTTAAGGTGGATATAGTAGATAAAATTATTTGGAAATAAACTAAACGCAAATCTTGTAATCTTTTGTATAGCGTTTGTGAAGGTGAGGATAACAATTGATACTTTATTAATTATGTTGGGGATACTAGTACCAAAATAAGCAATAGGTTACGTAAATTAGGCTTAAAATGTATAGTAGTTAATAAGTCTAATCTAGGTGCAATTTTATCAAATAATAAAAGTAAAGTGGATCCTCTACAAAAAAGTGGCATTTACAAACTTAAGTGCGCGGATTGTGACGCATTCTATGTCGGCCAAACAGGAAGGAATTTCATAACACGAATGAAAGAACATCGGAGAGCAATTCTACAAAACAAGGAGGACACGGGATTAGCGCATCATTGCATTGAGAATAATCATTTCTTCAGAAATGACAGCCTGGAGGTAATGCACACCGGACACAAAGGGAGACGGCTGGATTTACTCGAAATCCTAGAAATTCGAAAAGCGGTCACTAATGGGGATAATATTGTGAATGAACAATTAATCTTTGATAATACGCCTTTGTTATGCGGCATCCGTTCGGAAAAACCAAGACTGTAATTCATTTATTGCCATGTTGTAAAATTTTTCTAGCTTAGTATATATTGCACATTTGTTAAATTTTAATTTTAGTATCTCTGTACTCTTGAGAATGGTCGTGAGGCCGAAACAATTGTAGAGGTTTATTCTATCAATACAGTGAAACTTTAACCAAGTGTTTGATTTAACCTAAGATTACATACAATAACAACCATATAATATTAATTAGATACAATCAGACGGTACAGTAACTTTTCTGCTACGTCAGCGGAGACAAGAAAATGTCACATCAAATTTAATAAATAAATATTGCTCGTCGTAGAAAAAGACAATTGTACAACGCTTGTGGATATCAGACCACTTCGCACTTGGCTTATTAGGCGAAACATGCCTTCGTATGTGAATCATCCACACTCGTAGGTATACACACTACTTTGTTGTTAAATAGTAGCCTTGCTATGCATAGCATAACATATATAATCCTTTGAAAATGGCCGGATAAGCCGAAACCCGTGTCAGGAAACTGACTAAAATATACATATGAAACATAACAAGAGTAAATATATATAATATACATTTTTTCGCCTACCTGCTCTGAAAGTTCAATTTTTTGGTCCTAAATTGCAGACGGGAAATGAGATTTAGAGGCCCTAGGACCTCTAAAAATTTTCAGAAATTTGCCCATAGATGACGGCATACTTTTCATAAACAAATATCATTTTGACTGATATGGTGACAGATATATTGTACCTACTTTCTAATTAAAAGGTGTATTAAGTGCAATAGATGTTAGCAGCGATGAAGATTTGGCTTACACCACTCAATATAAGGGAAGTTGCCTCAGCCGCTTCCGCTAACCTAATTAACCAATAAAATCTTAGACTCGGTATGTACTCCAATATAAGTTTTGTAGTTGGAAAACGGCCAAAAAGTCAAAAAAACCTTACAGAAAATACAGTGTGCAAGTGTAAAAGTCCATATTTATTAATGAGTGGCTTTTTAAACATCGTAGTAAGAGTGAATACTTTAAAAGCTACGAATTGAAAGCACACCCTTTTTGCACGTGTATCTTACAATATTTTATCTATGATAATAATGATTTACATGATCAATATACATGATGAATTATTGATCAATATACATGATCAATTATTAATCAATATACATGATCAATAATCATGATAATGATAAATATACATGCACGACCTCTTTGCAACCGAGATGGCTGGGTTTTCTTTTTCTTATGTTGGACAAACTGATTCAGTGATGCAACGCAAATTAATTATTTTTTTGTGTCGATGTCTATAAGACATTTGCTTCCTACCACATTGTCAGTTTTTTTTTTCACTTCTAGATTTTAAAGATATCATTATTCATTTTTTTTACTGCACATTCAAACCCAGAAATAATTTTCGCTTCTGTCAAAATATTAATCACAATGCCAAAAATTATACAACCGCAACAATGTCTTCTTGTCTTGACTTCTATTGTACGTTCGCTTCATAAGAGGTTCATAGATGAGAACATTTCTTAATAACTATTATTCGCAAAAAAAATTAGAAACCGATACCAAAGGAAAATCTGTTGACAACAGACTAACTGACTGGAAAAGCTTTAAACTTCAACTTGTCATCCTCAATAAGAATCGAAGACCAACTAGGTGGCTTCACCAACAATGATGCGGAAAAATTTGTTGATAATATCCAACAAGTTACATGGGAAAACACTCTTATTATTACCCCACGAACAAAACGTAACAATTACCCTAAAGAAATTCGAACCCTTATTTCCGAAAGGAGGAGACTCAGAAGAGTCTGGCATCACTCTAGATGCCCAGCAGATAAAACTAGACTAAATTCCGCAACACAACAACTTAAAAGAGAGATTAAAACAATTAAAAATGACTATGTTAGTGAATATCTAATTGGACTATCAAGTAACAGTAAAACTAATTATTCACTTTGGAAAGCTACTAAAGGACTTAAGAGACCTATCTTGCAGAATTCTCCAATTAGAAGTGCAGATGGGACATATGCAAAAAGCAATGCTCAAAAGGCTAACAGTTTTGCCGAATATCTTGAAAATACTTTCCAACCGAATGTGGGTGAAGCGTTTCTAGACAGGAAAAATATTACCCAGGAAGAAGGTACGAGCAGGCCCTCTGCCCTTAAAGAAATTGCAATGGAAATTATAAAAAAAAACATGAGCACTGTAATGGACCCAAATGTATGTTCAGTATAATACTCATTTAGGCAATAAAGTGACTCATATTTTAAAAATCATGAATACAACAAAATTGTTAAACTGATTCATTTACAAATAATCCCTGGGCGAAATGTGAGAAATAGCCATCGCAACTCGCGACAGAGCGTCGCCAAATATCTCAAGAGCCGAGGCCTGCATATGTACGTGTCTGGAAAATTCCATTTCGTGCTGTCACATAAACAATTTAGGCATCAGCAGCCCTTAGAAACAAGCAAGCACCAGGCATGTGAAAATCACCTCGATTGGCATCTCTTTAAGTTAAGTGTAAAAGCCTGCACTAAAAACGCATCAATACCACACGTTCACTCAAGATTAATAATCACTATGATAACTAAGGGATGGGGGCGAATATTATCAGTAGATATGTGAGGGGAGTGGAGAAATGAAACTGAAAAAAAAATATTTAAGCGTAAGCCACAGACGAGCGAGATCAGTAAAAAAGTCGCGTCAGCCACGGGCAACCCACACGACATTCGCGGTTAGAGAGTATAAATTCACGTCGGCTTATATTACTATTAACATTGTAAAAACGCAAAGTATAATTTAAATTTGAATAAATCGAAAACCGTACATTTCTAGGTACAGAGTAACTTAAAATTTTACTATTTCCTATAATATAAAGTTGTTAAACTAGTCTCATTATAAATTCACGGGAGTGCTTATTCCTTTCAATCAACCCCAAGTTACCTATAAATACCAAACACCCATTTACCTTTTCCTATAAGTAAACAAAGGCGTCTCGAACGCCCTTCGTGTTTACGAATCCTTAGAGGAAGCAATCTCAAGTGTAATTGACGCCCAAACTGCGCACTTCGTACACACACCTGTTACTGTGAAATCACTTCCCACACTAGATTCATATAGACGGAAAATAGTATATTGAATCAACCACAAGTTACCTAGCAAACCAAAACACAAATTACCTATCCCTATAAGTAAACAAAGGCGTCTCGAACGCCCTTCGTGTTTACGAATCATTAGAGGAAACAATCTCCGGTATAATTGACGCCCAAACCGCGCACTTTGTACACACACCTGTTATTGCGGAGTCACTTCGCGCACTAGAATTGAACTATTGTCAGCATCATAAGAATTTAAACATATAAACTCATTATACATCGCGCCCGCGATCGCAAATTAACGTGGCTGTATTCACCATAACTATAATAACTAATGAAGGCATTCAGTGTTACCCTCCTACATACATCATCATATTCAAATCAACATAATTCATAAAGATAATGGCTTCTTCATTTCAAATCATAAAAAGAGCACATATCGTACATATTATTGTACAGAGTGATTTATAATTGTATAAATAAATAAGATGGATGAAATCTTAATAATTTATAAACATAATGTATACAAATCCTGGTCTCTTTATTTCAAATCATAAAACAAGCACATAACGTTTATATTATTGGGCAGAATAATTTAGAATCGTATAAATAGAATCAGATGGATTAAATCTCAATAATTTGAAAACATAATGACAATATGTGGTTAAAGATTGCAAACAAGAAATAAGTGGAATTATTAAAACCCTGTATAATCAGAGAGAATGATAAACGAGAAAATGAAGCTTGCTCTAATCACAAGAGAAGTTATTAATAGCCTCCAAAGTTCCTAATAATAATATATTATAACATCACATAAACATTTGCGATTGAGATAGCACGAACTGTTATTTGACACAACTTGTAACATGTCTGACGGTGATGACTACTTGTGACATGGGCGCTTGCTGTGGTCGTGGGTTGAATTGCTAATTTACCTCAATCAACGTAGACAATGGGGCTCCAATAATTACATTATTGTATGGACACCGACACAACCATGTGATTTGGGAAGATCGCAAAATACCTTTAGTAATCATCCATGCGTTATTGAGGATATTTCAACATCTTTAAAAATAGTTCTATTTTTGATCACTTACCCGTAGTTAAATGGAGGGAAAGAGCATGGTGATAAATGATCTAAGAAACTAGAGAAGCACGTGCATGTATAACAAACCCACGTAAATAAACTTCGTAATCACAAACATTTTCAAAATATTAATTGAATGAATAAGAGAATTTACAAATTCATGATAAGGTTAACGAAATATAGAAAATAAATCAATTCATGTCAAAATCGTCAACCTGTGTTTTATTTCCCTGTATGTTACAATTATATAAATTAATTTACATCATCGTCAATCTGTAATTAAGTGATTATAATCTAAGGGATACTAATGAGTAGGCCCTTAGCATTAAACCTTCATTTAGTAATCTAAGTTGCCATAACATTACTCATTGATCCATCTTTGATCAGATTGTAACAATTATAGTAAAAAACAATTTAGTGTTTTGCATAATAAAAAAAAAATAGTTTGTTATATCTCAAAAAAGCTTTTTTCTCCTACTGTCTAGCCTCTCTTAGTTGTGGTAGCAGGTTTCTCCTCTTTTCTAGTATCTCTCTGGGGTAGTCTTCGTCTATCCATATGTTGGTTCCTTTCAGTTTATTGATTTGTTTGAGAATTTCAAATTTTGTATTGTCCGTTGTTCTGCTAGCTTTTAATAAATCAGCACTGTGCGCTATTAGGATTAACTCATGCCGAGAAGAGAAGGTAACTATTTTACGTTCACAGTCACTGGACACCTTCAATGATGTTGTTATTATATGCTTAGACTTTGTAATTTATTTCGTATTTTCAGCGCTTTCTCCGCGCCAAGATCAGATAAAGTAAAAATAACTATTTGGCTATTTTTACCATGAGTTAAGTAAACATCCGAGGTCTCCTCATTAAATCAGTCATTCCGCATGAAGCCGGAATTTTTTCATGCAACCAAAACGACGCTCTAAAAATAAAACTTGCGGAGATAAAGCACGCATGCTGAGGCATGGACCAGCAAAAAGTAGCCATGATTACCATACGATTTCAAAGCGCGGAATGCAAATCTCCGTGGGCAATGAACAATAATAAAAATTAACGACGGGCCATCCCTGATTTATGTAATCAAACTTTTATAGTTGGCCTAGGTATTCCATTCTTCTACTATATTGTAGAAATTTATCATTTAGTAAAATTGTTCGTCCAGATGTGCTGGTTTTATGGGGCGGCAGTGAGAACTGGTCCCACAAAAGACACTTTTAGATGTTAGAGGTTCATTAAGTATGAGTGATTTATAAGTGAAAGTGCAAGTTTCTAACCATCATTCCGTCTCCCATTTAGATATTAGAGTTTCATTAAGTATGACTGATTTATAAGTGAAAGTGCAAGTTTCTAACCATCATTCCGTCTCCCTTTAACGTGTACATTCTATTGCTTTCATTCCTTAAATTCGTCAATGATAAGGGACACCTGCACATTATTACAGTTTTTAGAGTTAGTGTGCATCGAAGATCTAGCCTATGCACTCCGCAAAATATGTTGAATTGCATCAGTGTGCATGGTTTTTTATATTGTACGATTTTAATTGGTGTGTAAATAAAGTAGTATTGAAGATACAAGCAATAATAAGAAGAAAAGCCAAAGAAGAAAAGTACAAAGATAACATTGTAAAAATATACAAGGAGAAATTAATAGTAAACCAGAAACAACACGTCTGGAATGAATATACACAAGAACTAAAAGAGGAGAACATTACTAAAAACTATTAAAGCAAACAAACAGACAAAAAATAACAATAACGACAAAGCAAATAAACAGTACAAGCAAAATAGGAACATGGAATGTAAGATCAATAAAGGGAAAGGAAGTTGAACCCGAGGAAGAATTTCAGAAAACAAAAATGGATCTAATAGGACTAACGGAAACAAAAATGAAAGGGAAAAGAATCAAATGTATTAAAAACCATCTACTATTATACAGTGGGGTAGAAACCAAAACAAGAGCGAAAGCAGGAGTGGCTTGCATAATAAGAAAAGAAGAAACATGGAAATTACCGGAACGGCAAGGACACACAGTGCGCATACTAACCCGAACAATGAAAGATAATAAGACTAAAACTAACTACATAATAGTATACGGACCAGATAAAAATGAAACAAAAGAAAATAAAGACAAATTTTGGAAAAAAAAACTACAGGAAATCACAGAACAGTACGAAGATGAAACATTATAAATAATGGGTGACCTAAGCGCAAGAGTAGGTAATAAAAATAAAGGATTAGAACACGTAATAGAGAGACAAGGAAAAAAACACAAAAACGGAATGGAAACAGACTACTGTACTTCTACGCAATAAACAATCTAATAATACTGAAGACACTACACAAACACAAGAGAATACACAAATACATGAGAGAAGTAAGCAGTAGACACGAACAATCAATATTAGATTACATAATAACGAAAGAGACTCAAAGGAAACAAATAAACGACGTACGAGTGTACAGGACATACGAAATAGGGAGCGACCACTTCCTAGTAGGAGCAACGCTCAAAAAAGAAACATAGACGGAAGAAATCAAAATAAAAGACACAACACGAGACATAATAATAGTGCACAAACTGAAACACCAAGAAATAAAGAATCAATATCAGGAATTAATAAAACAAGAAGCAGAGAAAATGGAAAAAAAAAACACAATACGTAAACGCAGAAGAATTATGGTTTCAAACACATGTTAACAAGAGCAGCGAGAGAGGCTTGCGGCACAATAAGAACCAACAGAAAGAAAATACAAATGAACTGGCGGACAGAAGAGCTGAAGAAAGAAGTAAAACTGAAAAAGAAGACATGGCAAAGATACCTACTAAGTAAAACAACGACAGATTATGAAAAATAAACAACACAAAGAAGACAGGTAAAAATCAAAATGAAACAAGCTAAAGAAGAATTATGGGAACAATTCGGTGAGAAAATGGAAAAAAACCGCACGGAAAACCAATAACTATTCTACAACGTGGTAAGAAGAAACAGAAAAGAAAAACTATCAAAATACACTAAATAAAGGACAAAGACGGGAAAATACTGACAGGAGATGAAGAAATAGCGGAAAGATGGAAGCAACATTTCGAGGAGCTGCTGGGCAAAGAAAATAGTATCGAAGAAAGAGTCGAAGAGAAACAAACGAATCAGCAGAAGAAAGTAAGAAAACTAAACCAAAAAGAAGAAGAAATAACGGAAGAAAAAATAACACCGGCAGAAGTAAACGAAGCAGTAAGAAAACTGAAGCTGGGGAAAGCACCAGGAATAGACAACATTAAAAACGAACAACTAAAATACATGGGAATTGAGGGAACTGAGCAACTAACAAGACTATTAAACGAAGTTTGGAAGACAGAAAAAATACCCAAAGACTGGCAAACAGCAGCGATAATACCGATATGGAAGAAAGGAGATAAAAGGGAATGTAGTAACTACAGAGGAATTTCCCTATTATGTGCAACAGAAAAGATATAAGAGGACATACTGGAAAAAAAAATAAGACAAAAACTGGAAGGGAAACTGGAACCATTGCAGAGCGGATTCAGAAGCAAACATTGCACAATTGATCACCTATTCATAATCAGGAACTCAATAAATGAACTAAGAGAGCACCAGAAACAAATATACATAGCATACATAGATGTAGTAAAAGCCTTTGACAAAATAAACAGAGAATACGTATGGCAGGCAATACAAAAACAACAAGGAGGACAAAAACTGATTAGAGCAATACAAAGTATATATGTATACCAAAACCGAGAACTGTATAAGAACGGGTAACATGAAGTCTAAGAATTTCACAACGATCAACGGTCTAAGACAAGGAGGAGCGTTAAGCCTATACATATTCATAATGGCTATAGATGCGGTAATGAAAAATATAAAAGAGAAAACAAAAAAAACACACATAGGATACAGGAACCTTAAAGCAATGGAAATCACTGAGTGAATATTTGTAGACGATGTAGCACTAATAGCGAAACACATTAAGGACCTAGAAGCAAACAATAAGATATGGAGCGAAGAACTTGCAAAAGCGGGACTGAAAATCAACACAGAAAAAAACAAAATAATGAAAATAGGGAGAGGAAAAGAAACAGAAGAAATAAGAATAAGCAACACCAAAATAGAACTCACCGAACAAATTAAATACTTAGGGCAAATAATAGACGGCATAGGGGATTTCGAAGTGGAAATAAACAATAGACTGCAAGCAGCAACACAAACTTTCCAGACGATCCAAAAGATAATACTAAACAACAAGAAGATATCGAGAAAAATAAAACTAACAACATACAAAGTAATACTAATACCAACACTAATATATGGATACGAAACGTGGACGCTAAATAGGAGACAAAAAAGTAAGATATATACACTAGAAATGAAGTATCTTAGAAAAGTATACGGAGTAACCAGAAAAGACAGAATCAGAAACGTAGACATAAGAAGAGAACTAGAAATAACATAACTAAACAAAATAATAGAAGACAGACAGCTGCAATGGTTGGGACACCTACACAAAAATCATATGGCAAACAAAAATAACCGGAAAAAGAAAAGTGGGAAGACCGAAAAAGAAGTGGGACAAATATGTCGAGAATATTATAGAAAGAAGAGGAATATATAACGCCCAAATGAAGAAAAGCACAGGAAACAAGAAGATATGGAACCTACTAGTAAAAGAAAATACAAGAAATTGAAAAACTACAATATTCTATACCTGAAAGGGTATAAGAATTATGACTATAATAGTAATAACATTAAAGTACTATTTTCGCAATATTATAGGAACAAAAAATCAGTTATCGACTATATTTTAATAGATAGAGAACATCGTAGTAACATAATCGATACAAAGGTTAGAAGAAGATTCGAAATTGATAGCGACCACTACCTATTGATATCAAAAATAAAAGAAAACACAGTAGAAGTAAACGACAGACATGATAAAGAAATAAAGAAAGAAAGAGAGACGACAAAACTATACAAATTGAGAGAGGTAGAAGTAGCCAAAGAGTACACAAAAATGGTGACAGAGTTAATATCGCAAAAAAAGGAAATACAAGAGATGGACATTATAAAGTTATGGGAAACAATAAGAAACATTATGAAAGAGGCAGCAAAAATAACATGTGGAACAATGAGGAAAACAAACAAGAAGAAACAAACGAGATGGTGGACAGAAGAAATTAAAGTGGAAATTAAAAATTAAAAGCTGGCCTGGAAGCAATACCTAAATGATAAATCAGACGCAAAATATGACCAGTATAAAGAAAGTCGAAAGAAAGTCAAAGAAGTAATACTGAAAGCGAAACAAAAGTCATGGGAAGAATTTGGAGAAAGAATGGAAAGAAATAGCAGAGAAAACCAGAAGTTGTTCTATAATGTTATCAAGAGCTCCAGAAAAGAAAAAAAAAAACAGACTGTGAAATCAAGAACAAACAAGGAAATATATTAAGGGAAGATGAACAAATTATGAACAGATGGAGGGAATGTTTCATGGAATTATTAAATGCCGAGGAAAACAATGATTGAGAGATAGAAGAAATTACACAAAACCGAGAAAACAAAACCGAGAACGAATAGATAACAGAAAAAGAATTAGACATAGTAATTAAGAGCCTGAAAAAGGAAAAGCGGCAGGAAATGACTAAATAACAGCAGAAATGATGAAAACCATCGGCGACGAAGCGAAGAAACTACTATTAAAAGTATATAATGGAGTATGGGAAGAGGAGCGGATACCGGACGACTGGAAGACCGCACTTGTGGTACCAATACACAAAAAAGGCGACAGAAAAGAATGTGGTAACTATAGAGGCATAAATCTAATAAGTGCTGGAATGAAAATATTAGAGAAGATTATAGAAAACAAAATAAGGACAACAGTAGAAACGACATTACACGAGGCACAAAGTGGTTTTCGGAAAGGGAGGAGTATACAAGACCACATTTTCACAATCAAACAGATCATAGAGAAGAAACAAAAACAAAATAAAAAAGTATACATGGGCTTCATAGACATAAAAAAAAGCATTTGATACGGTCAACAGAAAGACACTTTGGAAAATATTTGAAGAAAGAGGTTTGAGCGCGAAAATCATAAACATTATCAAAATGATATACGAAAACAACAACAATATAATAGTGTACAACAACAACGAATCAAAGTGCTTCAAGACCAAAGACGGGCTGAGACAAGGAGGAACCCTAAGTCCGATTCTATTTATCATCTACATGGACGAGATAATAAGAAAATGCTAAACAGGAACAAGAGAAATGGAAATCGTATGCAGAAGAATGAGGAACATCAGTGTGAAACAAGGAGGGTTCGCAGACGACGTTGTATTACTGGCGAATGAAGAAACAAAATTACAAAAGAACATGGAGATATGGGAAGAGATACTTAAAAAGTACCAAATGGAAATAAATACTGTAAAACTAAAGTAATGGTAGTGGGCGGTATGGAAGCGATGAACATCAAATTAAAAGACACCAAAATTGAACAAGTGGAGGAAATTAAATACTTGGGGGTAGTATTGAACAGTAACGGGGAACAAGTGAGTGAGATTGACATGAGGATTAAAAAGGCTACACGTACTTATCATGAACTGAACAAAACCATCCAACGCAGAAAAGAAATATCGACCAAAACAAAAACTAAGTTATACAAGACACTACTAAGACCAGTATTAACATTTGGATGTGAGACGTGGAATCTGTAAAAGAGGGAGAAGGAAAGAATACAAGCTGTGGAAATGAAATACCTGAGAAGAACGAAAGGGGTAACATAATTCGACAAAATCAGAAGCTCAGTAATAAGAAATGAACCAGAAATAGAATCGACCCTGGAATTTATTGAAAAGAGACAGTTAGGATGGTGGGGTGACATGCACAGGATGAAAGAAGATAGACAACCTAAACTTGTGTGGGAAGCAAAATGCAAGAAGACCGGACGAGGTAGACCAAAGAAAACCTGGGACGAGACGATTAAAGAGATATTAACAAATCATGGACTAACAACGATACAGGCAAAGAACATGACAAACGACCGAAAGAAATGGAACAAATTTATAGAAAACTAATGGAAAGGAGAAAATGAGAAATGTAAAGAAAAACACCTACACTAATTGGTAGAAGGTGTAATGATATGAGAAAATATCTTAACACGATTTTAATTGGTGTGTAAATAAAGTAGTATTTTCACAATATTATATTTTATTAATTAGCAGACCTGCCTGACGTCAGGGGGCCTATGCTGATTATATAGGCCCTAAGTCGCAAACAAAAATGTTTAATTTAAATATTGAACGCAGGTCGCGGAATGCTTTCAGGCAGCTCCAATGAAACGATATCAGTCTGTTCAAAATCGGGATTTAATGCATTATTTAATATTCGTGGGGGAGAATCTGCGAGAAGTCGAATCGATTCCCTCTGGAAATAGCTCGCTCTAGGAATAGTCACGGCTCGTCCACTATTTAAGAACAAAAAAGGGATAATTCCGTCGGCAGACGACGCCTGTCCGCGTAATCTGGGCCGACGGATATGACCTTATGTGACCTGCCTCAAATCGATTCTCAGCGTTCCTCCGTCCCACATCTCTGCTTCCTCCATTCTCCGTTTTTCTACGTTATCACCCCTCTCCGCCCAGCCCTTCCGCGAAACCCCGAATTTCGCAACTTTTCCTGGGGGATGCTTTAACACCAGAATTTTAAGTGCCGCGTAAAAAGCCTAGTGCTGTAATTACAATATTAAATTCCGTGATACCGGCGAACAAAGTAATATAAATATCGATGAGTTGAGCTCAAATAAGGGGCCTTTGTTATCGGTTTATCCCGTGTGAACGGAAGAGCAAGTCATTATTGCTGTTACGTGCTATATTCCATTCCAAATAAGATAGGTGATGGAATGCGGAGGGCGTTTTATATAGGTATGTACACTTAGGTATCTATGCGCGCAAAATTCTAAGAAAATGGGTGCAAACGATTCGTCGTGTTTATAATTAATATGTATAGTTTAAAATCGAAATATTTTACTATTTTAAAAATAGCAAAATAATAATTTATATCTTAGGTTACAAGTGACATATGTTTAATTTATTTTCATCGTGAAATTATGATATAAAATCTTCAATAATTTGGTTCACGATATAAATGGTATTTGTACTTATATGTTGTGACATTTTAATAATTTCCGTGATCTGTCACATGGTTCGTTGTATTGGTAATGTATTGGTTAGTAAACGTAATTCATATATGAAACACAGATTTATGGATTTCTGTAATTTTTTCAAGTAATGACCATTCCAGCCAAAATATACTATTTGACACATCCTGCCCAATTGCAATGAGGCAAAAAATTGCCGAAAAAAGAAGTATACGCAAAACCTGGCAGTTCACAAGATAGCCCAGTGACAAAGCAAAATTATATAAAGCAATAAAAGACCTAAAGAAGCTACTTATAGATTTTAAAAATTAATCAATTCATCACTACCTAGCAGAACTGTCACCCTCAGAAGCTACCAACTACTCACTATGGAAGGCTACAAGAAGAATTAAACTACCCCAGAAAAAAAATACTCTTCATCAGGCAAACAAATGGCACCTGGGCCCGGAATGAAAGAGAAAAGGCGGTTGCACTCGCAGACCACTTATCTAACCTGTTCCAACCATTCCCAAGAAGTTGCACGAAGGAAGAAAAAGCTCCAATACTCCAATTCTTGGAAGCTCTCGTCCAGCTGGACCTTCCCATCAAAAACTTCACAGTCAGAGAAGTCACATTCATAATTCTTATTTATTTATAATCAATGACCCATGTACCCATAGGGTGTCGGGTGAATATACAAGCTTATTATTTATTTCATTGTTTGTTCCTTTCTTTCTTCGTATATAAATTTCCTCCATTGTTTCCTGTCTTTGGCTATCACTGCAGCTTCTTGCCATGTTTTTCCTCTTTCTTGTATTAAGTTCCAATAATCTTGTTCCAGGTAAGTTTTGGTCTTCCTCTTTTGTTTTTCTGCGTTGTTCGTGCTTCGTATACCTCTCTTGCCTGCCTGTTGTTAGACATCCTTTGAACGGGTCCCCACCAGCTAAGTTGACGTTTTTCTATGTACTCTATTAGTGGGTTAGCTCCTAATATTTCGCGTATTTCGGTGTTTCTAATTCTATCTTTTTTTGTTACCCCTAGAATCCTTCATAGGAATTTCATTTCTGTTGCTTGGAGTCTACTTTTTTGAGTCCTCGATAGTTTCCATGTTTCACATCCGTATGTTAGGGTTGGTTTGCATATAGCGTTGTATACCTTTAGTTTTGTTTCTTTTGAGATCTCTTTTTTATTTATGAATTTGTTGTTTATCATGTAATATAATTTAATTGTTTTGTTAATCCTCTCGTTTAATTCTGCGTCTTGATTTCCTGTCTCCTCTATGGTAACTCCTAGATATTTATATTCATTTACTTGTTCTATGCTGGTTCCATCTATTTCGATTCTAGTTTTATAGTTTTTGTCTCCTATGACTAGAATTTTTGTTTTATCTAGATTTATTTTCATACCTTTTTCATCTAATGCTCCTTTCCATATTTTCAAATTTGTTTGTAGTTGTTTTTCAGTGCTAGCTACTAGTATTATGTCATCAGCAAAGATTCCATGGGCTATCTCCACTTTATTGAGCTTCCAGTGTCCTACGTACGTTTTAATGAGTTTTGTTTCGCATTGTTTGATTATTTCATCCATATGTACATTAAATAATGTTGGGCTAAGTCCGCCGCCTTGTCTCAGTCCCTCTTCAGTTTTGAAGCCTTCTGATTTCATGTTGTTTATAATAATATGGTTGGTGTTGGTTGTATATAGGTCTCTGACTATTTTTATTATTTTACTGTGTATTCCTTTGTTTTCCATTCCTTCCCATACTGTCGTTCTAGGTACCGTGTCGAATGCTTTTTGCAAATCTATGTATGCTGTAAATATTTTTCTGTCGTGTGATGTCTTTTTTTCTATTATTTGTTTTAATGTAAATATGTGATCCTGGGTGGATCTTCCCGGTCTAAATCCGCTCTGTGGTTCTGAGAATTGTGGGTCAAGTATTGGTATTAGTCTGCTATTTATTATTTGTTCATAGATCTTCGTTATTGTATTTATCAACGTATAGATCAACGTAGCTAACAAATACCTAGAAAAAACAGAAAACATAATTCAAGACAGAGCAGTAGAAATAAAAGAGGGAAACACACAACAAGCATGGAGCATACTAAAAAATACGATTATTAATATAGCAACGGAAGTATGTGGTTTAAACAAAACTGGAAACAAAAACAAGCAAACAGCGAGGTGGAACGCAGAAATCAAAGAAGAAATAAAGAGAAAGAAACTGGAATGGAAGAAATATCTAATTAACAATACGAAAGAACAGTATGCAGCATATAAAAATCAAAGAAACCTAGTGAAAAATCTGGTTGCAACAGCAAAAGAAAAATCATGGAAGGAATTTGGAGAAATTATGGAGAACAATAGTAAAGAGAACCAAAAGCTATTCTATAAAACCATAAAATCCTTTAGAACAGAAAAACAAACTAGAGAACTAAGTATAAAAAACAAAAAGAAAGAAATATTAACAGAAGATACAGACATAATGAACAGATGGAAAGAATACTTTCAAGAAATGCTAGGACAAAGCCAAGAAAAAAATGAAAGGGGCATTAAAGAAAGAAAGAAAGAAAATATAAATGAAGAACAGAGAAATGAAGAACCAATAGATGATATACAGATAGAACTACAAACTGCGATAAAGAAACTGAAGAACGGTAAAGCACCTCGGAACGACAAAATAACTTCGGAGATGATAAAAAACCTAGGAGAATATGGTAAAACAGCATTATTAACGATACTAAATAAAGCTTGGAAAACCGAGAAAATACCAGAAGAATGGGGAGTAGCGTTAATAACGCCTATACACAAGAAAGGTGATAAAAAGCTGTGCAATAACTACAGGGGCATAACATTGATAAATACATTCATAATTAGTAACCTAAAAATGAACAAGGCTCTTGGAATAGACCTAATGACAGGACATATTCTAAAAGAACTCCAGCCAAAGGACGTGTTACAACCATTCCCAAGAAGTTGCACGAAGGAAGAAGAAGCTCCAATACTCCAATTCTTGCAAGCTCCCTTCCAGCTCGACCTTTCCATCAAAAACTTCAAAGTCAGTGAAGTCACATTCATAATTAGTAACCTAAAAACGAACAAGGCTCTTGGAATAGACCTAATAACAAGACATATTCTAAAAGATCTACCAACCAGAGGAATGAGACTGGTAACATACATATTCAATGCAATCCTGAGATTGGGACACTTCCCCAACGATTCGAAGTTAGTACAAATCATCCTTATCCGCAAACCGGAAAAAGAAGAGGACAATGTGGCATCCTACCGCCCTATAAGCCTTCTCCCGGTACTTTCATAAGTTTTTGAATCCGCTAATTTCTAAAAAGACTTCATTCTCTCCTAATCGAACGAAACGTTTTACTACCCCACCAGTTTAGGTTCAGTTTAGGTTAGGTTAGGTTCTAATAACACGGAACAGTGGAACAAATCCATAGGGTAGTTTAAAATATAAGTAAAACATTCCAGGAGAAGCAATACTGCCATACGGCTTTCTAGACATTAGCCAGGCCTTCGACAAGGTGTGGCATGAGGAGCTCTTGTTCAAGCTTGAACAAAAATTACCCCACACTTTTTTCGAGGTAACGAAGGCATAACTAAGCGGGAGACATTTCCTAGTTAGAGTCGAAGAAGAAATAACCTCACAGTACAGCATAAAATACCACAGGAGTACCACAGGGAAGTGTCCTGGGGCCCATATTATACCTGCTCTTCACCGCAGACCTTCCAACAGTTAATGGAACTATGGTAGCAACATTCGCCGATGATACAGTCATCATGACCTGTCACGAAAATCCTACCAGTGCATCCTCCAATCTACAAAATCAGCTAAAGAAAATCCAGAACTGTCTTAACCTATGGCTCATAAAACTCAATGAAACAAAATCAATCCACGTCACATATACGCTGAGAAAACAAACATGTCCCCCCGTTACACTAAATGGCCGAGTCTTACCCCAAGCTGATGATGCAAAATACTTGGGAATGCACCTTAGGCCCATTTGTACGATCTTGGATCATCCTTGACCATGGTTCAGTTACCTGGCATAAAATTATTAGTACAATGGTATCCTAGGCAACTGAACCATGGTCAAGGATGATCCACGCTCGTACAACTGGGCCTTAATTGCAGACTTACATGGAAAACACATATTTGGAAAAAAGGCTGTAATTGGGCTTCAAACAAAGACAAATCTATTGGTTAATAGGTAAGAATTCCAAACTCTCCTTTGCTAATATACTTCTAATATACAAAGCCATTCTTAAGCCAATATGGACATATGGCATACAGCTCTGGGGATCAGCAAGCATCAGTAATATTGAAATAATGGAAAGATTCCAATCAAAAATACTAAGATCAATTATAAATGCCCCGAGATTTGAAGCAAACTGGGTAATTCTAAAAGACCTCGAGATGACCCCCGTCAAAAAGGAAGCCACAAAATATTCTGTGAAATTCAAACATAGACTTAGCGTGCATCCCAACTCACTGGCCGAAGAACTGCTGCAAGACGTAACTACCAGAAAACTGAAAGGATTGAACCCTTTAGACATACCACATAAATTTCTGAACCCAGAACCCAGGTCGAATATGGTCCCAGGCCAGAAGTAACAACTTTTATTTACTTGTTATATATTAAAAAAATAGTTATTGATTGCAGTATCTCTATACCTGTCAAATATACGTATCAAATAATTTACTTAATGTCCATATTCATAGGCGCCGACTTTTCAGAATCTCAAGGGGGGTAAAAAGTAAAGCCAGTTATTTAGTCATTTAGAAAAATAAGTTGATTTATTTATCGAATACAGTTCTTAAAACTAATAATGAAAAATGAAAATTCTTAAAACTAATAATAAATCTATAATATAAATAAAATATAAATAATATAATATAAAATATAATAAAATTTATCATTCCCGAGAAAATGTGTTTTGTCTCACAGTTGCCAGCGAAATAAACTCGTTGGCAATGTCGTCAATATTTATTGAGTGTGATAGATCTCGGTGAATATTTAAATGTGAAATGTCATTTTACCTCTCCTGTCCCATTGTCGATCTTAAATACGATTTTAAACGTCCAAGACTAGAGAATGATCTTTCAGTTGTACATGTTGCAGGTATAGTTAAAAATATCTTAACAAATTTATGAATTTCCGGCAACATTTCCATGATATGTTGACGACCAGCTTCAAGCTTATTACTATCAGAGAAGTGTACGGACGACGGTCACGCCCTTTGAGTTGGCGCGATTGCGAAGTTACCGTGCGATTTTGTATTGAATTGCGAGCGAGCCACATGTGCGCCAAAGTTCGATTCCACCTACCTTATCGGCACCACGGTTCGCATCTCCCGATTACTGACGTGCTCCCTTTGCTGGCCGCCCTCTGAAACGTACACTATGACCGGCACATAACATTTTAAAGTTCTTTCTTAATAGCTACTTTTTCGTCTTCTCTCGCCGAAAGGACACACGATTCTGTTCTTTCTTTTTCGGTCGGTGGAGTTCCTCGCTCTCGCGCCAGCGACTCGCCACAAAAACCTCGCACGCAAAATTATCGCAAAAATCCTTGTTCACGGCTGAACATGCCGCCCACCTTGGCACGAGTACGAACTAGGGCTTGCAACCCCGGACACTTTTCGTCCCCGGGGAATCGTCCCCGGATTTTATCTGGCCCCGGGGTCCCCGGGGTTCCCCGGGAAACTTGTAATAATATAACTTTTAATTATTTCTACATAATTCTAGCTGACTACGTGTTTATTTTACATGCTGCAATGGGATATATAAAATAATAGATAAGTTCATTTTCAATCTAAATTGAAATAGTTTTATTTAACATCTGTGCATAAATAAATATTTATTGAATTATTTCCAATTCAAATAAGGAACATTATATTCACAACATTTAATTCAGTACGTCCACATTCAATTACGTGTAGAGTTCGATGCTGAATCTGGAGTAAATTGGAACTGAAAGTGACCCCGAAGGTGACAAAGGGCATCCAGGGTTTCATCATTCATGCTTGACCTTATTTTCGGACACATACCCTGCAGCTGAAAATGCACTTTCGGATTCAACGCTTGTAAAATCAGCATCAAATACCTTTGTTTCCACCCTTCTCAAACAAAGTCATCTCTTATTTGATAATAGTCTCCAATGATTTGGTTTCTGGAGTAGATGCTGGTGTTGTAGTCTGGGCATATTTCCGGAATATTTTAATGGCCTCCTTTAATTTGAAATGATAGTTTCTTCCTGCTTCGGAGGGGCGAGTCTTGGACCTTTTTATGGGTGGATCCTCTTCGTCCTCGACGTTGGTAGAAGCTGTTTGAAGTTATGCTACCACTGACACCTCCGTCATCTAGGGGCGGGCAAATACGTTTTATCATTCGGACAATTAAAGAGCGGAGTTTCGACTTTGAAAGTGTATACAAGATTTTGCTTAGTGTCTCACTCGTTGGGGTCCTCTCGTCGCGTGTCTTCTCCAAGTAAACGTATAATGCGGATAAATATCTTCTTCTTTCCTGCATTCACACTGAAAGGGCATTGACCAGTGTCTTGGCAAGATTAGACGAAAAACCTTCCAAGGTTGAAAACATCATGGACAGTGCGGTTTCAGCGTCAATCAGGGTTCAATCTCGTTGAGACAACAACTGTTGCTCGAATGGGTGTTAGGCAGTCGACGACCTCAGCAATTTTTGCAAATTCCTCGTTACTGAAGGAATCCTCATACTTGATGTCGATCAGAGTCTTCTTTATAGAATCTTTCAATTTCAGGGAGCGCTCTAGCATTAGAACGAGACTACTCCATCTAGTGTTAGCATCCACGATGAGTAGACACTCACGTCCTTCAATATTATATTTCACATGTCTTTGAAGGACAGCTTCATTCTTTGTTGGAGATTTGCGGAAGGATTTAACGATTTTCCGAACCTTAGTAATGACGGTTCAATATTCTTCAAATAAAATTTCTGCCTTCTTGTGTGCCATTTTCATCACAAGTTGATCATCTTGTGATTCCTCGTCATCTTCAGAAGATGAGTCGTGATCGTCACCAGGACCTGAATGAATGATTTCATCCACAGAAGGGACATTTTCTGCCGCTTGCTTTTCAATCTCTGATTGACATGAAGATGAAGCCTCTTCATCGTTAACCGTGGGTAAAAAACTTTTATAAGTTTTTTTCATCCCCGGGGACGGTTGACAAACCCTGGGGATAAAACCCCGTCTAAAATAATCGAATCCCCGGAGCCCCGGGGGCGGGGATCCCCGGGGTTGCAAGCCCTAGTACGAACGCGTTCCAAAACAAAATTAAAATCGATTCCAAATTCCCAATATAAAGAAACCAAAAAAAATTAACCAAAAACGACAGGAAACTTTAATGAAGACGAAATTCTTCGAACTTAATCAAAATGATAAGGGATGCGAAAGGATAAAGTCGCCATCTGAAATAAAACGAACTTCACTCCTTGGGGGTCGTCAAGGAGACTACCCGGGCTGCCAGGAGACCCACGGTAAGGAGTAGGAAGGAAATAACGAAAAACAAAAACCATTCCAAAAAATCAATTTGCTGGCTCTGCCCGACTATTCCATCATTGGGAGGGGGCATAGCTTAGAGACGGGACGGGTAACAACGCCGTTCCCAGTTTCCAATTCTACCACTCTAACTATCCCATCATCTCCAGGATACACTCTATAAATCCGCCCCAACCGCCAGCGCAAAGGAGGTAAATTAGCTTCCTTGATTACAACCAGCGTCCCGATAGTCAAATTAGGTCCTGCCTTTGACCATTTGTCCCGCATCTGGAGGTTGCCTAGATACTCGTTTTGCCATCTGCGCCAAAAAGATGCGACAAGTTGTTGTACCAAGCTCCAGCGCACCAGAGGTGGGAGTGGTCGTTCCTCTTCCATCGGCTCTGGCAAAGCTGTGGGTGGTGCAAGTAGCAAGAAATGTCCCGGTGTCAGAACTCCCAAATCATTTGGGTCCGAACTTATAGACCCCAGTGGCCTGGAATTCAATGTGCCTTCCACCTGCACAAGCACCGTATTGAATTATTCGTAAGTGAGGGTTTGCTCACCTACAACCCGGGCGAGAAGTTTCTTGGTGGACTTTATACCGGCTTCCCAAAGACCGCCAAAATTAGGACTCGCTGGTGGGTTGAAGTGCCATTCGATTCTATGCTCACTTAACGTTCGCGAAGCCAGTCCGTGGTAGGTATCCGATGTGGTTAGCTGGGCCCAATCTGCTAACTTGCGCTGGGCTCCTACAAAATTCGTACCGCAATCACTGTATATTGCCCGAACTGCTCCTCGTCTGGCGACGAAACGCCGTAACGCAGGGAGAAAGGCGCCCGTTGTGAGATCCGAGGCCAGTTCTAAGTGCACTGCTCGAGTAGTGAAACATACGAATAGGCAAATGTAGCCTTTTCTTAGCCTTCCCAAAGATATTTGGAACGGGCCCCCATAGTCGACGCCCACAACCGAATAGGACTTGACAGCCTGCAATCGCGTCGCCGGCAGGTCTCCCATGCGCGGTTGTACAGGTCTGGGTTGCATTCTAAAACATTGTTGACACCTTGATAGGCGTCGCCGAATGACATCTCTACCATGCAAAATCCAAAATTCTTGCTGAATTATGCAGTGAAGGTTCCCGGGTCCAGGATGGAGATACAATTTATGGTAGTGATCCACTATAAGCTCCGTAAGACGACTAGTCTTTGGAAGTAAAACAGGGTGTTTGGCACCAAATGAAATTGCTGCATGTCGGAGGCGACCACCAACCCTCAATAGCCCATTTTCGTCGATAAATGGGTTAAGTTTGCGGAGTCGAGTTGTGGCCGATCTACCGGCCTTCAATTGTTCCCAGTCCGCAGCGAATTCTTTGTGCTGAACCCACTGAACTATGACTTCCATGGCTTGTTTTAACTCTCGCGTCGTCAGGTATCCCAGTCGCTTGGAATTCTTCGCTCTACAGTTGAAGGCGAAGCGTAAACAGTAGGCGGTTACCCGTTTCAGCAATGAGAGGGACGATATCCGATTAAGCATCTGTTCGATACGATCTGGCTCAATTTGTGTCATGCACGAGATGACCTGGGCCTCCATAGTATGAACTTCTTCGTCGCTTGGTCCTACTGTAGGAATCAGTCTTTGGGGCCATTCGATTTCGTCTTCTGCAAACCAAGCCGGTCCCGTTAACCAGAGGGGATGAGTCAGTAGTTCTCCAGGAAACAAGCCTCTTGAAGCACAGTCTGCGGGATTCGTTGCCGTCGGCACGTGTCGGAATTGGCTAGGTTCCAAGTACTCCCGTGCTTGACTCACCCGATTGGCGATAAAGGTTTTCCATTGGGATGGCGAGGACTTCACCCAATACAAGGCCACTTTTGAATCACACCAGGCAGTGACTTCGCGTGCCTTAAGAGGTAGGGCCAAAGTGGTTGATACGCGTTTTAATAATCTGGCCATTAACACCTCTTTCAGTTTCTTCTTATCAACTTTATATTCCAAATTTACGACAAACACTCGTGTGTTGAGTGGAGTTTGAATATGAAGCTCATCTAAAAATGCAGGGCTCAAACCATAAGTGTTACCATCACATAAGTTTGACGCTCTCATGAGTCCTAGTCCTAGCCCTAGATTGTGATTCTGTCCATGACCAGAATTGTCGTATCCTCTTCTGTCATCCCTCCTATCTCTATTATTGTGATCTTTATTATCATCCCTCTCCCTTCTCTTGGCTCCAACCAAGTTACCAAACTTATCTCTTGAATTCCCAAAATCTTCCTTAATGACAATCTTGCGACCTTTTAATTCGAATCGGTGCATGCACTCCAGGCATTTCTTCACAGAAATGGGATCGGAAAATTCAACGATGCCACAACCTCTTGGCTTATCGTTTACGTCAACAAACAGCTCCACAAAAGCAACCTCGCCAACCTGACTTCTGAAGAGATCATTAAGGTCCTGCCACCTGTATTCGTACGGTATATTGGATATGTATACCCGGCCGTTGGAAGACTTCATCCCACCACGGTCCTTGCCCCTGTCAGGGCTACGATCCCTGCTTGTATCTGAGAAACGGGTTGGACGATCACGCCTCGAACGTTCACGTTCCCTGGATCTATCCCTTTCTTCTTTTATGTCCATTTCAGATGGTTGGTGGGAAATCTTTCTAAACCTGACAAAGATGCATATGCGACTTCAAGCAGCAGAACCGCATAGAAAATGGCACGCCCTTTGAGTTAGCGCGATTGCGAAGTTACCGTGCGATTTTGTATTGAATTGCGAGCGAGCCACATGTGCGCTAAAGTTCGATTCCACCTACCTTATCGGCACCACGGTTCGCACCTCCCGATTACTGACGTGCTCCCTTTGCTAGCCGCCCTCTGAAACGTACACTAGGACTGGCACATAACACTTAAAAGTTCTTTCTTAATAGCTACTTTTTCGCCTTCTCTCGCCGAGAGGACACACGATTCTGTTCTTTTCTATTTGGTCGGTGGAGTTCCTCGCTCTCGCGCCAGCGACTCGCCACAAAAACCTCGCACGCAAAATTATCGCAAAAATCCTTGTTCACGGCTGAACATTAAGGCTAGAATTACCAATTTCAAACTGCAGAGGACAGTGTTATGATGGTGCAAGAAATGTAAGTGGAATTAAAAGTGGATTGCAAGCTAAAATTCGACAGTCCAAAAATAGAGCCATTTTTGTCCACTGCATGGCGCATGCATTAAATTTGGTAGTGCAAGATGGTATGCAAGAAATTTTGGAAATACGAAATTTCTTAAGCATTATGAAAGACCTCACTCATTTTGTTATTAAATCACCAAAACGAATCGAAATATTTAAGAGATTAAAATTAAATGCAGAATGGAAGTCAAGTTCTCTGCGTCCATTATGTCCAACTAGATGGTGCCTGCGGGTATCTTCACTAAAAAGCATTATTGATAATTACTAAACATTAATCGAGTTTAATCTACAAAATATCTCTGATAGTAATAAGATTGAAGCTGGTGCAAAGGCCAATGGATATTTAAAAAATCTACTGCAACTAAAAACTTTAATTTAAAATGGTTGTCAAGATATTGTGTCAAATCATTAATATTAATGATTTGACACAGGCACCAGGCACCATCTAGTCGGACAAAATGGACGCAGAGAACTTGATTCCCATTTTGTATTTAATTTTAATCTTTTAAATGTTTCGATTCGTTTTGGTGATTTAATAACAAAATGAGTGAGGGCTTTCATAATGCTTAAGAAATTTCGTATTTCCATATTTCTTGCATACCATCTTGCACTACCAAATTTAATGCATGCGCCATGCAGTGACAAAAACGGCTCTATTTTTGGACTGTCGAATTCTAGCTTGCAATCCAAATTTAATTCCACTTACATTCCTTGCACCATCATAACACTGTCCTCTGCAGTTTGCAATAGGTAATTCTAGCCTTATTGTTCAGCCGTGAACAAGGATTTTTGCGATAATTTTGCGTGCGAGGTTTTTGTGGCGAGTCGCTGGCGCGAGAGCGAGGAACTCCACCGACCGAAAAAGAAAGAACAGAATCGTGTGTCCTCTCGGCGAGAGAAGACGAAAAAGTAGCTATTAAGAAAGAACTTTTAAGTGTTATGTGCCGGTCCTAGTGTACGTTTCAGAGGGCGGCCAGCAAAGGGAGCACGTCAGTAATCGGGAGATGCGAACCGTGGTGCCGATAAGGTAGGTGGAATCGAACTTTAGCGCACATGTGGCTCGCTCGCAATTCAATACAAAATCGCACGGTAACTTCGCAATCGCGCTAACTCAAAGGGCGTGCCATTTTCTATGCGGTTCTGCTGCTTGAAGTCGCATAAGCATCTTTGTCTGGTTTAGAAAGATTTCCCACCAACCATCTGAAATGGACATAAAAGAAAAGAGGGATAGATCCAGGCAACGTGAACGTTCGAGGCGTGATCGTCCAACCCGTTTCTCAGATACAAGCAGGGATCGTAGCCCTGACAGGGGCAAGGACCGTGGTGGCATGAAGTCTTCCAACGGCCGGGTATACATATCCAATATACCGTACGAATACAGGTGGCAGGACCTTAATGATCTCTTCAGAATTCAGGTTGGCGAGGTTGCTTTTGTGGAGCTGTTTGTTGACGAAAACGATAAGCCAAGAGGTTGTGGCATCGTTGAATTTTCCGATCCCATTTCTGTGAAGAAATGCCTGGAGTGCATGCACCGGTTCGAATTAAAAGGTCGCAAGATTGTCATTAAGGAATATTTTGGGAATTCAAGAGATAAGTTTGGTAACTTGGTTGGAGCCAAGAGAAGGGAGAGGGATGATAATAAAGATCACAATAATAGAGATAGGAGGGATGACAGAAGAGGATACGACAATTCTGGTCATGGACAGAATCACAATCTAGGGCTAGGACTAGGACTCATGAGAGCGTCAAACTTATGTGATGGTAACACTTATGGTTTGAGCCCTGCATTTTTAGATGAGCTTCATATTCAAACTCCACTCAACACACGAGTGTTTGTCGCAAATTTGGAATATAAAGTTGATAAGAAGAAACTGAAAGAGGTGTTAATGGCCAGATTATTAAAACGCGTATCAACCACTTTGGCCCTACCTCTTAAGGCACGCGAAGTCACTGCCTGGTGTGATTCAAAGGTGGCCTTGTATTGGGTGAAGTCCTCGCCATCCCAATGGAAAACCTTTATCGCCAATCGGGTAAGTCAAGCACAGGAGTACTTGGAACCTAGCCAATTCCGACACGTGCCGACGGCAACGAATCCCGCAGACTGTGCTTCAAGAGGCTTGTTTCCTGGAGAATTACTGACTCATCCCCTCTGGTTAACGGGACCGGCTTGGCTTGCAGAAGACGAAATCGAATGGCCCCAAAGACTGATTCCTACAGTAGGACCAAGCGACGAAGAAGTTCATACTATGGAGGCCCGGGTCATCTCGTGCATGACACAAATTGAGCCAGATCGTATCGAACAGATGCTTAATCAGATATCGTCCCTCTCATTGCTGAAACGGGTAACCGCCTACTGTTTAAGCTTCGCCTTCAACTGTAGAGCGAAGCATTCCAAGCGACCGGGATACCTGACGACGCGAGAGTTAAAACAAGCCATGGAAGCCTTAGTTCAGTTGGTTCAGCACAAAGAATTCGCTGCGGACTGGGAACAATTGAAGGCCGGTAGATCGGCCACAACTCGACTCCGCAAACTTAACCCATTTATCGACGAAAATGGGCTATTGAGGGTTGGTGGTCGCCTCCGACATGCAGCAATTGCATTTGGTGCCAAACACCCTGTTTTACTTCCAAAGACTAGTCGTCTTACGGAGCTTATAGTGGATCACTACCATAAATTGTATCTCCATCCTGGACCCGGGAACCTTCACTGCATAATTCAGCAAGAATTTTGGATTTTGCATGATAGAGATGTCATTCGGCGACACCTATCAAGGTGTCAACAATGTTTTAGAATGCAACCCAGACCTCTACAACCGCGCATGGGAGACCTGCAGGCGACGCGATTGCAGGCTGTCAAGCCGTTTTCGGTTGTGGGCGTCGACTATGGGGGCCCGTTCCAAATATCTTTGGGAAGGCTAAGAAAAGGCTATATTTGCCTATTCGTATGTTTCACTACTCGAGCAGTGCACTTAGAACTGGCCTCGGATCTCACAACGGACGCCTTTCTCGCTGCGTTACGGCGTTTCGTCGCCAGACGAGGAGCAGTTCGGGCAATATACAGTGATTGCGGTACGAATTTTGTAGGAGCTCAGCGCAAGTTAGCAGATTGGGCCCAGCTAACCACATCGGATACCTACAACGGACTGGCTTCGCGAACGTTAAGTGAGCATGGAATCGAATGGCACTTCAACCCACCAGCGAGTCCTAATTTTGGCGGTCTTTGGGAAGCCGGTATAAAGTCCACCAAGAAACTGCTCGCCCGGGTTGTAGGTGAGCAAACCCTCACTTACGAAGAATTCAATACGGTGCTTGTGCAGGTGGAAGGCACATTAAATTCCAGGCCACTGGGGTCTATAAGTTCGGACCCAAATGATTTGGGAGTTCTGACACCGGGACATTTCTTGCTACTTGCACCACCCACAGCTTTGCCAGAGCCGATGGAAGAGGAACGACCACTCCCACCTCTGGTGCGCTGGCGCTTGGTACAACAACTTGTCGCATCTTTTTGACGCAGATGGCAAAACGAGTATCTAGGCAACCTCCAGATGCGGGACAAATGGTCAAAGGCAGGACCTAATTTGACTATCGGAACGCTGGTTGTAATCAAGGAAGCTAATTTACCTCCTTTGCGCTGGCGGTTGGGGCGGATTTGTAGAGTGTATCCTGGAGATGATGGGATAGTTAGAGTGGTAGAATTGAAAACTGGGAGCGGCGTTGTTACCCGTCCCGTCTCTAAGCTATACCCCCTCCCAATGATGGAATAGTCGGGCAGAGCCCGCAAATTGATTTTTTTGGAATGGATTTTGTTTTTCGTTATTTCCTTCCTATTCCTTACCGTGGGTCTCCTGGCAGCCCGGGTAGTCTCCTTGACGACCCCCAAGGAGTGAAGTTCGTTTTATTTCAGATGGCGACTTTATCCTTTCGCATCCCTTATCATTTTGATTAAGTTCGAAGAATTTCGTCTTCATTAAAGTTTCCTGTCGTTTTTGGTTATTTTTTTTTTGTTTCTTTATATTGGGAATTTGGAATCGAATTTAATTTTGTTTTGGAACGCGTTCGTAGTAGGGCTTGCAACCCCGGGGATCCCCGCCCCCGGGGCTCCGGGGATTTGATTATTTTAGACGGGGTTTTATCCCCAGGGTTTGTCAACCGTCCCCGGGGATGAAAAAAACTTATAAAAGTTTTTTACCCACGGTTAACGATGAAGAGGCTTCATCTTCATGTCAATCAGAGATTGAAAAGCAAGCGGCAGAAAATCTCCCTTCTGTGGATGAAGTCATTCATTCAGGTCCTGGTGACGATCACGACTCATCTTCTGAAGATGACGAGGAATCACAAGATGATCAACTTGTGATGAAAATGGCACACAAGAAGGCAGAAATTTTATTTGAAGAATATTGAACCGTCATTACTAAGGTTCGGAAAATCGTTAAATCCTTCCGCAAATCTCCAACATAGAATGAAGCTGTCCTTCAAAGACATGTGAAATATAATATTGAAGGACGTGAGTGCCTACTCATCGTGGATGCTAACACTAGATGGAGTAGTCTCGTTCTAATGCTAGAGCGCTCCCTGAAATTGAAAGATTCTATAAAGAAGGCTCTGATCGACATCAAGTATGAGGATTCCTTCAGTAACGAAGAATTTGCAAAAATTGCTGAGGTCGTCGACTGCCTAACACCCATTCGAGCAACAGTTATTGTCTCAACGAGATTGAACCCTGATTGACGCTGAAACCGCACTGTCCATGATGTTTTCAACCTTGGAAGGTTTTTCGTCTAATCTTGCCAAGACACTGGTCAATGCCCTTTCAGTGTGAATGCAGGAAAGAAGAAGATATTTATCTGCATTATACGTTTACTAGGAGAAGACACGCGACGAGAGGACCCCAACGAGTGAGACACTAAGCAAAATCTTGTATACACTTTCAAAGCCGAAACTCCGCTCTTTAATTGTCCGAATGATAAAACGTATTTGCCCGCCCCTAGATGACGGAGGTGTCAGTGGTAGCATAACTTCAAACAGCTTCTACCAACGTCGAGGACGAAGAGGATCCACCCATAAAAAGGTCCAAGACTCACCCGTCCGAAGCAGGAAGAAACTATCATTTCAAATTAAAGGAGGCCATTAAAATATTCCGGAAATATGCCCAGACTACAACACCAGCATCTACTCCAGAAACCAAATCATTGGAGACTATTATCAAATAAGAGATGACTTTGTTTGAGAAGGGTGGAAACAAAGGTATTTGATGCTGATTTTACAAGCGTTGAATCCGAAAGTGCATTTTCAGCTGCTGGGTATGTGTCCGAAAATAAGGTCAAGCATGAATGATGAAACCCAGGATGCCCTGTGTCACCTTCGGGGTCACTTTCAGTTCCAATTTACTCCAGATTCAGCATCGAACTCTACACGTAATTGAATGTGGACGTACTGAATTAAATGTTGTGAATATAATGTTCCTTATTTGAATTGGTACTAATTCAATAAATATTTATTTATGCACAGATGTCAAATAAAACTATTTCAATTTAGATTGAAAATGAACTTATCTATTATTTTATATATCCCATTGCAGCATGTAAAATAAACACGTAGTCAGCTAGAATTAAGTAGAAATAATTAAAAGTTATATTATTACAAGTTTCCCGGGGAACCCCGGGGACCCCGGGGCCAGATAAAATCCGGGGACGATTCCCCGGGGACGAAAAGTGTCCGGGGTTGCAAGCCCTAGTTCGTACTCGTGCCAAGGTGGGCGGCATGTTCAGCCGTGAACAAGGATTTTTGCAATAATTTTACGTGCGAGGTTTTTGTGGCGAGTCGCTGGCACGAGAGCGAGGAACTCCACCGACCGAAAAAGAAAGAACAGAATCGTGTGTCCTCTCGGCGAGAGAAGACGAAAAAGTAGCTATTAAGAAAGAACTTTTAAGTGTTATGTGCCGGTCCTAGTGTACGTTCCAGAGGGCGGCTAGCAAAAGGAGCACGTCAGTAATCGGGAGATGCGAACCGTGGTGCCGATAAGGTAGGTGGAATCGAACTTTAGCGCACATGAGGCTCGCTCGCAATTCAATACAAAATCGCACAGTAACTTCGCAATCGCGCCAACTCAAAGGGCGTGACCGACGTCCGTACACTTATCAATACATCATATATAACTGAATACAACGTTTCTGAATTCGTGAAAGGTGTCTCATAAAATCCTATGAAATATTCATAGATTTCTAAATTGCAATCTACAATTCTCAAGCATATTGACAGTTGTTCTTTTGATGAAATATCTGTTGTCTCGTCACTTATAATAGCAAAATAAGTTGCTTCCTTTATAAAACGAATTAACATGGAAATAACTTAATTTCCACTTTCTTAGTTAATGACATTTAATAGGATTATTTTGTTGTTTATGGTAACCAAGTTAACGATAAATTATAGGAACAGACCTGTAATATTTTACGTGCTTGTATAAAAGACCTGTAATATATTACAGGCCTGTAGAAAAGCAGACAGATTAAAAACTAATTCAAATTTTATTACAAACACCTTAAAAGCTATAATAGATCGGGCTTATAATTATACATATTTATTCATTTTCGAAATTCATTTGTATATTTTCAGCAACCATTTTCTGGTTGTTACTTTCAATATCCATATTCATGTTTTTGTTAGTAACAGAAAAAGCTGAAGTCGTGCCTGCAGTCAATGGTGCTTCGTGTTCTTTATTAGAATCCTTCTGATTACCAAGTTAAACCATTTTTGCAATTTTTCTTTTATTACACATAGATTCAGCAATATCATTTACATTACCATAACTACGTTTAACTACAAATTACCCAACGCCTCCACATAATAAATGCCATGCAATTTATTTAAAAATAGTCAAATGAAGGTGGAAATAAAAGTTTGTACGTGACACGCGTTGCAATTAATCTTTACAAGGCTCACTGGATTATGGGGCTCGCTCCTGCATCGCTCGCCCCACAAACTTCCAGCTCGCCCGTAAAGATTACTTTACAAAGCTTGTAACGTAAATAACTATTACCAGCCATTATAGATAATATTTCATTTAAAACATCGTGAAAGCACCATTTATAATTGGTACGATTAAACCAACTATTCAATTTAGGAACATCTTCAGAACGGAGTTTTAGTAAAACTTTGTAATTGAAAGTTTCATCGATATGACCTCTAATTGCTAACCCCTGAACTGCCAAAAATTGCAAGGTAGAAATTTTTTTTAAAGCAACTCGTGATTAAATCATTTCTTTCCGTTTCGCCAGCGATATTTTTTCGTAAATATTTTTCACTGTAGAAAATGAATTGTACCTTTCCACAGCGGTTTTTGTGTAAAGAAGATTTTTCATGTATTTGAAATTTTTCCTTAGCCTTTTTCCAATCAGAAAATTCGCCATTCACAAACGCATTTAATGATGCTTTATCATGTCTATTCATGGTATTACGTAGAATGTCCACTTCATCACAATATTCACAAATTTTGCAAAATACCTTGTTTCGTCCTGGATTATATTCGATCCACTTATATTTATTTTCCCAATTAGAGATAAACTTTATTTTTCCATTTAAGATCATTTGATGTCATGGGATTCTTCTCTAGCTAGTACATTTTCAGAACCTTCTGAAATTTTCCTCTTTCTGCCAGTGTGCGCCGCTCACATTAAAATTCACCCACAAAAACTGTGCCCTGCCAAAATTACCAAGGGGGGGCGGTGTCCCCTTAGAACTTCTCAAGGGGGGCATCTTCCCCGCTGCCCCCCTGTAGTCGGCGCCTATATCTATATTAGATATATTGTAAATATTGTTGGCACTTCTCTTAAAAATAGCAGTAAACACACGCTGAAATTGTATCAAGACAGGTAAATAAAGTACAGGTTCATTGCTGTGACGTGAAATAGATTTTTTGTATTGATTTATCTGTTTTATATGGGCGGTGTGATTGTTTTATAAGTCAAATGCTTAATGAGGTCTGTGTCAATATCTTTTTATGATTCAAATGCCTTATGAGAGCAAGTATGAATATCTTCCTTCATTGGATTTTCATTGATCACAATTACGATGTTGATGATGATTATGAATGCTAATTGCTAACATCATCTATCTTAAGTTGTTATGCTATGTTCTTACCTTGAAAATCGGTATTATGGTTAAGAAGTTATTTGGCAGGCACTCGTCCACGCTGTAGAATCCTTTAAGTATAAAATAATTCTTAATTGATTGTTAGGTATCAAATTGTATTATTGGCTAATAATTTATTATTAATAATGCAGGCGGGATATATGTGCTTTTATTTGTATATAGAAGCCGGCGCGACGAACCCAGCTTACGAACGAATAACGAACTGGCATTCAGTACTGAGCCCTTATGGCATGCACATGCAAGTTCGGTGCTGGTTATTAAAAAGAGGATATGTCGCCTATTGTTTTGGTGTGAGTGGATAAATATGGATTAACTGTTGAAATGGATTAAAGGTCAGTACTTAAACTACAATATGTATATCAGATTGAGGTGTTCCGACATATGCAATTAGATTGTAATATTCACATTATTAAGAGGTGTGTCGTCGTGATTGTATAAAATTGAGGTGTGTCCTCGTGATTGTATAAAGAAGAGGTGTGTTCACGTGATTGTATAAAGTAGAGGTGTGTCCTCGTGATTGTATAAAAGAGAGGTGGGTCCTCGTGATTGTATAATGAAGAAGTGTGTGCTCGTGATTGTATAAAGAAGAGGTATGTCCTCGTAATTGTATAAAGAAGAGTTGTGTCCTCGTGTTTGTGTAAAGAAGAGGTGTGTCCTCGTGATTGTATAAAGTAGAGGTGTGTCCTCGTGATTGTATAAAAGAGAGGTGTGTCCTCGTGATTGTATAAAGAAGTGTGTGCTCGTGATTGTATAAAGAAGGGGTTTGTTTTTACGATCTTTATATCTGAATTAAAGAGAGGTGTGTCCTGATAGATGTATAAAGAAGGAGTTTGTCCTTACGATCTTTATATCTGAATTAAAGAGAGGTGTGTCCTCATGATTGTATAAAGAACGGGCGTGTCCTTCCGTTTTTTTTTTATATTGAAACCTTCGAAATTGTATAAAGAAGAGGTGTGTCCTCGTGTTCTTTATAATCACAGTCATTACATAAAGAAGGGGTATGTCCTCACGTCCTTAATTAATACGGTACCCGTATTGGGTATTAAGAGGTGTATGTCACTGCTTTGCACATAAGGGTGAATTACAATAGTCGTAGAGAATAATGGTCGAAGCCATGACTGCTAGGAATCCAGTTGGCAAGAGAACAACTGGCGGGGGAAGGGGAGATGCTCCCCCTGTAAGTCCTTCCAATTATAGTTAATATACAATACTAAAAGAATACTCTTTATATGTGGGTAAATCATTTGGAGCCAATGCCATCTTCGGATCAAGTTCAATATATATCCTGCGGATCCTGACCAATGAAAATACAGTATATTATGTAAGTGATTATTATTATTACTAGGATAAATGGCGAAAATTGATATATGAAATATGGCGTGGAGTTAAGGCTGCGATTGGAAAGAGAACTAGCTTAACATGATTTTATAAAATCATTTACAGGAAGTTCCTTTGAAGGATTAGGAAGTACATTACATTACATTATTTAAAAAACAAATGTAACAACAATCAGCGATACTAATAACAAAAATAATTACTAATTACATTATGGATAGTGGCCCATTATCCTCAATGAGTCGTAATTTTCTTCGGACTTGTCCCATCTTCCTTTGGACAAGTTCAGGTTCCATTTGTCTAATCTTCTGGAAGATGCGACGCCGCAATTCATCTTCATTTGTAGCTTCCCAGCCTCTATCGTACACTTTCCTTGATAGTATTGACCAGAATTCCTCTATTGGTCTAGCCTGAGAGACATTAAGAGGATTGTCCAACTTAGGTACAAAGTCTATGTTATTTTCATTTACCCACTGTGTGGTAACTCCAGCATATTGGCATGAAGCTAGATCAGGCCAAAACATTATATTATCGTTGGCATGATGTGTATTTAACCCAAATGGTTCCATTGTCCTTTTAAAAGGTCGCCAATATGTGTTACAGAAACCTATGTTTCTTGTGTATTATTTTAAGTAATGATAGTAAGATGGCACCACATTCTTTAAGAATAAGGTACATGTGATACATTTTAGCAAAATTGAACACATTTTAACTGCGTATAACATCCAGAAAAATATTTGTTGTGCATCGAGTTTTTTCTTTTGTGTCATGGACAGATTGAGGTAAGAATTATTTAATCATAATAAATTAAATATGTTCTTCGTTGCATAAAATGTAATTAATACAGTTATATTTAATTAACCACAGGTTTGTGAGGTTAGATTTTCATTTTGTATTTGGAATATACGCACGAAATCATAAATGTCCTTTATAAAGGCCAGTGGCTCAATATACTGTGTTTTCAGTTATTGGAACTGACACAGACCCTTGACTCTAAGTGAATTGTTGGAGGAAGCAGAGAACATTGATGATGATGCAATACTACCAGATAGTATAGCTGTTTTTCCACCTATTAATGCAAATGAAGTTGTTACCGATGAAGACTCCGGCGATGGGGAAAATGTTGTCATGAACAACTTTTCTGGTAGTATTTTAAATTCGATGGCTGAACCTTCTTTCAAAACTAATATTATCGATAGTGACAGTGATAGTAGCGACAGTGATAGCAGTGACGATGAAATTCCCTTATCAAATTTCATGAAATATAAGAAGAGACCAAAAAATTATGAATGGAGTCACAGCGACATTACAAATCGTTTGCCGATCTGGAACCAACCATGTGAGCCTAATAATAAATTTACAAGAAGGGGTATGTCCTCACGTCCTTAATTAATACGGTACTCGTATTGGGTATTAAGAGGTGTTTGTCACTGCTTTGCACATAAGGGTGAATTACAATAGTCGTAGAGAATAATGGTCGAAGCCATGACTGCTAGGAATCCAGTTGGCAAGAGAACAACTGGCGGGGGAAGGGGAGATGCTCCCCCTGTAAGTCCTTCCAATTATAGTTGGCTAAACTTAGAATTTTTCTACCTATTCTTCGATAAGGATGTTTGGCAAATGTTAACTGATTATAGCAATCTTTACGCAGTACAAAATAACAGATGTGGAGACATAAGTGTAGAAGAAATGAAAGCTTTTTTTGGAGTCCTTATTTATAGTGGTTATACTACCGTCCCAAGAAGATCACTGTATTGGGAAAACAGTTCTGATGCTAATCACAAAATAGTATATGACGCAATTTCAAGAAACCGTTTTAATTTTATAATGCAAAATCTGCATTGGAGCGATAATACAAATTTAAATGTTTCACATAAATTTGCTAAAGTCGGCCCATTATTAGACGTTTTGAACAACAACTTTATTTCACTTGCTCCTCTGAACGAATATCATAGTATTGATGAGTCAATGGTGCCCTACTTTGGCGGACATGGTTCCAAGCAGTTCATCAGAGGAAAACCTATTAGATGGGGTTATAAGTTTTGGATGGCTACTTTTAGAACAGGTTACATAGAATGGTTTCAACCTTATCAAGGTTCCAGCACAAAGCTGTCAAAACGATACAAGAACTTAGGATTGGGTGCGAGTGTGGTACTAACATTTGTCGATAGTATTCTTGAAGAAAAAGGTAGTTACCCGTATCATTTATACTTCGATATTTTTTTTACTTCTTGGGATTTGCTTTTGGTACTCAGAGATAGAAAAATAAAGGCTACTGGAACACTGAGAGAAAATAGAATACATGTATCTGCAATAAAAACTGCCAAAGAACTACAGAAAGAGCCAAGGGGAACCTTTGTGTATGCCTAGGAGAAACAGGAAAACATAATAGTATGTAAGTGGAATGATAACAATATAGTTACAATAGCTTCCAATTCAGATAGCGTGCTGCCGACATGTAATGTGGCCCGATTTTCCCAGAAAGAAAAGAAAAAAAATTCTGTACCTCAGCCGGATTTGATAAAAAAATACAACAAAAATATGGGAGGTGTCGACAGGGCAGACCAAAATATTAGTCTTTATAGAGTCGGAGTTAGAGGCAAAAAATGGTACTTTCCCATAATAAGTCATTGCCTTGATATGGCAATTCATAATGCATGGCAGCTTCAACGAGAATATGGTGGAAAACAGGATCAATATACCTTCCGTAGATCCCTTGCAATGAGCATTTTGGAAAACAACAAGAAAACAACGAAACGAGGACGACCTAGTGCACAACCAAATGAATATTCCCGATTCGACGGAAAGGATCATCTAATTGCATACAAAGAAACACAAATTAGATGCCGATTATGACACAAAAAAATGCAATTTCAGTGCAATAAGTGCCATGTAGGTTTGCATCCAAAAAACTGTTTTTTGGAATATCATACGCTCTAATTTTATTTGTCTGTAAATATATAAATTATATTTATTTTCTGTTGAATATAGATTATTTCTTTAAAATATATTTGGAATATTGCTGAGTTTATATATAGATATATTGTTACTTTCAAGATATTAACCTTCCCGTTGTCCTTTATAAAGGACGGTCTATATCTGGTAAACTATTAACTTTATAACATAAAGTGCTTATTAAAAAATTTTCAAGAAATACCAAATAATCATAAAATTGCAAAAAACTTTTAATTTTCTTAAAAAAATTAATTCGGGAGTATTTGGGTTAAAAAAATAAGTAATTTAGTGAGACATTTTTTAATATAACGGTCTGCATTTAAGGTTTATCGGTCTTGTTCACGAACACGACCAATATACGGCTGTGAAATAAATGATGTTTGAGAAATGGCACACCACACTAAAATTTTATCCTCAAGTTTTAATTTACCTCTAAATTTAACATTGTCTGGTGTATTTTCTAAGTTGTCGGTGTAAAACCCATCGTTTCCTTTAATCTCTGAATGGGATACGGTAAAATATTTTTCATCGTCCATTACAATCAATTTATTATTAAAGTGTATGCGCCTTAATGCGCGACAACAACGCGGAATTCTTTCTAACTGGGCTGCGGTGTATTTGGTGCCTTTCTTCTCTTTCTAAATACTAAGTTTGTGCGATCAATTGTTCTTAACGCAGTGGTCTTCGAAATACCAAATCTCCAGGCTAATTTTCTCTGAGAAACTCCAATTTTGTTTTTCGCGGCTTCCATCAGTCTTCTTTCTCTTATTCCACTCAAAATTCTTGGTCTATCGCTTTTGGGTAAATTAATGCACGGTATACCCTCTTCACAATTCCTTATTGTGTTGTAAATGGTTGACTTCCCTATATTTTGCTCTCGGTAGATTGCAATAATATCACGCTTAGGTATTCGTCCAACTAGATTGTAAATACCTTTACGGATATCTAATTTGTAAGACATTTTGCTTCGATAGATTTGCAAAACTAAACTGTCATAATCAAACTTGATTACTTGTGACGTTTTAGTTTTTATGGCAACTTGATTAGACGGCATTGGGTATAAAAACGAGTCATTCAACATTTTTCCTAAAACTTTAGGACCATACGTTAGTTCTGACATTTTTTGGCATCTCTTTTCTTATGCATTGGCATAATTATGGCTATAGTCCAGTCTCTGGGTATTTTACCTGTTTTCCAGGCAGTGTTTATTATTTTATGTAGTAGTGATAGTCCCTCCTCGCCCATATATTTGACAACTTCTGCCTTCATATTGTGGTATCCTGCAGCTTTTCCATTTTTTAGTCTTTGTGCTGCCTTTTGTACTTTTGGCCTAGTTATGTCTTCATATGCTGATATTATTATTCGTACCCTCTTATAGGTTGTATTGTCTCCATCTCTTCATTTAGTTATTCCGAGAAGTACTGCTGCCATCTTTCCACTACTCTTTTATCTTCTTTTTTTTTTAATTCGAAAAGGGCCGCTCTGGGCCACGTTTAACAACAACAACATTGTATTTATAATGTTTATTAATATAATATTTCTTCTTTGCAGTTTATTTCTTCCTTTTCTGCCAGTACTTTTTTATTTTTTCGCTTTGTCTTTTCTTTCTTTCTGGTCCCATTTCGTGCTGCTCGTCCTTACCTCTCTTGCCGAGAAGTCATTGTAGGTTTTATTTTTCTCCCTTATTGCCTTTCTCTCGTCCTTATCTTTTATCCTCATCAATGCCAGATCTTTTCTACTTCTGTGATTCATTTCCCTTGGTCTTTTAGCATTTTCTGGGCCATTATGATTCTTTTGAGGAGCCTGTCGTTACCCATTCAGATTATGTGTGTTTAAAAGGATGCTCTGCGTTTTCTCATGGTCGTTGACAAGCGTTCTGTTTGTTTACTTCTATACAGATCCTCGTTGCTTTTGAGTCTCCACGACTCACCCAATTTTACTGGTCCTAGTATTTTCGTTAAGATTCTTCTTTCTCGGTTTTCTATCTTTTCTATCTAGCCTACCTGATCTAGCGTTAAGCATTCTGCGGAATATAGCACTTCTGGTTTAAGTACTGTATTTAGATGTTTTATCTTTGCGTTTATCGAGATGGATTTCTTGTTGTAGATACCCCTGCATAAAAAGTATGCTTTGTTTAACTTTGAGACCCTATTTTCGTATGCTTCTCTGTCGTTTCCATTAGGTGTTATTATTTTTGCTAAATACACCTATCCCCCGATTTACACGGTACTTGTTTTCGCTTTTACAGGGTTTATGCTACTCTGTGATTGAACATGCGCAGTGTACACATCTCACGGGGAATCTCCCAAGCTTATGTGCTGACTTGCTGCACACGCACACTGTGTCTGTATTTCTTCGCATAAAATTGAGGTTTTATCTACGGAAAATTGTATTTGAGTGAAAGTTTCACAGTTTCAGAAAGATTTCATTTTCCATATTCGTAAATTACAAGTGAGTGCATAATTTAGATTATTATAAATTAACGGCTGTGATTAAAGTAAAATTCAGAGGGGGAAAATGCGGGAAATTTTGGATGGAAATGATGGCAATTTACCAAATAGGTTTAATTAGAATTAAAAAATTAAAACATTTTAATTTGAATAAAAATTAATTATTAAACTTTTTTAATTTTCCCTCCAAAATTTCCCGCATTTTTACCCTCTGAATTTTACTTTAATCACAGCCAAATTAACATAAATTAACATAAATTTAAAAAAATTATAGGCTTATAATGAAGAAAGAAGTTAAAAGAAAAGTTATTTCTTTAGAAACTAAAATCGAAATTTTGGATCGCTTACGAAAGGGAGATAGAGTAGTAGATGTTGCAAAATCATATAGCATGAACGAAGCTACAATAAGAACTATTAGAACAAATGAAAACACAATTAGAAAGAGTGTTGCAGCTGGCAATACCACGAGTATGGGCACAACATCATACACCAGAAATATCGCAATGGAAAAAATGGAGAAAGCGTTAATGCTTTGGATAGAAGATCAAACACAAAAAAGAGTACCCATTGATACGGGCGCTATAACAAATAAAGCATTACGAATTTACGAAAAAATTGTAGAGCAATTACCATCTTCTTCTTCAACTGAATAGAAGCCAAATTTTTTGGCAAGTCATGGCTGGTTTGAAAGATTTAAAATAAGACATTCTTTACACAGCTTAAAATTAAAAGGTGAACTGGCTTCTGGCGACGTAGATGCAGCCCAAGAATATCCAGCAAATTTTGCAGAAATTATTAACGACAAATTCATATACCCCTGATCAGGTTTTCAATGCTGATGAGTCAGGGTTATTCTGGAAAAAAATGCCTAAAAGGACTTATGTCTCAAAATTGTATAAATCGGCTAGTGGTCATAAAGCAGCAAAATATCGCATAACAATTCTTTTCTGTAGCAATGTTTCAGGAGATTATATTATGAAACCATTAGTGATTAACAAATCAAAAATGCCCCGTGCCTTTAAAGGAGTAAACATCAATAATCTTCCCGTTTATTGGAGGGCTAATAAGAAAGCGTGGGTTACTGCTGCAATGTTTACTGAATGGTTTTATGAATGTTTTATCCCAGATGCCAAAAAATATTTAAGTTCAAAGGGATTGCCTTTTAAAGTGCTTTTGTTAATTGACAATGCGCCGGGTCACCCACAAGATCTAGAATATGAGAACGTTGAAGTAAAATTTTTACCAAAAAATACAACTTCATTATTACATCCATTGGACCAAGGCATAATTTCTATGAGAACAATGAATCTTTAACAGTTATTAGTGCTTGGAATTTTTTTACAATATTAGACTGTGTGAAGCATATCGCCTTATCATACACTGCGATTAAGCAAACAACGCTCAATAGCTGTTGGAAAAAATTGTGGCCAAATGTAGTCAAAAATGAACATTCCATTTCAACGTTAAATGATGAATATTCGCAGATAGTACAGATGGCGCATTCATTGGGCGGAGAAGGTTTTGATGATTTTACTGTTGAAGATATCGCAGAGTTAATGGCTGATAAAGAACTAAGTGAGGATGATTTAGTTAACTTAGTTTGCGAAAGTGAGTCTGACAAATCTGATGAAGAGGAATTAGTACCAGTAACATTCACTGCTAAAGTCATCCGCGAAGGACTTGCATTGGGAAGAAAGCTGGGTAATCATTTTATACAAAATGACACAAACGTTGAAAGGGCTTTACGATTCCAACGTGACATAAATCGCTGCTTGGCTCAATATGAAGAAGTTTACAAAGATCTTACAAAAATTCGAAGCAATTGTTAATAACCGATTTTATTACCATCCCTCATAATGTAATTATTTCTGCTTCAAACATCGAATCGGCACAAATAACTTCGAGTGATGAAAGTGAATTCGAACCTTTGATTCCGAAAAAAAGAATGAGAGTAATTTCTGACAGTGATGAAGGATAATAAAACATATTTGGTTTTATTTTTTGTTCTTCTGTTTAATGTATTGTAATTAAATTTAAAAAAACAGTGTTTCCGTAATATATTACATATTTTAACCTGTCAATGCATTTTATTTTTATTTCTGTGTACACCTAAAAATATTGAAGAAAATCACAACTGTTAAATAGCAAAATTATGCATTTTCTGCCAGCTTTTCGATTTACACGGTTCTGACTTAATTTTCGATTTACACGTTTTTCTCAGGAACGTATCTGCCGTGTAAATCGGGGGATAGGTGTACTTAAATTTCTGGTCCCTTCCAATTTCTCCGTACTTTGTTTTAATTTTTTTCTGAGTCGATTATTTTTCTGTAGTGAACTATTTGTCTTTTCAAAAGATAACGGTAGACCAATTTTCTTCGCGATTTCCATAAGAATTTCAATTTTCACCTTGGCTTCCTCCTCCGAGTTTGCGAAAATTACTATATTGTCCGCAAAGGCTAGGCAGTCTACTGTAATAGGTTTTCCAATGTATTTATCTTTGGTCAGTTTTTTTCTCGGAAATGTTTTCTCCCCTATCTTCCTTCTCCATTCTCTTATTACTTTTTCTAGCGCACAGTTGAACAACTGTGGCGAGATTCAGACTCATTGCCTGACTCCCGTTTTAATTTTGATTATTTGCGATAACAGGCCCTTAAATTTTACTTTGGCGTGTCGGTAATGTTTGCTTCTAGTAGTTTATGTATTTTGTTGTCCAATCCCATATCTCCTAGTACCTTGAATAGCGCGTTTCTATCAACTGAGTCGTAGGCTTTTTGGAAGTCAACGAACATTGCTACCAATTTTTTTCCGCTTGATGTGTAGTGTTTTTGTATCATTTTGAGAGACATTAATTGAGCCGTTCATTTTGAAAGTGACTTAAGTCCATTTATCTTTAATTTGAAATACTTAAGGTTTTGCGTTTTTACAAAATTAAAAATATACGTAAGATATATGGTTGACTTGCAATGTTAAATCGCATTTAAGGGATTTAATTTTATACATCCTATTAAAAAGTCGCTATTATTAAGTGTATAATATAACCTTGCTTACCTTAAAAGGACTTAGGTCACTTTCAAAATTAAAAAAATGTTTTGTTACAAAAAGTGAAAGAGCTTAAGTCCGTTACATATATCTTAAAAAATAGAAGAAAAAAAACATTTAAATTATATTTTTAGATAATAGAAATAAATTTAGTAACAAGTTATTCGTTAACATTCTCAGTATGCGGGGGTGATTTGAAGTAGTTATGGTGTTCCGGAGGTATATACCGCAATAAGTCCATCATGTGTCGGTATTTTAGTGATGTGATGCTTCTTATACTTTTATATAACGATGGCAATACAATATTCCCAAATTTTTTAGGTCTACCCCGACGTGGCAATAAATCAAGAATTTTAAATTCTGCGTTCTCATCCATGGTTGTTTTGTATAAAATTTTATATGGTTCATTTCTTAAAAATCGCATCCAGCATATTTGAAGCCAGTTTATTTTTTCTCCGTTGGTATTTTTGGATCTTTTGTAAACTGCTTCTTCCAAGAGTCTTGTTGATATAAAATCCTCTTGTTTCATTTCATTTAGTATCAAAGTATTAGCTTTTCTACATTTTTTAATTATATTATAATATTCTTGTGGCACATACAATAACTGATTTCTTTTTAACGACATTTCTATAACGCCAAAATCTCTGTCATTAGGTAAAAATGAATGCCCTGATATTAAAAATTTGTGGTCTATGATTTCCATATCATTTCCCATCGATAGAATTTTTAACCACATTAATGATATTCTGATGTTTCTGTTTTGTCCTCCACACATGTAACTATATGCAATGATGTGTTTTTCACCTTTCAGGGTTTTTAGGTGTCTCAAGAGGCATGAAGCCACTTCTTGGGAACCTCTAGAAGCTTTTGTTTCATCCCAAACGTACATGTATACATTATCGTTGTGAAAATTGTGTATGCCTAAATTTAAAATATACATGTTACATTTATAATAAGCTACTGAAATAGTTAACTTTGGGAATGGTAACGCTTTCTGCAAATCGAATGAAAAGCCAAAATAATGAGATGGATTACTTGATACTCGCTCTTGATCATGTTTTAACGCATTTCTAGCCGATTCTGCTAGCTTCAAATGAATATCATGTTCTTCCATAAGTTTTTTCTGTTCTTCATGGTTTTCTGATGCTAAGGACTTTAATGTTTAATAGATCACATTTTTGACATGTGTCTTTGCGTGGTTGGTGGAAATGTAGATTAAAATCCTTTTTGAATATTTTTCTATAAGTCCATTCATTAACTGCGTTTAAATTATTTTCTTCACAGTGAAGCTCATAAAAATTAAACATTTTTTTATAGTCAGTTCAGGATGAAGATATTTTCTGTCGGGATTATGGTCCCTAGTATAATGGGATTCAAATTTCGGGGAACTGTTAATATGGTTTTGAACAATCATATTTGCTTCATCACATATTTTTCTCGACGATCCAGGCAAACGCCCACGTAAATCGTTGCCAACGTTTTTAGATTTTAATACACGTTTCAATCGTCCTTCGCTTATTTGAAAAGTATCTAAAGAGATTTTTTTACAAACAGCAACTTTGCCTGTTTTAGAATTTAACCAATACGTAAAACTCTCATTTCTACATGAACCTTTTCCGTTTCTCTGACGTCTTCTTTTTACAACACTGCGTCCGGTCGCTTCGTATAGCAATATATTTTGCTTATTAAAGTCTCCTAAGTTCCAAAACATTTCGAAAATACGTTTTCTTTCTGTTTCATTTAAATTTTTCAAGCAGTCTTTTCGGCATTGGCAATCTTCATTTTGAAAAACTTTGGCAGGAATAATTTTTCCCGATTGTGTATCGTATCTTTTCCCTGAATTCCGTTTAATTTTACGAATTTTCTGAATATAAGTACCACTTCTGTGTTCTCTGAATCCTTCTTTGAAGGTGCTGTTTTGTAAATTCTCATTCTCAGTTACTTCCTTCTTTTTTTAAATCTGTTGTATGAGTTTAATTCCTCTTCACTTTCAGAATCAAGAAATCTTGTTATTTTATCCTTTCCCATGGGTTTAATAATTTCTTTAAATTAAATATAATTTTTTAAATTTCAATTTAATATCAAAACGTAATTTAAATTACCTTCATCACTGGTTTCAATATTTTCGGCCGCACTTTTTGACATCGTCAATAAAAAGTGGACTTAGGTCACTTTAAAAATTAGGATTTTCAGTACTTATATTATTTTGAAAATGTACGTGATATAAAATTTTCAAATGCACAGTATATTTCAATACCGATTTATTTTCTTGACAGTTCAGCATAAATTATAAATGTCACAAGTGCCAACTTGATAAAAGATGAAAATGGACTTAAGCCACTTTCAAAATAAACGGCTCATTTGTTTAATGCATGATATTTTTTTTCTAAAACCCCCTTGATATTCCCCGATTTGGCCATCTAATTGTGTTTCAGCTCTTTTTAATATTGTTTTGGATAATATCTTATACACCACCTGTATTCGTGAGAATAACTACAGAGAATTACAGAGATAATGTATTTTTTGTCTCCTTTTTTTGTATCGGTTGAATTATTTTTTCTTTCCTCCCTCCTGGGATCTCTTCATCCTCTAAAATCTTCTTAATCATGTTACAGATGTTTTCCACCATCTTCGGGCTGCATGTTTTTAGCATCTCCGCTGTGATGGAGTCTTCCTCTGGTGCTTTGTTGTTTTTGAGGTTTGCAATTGTTTGTTTGACTTCATTTGTATCTGGTGGCTTAGAGTCAACACCTGTTTTGGATGTTATCCAGCTGAGCGGGAAGCCTTCAGCTGCTTCTCAGTTGAGTATTTCCTCGAAGCGTTTGGCTAGTAGCTCGCAAGTTTCTATGTTATTAACTGCCATATTGCCATCCGGTTTCCGAAAACATATGTTCGGTGTCTGGTATTTTTGGATTGCGTCCTTAAATGTGCTGCAGTAGTGTCTGGTTTAATTTTTCCTAAAGTTTTCTTCTATCCTCCCTGTTGTGCCTTTGTGATAATTTATTTTGGTTCTTCTAATTATTTTACTCGTGTTTTTCCCGGTTTCTCGAAAGTTTTCATAGTTTATATCTAGTTTCGTCTTTTGCCATGTCCTCCAGTGTTTGGCCCTTTGTTCAATTTCTCTTTCACAGTCTAAGCTCTACCTCTGGTGTATTTTGGTCTTTTAACGGTGTCCTTTGCTCTTTCTACAATTGTGCTCTTTATGTTTTCCCAATGTGTTGTTTCTACATTCATCATTTCTTGATATGTTTCCTTGTTGGTTTCTAGAAGTACGTTGTCTACTCTGAATATTCTGTTATGATTTCTGCCTGTTTTGTGCTTGTTAGGAACTAGTTTGATTTTTATTCTGGTTAGATAGTGGTCCAAGTTTTACGTTTGCCGACTTTATGACTTTGACATTTTGTATTTCTCTTATCTGCGATTTTGTTATTGCGACATGATCTATTAGGAACTCTCCCATTTTATTCTCCGGAGATTGCCATGTCATTTTCTTCTTCGGTTGTCCTTTGAAATACGTGCTCATGATTTGGAGTCCAAAGTTTTTGCATATTTCTATTAGTCTCTTCCCGTTTTTCTTGGTATTTTTGTACACTGGGTATTTGCCCACTAGTTCTCTGTAATACCTCTCTTTACCTATTTGAGCATTGAAATCCCCTAACAGAATGATTGTCTCGCCCTCTTGGATTTTGATCAGTTCGTCTTCTAGATAGTCCCATTCGATTCTTACATTTTCTGGATTGGTTTAGTTGTCTCTATTTGTTAGCGCATGGAAGTTTATTATAATGTATTTTTTATAAGCTGTAACGGTCCGTATCGCCTCCGACGGAAACTGCCTTTTAATTATTAATTGCGCGCACAGACCTCCACCGTAGGCAACCATACTCACACGTTTTTTTAAACGTGACGTGTTTTCCGTCCTACGTGTGATTTTTAAAAATCGTCGCGAGACGCTACCATGATGGGAGAAACTAGTTACCTTCCCTATAGTGCGGACGTGCCACAAGGCCACAGGTTTCCTTGGTATATCACCAACCGGTTTCCGGGATATAAAACGTGTCCTCATTTAACCACCCTTAAGGGGATTGACGGCACCAAGCACAGGGCAAGGGAGGGTACTGTACGATTCAACTCCATACGCTCACAACATCAGAGCGTTTTTTGGGTAAGGGCTAAGTAACCCAGCCAGCCAGGTCTTGGCTAGGGGCAGCGACTATCCTGCCAGAGTTGCTCTGAGGTCTGGAATTTAGTGACGGCGTTCCCGACGATTATCGGCCGCCGCACGTCCAGGAGCCGAGTCCAGCCCGCCAGCGAAGTCGCAGACGAGGAACGCAGGCCAGATCTATATATTTTTTTTTGTTCTCACTTATTTTAATTTCATTTCATATATCGTTTTTTTTTCTTTTGTGTAAAATTTGCGTTCCGTGTTTCGTGCCGTACGTGTTTTGCGCCTTTGTAAGAAAAATGTCGCTCCGACGGCCCTTTGAATCGCGCGTTACGTATTCGCGGGATTCGGCCGAATCTGGTGAACGCGGTGCGATAAAGTTGTGGGAGGAGGTATTTTTTTCAGGAAGCATAGGCACGGTGTCCTGTCTTTTGTGTGAATAAACCCAGATATTTTACACCAAAAAATTCACACCTGTTATTTTTTGTTCCCCCCACGTTTTCTCAATCGGGCATTCTTTTCAGTTTAACTTCCTGTTCTCACTGCGAGATTTAAATCTGGTGGTGTGGGCGCCAGATGGTCAGCCGTTGCGACAGTTCGTAATTTCTGAACTTCGCTGACTGTCTGCCGTCAACCCACGCAGGTAGGGTGAAGCCTCCCTTTGCGACGAAGTAGTGGCGAGGTTAAAATTACGTGGAGCCTTATTTTAACCCCCCCACTCTCCGACACCGAGAGCCGGCCCTCGTCGCTGCTTCGATGGGACCCTCTACTCGCTCCACGGCCTAACGCGCTGATTGCCCTTCATGGTAGCGTCTCGCGACGATTTTTAAAAAGCACACGTAGGACGGAAAATACGTCACGTTTAAAAAAAACGTGTGAGTATGGTTGCCTACGGTGGAGGTCTGTACGCGCAATTAATAATTAAAAGGCAGTTTCCGTCGGAGACGACACCGGACCGTTGCAAATTTGAGTTTTAACATAACATAACATAACTTGAGATTTAACATTGCCAGTCTTGAGGTTCTTGATTTGAAATCTGTTACGGAGTTTAATATTTATAGGTTTACCAGGAAGCATGTTCCCAGACAAGGTATATTTTTTGCTACCCTTTGCCCTACTTTCCCCTTTAGTATTCTGTACCCGACCGAGTCAAAGGCTTCTTTGTCTATATATCTGGTTTCTTGCATTGCTAAAATCATTATATTCTGCTCTGTTAGTGTTTCAGTTAATTGTTTTGTTTTCCCTGCTGTCAGCATGGAGTTGATATTTAATATTCCAAAATTCCAAAATACGTTGTTTGCATAGGTTTTAGTTTACCTATTGAGGTTTTAATCGTATTTCTTGTTGTTGTTGTTGTTGTGTTTGTTTTGTGAGATTGGCACTTACGTCCAAGCTGCGCGTTACAACTCTGGTTATTAGCCAGAGAGGGATGTTTTCCTTTTTTATTTTTCATCTCCTTAATTCTCCTAATTCTCGTTTCCGTATTTTTTGCAAGTGTCGTCTTCTTATTATCCTGGCCCGTATCCGTTGTTCGTTTATTTCCTTTATATCATCCCACTCATAGAATTTTCCATTTACTATAATCCTCTTTTAGCCCACTGTTGTTCTATTTCCTTTTCCGGTTTCATCTCTCGCCATGTCCCTTAATTTCTTCTGGGTTTTCCTTTCTGTTGGTGTTAGATAATTTTCGATAAAGATATTTTCTCCCTTTAGATTATTTTTAGTTGCCATTATCTTCTGTTTTTGCTCCCAGTTTTTTATTGCTGCGTGTATTATTTATCTTTCTGGTTTGCGTCCTAGTACATAGGCTTCCATTATCGTAGCTACTACTCCTAGTTTAGCTCCGATAAATTCTTCTACGTCAGTTTTTGTTTGGTATTTCTTTGTATGCAGGCCTGTTATTATTGTATTAAGTTTTCTCTTCTGTTTTTCTTGGGTTTCTACCCTAAACTCCAGTTTTTCGATTTTTACGTATAACTCCTTTTTTTCGATTTTCCATTGCTCTTCCTTTTTGTCCATTTCATTTTTTAGTTTCTTTATTTCTTTCTTAGAGCTCTGAGCTCCCCAAGAATCTTTTCCATATTATCTTGTTCTATTCTTACTTTGTTTTCCTCCTTTGTGTTGCTTGTCGATTGACTTGGTGCTGTTTTCTTTACCGTTCTTTTACTTTCTCTAAAGGCATCCGCTAAGTCTGAATCAATTTCTCCCTCTGTGTTATCTTTCTTTTCTCGTTTCCATTTCAAATGGTTAGTAATTTGCCCTAAGCCATCCGACCTTGGTCTGTTATTCTCCTTTACAATACTCTCCTTCGGCATTTATTCACCTCCGCTAAGTCTCCCACGACGCGCCGCCTCGGTTTGAAAGTAACTTTGGTCTTCTCGGAGGTTATGTATCTTATCAGCTTGCTTTGCAATTACCTCATTATTCAATTCTCCTTACTTACGTGTCTTTGGCTACACCTTACTGTCTTCTACTCCTCTCTCCTTCAATACCACTTTGCACTTTGAATTCCACCGGAAACCCCCGATATTTGGCGACACTTACTGGAGACACGCCGATGACGATCACTGTCGATTTTTCGCCGATATATTATCTTCTATTATTCTATTCTATTATTTTTCTTAAATTAAACAGCGACTCATTCGATACCAGTTGTCTCGATCCTGACCTTTCTGACCATAAAGGTCAAGAGCTAAAATTATTTTCTCAAGAAAATCAAAGCAAGACAGGTTATGAGACGCGACTTTTGAGACCCATCACTATGAAGGGAACACATAATCTCCAAGCTTTGTTAAGTAATCTAAACTGGGATTTTTTGTATGACAGTAGTATTGAAACATGTACAAAATTTGATAAGTTTCATATCAATTTAATTAACAGCTTTCAAACAGCTTTTCAGAAAAAGAAATATACGCTCCGGTGTCAAGACAAGGGTATTTTATGGTTCAACAATTCTTTGAAATCAATGAGATCTCACTTAAAATTATTAAATGATCTATATAAAACATTTAATACAAATGAAAATTACCAAATGCGCAATTCATTTCGCTTCAAATGCCACATGGCTCTGAAAAATGCTAAAGTGGAAGCAAATAATAAGTACGTTGAATCCTGCACAAAGTTGGGTGGCAGGCAGGGAGCAATTTGGAAAATTATAAACACTGAAAGGAAAGGTAAAAATATGCAAATTAAACATACTATTAATGCAGCCTATTTAAATTCATATTTTGTGAATGTGGCCCCAAATATAATCAAATCACTACAAAACGTTGAAATTGAGCCACTAATGCAAGTAGAGTCAAAAATAACTTCTGGGCTTACCTTTTCATTCAGACAGATAAGTCCTAATGAAGTGCGTGATTGCATAATGAGTCTGAAAAACAGCAAGAGTAGAGACTATTACGGTTTTACTACTTATTTAATAAAGCTGAATGTTAATAACATCGTGTTTCCGCTGACAAAATTAATTAATGAAACTTTTATATCAGGCACCTTTCCCGACCCTCTAAAGATTGCGGTAGTGATACCTTTATTTAAGAAAGGGGACATTAATGAAGAAACAAATTATAGGCCTATATCTATATTGCCAATTATTTCTAAACTGTATGAAAAATTGATGCATATTCAAGTTATGAACTACTTTGAACAACATTCTCTTTTCAATGACAATCAATATGGATTTCGTAGAAAACGTAACACTGCTGATGCAGTAAATGCATTTGTTAGCAACTGCCTGAAATGCTTTGAATATGGTAACTTCGGCCAAGCAATATTTTGCGACATAAGCAAGGCGTTTGACTGCATGTCTCAGCCACTTCTTCTTAGCAAGCTTGAGAAGTGGTATGGTTTTAGCGCTGCGGCCATATCACTAATTAAATCATATTTCACAAACAGGGTGCAGAGTGTAAAGGTTGAAAATGAAATGTCAAGTAGGTTACCAATTAGTGTGGGACTGCCTCAGGGTTCTATCTTAGGGCCGCTATTATTTTTGATTTACGTAAATGATCTTCCTGATTTTCTTCATGGTGCTGCCACGGTGCTTTTTGCAGATGATTCAACAATATTTGTAAGTAACAAGTCTCTAACAGATGTAAAGACCGTGAGTGCAGACACTCTGTCGAGGGCTCAATATTGGTGTTCTGCAAATCAGTTGATGCTAAATGAAAGCAAAACCGAACATATGTTATTTTCATTAAAACATCACAATGAAACTAATCCTACAGATATTAAATTCTTAGGATTAAAAATTGATCCGCAACTATCTTGGAAAGCTCATGTAAAGTATACTAACGCAAAAATAGCCAGGAATGTTTTTCTTCTGCGAAAACTCTCTGGTACGGCCTCGAATGATATAGTACGAATTGCCTATTTTTCATTGGTTCATAGCCTGCTTTCATATGGAATAGTTACATGGGGTCATTCGCCCCATGCAAAATCTGCATTTGCACTACAAAGAAGAGCTGTACGAATTGTTGGTGGGCTTGGCTACCAAGATTCGTGCAAACAAGTTTTCGTAGATCATTGCATTCTCACATTTCCATGTATATACATATTACAATGCGTACTGCATGTAAAACGAAATATTGCCAATTACAATCGTCATGAGTGTCTGCATGAGCATAATACAAGACAAAAACAAAATCTGCGTGATAATTGTTGTAGACTAAAAAAATCCCAAAATGGTCCAAATTTTCTGGGAATTAAATTTTTCAATTCTCTCCCACGAGAAATTCGAGATAAACCCTCGACTCATTTTAAGACGAGCATCAAAAAGTTTCTTTTGCGCCAGGCATATTATGATTGCACTGAGTTTCTTCAGGAGAAATTTTGTATGGAGCAATTTATATAATGAACATTATTATTTTATATTTTACTGTGTATTCCCTGTATTTATTTGTAAATTGACGACTGCAAACGGATTTGTATTTTAGCATGAATAAACATATTATTATTATTAATATATTGCCTTCTTGATCTTCTAGCTCCATTGATTTGCTTTCCTCATTGTTCCTAAGGTTTTTCAGCGTTCGGTGTAGCAGCTTTTAATTTCCTTGTCCATTTTATTCCATTTTGTATCCGAATTCATCCCATTACTGTAGACTGGCTTCCTTAACCTCTTTTTTAACCTTTGGTATTTGTTCTTTATACCGTCTGTGGGTTTCTTCTGTCTTGTTGCTAACGTACGTTTTCCATACTTGTTTTCCTTTTAATTTCCCTTTCCACACTTTTCGTTCCACCATTCAGTCCTTTTGGTTTTTACTATTTTTTGTTACTCCACATACTTCTTCCGCTGCTTTGCAGGCAACTAATTTGAATTCGTTCTACAATTGTCCTACATCTTCAGTTTCTTGCCATTGGCAGTAATTTATCTTCCATTTTACCTTTCTAGCCAATTCTGTCCTGTATCTTTCCTGTAATAGTTTGTGTGCTCTTATGCTAGGACAGTTGTAGTCTTTGTTTCTTTTCTGAGTGTAGTTGCTTCAATCCCGTATAGTAGGATAGGGAATTTACTTTTGCAATATTATTCTTTTATTGCATATATGAATTAGGTACTAAGATTATCAGTGATCTCATAGTTTCCATTATACGAAACCAAAACTAATATCTTTATAATCCCCAAAAGCCACCGCTGAAAAGCACTTTCCTCGTTTTAATCCAATTTATGCACGACGCAGAGTGGGGGAAAGTATAAACATAGCAGATGCTCGGCGTGGGTGTGTATAATGAATTTACGAGAGTTTTCCAGCGAATATGGAAATGTCAGGGGTGGCCGGTTTAATAAATGCCGCGCGCGAAAAACGCGTGGAGGTAAACGCCGTAAATCGTCAAAACGCTTCCTAATAACAATTTCACGGAGCCCCGTCAAGTGCGCTGTTTCGTCTCCCTCTCCAGTTGTTATTGCAAAAATTCGCATTTATTAAACTCGCGAATCGCTGTGCTTAAAAGCGGATTTCGTTTGTAAAATAACAATCGGATTTTCTTTTCCATCGGAACGAAAGCACTACGGTCGGATTTCTGAAAATAATAATGAATTGATTTTAATGCTCTGTGCACCAGATTTATCGGTTGTAAAGGTTCTAAATTATTCAAAGGTATGATTATGCTAATTAAAGGATATTAGAGACAAGACTGAAAGAAAAACTGGACCCACTATTGGGAGAAGGACAACACGGGTTCAGGAGAAATAGAAGTACACAGGACCTGATACACATAATGAGACAACTAACAGACAAGACGATCAGAAAAGGAAAAGAACTACACATATGCTTCATAGACCTGAAAAAAGCATTTGACAGAGTAATATGAGAGGACATATGGAATATGTTAGAAAAAAGAGAGGTAGAAAGAGACACGATAAACATAATAAAAGAGCTGTGTAATAACCACAGAAACAAGGTGAGAATAAGAACAAACGAATCAGAGGAGTTCAAGACCGAAATTGGACTAAGACAAGGTTTCTTTTAAGCTCTTTACTCTTCGCATCATTCATAAATGAAGCAATAAGGACAAGCAAAGAGAGAGCAGCAAACACGATTATAGGATATAGGAAACTGGAAATGATAAAAATACAAACACTTATGTTCGCAGACGACATGATAATAATAGCAGACTCAGAAGAATAACTCCAACGTAACCTTAATATATAAGAAGAAGAACTGAAAAAGATAAATATGGAAATCAGCGACATCAGCAAAACTAAAAAAATGGTAATAGCGTCAAAAGAAAACAAACACAAAACAGAGCTAGAACGGAAACAACTAGAACAGGTGAATCAATACAACTACCTAGGAACAATAATAGAAGAAAAGGGAAAGATTGACCAAGAAGTAGAAGAAAGAATAGGAAAACACAATCAAAAACACGTTTCCAGAGGAAAAAGATTTTACTAAAGAAATAAAAACTGAGGTATACAAAAAAGTAGTAAGGCCCTCTCTAATACATGGAAGTGAATCGTGGACAAGTACGGAAAGAAACAAAAGCAAGATCAACGCAATGCAAATGAGATTCCTAAGGAATATAGAGGGAATTACAAAAAAAGATAGAGTGAGGAACACAAAAGTAAGGAAACGGCTCAATATAAAGCCAATAACAACAATAATAGAGGAAATACAGCTAGGTTGGCTAGGACATATACACAGGCTAGAAGAGAATAGAATAACAAAAAGAATACATGAAGTAAAAATACAAGGTAAAAATAAAGTAGGAAGACCGAGGAACAGATGGAATGAACAAACGCACCAAGCAGAAAAAAAGAAGAGGAATAGAATGGAATGAAATAAGAAAATTGGCACAAGACAGGTACCACTGGAAAAGAATAGTGAAGGAATTAAATAGCAAAGACATGTGATTGTTAAATGTATTATAAATGAAATTGAGCAGTCCGACACCCGAGAGGGTAAAAGGACGAAGGATAAATAAAAATAAACAAAATAAATGTACATTATATGTTAATACATATAGAGCTGAAGCTAGAGTACAATATCTGGAGCTCAGAGCCAAACAGTACTCAGTCCACTATTTTCGTTTATTGAGGTTATGATTGGTCCTCTAATAATTTTTTCCGCTCTTTCCAATGGCGACGTTTACTAAGTCTAGTTTCTTTCCGTTTACGAGATAGGTGGAGATTATTAATATTAAGCCCTCTATTAAATAGAAATAAACAGTATTAAAGGTTTTCGATACTGTTTGACTCTGGAAGATATCCAAAATTTAGGTATTAAGTCCAAATGTGAGGTTAGGCTGGACTTAATACTGTATTGTTTTAGTGTACATCAGTTATCATAATATTAAATCACATTATTTTGTTCGCGAAGTTAACAGAAAATACCTGATAATTTTGTTGTTTTAATATTTAAAAATTGATTAGGGTCAACATGATGACATGATCGAGAGTCAAAAAAATATTGCAAAAGAACGCTAACACCATCCAGCAGTGAGGGGGGTGGGGGGGGGGGGGGGTAAAAAAGGGGCTCCACGTAATTATTTAACCTCGTTGTTACTTCAATGTAATGGTCTCCACCCATATCCACCCATATATCCATATGGGTGGACGAAAGATAATCAGTGACACTCAAAACTACGACAATGTCTTTAGCTGACTATTTAACGCCCACACCATAAGATCCACTGTATCCCAAAGTGAGAATAATTGTAATAAAGAAAAAGATTAAGATAATTTGGGGTATTGAAAAGTTCTGTTTTGCGATGTCAATAATTGGTGTTTATTCACACAAAATGGCGGACACCGTGTTCCGTTATCACCTGTAAGAAAATACCTGCGCTCCGTAAATAATTACACCGCATCAACCGAATTTGGCCAAATTCCGTCGGACACGTATCGCGTAATGTGAAATACCTACGGAAATATTTCTTTTACAATGACGCAAGAACACGTACAATACAATAAAGCCATACCACAAACATATATAAACACAAAGGAAAAATATAATAAGTGAGTCCGAAGGACAATCAAAAGTTAAACTATACTGATGTTACCGAAGAATAATATAAAATTTAAACTGAAAAGCTTGAGGAGTGAATTGTAAATAATAAAGATTATGTGATTAAGTTAAATAAAATAAATTATGGCCTTATTCAGAAGTTCAGGGTAAAATCTGCTGGTCTGCTGCGACGCGACTTCACGAACGACCCTCGTAGTCGCCGTCTCCACGTTTAACATCAAGATATCGCTATGCGGTCGGCACTCTTCCTTCATCAGCGACTTCAAAATTTTCTGCCGTAATTATTATTAGGGCTCCACTGATGTTATGGGCTAGCCTCGACCTAAACGCCTAAAATCACAGCGCGCATTAACAAATGACTGCCACGTGTTCAACAAAAAAATATATTACGTTCGTTCTAATTACTTCCTCGTTCAGATGTTGGTGCGAGCGTTATTAATTCTCTCCCAGCTTCGTACTCAGCGTATTATCCTCCTGTGGAGTTTGTATGGGTGCCCACGATTATCCCGAAAAATCGGCTGACGGTATTATACAAAAAAAAACGTGTTCACTTGCTGTCTACTCGGCTGCAGATGAAAACTGAATGGGATGGGCGACAAGCCAACCACCTGTTACCTGAACACAGGCACGCAGTGTTGCCAATCCGCACAACATAAAGCCCCGAACCAAAAAGATCCATGAGGCTTTTGGGAGCGTTACAACTTCGATATTTTGCGTAATTTTTAGATTATTTCTTTTACTGAACAAATATATAGGAAAATTCACCCGGGAAATTCACTATGTTTATGAGTATCAATGCGCAGAATCAGGGTCATGTTTTACCAGACGATTAGACGCGCGGCAGTCAATAATTGCGTACATGTGTATTTAATTCAATTTTAAATTTGCCACAGAATATTTTACTGTTGGCGACATCGTGGAATAAAGATTATCCAGAACTACGGTGACAAAAACATGAGATTCATATCAAAATGCGTATTTTCAAAATTAGAAATTGACGTGTCCGAGGATTTTTTCAAAATATTTCCGAAATACTGAAATTATTCCATTTGGCTGTTTCACACTGTATGTTTATTTGTACACATTTTAATAATTTAATATACATTAAATTTATATGCTATGTTATCTTGATATGGTTTAATTTTATATTTGCCCAATGTTAAGGGTGCCAAATGCTACGTTATAGACAATGACCCACGTACTGGCGTTTAAAATGTGCTATTATACTAAGTCTATTAACTGCGTAGATTTATTATGGGGTTGATAAATAAGAATCCTAAAATTGTTACTTACTTCTGTTGTTATGTATTTTGTTATTTTGTTTTTCTCTTTTATCAGGGTCAAAAAGTGGAATCAAAATAAATTAGATGGCAGGCAAGGAATATTAATTTTAATTAATATTTATTATAATATATTAAATATATAATATATTATTATAATATTAAATATTAAGATAATTGATAACAAAACAAATACTACACTAATTCAATATGAAACAAAATGAACGCTTGACAATATAAGGCAAGGCCTATCAGTTATATGACAAACTAATACTATCAATATTTAATAACAATAATTCCTTAAATTCCGAATTCGCTCAATTAACTCCCTAATTGAGTAGTAATTTTAGTAAATTCTACCTGGCATTCATTTTCATATTCCTGGTGAATAGCGGCAACTCGCTGTGGTGATCGGCAATCCTGGTTGCAGATGTCGAATCAGTAAAGTCGATTAAGTCGGCACCAATTCCCTCGATTCAAAGTCCTGCTCTCCTCGGTTGATCCTCTTCTATAGTTGACGTTCTCGCCGAATCGTCTTTGGGGTTGAAGTTCTCGTTGAATCCTCTTGCACTCCTTTCGGCTGTTCCGTATTGATAATGATTCCCTAGTTCACGTCGAGTGTTTACAGGTGCTCGAACGCAAATAATTTCTGTCCCGAAATTGATTACATTTGCGTAAACAAAACGTAAATCAATATTTTTGAATAACGCGTGAATGTAAATAACTATTGTTCGACGATATTTGTTTCTGTACAACTGTTTTCTTTTTCTCTGCTGATCGACGTGGATGCTCCGGGATCTAAAGCGAATCTGATTGTTTATCGGCGTTCAGCCTTTTTAAAACCTCGGTTAAACAAGTGATTTTCGCTTGTTAAAATCCGCCTACGTGGATCCAAATAAGCGTGTAAATTGTCGAGTTGCTACACGAATCCAGTTTGTAACCACGGCAATGAATCAACAAATTATAATTATGATTATAATTATCCACATACCGGTGAAACCATAATTCCAATTGTGATTTGAATCTCATATTCGAGATCGTTGTATTTTTCTGCTTCTATGCGAATGTCGAACGTTTTTGAACGATGAGTTTGAATTTTCCATTAAATGTTATACATATTACTGACTCATTACAATTATTTTACGTTAATCGTGCCCTGACTTAATTATAATTCTAGCTATACAAATCTTATTTGACTACCTAAGTAATCCTATTAATATCTAGAGACCTAAATCTAATATATTCAGTATAATTATCTATAAACAAAATCCTATCTAACGTATACTATAAAATACCAAATTAAATATATTAAATAACATCGCAATAAATTTATTGATTTGTTCTAGTTTAATAATTTAGTATATTAATCTGCATTGCATTTGCGTTATACTTTGCACTTCGCATAAATATTTAAATCAATTTCATGCGAAATAAATGGAAGTAATTAATAGGAGTTTCATCAATATTCCAATACCGTTCGTCTTTTACGTGACCTGTATTCCTTCCAATTTATTTCTATGTGGATCTTTAATGAAAATTCCGCCTTATTGGTCGTCGCTGTCGAATTAATGTTGCTCATGAAATTTAATAACGCGGGAGTTATTTTTATCACGGTTTTGCTCCGCGAAGCGGTGTGATGTCAATTTACTTACAGAAATTTAAATAAAATGTAAAAATAAAGATCTGGTGCATATAAATCTAAAAATATACCTTAGGGTAAATAAAAATTTATAAAAATATATCCGTCAATAGCGCTTCAAGTAAACCAGAAATCAGATATAAATAATACTACACTATATTTACAAGTGTTTTAATTAAATTATTGAATAATTAATCACGAACTCCGTAATAAATTAAGTTTAAGGTTTTGTCTATAAATTACCAGGTATATATTTATGGTTGTTATATTTAGTATTTACTTCTCCGTAATAAATGCTGTAGTGGAAATATTAATTAAATTCTGCACTATTTACTTTGCTAGTACAAACAATATTATTTATAATAATAAAAGGATCCAGTATTAATTATAAAGAATGTGCTGCAAAGGAATAACGATTTCATATTTTGTGTACCTCTATTAAATATAAAACATCGAAAAATTACCGATATTAATAGATATTTTGGAGTAATTTTCAAATATTTTTATATTCAGGGGAAACTCTTGCGTATAGGTTAAGTATCATGTTATAGCTGGGGACTGATGATAATTTTGGGAATATTGAGCAATCTGATAAGACTCTTGGGACTCATATGAATTGTTAGTAAAAAGAAACAAACCACGTGTCGAGTATTCAGCAATATCTGACTCGTATATTTCACTTCAATACATACATGTCATAGATAGTACAACTTGTTAACGCTAGATGGCGTTAGATATAGGTTTTTATTGAATATCACGTTCTAATATGAATTCAATTTTAATCGTTTACAAGAGAAATAAACTTTAATAATCCTTAATGTGCGATATGGGATAGTTGAGAACGCGATTATAAATACAATCACATATGCTCGCTGGAGGGGTGACCCCGCCAGTTACCCCGTTAAATATCATAACAGTTCCCGGCAGTACAGTAAACTGTACCCGGCGCGCAGAATTGATTATTTTTAGATTATTATTACATATTGATAGGGCTACCTTACCGGTCGAGGCTATGGGAAGTAGTAGTAGTTAGGCAACACGGGTTCCAACTCACCCCCCGCGAAGATTTCGATTAATTTAATTCGCCGTTTGATTCGCGTTAATCGGCTGAATTTGCGGGTAATTACATCATTAAAGTGGCGGATTCGCGTTTTAATGGGATAATCGCGACAATTATCCGCGGTACTTACACCACAATTACTCTAATTATGCCAGCTATTTGCGCGATTATTCCGCAGGTAATTGCGCAGTTAATTACATTATGGTGTGAGTACCGCGGATAATTGTCGCGATTATCCCATTAAAACGCGAATCCGCCACTTTAATGATGTAATTACCCGCAAATTCAGCTGATTAACACGAATCAAACGGCGAATTATTTTAATCGAAATCTTCGCGGGAGGGTGAGTTGGAACCCGTGTTGCCTGACTACTAGTAGTATTCAGGAGAATTTTAGTCGGATATTTCTTAGGCAAAAGGAAGATAGGCAAAGGGGAAAGGGTTTTCGCATAATTAAAAACGATTTGTTAGGTAAAGTTAGGTAAAGTTAGTTAATTCGTGAGCCTGACGTCCTTCTAGTGGTTCGATTGGAGTCTCCGCAATTATCAGTATAAAGGGTATTATCTATGATGGTATAGATCAGGGGTCACCAAACTTTTTAGCCCGAGGGCCGCACTGACTCCTCCACTAAGTCCAAAGGGCCAAGCCTTAGGTAGCTCATCATATCAACGTACTGTAGTTTTGAATTACCAGCAAATTTTCGTTCAGGAAGCCTACGGTTAGCTTTCGTGTGGCTCTTGAAATTGCAAAACGTGGAAAACCATTCGAAAACTGTTCGACAAAAATGGACATGTTGAGTGGTTTTCTTTGGCCTTGGATGAGTCAACGGATGTGTCAGATACTGCTCAGGTGTTGATTTATATTCGAGGAGTAGATAAAAGCTATGAAGTGCATGAAGAACTTCTTGATATGTATAGTATTCATGGCACAACTACTGGTACAGATATTTTTAAAGGAGTTGAAATGGCCATTAATCAAAAGAACCTTCGATGGAAAAACTTGAAATGTATTACAACTGATGGAGGCAAAAACATGAGTGGGAAAGATAGAGGAGTGGTCGCTCTTGTGTCAAAGGCTGTAGAAAATGACGGCGGTTCAAAATTATTAGTCTTACATTGTATCATTCATCAACAGTCTTTGTGCGGAAAATATTTGGATATGTCTGAAGTTCTGAAACCAGTCATATCAACTGTTAATTTTATCAGATCTTTTGGGCTGAATCACCGACAATTCCGACAATTTATTGAAGAGATTGGAGAAAATGACTTACCTTATCATACTGCCGTACGTTGGCTTAGTTGTGGGAAAGTCCTTCAGCGCTTTTTTGAACTTCGAGCAGTGATCGAATTTTTTTTTGAATGAAAAGCATCGCCCTCTTACTGAATTACAAAACAACGCATGGCTGTGGAAGTTAGCATTCTATGTTGATTTGACAAAACATGTGAACAAACTGAATTTGAGATTGCAAGGAGAAAACCAGCATCTTCCTGATTTATACACTAATATCATATCATTCCGGAAGAAATTGATACTGTTTCAATCACAACTTCGAAGTAAATGTTTTTCACATTTTAAAACATGTGAAATATTCAGCCACACCACTGAGACTGAGTTTCCTATCGGTTTTGCAATCGAAACTTTGAGTGCTTTGAAAATAAATTTTGATACTCGTTTCTCGGACTTTGATGCCATTGCGAATCAAATTAAGATTTTTCAGAATCCTTTTGATACTGACATTGAAACCCTAGCCCCGGAACTTCAAATGGAAATGATTGATCTACAGTGCAGTGATATAATTAAGAACAAATATCAAAACTCATCTTTGTTGGAATTTTATAAGAGTCTTCCACTGACACAATTTGATAATTTGCATAAATTTGCTCGTGGGCTGTTTTCTGTTTTTGGTACTACTTATTTGTGTGAGAAGATCTTCTCCAAAATGAACACAAAATTTTTTTACAGATCTAAATTAACTGATGAGCACCTTAAATCTCTTTTAATAATTGGTACAAGTTAAATTAGTCCACAACTACAAACTATTGTCAGTGGAAAATCTAAATTACATAAATCTCATTAGTATTTCACATGTCCTTATGCTTGTTATAAGTTATGTTTTTATTTAAAATGTATAAAATGTTAGTTGGATTCATTTACATAATTTGTTAGTTATTATATACTGAAGTTAAATTTTCTGCATATTATACATGTCTTTACTCATTACAATTCTGTGTTTCTTTATCCAACTTATCGCAAAAACAATAACAATAAGCCTACAACAATGTTATGAGTAGTTACCCCATAACCATATCAATGTAGATGTCATATTAATAATTATTTAACATAAAATTAGAATACTTCAGTAAACTAAATTTAATTTGCTATAAAAAATATGTTCTCTAAAAAGAGTTTTCAAGTATGCTAGGTCTCCGCGGGTCGGACAAAATCTGTACGCGGGCCGGATGTGGCCCTCGGGCCGTAGTTTGGAGACCCCTGGTATAGATGGTATGATATCTATATGATCTTAAGAGTATATAAAACGAACTATAATGGTTACATTATTATTCAAACTGGTTACATTATTATTCTGAGCGGTTAATATAATCATTTTAAAATTTTTAATAAAATTATGTATTATAATATTTAAATACTTGTACATTTGGATATTATCTCTAATAACTGGAGACCAGTTTTGACCTAGTGAGTCTCATCAAATATATCTCCCTCGTTTACGTGATTGTGAGACAAAGCTTCACATATGGTTTGTCGTAAAACTCATCAGGAACGTTGACATATCTTTTGTAATTGATTTCAAGAAAGTTGAGGTGGTACTCAACGAATTACTTTTTAAATTTCTAAATATAACATTTCGACGTTAATTATTTTTAATAAGCGTTACCAAAAGAAGCCATTTGTATACATTATGTTTTTAAATTATTAAGATTTAATACAAAAAAGTGGTCAAAAGTTTCAGCCCCCGGGCCACATTGGAAGAACATTTATCACGGGCCGGCCGAAATATTTAAATTTAAAAAAAACTGAAATACAAAAACGAAAAGTAATGACATAATTAATGAATAATAACAATAATAACAAAAACTATTCATTTAAATCAACAAAGTTTTAGTGAGGAATTTCTAAAATAAACATAAATGCAAGTAATTTAGAACAACTAATTAACAACAACAAAATAATGTGACGAGTTGTAGTGCTTTGCATCGCCTATTATTTTTTTAATGTTTGGTTCTAAACTTGTAACGCTCCGATATAATTTTTATATAACATTTTATTATTCGTAGTTTTTATCGTGAAATTATTGTATAATTTCTTGATTATTTTGGCTGATTTGTGATCGTATTTAGTACTTACACGTCGTGACGTTTCATTAACTGCCGTGATTACTTTACTATTGGTAATGTGTTAATTAACATACACAAATAATGGATTAATATAGGAAATCACAGATTTATGAATTTGTTTTGTTTACTTAATTATAGACACGCTGAAATTGTAACATACAGGGAAATAAAACACATGTTGACGATGATGTAAATTTATTTATATAATTATAGCATACAGGAAAATAAAACACAGGTTGACGATTATGACAAGAATTGATTTATTTTCTAGAATTCGTTAACCTTATAATGAATTTGTAAATTCTCTTATTTATTCAATTAATATTTTGAATATGGTTGTGACTACGAACTTTATTTACGTGGGTTTGTTATACATGCACGTGCATCTCTAGTTTCTCAGAACATTTATTACCATGCATTTTCAATCGATGTAAATACGGGAAAGTGATATGATCAAACACTAAACTATTTAAAGATGTTGAAACATCTTCAATCACGCATGCATGATTACTAAAGATATCTCGCGATCTTCCCGAATCACATGGTTGTGTCGGTGTCTACACAATAATGTAATTATTGGAGCCCCCTTATTTACGTTGATTGAGGTCAATTAGTAATTCTACCCACGACCACAGCAAGTGTCCATGTCATAAGTAGTCATAACAGTCAGACATATTACAAGTTGTCTCCAATAACAGTTTCTGCTACCTCAATCAGAAATGGTTATGTAAGTTATAATATATTATTATTAGGAACATTGGAGGTTTTCAATAACTTCTTTTGTAATTAGACCAAGCTTCATTCTCTCGTTTACCATTCTCTCTGGTTATACGGGGTTTTAATAATTCCACTTATTTCTTGTTTGCGATCTTTAACCACATATTGTCATTATGTTTTCCATTTATTGAGATTTAATCTAGCTTATTCTATTTATACGATTCTAAATTATGCTGCTCAATAATATGTTCGTTATGTGCTTGTTTTATGATTTGAGATAAAGAAGCCATTTGTATACATTATGTTTTTAAATTATTAAGATTTAATCGAACTTATTTATTTATACAATTATAAATCACTCTGCCCAATAATATGTACGTTATGTGCTCATTTTATGATTTGAAATGAAGAAGCCATTATCTTTATGAATTATGTTGATTTGAATATGATGATGTATGTCGGAGGGTAACAATGAATGCCTTGATTAGTTATTATAGTTATGGTGACTTTAGCCACGTTGATTTGCGATCGCGGGCGCGATGTATAATGAGTTTATATGTTTAAATGCTTAAGATGCCGATGATTTGATTCTAGTGCGGGAAGTTATTCCACAATAACAGGTGTGTGAAAAAAGTGCGCGGTTTGGGCATCAATTACACCTGAGAATGCTTCCTCTAATGATTCGTAAACACGAAGGGCGTTCAAGACGCCTTTGTTTACTTATAGAAATAGGTAATTTCTGTTTCGGTTTTCTAGGTAACTTGTGGTTGATTGAATGCACTATCTTCCGTCAATTTGAATCTAGTGCGGGAAGTGATTTCACAATAACAGGTGTGTGTACGAAGTGCGCTGTTTGGGCGTCAATTACACCTGAGATTGCTTCCTCTAGTGATTCGTAAACACGAAGGGCGTTCTAGACGCCTTTGTCTAGAACATTATTTTTGACAGAGAACTCTGACCCAATTACATTTTATTTTATCACAGGCCCCTGAACTATTACTTTACTAGTTATTCTGCCGTTAAGAGGAGAAGAGCATTATTATTATTATTGCCTATTTGCGCCTGCATGCGACTTATAGATGGTAGAGGCACATTTCCAACATTTGTTGCAAGGAAATGGAAAAACTGCAGAAAAACCACATCAGAAATGCAGACCCGGGAATCGAACCCGTGATCTTGCCGTCTAGAAGCCAACGTGTTAACGCTTACTCCATCGCAGCTTCAATTTTCTTACTAGTTTCATCATTTACATTTTGTGGGTAACTTGCATGTTTTGTTTTAAAATGTCTTCTCAAATTGTATTCAAACGGCTACACGAGAATTGCAAATACGACAAATCGCATTGTTGTGCATTGTAAACAAATGTTCGACTGTCCGAAAATATGAACTTTATATGTTTGTTAGAAGGCTAGAATCTCATACATTTCGGACTGATACATAATTATAAAGTAAAACGGACGCTTCTCAATGTCAGAAATTGCAGCTTTTAATGTTAATCAGGAAAACATTAAGTAAATACAATACAAAAAGATTTAGTTGACAGTAGTTATTCTCTTACATCTAATGCTGGACTTGCAATCTCCACTGCAACTGTAATTTCATTCAATTTATATTAAATTTATAATGACTCACATTAGTGTGACAACCTGATAAAAATATGTGAGTATATATTGTTTATATATGCTTCAGTATATTTTTCAGAGTTATATCAGAGTTTCAGTATTTATTTCAAAAGTATTCCCAAAATGGTAAAAGCAGTCGAACATAAAGCTTTGTATGTAATGCGTACATGATGCATTTGCCTTATTTATAGTCCTCCCTCATAAGCTCGCTCGGAATGTGAACTTTAGTGCTGGTCTTAATAAATCATTATTCATAAGATCTATATAGAATTTGCAACATCGATGTTATTGAACTATCGAAAACTATACCTTTTTCCGTAAATATTAAAAAAAAATCTGACGATTGCCAAATGACATTAATGCAGGTCTTGCAAGTTATAATTATTGATCTAGTACCAATTTGATTAATATTCTAAAAATCACCATTATACACTATTTTATAAAGTGGAATAAAGGAACTGATAATAAATGAGCAAATAAAGCGTTTCTACAATATGAGATTCCATAATCTAATTAAGGTAACTTAGAGTATAAAAACGTTGGGAAAGGAACCAATTAAACTAATATTTAATGACAAAATCAGAGGCCCAAGCCTTGGATCGCAACTCTACTTGGGTCTGCCGTTAGCAAAGCAGAATTTACTGACGACAGTATCATTACACGCCACGTAATGGCCGCTATAATAAACTACGTAATAAAATGAGTTTTAAACGCCCTGGACGAAATTTACGCTGCCGCCTCGGTGTAAATTCGTGCGTTCTCCACATAAAGTACTCACCAAATAGTAAATATAAATGGGTCAAACCGTTGCGAAGGCTTAATATCGGAAGCGATAAGAGACGGGAGTTATCCCGAAATGTTCCGTCTTAATAAGTTGTTTAAATACTGTTCGGCAAGTATTTTAATAAACGGATCAAGGGCCGCTTTATTTGCATACTTCGAACCGACCCGACCCGGCAGATTCTAATTTCAAGTTCGGGCGTTTCAATCCGATTATTGCCCGACTTCGATCCCTTCGAATCCCTTTATATAGGCTCAATTTTTAGACAGTTTATATAATCGAAAATTACTTCTTTTTTTTGTTTGATGTATGACGTCGATTAAATGATTACAGGTGTCATAATGGACATTTTTCCATATATACTATAATACATATTTGGCCAGAAATTGAACAATTTTAATATTTCGTAAGAGTTATATCCATAATTACCAGTTAAATAAATTATATGTAGTAAGGTTGTAGAGTACTTACTGGCATTTGTTATCAAGTATGTCTTTATTTTTGTCCTTTATTCATTAAAATAAGTTGTTCTACCTAACTAGTTTCGGCTTTGTTTAAAATTTAAGCCATCTTCAGAGGTTTTCATTTCCAAAAATATTACAAGTGAGATGCGTGTTATAAGAGAAGTTTATTAAAACTATATAATGTGTGAATTCATTAGTGTGAGGTCATATATGTGTTTAGTATGTAGTTAACATAAGTAGTTGTTTTTTTGTTTTTATTAATTACGCCTTAAGTTAGGTTATTATTAATTTTCTTGTAATAACGACTGGTAAGGAACAGCTTGATCAATACATACATTTATATTTTTGTTATGTTGTATGTTGTTGTTAACGTGTTTGTCCCGTGTATTAAGGGAATCAGATGTATTAATGAAAAGTTACGCTTTGTGTTGTGTGGTCTGTCAGTGTGGATTTTTAAGTATGACAGTGTCTTGTGGTTTGGAAGTTTTTTTTTCCGACATAGTTATTTATAAGTTTATGTGCCTTAGTGTTGTCTATATTGGTATGCCTGTCAGTCTTTGCTGTGGTTGATTTATAGAGTTAAACGGGTTATCTAAATACTTGTACATAGGTTTAAAATTCAGTTGTGTTTGTTCGTTTAGACATTGTATGTCTCTTTCGGTGTTGATAACTCTGTCGATTTCATATGCCTCTAGTAGTATTTGTTTTGACACTTTGGAGGTGTTGTGTAGTAATTTTACGCCTGTGTTAGGATCGAATTTGTAGTTATGGTAGTGTAAGTGTCTTCCAAAGTTTGATATATTCTTGTCTCTTATATGTTCCTTGATTCCTTGTTTTATAGGTCGTCCGGTTTGGCCTATGTATTTTGCTTCACACTCATTGCAAGTTAAGGAGTATACGCCATTCCTGTTTGAGGGGTTTGTGGGATCTTTAGCGTTGTATAATTATGTCTTAGTGTCATCTTTGGTTGTGAAGGTTATTTATATATTGTGTTGTTTTAATATTTGGTTAATTTTGTCACTGATTAAGCCCTGGTAAGGGAATGATCTGTAATGTGTGGGTTGTTGTGTTGGTGTGTTTGTGTTTGTTGGGCTGTTTTGTATGTTATGTTGGAGCTTGAAATATTTGTAGGTTGCTTTTCTGATCATTTTGTTAATTGTGTTAATTTTTAAACCGTTGTTTATTGCAGCTTGCTTAATCATTTCTATTTCTATTTCTTTATTGTGGTGGTTTAGTGGTTTTGAAAGCATTCTATTGATTAGTGAGTGTATGGCTGCGAATTTATGTGGTCTGTGATGGTATGAGTCTGCTGGAATTAAAGTGTCAGTTTGTGTGGGTTTTGGTGAAACAACGGTTCTAAAATTAACACAATTACCAAAATGATCAGAAAAGCAACCTACAAACATGACAAGCTTCAACATGACATACAAAACAGCACAATAAACACAAACACACCATAACAACAACACACACATTACAGATTAGACATTACAGACATTACAGAAGTGAATGCACTTACTAGGGCTTAATCAGCGACAAAATTAACCAAACATTAAAACAACACAATATAAAAACAACCTTCACAACCAATGATAACATTAAGATATAATTTTACAACGATAAAGATCCCACAAGAGAGAGAGAGAGACAAGAGAGACGCTCTATGGGATTAATATTCTTTTCCAACAATGTCTAGATATGAATTAGGACGTGTTTGCATGGTATATAGATTTTGAAAAAGGTTTTAATAGGGTAAAACATAATAAATTACATCAGCTACTCCTGAGGAAAAACATTGACTCGGATGACGTGAGGATAATCTGCAACTTATACTGGGGTCAAACAGCTAATGCAAAAGTAGAACATCAGCTAACAGAAGAAATTGAGATCTGTCATGGTGTAAGGCAAGGCTGTATTTTCTCGCCACTCCTATTTAACCTCTATAGCGAAGCTATATATAATGAAACGTTGGAAGAAGAACAAATAGGAGTGGGCATAAACGGAGAAGTTATGAACAACATCAGATATGCAGATGACACGGTTTTGTGTCACCTTCTAGAAAAACTAAACGATCGATGTTGTGGGTACGGACTAAAAATAAATTTTAATAAAACGAAGTTAATGTTAATTACAAAATCCCCACCGAATCAATATCAAATAAACCTAAGAATAGGGAACAGAGCCATAGAAACTATGCAGACTTATAGATACCTTGGAACCTGGATAGATCAATCAGGTAACCAATCAAAAGAAATTAAAACAAGGATTGAAGTAGCGAGATCAATATTTGTGAAAATGAAAAGGCTGTTCGAAGAATCTTTTGGACAAACTGAATGCCTTGGAAATGCGGTGTTACCGTAGAATGTGCCGTATTCCATAAACAGACAAGGTAACTAACACTGAAATGTTAAATAAAATGCAGAAAGAATTGGAAATAATTCAAACCATCAAGAAGAGAAAGTTACAATACTCAGGCTACATAATGAGAGGACCCAAATACGCGCTGCTACAATTGATAGTACAAGGAAAGATCATTGGAAAAAGGAACATCGCAAGACGCCGAATGTCCTGGCTCAAAAACCTAAGAGACTGGTTTGGCTGCAGCAACACCCAATTATTCAGAGCGGCAGCCAATAAGGTTCGAATAGCTGTGATGCTAGCAAACCTCCGATAGGAGATGCACTGCAAGAAGAAGAAAGATCCCACAAACCCCTCAGATAGGAATGGCGTATATTCCTTAACTTGCAATGACTGCGGAGCAAAATACATAGGCGAAACCGGACGACCTATAAAACAAAGAATCAAGGAACATATAAGAGACAAGAATATATTAAACTTTGGAAGGCACTTACACTACCATAACCACAAATTTGATCCTAACACAGGCGTAAAAGTAATACTACTTTTAAAACAAATACTACTACAGGCATGTGAAATCGACCGAGTTATCAACACCAAAAGAGACATAAATTGTCTAAACAAACAAACACAACTAAATTTTAAACCTCTGTACAAGTATCCAGATAACCCGTTTAACTCCATAAATCAACCACAGGATAGACTAACTGACAGATAGACCAATATATACCACACTACGCACATAAACTTATAAATAACTATATCGCAAAAAAATCCTTTTAAACCACGAGGCACTGTCATACATAAAAATCCACACTGATAGACCACACAATACAAAGCGTAATTTTTCATTAATACATCTAATTCCCTTAATATACGGGACAAACGCTAACAACAACATACAACATAACAAACATAAATGTACGTATTGATCAAGCTGTTCCTTACCAGTCGTTATCACAAGAAAATTAATAATAACCTAACTTAAGGCGTAATTAATGAAAACAAAAAAACAAGTACTTATGTTAACTGCATACTAATATATGACATATATGACCTCACACTAATGAATTCACACATTATATAGTTTTAATCAACTTCTCTTGTACTTGTAATATTTTTAGAAATGAAAACCTCTGAAGATGGCTTAAATTTTAAACAAAGCCGAAACTAGTTAGGTAGAACAACTTATTTTAATGAATAAATGAACAAAGGACAAAAACAAAGACATAATTGATATTTTATATAAATGCCAGTATGTACTCTAAAACCCTACATCATATAATTTTAATATTATTTGAAAGTAAAACATGTAAAAGCGCAAATTAGAACGCTTGTGGAATTATACCGAGTGTCTGGGATAAAGGGCGAACATAGGAATTTAACATGGAAAACTAAATATGTGTAAGTACACTAGTGAACAAATTTTTAAAAACTTTTTGTAACTGTTACCAAAATATATGCCTTTAATGTATTTTTGTATGCTGATTTCAGAAATGATTTAAAAAAATCCTATCACGTTACGTTTTTGAGTTACACCAGTATACACGCACACACGTACCTACAGTATTTTCAGTTAAAACTGCCAGATTTAATTCGTTAAAATATGTTAAAATATTTGTAAAACGTGTACGTGTTCAAGAAATGGTAAAAATGTTAAAATTCGTCTGACCTCTTATGTATTTTCTGGCGAAATCACGTTCACAGCTGCTGAATTTACGCTTGTAAGTGGTTTTGGCCTCTCTGCAAAGACCAACAGTAGTCACCCATCATCGCTGACTCCCATCTGCCTTGATATCGCTTCTCCATCGCTAAAATATCCTGGTGAAATCGCTCACCTTGCTCATCGCTTACAGCACCCAGATTTTCAGGAAAGAAGTCAAGGTGGGTATGCAAAAAAAATAATCTTCAACGACATCCTGCATCCTAACGCTTTGTATTTCTTAAGGAGATTAGATATGAGTGATTAAAAGTTTTCTGCCTTGTGGTTTCCTAGAAAGCCGTGAACCACACCCTTGAAGTACTTCAATGCACCTAATTCTGTGCTTTTTAAAACCGCTTCGAAATCGGTATCGTCCAAGATTTTCCTGATTTGCACTCCGACAAAAATCCCTTGTTTCAAATTTTGCGTCCGATAGTTTCGAAAACTTTGCTCGTAAGTATGCAAAACCTTCGCCTTCCTTGTCCAATGCTTTCACAAAATTTTTCATGAGCCCCAGTTTGATGTGCAGAGGTGGTAACAACACTTTCTGAGGATCTACTAAAGGGCGATGTTTGATGTTTTGCTGGCCAGGGACGAATTCTTTTCTGATGGGCCACTCTTTCTTCAGACAATGTTGCTGCGTTGCTCGGCTATCCCAAAGGCACATGAAGCAGCAGTATTTGGTGAATCCACCCTGCATTCCAAGAACAAGTGCTATTACTTTCAAGTCACCACAGATTTTCCACTTGTGCTCATCGTATTTAACATAATTTAGAATTAAAGACATGCTCTCATACGTCTCCTTCATATTAACTGAATGGGCTAATGGGACGGAAGGTTTTCTACCACCGTTGTGCAACAGCACTGCCTTTAGGTTTTCCTTGGAAGAATCTATAAACAGTCGCCACTCTTCCGGATCATACTGAAATCCCAGCTCATGCATAAATCCAGCTACATCAAAGCATGCACAAAGACCATCTTCAAATTTAAAGAAAGGCGCTAACGTTTCGTGGCGTTTTCTAAACACTGATATTTTCGTTTCTGGGGCCAACAGGTTCCACTGTTGTGGTCGTGACCCTAGCAGCTGGGCATGCTGCTTAGACAGATTTAAGTCACGAACCAAGTCGTTCAGTTCAGCCTGCTCAATGAGATGAGGTGATGCACAATGTTGTAGAACATATTCATCTTCATCAATACTCTCAGGTTGTACAATTTCCCCATGTTGGCCAACATTTTCTGAATCAGCCTCAGAACTGTCCTCGTTCCATGTAGCAAGTGGTTGGGGGACTGGAAGCCCCTCTCCGTGAGGTACTGGTCGTATTGCAGAAGGAATGTTTGGGTATTCAATACAGTGCTTGTTTTTTGCTGAAAACCCGGCAGTTTTAGTTAAGCAGAAGTAACAGTCTTCATTGTGACTTGTTGGCTCACGCCTTATCATTGGAACAGCAAAAGGCATGGATGCCCTCTTACCTTTCAACCACTGTCCCAAATTCACTACACAGGAAACACAACACATATGTGGGGTCCAGTTTTTGTCTTGATGTCCAATTGGGCAACCGAAATACAAAAGATAAGGTATTTTCGTACATTTCGTAATGGGTTTTCGCTGTGATTTGGTTGTGAACTGACCACAAACGTAACAAAAGTTATACACAGGGTTAATGCAACCACGATATCTTGACGAACTTTGCATGATTTGTTCTCAAATAAATAAACACGTGTTAATCGCACTACAGTAAAATGGCAATGTACTTCGTATATACCCGATACTCACGGTACTCACATGCGAGCCAAACCGGTGGAAACAAGTCGCTACTGGTATAAACTCATACACCCATTCATATGATCATTTCGTGTTGCCTCAGTGACGTTTTGGTAGTAATATTATTATATCTACACCAGTAAATACAATGCAATACATTATGGAAAAATTATTTAATTTATTACAATGTAGCATGGCATAACTTAAAATCCATACGTGATGGGAAAAATGTGAATTCAGATTCGTGTTCAGCACCACGAAATTAGTTGAAACCACTATTTTTTATAACGGTTACAAAACCTTTGTTCACTAGTGTTATTAGCTCCCCTATTCATTTTAGAGAAAAATCGCAAAGGAATATTTATAAAGGAATATATCAGGTAAATGTATCATCCATTTAATTTACATTAGTGCCAGAATTCACCTCAGAAATATTAAAAATAAGTTGAACAATGTACCATAAAAATCTTTGCCATGAGTTTGACAAATGTCATGTTATACAAACTTGCAAATTTTTGATACGGAGGGATTTGGTCGATGTTAAATTTAACCGAAAATAAGTCACGAACTCTGCGTAAACTGACGCCACTGTAAAATGTGTTAATAATGAATACCCTCTCTTCATTGGAATAACTCAGATTATTGTTCATAGTAATTGATATCTGACTAGCAAAATTATTTTCACTATAAAAAAAAGCCCAAGAACTGCACCAGTTTTAGATACGAGATATTTTCATAGAGGGTATAGCAATGAAGGCAATCCCCTGCGGCTGGCGAGGTATTTTCGAATAGATTCAGCGTAGTTTTTACCATAGGAACAGCATATAACCCCAAAATCGAACAAAAAATGGGCTACGAGATATCGGAATTACACTGTCTATATATTTTAAAGCATAATTTACTATATAACTTGTATACTTTTGGAGATATCGAATGCAACTTTAACTATTTGTCTAAACACTTTGCAATTTGCAATTTGCAATTTCTAGGCTGATATAGTCACCCGTTGAGAGCTGACTATGACTCATCGCTCAATATATCTAGAATTCGACATACGTTTCATATTTCATGTCACTTTATTACATTTACCTTAAGCATGCGAACGAGCATATAAAACACTATTATTTGTTCAAAAAAGCATGACACATAGCCAGCTCTCGTCAATGTGACTATATACATAGGGGCTATGCCCCATCACCCCCCATAAAAAAATATCACCGATAAAACCTATTATATCATGCTGTAAAGACGAAATAATGAAAAATATTTCAGAAAGTATTAAATGTGCGAACTACTACAGTGTTATATTTGATGAAACTACAGATGTTTCAAACGTTTCCCTAATATCAATCATATTACGCTATATTGATAAAGATTCCAGCATCAGGAGGATTTTATTGGTTTAGTGGATTGTCATAAAGATAACTATAAAGTCGACTCAGACAGTTTATAGTCAATCTTGAGTAGAACGGTTATTGGGGACACAGTTACTAACTATTTAAATCATATCAATTTATCACAAATACATTGTATTGGAGTTTGCACAGATGGATGTTCTGTAATGACTTCTGAGCAAAGAGGTGCTGTGAAACAATTTCAGATTTTTTTTAAATTTGCTACAAGAACTACATGTTATAACCACTCTCTAAATTTGGGCATATCTAAAGCTTCTAATGTGATGCAAGTTCGTAATGTCATGGCTATAATGAAACAAACTATAGCATTTTTCTCATCATTTTCCAAAAGAAATTTTGTATTGATAACAAAATTAGAAGGAAAGTTTACTCATTTATGTGAAACTAGATGGATTGAGAGGCATAATGCTGTATTACAGTTTAGAGAACCTTTAAACCATAATATTTCTGCTCTTCAATGTATAAATAAGCTATTGTAAAGAATCAGAATCTTCAAGCAAAGCTAAAACTCAATATTTTCTATAACAAGTTGTGAATTTATTGTTACCTTGCATTGTCTAAATAGTATATTAGGTGTCAATTTACCACTTAGTGCAATGCTTCAGACAAAAAATATCGATATGAAGCACGCCAATGATATCGTTTTAAATACATTATTATTACTTAGAGAAAAGAGAATCAATGTCTATATAGAGTTCAAACATCAAATAAGTTCGATTTTAACCTGTCTTGAAAAACTAAACGTTGAATGTGAAACAGCAAAGATTGTCAAACATATGACGAAACGATCTAACCCTACAGTACATTCTCCTTCCGACTATTATAAAATTTCAATTTATATTCCAATTTTAGATCACAATATATCAGATTTACATGAAAGATTGTCATCAGATACTCTGAATATATTGTATCTTAATAATATTATTCCATCAGAAATTATTAGATTGAATAAAAAAGATATAAATACTTCTGCTGATATTTTAATCGTTACATATTTTGCAATCATGGGTCAAATTAATGAAAATATAAGCAAGCAACAATTTGTGTCAGATCTAAAAATTTGGAAGAAGAAGTGGGAAAATGAGGATAGCGGGAAAATTCCATCGACTGCACTAATTGCTCTTGAACATTGTCCATATATATATATATATATATATATATATATATATATATATATATATAATGTTACGTTTTTATTTTTTTACCTTACCTATTTTATAGGTGTTGAATATTTACGTATTTACTTGTTTTGTAACTCCTTATTATTTCTCTTATCTCAGGGTCAATGGTAGGTTCAATCAGAACTAAATAGAGTCTTGTTCAAATGCTTTAATGAATTAATAATAACCAAAAACCTTAAAAACGTCTATAAAGTGAACTAGTCAAACAAATCCAAAACAATAGAAAACAAAATTATATTAAACGAAACTAATAAACTATGACCAACATTAACAAAATAAATCCTATATACACAAGCTAACTTATGTGAGAATATGATTCTTGTAATTTACGCAAACTCTATACTTACAGTTATCTTCTTGCTTTTGGTCCCTTGATTAACTCATCCTCTTGTCCCTGCGTTCGTCTTCTGATCCTTTGTTGATTCGCACAAAAGTAAACAGCTACTTTTGTGTGCGAAGTTTAGCGGCTTGAAGTCCTGATTTTCGAATATCTCCGTCACGGCTTCAATCTTGTTGAAGTCCTCTCCTTGTTGACTGCCTTTTTCCAGTACTATGTAAAATAGTTGATCACGCGTTAATTTATGTAATCTATTAGTATTTGGGCAACATCACGACCCTCGACCCACTACCGTCTCCCCTGCTCGCCGTTCACCCTCTACCCTCGACTCGTCAATCTGTTTCTTGTTGATTATTTCCGATCTTCAATTCTTCAATCTCACATGCGTCTATGCACGAAGTCACCTGTCACCCGTGGTAACCGATCAACAACCTCCATCCGCAGATCCATAAACCTTGCGATTTTCTGTGTCCATAAAACGTCTTACACATTTCTCTGTAGATTTGTGCGTACTTGTTCACATTCACATTTACAATATTTACAATAATTTCAGTTAACTTGTGCCCTTAAGATTTTAATCCTATCTAATACCTATCTAATAATAATAATAAATCTATTCTAATTAATCTACTCTACTTATAATACAAATACCATCACAATATATATATATATATATATATATATATGTATATATATATATATATCAATACCTTTCTACGAATTTTGGCAACCTGGCCCATTTCTGTTGCTTCATCAGAGAAAAGTTCTTCGGTTTTGCGACGTTTAAAATCTTGGACAAGATCTACAATGTGCGAAGATAGGCTGGTAGTACTGGCTCAACTACATGTCCACAGAGACATAGATATTAATGTAGAAAATATTATAAATAGATTTGCTACTACGGGAGTCAACCGTAATTTGGAATTTATTGTCTAAAAGTTGGATATTTACTTTTTTATGTGTTTATTATGTGATAGTAATTGAGATTAAAATATGGTTGGAAAATAATAGTTTTTTCTTTCTATTTATCCCCCCCCCCATTATTTAAACAAAAACAAACACTAAAATCATATAAAACACGTAAACAAAAGAAAACAAGCGAAATAAACAACTAACAAATTATAAATTCTAATTTAATTAAGAAAACTTCCCTATTGACTGTAAATTGCACAATTAATGGATCCGAGTTAAATAAAATTGTATATAAACCTATGCACTTTAGTTCTATTCACGGAACTTTATGTATAATGGCAACTTGTAGTGACAGTTGGCCCTCTTGGTTGCAATCTATCAAATTCGGAGAAATTCACTCCTCCGTTCTGCAAAATCCTATGATGATGTAGCCTCAGCCCATCTTCCTTGCGTCGATGCTCTCTGCCTATTCCTCTCTACGAAGATGTTCTCAGTAATTCTTCAGCAACGTTCTCAGCAAGTCTTCTTCTGCGACGATGCTCATGCAAATTCCTTTCTTCGAATATATCAGCTGTTTCGGAATTTAATTCCTTCACGTACGCACAAAATTGTTCGCTTCACTAACTGTTTGGTCTATTTCACTAATGAAAACAAATATCGGTGTATTGAAACTAATTGATTTTAATTTGGTTTCCCTAATTATCACTCAGATGCGGGGATTTGATCGAATGCGAAATATTGATTACTGTTTTTAAATCGTTTGTTTATGTGTTCATACATACACATACTAGTAGCACTTTTGTTTGTTACTTGCCACAACGGAAACAATTTTTGGCGTAACAATACTGTTGGTTTCTGAACTATCTTCCTTTTCTTCCGCATTGAGACGTGAGCTTTACCGGGAACGAATGTAAACTGGGGTGTCTGGTGTCATCGATCATATTTATAAATACCGACCAGACAGTCACTTTTCTATTATTGATTTTTTGTTTGTCGTTCTTCAGAACTTGAAAATTTACAGCGTCATCCGACAATTCATAATCGTTGCCATGGTGGTCATTCAATAATGTATAATTTCTAATTTACTTTTGCAAATTCTCACATATCCAAATGTCCAATCCAAAATTTAATGCGATATTCATTATCCTGATAATTTTTTGCTTCCAATGAAATTTCATACGTCCTTGTACGTTATATTTGAGGTTTTCATTGTAATTACGAATTTTAAATAACTCATTACATTACTAATTATTAATTGCCCCCTAATGATTCGCAATATTGACAAAAAGCACTATCTAATTAATTACCTAACTCGATAACTATCTAACTAAACCTATTCCTACTCTATTAATTTAAATAAAACTATCAACCGAATTCCAAAATAATTATAAAATTAACTAATAAATATCATCACAATACATATACTAATTCTAAACGAATGTAATCTTATAAATCATATTAATTATTTGACCTGTCAATGAAAACTTGAGATTTCAAGTGAGCCCATGGAAATTAATCCAGCTATGTCAAGTGCGGTGATCGTATAGGCTACTCAGACGGTCCTTGACATTATCTATATAACGGGGAATACATCGACAAAAAACTGCCCGACTTGAAATTGAAAATGTTAATATTGCTCTGGGCGTGAATTGAACCCGCTTTTATCGATTTCATTCAAGCTGCTTGTAGTCTCTTCTCGGCACTTTCGTCGAGTTTTCCGGTAAAAGATTGGAATGAGTCCCATCGGCTCGCATAATAGAATTTTTAACGTCTCCGCGGTACTTTTATACACCACCCCATGAGAGCACCAAATAAGTACATCAAGCTGGACGCAGGTTCTTCAATTTTTTAGCACACAGTCGCGAAACGCCGCCAGCAAATTGCCCGATGGAAATTTAAAGGATTTGCGCCTACCCCACCTAAAACCGGAACTGGAATTTATGATGAGCCCCGACTTTGTACTTAGGAAAATGCAATGTCCTGAATAATTAACGGGCCCTTGTTCACAAGATTGTTCCCGATATCAAGTGGAAATTATTAAGAAGGAATGGCATAAATAATTTATTGGGGTTTGCGAAATATCACCATTGAAATTATAGGAGCGTTCTCAATTCTGGAATTGTAGGAACAATTTGTGTAATTGTTTCTGACTATATAATATAAGAAAAACATTTAATATTGTTTATTTATTGAAATACTTACTCCCAGGTTTAAGAAATAAGTTTTTTTTCAGTTGTTTATTTATTTTATTTATTATTATTATATTTATGTATTTGCCTGACTAGTTTCGATCAATTAATCATCTTTGGAGGCAGAGTTAATATTAAATGAATATTATTAAATACCAGTAAGTACTTAAAATAAAAAATAACAAATAATAATCAAAAATAACTGGTAAGATGGATAAAATACTAACAAAAATATTAATTTGTATTATTGTTTTGTTTTATGTTAGGTGGATTATTGAGATATGTATATAGTGGTTTAAAATTTAAATTAGTTTGACTATATACCTCATAGTTAAATGGACCAAACACAATATTGAATTTTCCTTACTTACTTCGTATTACAGCGCTTATTACTAATTACCTGATTGTCATGTGGCATGTTTCGAATATATCGTTAGTTTACGTATTTCGATGTGGTGTTAATAAAAATCAAGTTGCCGTGAATCATAATATTTTTACACAAAACTCAAAATGACATAATAATTCTTGCATTCGGTACATAATAAGCGGTCAAAATTAATCGATTTCGATCTGATGGGATTAATAAAATCGAAGAATCCGTCACATCCACAAAACCCATTAATACAGTGCGAACAGAAAGTTATGTTATAAGACAATTTGATCACTTTTGTTCAGAAAGAAATTATGATATAAAAGAAGAAAAGTCGGATGAATAATTATGTAAAATTTTGGAAGACTGGGCTTACAACATGCGAAAAGTTAATGATGAAGATTATAAAGAAGGAGTATTAAAAACACTCTGGAATATCACAGCTCGGCATATTCAACTTACTTACTGTAATCAATTCAAAAGAGTTATAGATCATTTTAAAAGCGTTATATTCCAAAAAGCAAGAGATGCTCGCAATTAAAAGAGGAAAATTTTACAACGCAATTTGGACAAAAGAAAACGCAGTTTCTCGGCTTTAACCCATCAAGAACATACAAGAATTATAAATTATTTTAATGAAAATACACCTGATGATCTACAGCAGTGATTCCCAAGAGGAGGCGCTACCGCCCCTCGGTGGGCGCTGAAGGGATTTAGGGGGGCGTATCTGGCCTAAGGTATATTTAGGGGGCGTTGAGGACCAGCCGCCGCCCCCCGGGCAAAAAAGAGCAAGAATGTAAAACTAAAACCTACAGATCACATTAAAAAAAAAATTGAATGTTGGCTCCGCCGAATCAATATGGGATTCCCCTACTGACCGATATCTGTACATCGGCCCACTTCGAGAGCCTGGGGATTACCTCGCTTGCCCGGTTTGGTGTGCAAGGTGCATTCTGACTTCATGACTGACACGCAACGAGTCAAGTATATTTGACCTATTGTTTTTGGATTGTAATTAATTGTCATATTGTGATCATTATTGTAGATAAAGTAATATTCATATTAAGTGGACCCGGTAATTAAAAATATATCGTTGGTGAAATAACTGTTGGAATAGAGGTAAGTACTTACATATTATCTATTGTTATATTTGATGGGCTGCAATTTATATACATATAGTTTCAAATATTTAATATTTTAGGTTTCATATAATTTGTTTTAATTTTTAATCGCCTGTAATATACAATGTGTCTTCGGATAGATGTTATAAGATTTTTTTATAGATACATTAACCAAAACTATAGGAATGATTTTTTCATGTTTTGAAATGAAGCCCTGATCCTTGGTTTAAAAAAAAATTGAACCCACATTTTAGATTTTGAGTCAATAGGAAATTGATAGTTCAGGAAAGATTTTTTTTTTAAGCGGTAAAATATATTAATTATGACATACATACGGCAAATATTATTATTAAATTATAAATGCGAAATATGTATACAAAATTTGAAAGTTGCTTTTACAATTCTCTAACGTACATTTTTTGTAGAGCCGCAAATTTAATATTTGTATTCAAATACACGGGTACATGGGTCACATGTACACGTGTACGTACGGCATAATTACACGTGTAATTAGTTACACGTATAATTACACGTGAAATTATTTACACGTATAATTACACGTGTAACAGCGAAGCGTTGTTCACTGCTTCCAGAAAACGTCGATATGTCAATATTTTTGAACCAGAATCGTTCTTCATTGTAAGAATATATCGTTATTTTGACCGCCGTACGAATTTAGCGTTGTTTTTCTACTGCGGGTAATTTAGTTACATTTTTAGTTACTTAGTAACTTATTAAGCTATATCAGAATCTTATGATATCCTAAGTTCATGTACATATTTATTTTAAAAGGAATAAAATAAATTACTGAATGAAAAAACCGAGAGTATTATAATTACACATGTAATTACATAATTACACGTGTAAAATAATTACACGTTTAATTATATTTTCACGTGTAGAATAAATACACGTGTAAAATAAATACACGTGTGATTACACGTGTAAAATAAATACACGTGTAATTACTTCTATCCTGGGACACTCTGCTTATTGGGCTATGTAGACCCAAATAGTTTTTGTTGCTGCGCGCAATAAATTTTAACTAACTTTAAATTTTAATTTTGTTTTTAAATTGGTTCGTTCTGCGGTAACAACAACTTCTTGTTATTATTTTTCTTGTTTTATTTTTATGATATGTCGGAATCGAAGAAAAAATGTAGACAATACAATGTCGAATATTTAAAATATGGTATTATTCAGTCACCCATAAACAAGACATTGCCAATGTGCCTGATTTGCCAGAAAGTTTTCTCAAATGAAGCCATGAAACCTTCACGATTACAAGAACATTTCAGCAAAATACATACTGCCATAAAAGATAAAAATTTATCTTACGTTCAAATGCTCAAAAATCAACATTCGAGACGTCCAACTTTAGCCGGTATGTTTTCAGCAGCATCAAATGAAGATAATGATGGGTTACGTGCATCTTACAATATTTCGTTGCTTATTGCTAAATCGGGGAAACAGCACACTATTGGAGATTGGAGAAGAATTAATACTGCCAGCTATGAGTGAAGTTCTCCGTACTGTACTTCACAAGTCACCTTCAGATATTATTAACAAAATCCTCTTGAGCAATAATACTGTACAGAGACGAATCGACGAAATGTCCGAAGATGTGGAGAGTTCTCTAACCGAATTTTTGAAGACGACCGAATTTTCTATACAGCTTGATGAGTCTACATTGCCTAACAATGAGGCATTACTTCTATCGTACGTTCGCTTTATAAGAGATGAGAACATTTTTCAAGAACTATTATTCGCAAAAAAATAGAAACTGATACTAAAGGAAAATCTGTATTTGACGTTTTGGAACAATATTTTGAAGAAAAATATATCCCTCTGAATAATATAGTGTCCGTTGCTACTGATGGTGCTCCGGCAATGGTTGGACGATACCGCGGGTTCATTGCATATTTAAAAAAAGCTGTACCAAATGTAGTCACCATGCATTGTGTGATTCACAGACAACATTTATTTGCAAAAAACCTTAGTGATCGCCTTCATTGCTCGCTGTAGTACGTAATTACAGGGGTTAATAGAATCAGAAGCAATTCTCTTAGCGATTGATTGTTTAGAAAGCTTTGTGATGAAAACGACCAGGACTTTAATCGTTTACTGTTGCACACAGAAATTCGATGGTTGTCAAAGGGTATTTGTCAGCAAAGATTTTATGAACTATTTGACTCAGTTATAACGTTTCTCGAAAATAAAGATTATTCCTTAAATGAAAATTTATTGAAATTTAAAAATGATATAGCGTATTTAACAGATTTATTTAATAAATTTAACGAAACCAATCTGCAGCTACAAGGAGATGATTTGAATTTAATTAAAGCTAAGGCAATAATTTCGGCATTCATGTCAAAACTTGCATTATGCAAATTAAATTTGCATTTTATGAACTATTTGACTCAGTTATAACGTTTCTCGAAAATAAAGATTATTCCTTAAATGAAAATTTATTGAAATTTAAAAATGATATAGCGTATTTAACAGATTTATTTAATAAATTTAACGAAACCAATCTGCAGCTACAAGGAGATGATTTGAATTTAATTAAAGCTAAGGCAATAATTTCGGCATTCATGTCAAAACTTGCATTATGCAAATTAAATTTGCATTTTATGAACTATTTGACTCAGTTATAACGTTTCTCGAAAATAAAGATTATTCCTTAAATGAAAATTTATTGAAATTTAAAAATGATATAGCGTATTTAACAGATTTATTTAATAAATTTAACGAAACCAATCTGCAGCTACTAGGAGATGATTTGAATTTAATTAAAGCTAAGGCAATAATTTCGGCATTCATGTCAAAACTTGCATTATGCAAATTAAATTTGGGTCGGAGACAATTCCATCAGTTTCAAAATCTTTCCTCGGTGAAAACAAGTGATGATGACATTTTGGTTTATTGCCAGCATTTATAAACCCTCAAAGAAGATTTTTTTAATAGATATCAAGATATCCTCAATATGATAATTCTGGACTGGGTCTTGGAACCTTGCACAAACATTGAAACAGCAGAAGTATTTTTACAGGAGCAGCTCATAGAATTGTCAACAAACGAAGAATTAAAACTAAAATTGAAACATGGCTACCAAGCTTTTTGGCTTCAAAAACAAATTTCAATTTTATATCCGACCTTATGGGGTGCAGTAAAGAAGTTTTTTCTAGCATTTTCATCATCGTATTTAGCCGAAAGAGGATTTAGTGTAGTATCCAATCTACTAACCAAAAAACGGAGCCAATTATCAATAGTAGATCGCGGTGACTTAAGGTTGCCCATGACAAAACTAGCACCCAATATAGATAAATTAGTGTCATTACATCAAGCTCAGCCCTCTCACTAGTGCTATGTTTTTATCTATTAGGTATGTGTATTTTTTAATTAAGACCTAATAAAATATTTTTTTTAAATGCGTCCTAGTTTTTAAATATATACGTAGTATAATATAGTTTACCAAGAGGGGCGCTCTTGAAATGCTCTTTGAAAAGATGGGAAACCTATGTTGATTTTAAGTGAGATTTTATTTCTGAATGGGGGGCGGTGAGTAATTTGTTTTTTTCGAAAGGGGGCGGTAGGCTAAAAAGTTGGGAACCTCTGGTCTACAGCGAAAGTTTTACCATATTGCGTCTGTTGAACTTGCGTGGAGAGGAGCAGAAGCAAGTGCTTGATTGACAGAATATTTCAAAGAAGAAATAAACAATTACGGTTTGCCAACAGGTCGGATGGAATACATCACAATTTTCTCCAAAACAGCACAAGGAGGTGATTAGAAAATTGCTGATAGTAAATGGATTACCCCAAATTCAAACAATATAGACATGTGCCCCGTTCTACTTCTAAAGAAAATGTTTTCTATACGGACACCTCACATTAAAACTAATCGCCTATTTCTTACAGTAAATAAAGATTGGAAAAAACAAGAAAATAGCTATTGGTATGAAAACATGCTCTTAGGATACAATCAGATTAGCAAATGGACAAAAGTGCTGCTAAAATCATCGGAATAAATACCAAACTTGTAAAAATAACAAATCATTTTAACAGATCGTCTACAGTTATCAGTCAGTTATCAAGTACGGGTATTAACGCTGAAGATATTATAAAAATAACTGGACACAACAATACTGCTTCAATTCAACCTTATTTGAATCTTAGTGAAAATCATCATAAATATCTTATTTCAAATTTAAGAAGTGAATCAATGGAATCGGAAATTGAAAATTCTTCTATCAATAATTCTTCGTCAATTTCTCTTGATTCATCTAATAATAATAATAATAATTCCTGTGGCTCAGTAATTTATAATAATTGTACTTTTAATATTACATTCCATAAATAAATCAAGTTCTTATAAGTCATAATTATGAATTTAATTTAATTTATGTGTTAATAAAACTCAAGTTGCCGTGAATCATAATATGTGTACACGAAAGTCAAATTGACAAAATATTTCTTGCATTTACACTTATTATTTGGTATATGATCTTCCGAATATAACTCGAGCATTAAAAATAATCTGAATGTAGCGACTACTGCTCAATGTGTTCCTTAAAATACCTAAAATAAAATAACCTAAACTAACCGAAAATACCGCCTCGTCCTACGGACTCGACGTATTTCTCAGAACACATTTCGCATACGTCAGCTATATTCCATTATGTTTGACGCTCTTGCTATATTACTTCTGAATATATACAATATAATTTGGTGAACCAGTTTTGGAATTAAGTGCAAATAAAGGGAAAACGTGTTCAATTAATTAAATTCAAATACACATTAAAGTAAATGTTGAAAATGGGTTCCATTGTTTTCTAAACTAAAATATAGCCTGCTTTCAAACTCTTCGCGAACTTTCTGTAACGTTTGCCTAGTAATTGCTGGACATTATTGTGCTATTTTTTCTCGTAATTGTTCAATGTTAGAAACGAGAAATGGCTTTTTAACTGTACTAACGTTAAGATACCACCTAATGTCCACACTTTACTTTCATTAGGTCCACAATATTGTTGTGAAGTACCCAAAATCAAAATAAACATTGGTCACATGTTAGCTGATATTGAATCTATCCTAGAACATGTCCCCGCTGACAAATAAAACTTACTCTGAGCAAAAGTTGCGAACATCTTATCAAATAGAGTCCTTACACCATACAACACAGTATTTTCAGAATAACAGAGGGAAACAAGTCTGTTTTTAAAAAAATCATCCCAATATTATGGTGACTAAAGCAGAAAAGGGATTCGTCACTGTCATTATAACATCTGATCAATACAGAAGTAAGTCGTATAAACTACTGGATGATAAAACAACTTACAATATTTAAAAAAAAAAACCAACACTAACCGCACAAACAGAGATCAACAAAGCAATAAAAACACTAATTAACAAAAAAAATATAGATGAAAATTAATGAAAACATCTCATGACTAAAGTACGGACTATATGCAAAATGCATGTCCTGAATTAATGATATGACTACGGAAATTTAAATAGATCTACACGAATCATAAAGAAACAGAGCGAATTAACCAATTTTATTTTGCATATAATGCATATTTTATCAATAATTGCATATTTGGTCATATAATTGGATATTTGTGACCGAATTTATTTTTTTTTACTAAAAAAATTTTACTAAACGAATGTTATAATATAGCTTAAGGATTTCATAAATGTTTTATTTTCAAAAATTAATAGAGTGATTTTCAAAATATCTTGTTTTGGAATTTTTGTTCGGTAGCCATTTTGGTATTTGATAAAATAGAAAAATAATCTTATATGCAAATGTTTTAAAGAACCGATTGGGCATGCTGAACGTTTTTGTATTTTTTAAATATTTCTTAAGATAAGGGAGTAACGACGCTTTTTCGAAAAACGAATGAACGCCTATAACTATGAACTTAGGCTCCAATTCAAAAATTTTAACTAAGAAAAGTTGTTTGTTTCAATGAGTTCTAACAGCCATTTTCGGGTGTTACAACTTAGTATTAACACCCTGTATACCTGACTCTTTCGTAATAGCTGACTCCGTTTCAGAGAGGGTTTATGATCAGCCAGAGTCGGTACTTAACCCCTCCGCAAGAAGCCCTGGCGCGCTGACGCCCGGGAAAGTGTTAAAGACCAAAGGGCCTCTTTGAAAGCAGAAAACGCACCTTGCATCAGTTCCCGCATCAGCCAGAATGATGCATCAACAACCTAACACTAATAATAATACCAACAACAACAGTATGGAGTACCACCTACGTATACGCAACCCTTGAAGGATGCCCAAGTATACAAACACATGCGCATTCTTCACCTTTGCAGGGCCAATGAAACCCGCGCATTCTATTCACCAGTGTTGACCCATCGATCTTAATACTTTCCCAACGGCAGCACTGTATATACCTGACCCTATCGTAGAAGCTGACTACCTCCGTTTCAGAGAGGGTTTATGATCAGCCAGAGTCGGTACTTAACCCCTCCGCAAGAAGCCCTGGCGTGCTGACGCCCGGGAAAGTGTTAATGACCAAAGGGCCTCTTTGAAAGCAGAAAACGCACCTTGCGTTAGTTCCCGCATCAGCCAGAATGATGCATCAACAACCGAACACTAATAATAATACCAACAACAACAGTATGGAGTACCACCTACGTGTACGCAACCCTTGAAGGATGCCCAAGAATAAAAACACATGCGCATTCTTCACCTTTCCAGGGCCAATGAAACCCGCGCATTCTACTCACCAGTGTTGACCCTTCGATCTTAATACTTTCCCAACGGCAGCACTGTATATACCTGACCCTATCGTAGAAGCTGACTACCTCCGTTTCAGAGAGGGTTTATGATCAGCCAGAGTCGGTACTTAACCCCTCCGCAAGAAGCCCTGGCGCGCTGACGCCCGGGAAAGTATTAATGACCAAAGGGCCTCTTTGAAAGCAGAAAACGCACCTTGCGTTAGTTCCCGCATCAGCCAGAATGATGCATCAACAACCGAACACTAATAATAATACCAACAACAACAGTATGGAGTACCACCTACGTATACGCAACCCTTGAAGGATGCCCAAGAATAAAAACACATGCGCATTCTTCACCTTTCCAGGGCCAATGAAACCCGCGCATTCTACTCACCAGTGTTGACCCTTCGATCTTAATACTTTCCCAACGGCAGCACTGTATATACCTGACCCTATCGTAGAAGCTGACTACCTCCGTTTCAGAGAGGGTTTATGATCAGCCAGAGTCGGTACTTAACCCCTCCGCAAGAAGCCCTGGCGCGCTGACGCCCGGGAAAGTGTTAATGACCAAAGGGCCTCTTTGAAAGCAGAAAACGCACCTTGCGTTAGTTCCCGCATCAGCCAGAATGATGCATCAACAACCGAACACTAATAATAATACCAACAACAACAGTATGGAGTACCACCTACGTATACGCAACCCTTGAAGGATGCCCAAGAATAAAAACACATGCGCATTCTTCACCTTTCCAGGGCCAATGAAACCCGCGCATTCTACTCACCAGTGTTGACCCTTCGATCTTAATACTTTCCCAACGGCAGCACTGTATATACCTGACCCTATCGTAGAAGCTGACTACCTCCGTTTCAGAGAGGGTTTATGATCAGCCAGAGTCGGTACTTAACCCCTCCGCAAGAAGCCCTGGCGCGCTGACGCCCGGGAAAGTATTAATGACCAAAGGGCCTCTTTGAAAGCAGAAAACGCACCTTGCGTTAGTTCCCGCATCAGCCAGAATGATGCATCAACAACCGAACACTAATAATAATACCAACAACAACAGTATGGAGTACTTCCTACGTCTACGCAACCCTCAAAGGACGGCCCAGGTACATGGACACATTTGCATTCATGACCTTGAGCAGAACACGCACCTCGCATTAGTTCTTGCATCAAACAGAATGATGTATCAATAACCGAACACCACACACAATAATAGCAACAACAACAGTTTGGAGTACCACCTACGTCTACGCAACCCTCAAAGGACGGCCCAGGTACATGGACACATTTGCATTCTTGACCTTGAGCAGAACACGCACCTCGCATTAGTTCTTCATCAAACAGAATGATGCATCAATAACCGTACACCACACACAATAATACCAACAACAACAGTATGGAGTACCACCTAGGTGTACGCAACCCTCAAAGGACGGCCTAGGTACATGGACACATTTGCATTCTTGACCTTGAGCAGAACACGCACCTCGCATTAGTTCCCGCATCAGACAGAATGATGCATCAATAACCGAACACCACACACAATAATACCAACAACAACAGTTTGGAGTACCACCTAGGTGTACGCAACCCTCAAAGGACGGCCCAGGTACATGGACACATTTGCATTCTTGACCTTGAGCAGAACACGCACCTCGCATTAGTTCCCGCATCAGACAGAATGATACATCAATAACCGAACACCACACACAATAATACCAACAACAACAGTATGGAGTACCACCTAGGTGTACGCAACCCTCAAAGGACGGCCCAGGTACATGGACACATTTGCATTCTTGACCTTGAGCAGAACACGCACCTCGCATTAGTTCTTCATCAAACAGAATGATGCATCAATAACCGAACACCACACACATTAATACCAACAACAACAGTATGGAGTACCACCTACGTGTACGCAACCCTCAAAGGACGGCCCAGGTACATGGACACATTCGCCTTTTTGACCTTGAGCAGAACACGCACCTCGCATTAGTTCTTGCATCAAACAGAATGATGCATCAATAACCGAACACTATACACAATAATAGCAACAATAACAGTTTGGAGTACCACCTAGGTGTACGCAACCCTCAAAGGACGGCCCAGGTACATGGACACATTTGCATTCTTGACCTTGAGCAGAACACGCACCTCGCATTAGTTCCCGCATCAGACAGAATGATGCATCAATAACCGAACACCACACACAATAATACCAACAACAACAGTTTGGAGTACCACCTACGTCTACGCAACCCTCAAAGGACGGCCCAGGTACATGGACACATTTGCATTCTTGACCTTGAGCAGAACACGCACCTCGCATTAGTTCTTCATCAAACAGAATCATGCATCAATAACCGAACACCACACACAATAATAGCAACAACAACAGTATGGAGTACCACCTACGTGTACGCAACCCTCAAAGGACGGCCCAGGTACATGGACACATTTGCATTCTTGACCTTGAGCAGAACACGCACCTCGCATTAGTTCTTCATCAAACAGAATGATGCATCAATAACCGAACACCACACACATTAATACCAACAACAACAGTATGGAGTACCACCTACGTGTACGCAACCCTCAAAGGACGGCCCAGGTACATGGACACATTCGCCTTTTTGACCTTGAGCAGAACACGCACCTCGCATTAGTTCTTGCATCAAACAGAATGATGCATCAATAACCGAACACTATACACAATAATAGCAACAATAACAGTTTGGAGTACCACCTAGGTGTACGCAACCCTCAAAGGACGGCCCAGGTACATGGACACATTTGCATTCTTGACCTTGAGCAGAACACGCACCTCGCATTAGTTCCCGCATCAGACAGAATGATGCATCAATAACCGAACACCACACACAATAATACCAACAACAACAGTTTGGAGTACCACCTACGTCTACGCAACCCTCAAAGGACGGCCCAGGTACATGGACACATTTGCATTCTTGACCTTGAGCAGAACACGCACCTCGCATTAGTTCTTCATCAAACAGAATCATGCATCAATAACCGAACACCACACACAATAATAGCAACAACAACAGTATGGAGTACCACCTACGTGTACGCAACCCTCAAAGGACGGCCCAGGTACATGGACACATTTGCATTCTTGACCTTGAGCAGAACACGCACCTCGCATTAGTTCTTGCATCAAAGAGAATGATGCATCAATAACCGAACAATACACACAATAATAGCAACAACAACAGTTTGGAGTACCACCTACGTCTACGCAACCCTCAAAGGACGGTCCAGGTACATGGACACATTTGCATTCTTGACCTTGAGCAGAACACGCACCTCGCATTAGTTCTTCATCAAACAGAATGATGCATCAATAACCGAACACCACACACAATAATACCAACAACAACAGTATGGAGTACCACCTACGTGTACGCAACCCTTGAAGGATGCCCAAGTATACAAACACATGCGCATTCTTCACCTTTGCAGGGCTAATGAAACCCGAGCATTCTACTCACCAGTGTTGACCCATCGATCTTAATACTTTCCCAACGGCAGCACTGTATATACCTGACCCTATCGTAGAAGCTGACTACCTCCGTTTCAGAGAGGGTTTATGATCAGCCAGAGTCGGTACTTAACCCCTCCGCAAGAAGCCCTGGCGCGCTGACGCCCGGGAAAGTGTTAAAGACCAAAGGGCCTCTTTGAAAGCAGAAAACGCACCTTGCATCAGTTCCCGCATCAGCCAGAATGATGCATCAACAACCGAACACTAATAATAATACCAACAACAACAGTATGGAGTACCACCTACGTGTACGCAACCCTTGAAGGATGCCCAAGTATACAAACACATGCGCATTCTTCACCTTTGCAGGGCCAATGAAACCCGCGCATTCTACTCACTAGTGTTGACCCATCGATCTTAATACTTTCCCAACGGCAGCACTGTATATACCTGACCCTATCGTAGAAGCTGACTACCTCCGTTTCAGAGAGGGTTTATGATCAGCCAGAGTCGGTACTTAACCCCTCCGCAAGAAGCCCGGGCACGCTGACGCCCGGGAAAGTGTTAAAGACCAAAGGGCCTCTTTGAAAGCAGAAAACGCACCTTGCATCAGTTCCCGCATCAGCCAGAATGATGCATCAACAACCGAACACTAATAATAATACCAACAACAACAGTATGGAGTACCATCTACGTGTACGCAACCCTTGAAGGATGCCCAAGTATACAAACACATGCGCATTCTTCACCTTTGCAGGGCCAATGAAACCCGCGCATTCTACTCACTAGTGTTGACCCATCGATCTTAATACTTTCCCAACGGCAGCACTGTATATACCTGACCCTATCGTAGAAGCTGACTACCTCCGTTTCAGAGAGGGTTTATGATCAGCCAGAGTCGGTACTTAACCCCTCCGCAAGAAGCCCTGGCGCGCTGACGCCCGGGAAAGTGTTAAAGACCAAAGGGCCTCTTTGAAAGCAGAAAACGCACCTTGCGTTAGTTCCCGCATCAGCCAGAATGATGCATCAACAACCGAACACTAATAATAATACCAACAACAACAGTATGGAGTACTACCTACGTGTACGCAACCCTTGAAGGATGCCCAAGTATACAAACACATGCGCATTCTTCACCTTTGCAGGGCCAATGAAACCCGCGCATTCTACTCACCAGTGTTGACCCTTCGATCTTAATACTTTCCCAACGGCAGCACTGTATATACCTGACCCTATCGTAGAAGCTGACTACCTCCGTTTCAGAGAGGGTTTATGATCAGCCAGAGTCGGTACTTAACCCCTCCGCAAGAAGCCCTGGCGCGCTGACGCCCGGGAAAGTGTTAAAGACCAAAGGGCCTCTTTGAAAGCAGAAAACGCACCTTGCATCAGTTCCCGCATCAGCCAGAATGATGCATCAACAACCGAACACTAATAATAATACCAACAACAACAGTATGGAGTACCACCTACGTGTACGCAACCCTTGAAGGATGCCCAAGTATACAAACACATGCGCATTCTTCACCTTTGCAGGGCCAATGAAACCCGCGCATTCTACTCACTAGTGTTGACCCATCGATCTTAATACTTTCCCAACGGCAGCACTGTATATACCTGACCCTATCGTAGAAGCTGACTACCTCCGTTTCAGAGAGGGTTTATGATCAGCCAGAGTCGGTACTTAACCCCTCCGCAAGAAGCCCGGGCGCGCTGACGCCCGGGAAAGTGTTAAAGACCAAAGGGCCTCTTTGAAAGCAGAAAACGCACCTTGCGTTAGTTCCCGCATCAGCCAGAATGATGCATCAACAACCGAACACTAATAATAATACCAACAACAACAGTATGGAGTACTACCTACGTGTACGCAACCCTTGAAGGATGCCCAAGTATACAAACACATGCGCATTCTTCACCTTTGCAGGGCCAATGAAACCCGCGCATTCTACTCACCAGTGTTGACCCTTCGATCTTAATACTTTCCCAACGGCAGCACTGTATATACCTGACCCTATCGTAGAAGCTGACTACCTCCGTTTCAGAGAGGGTTTATGATCAGCCAGAGTCGGTACTTAACCCCTCCGCAAGAAGCCCTGGCGCGCTGACGCCCGGGAAAGTGTTAAAGACCAAAGGGCCTCTTTGAAAGCAGAAAACGCACCTTGCATCAGTTCCCGCATCAGCCAGAATGATGCATCAACAACCGAACACTAATAATAATACCAACAACAACAGTATGGAGTACCACCTACGTGTACGCAACCCTTGAAGGATGCCCAAGTATACAAACACATGCGCATTCTTCACCTTTGCAGGGCTAATGAAACCCGAGCATTCTACTCACCAGTGTTGACCCATCGATCTTAATACTTTCCCAACGGCAGCACTGTATATACCTGACCCTATCGTAGAAGCTGACTACCTCCGTTTCAGAGAGGGTTTATGATCAGCCAGAGTCGGTACTTAACCCCTCCGCAAGAAGCCCTGGCGCGCTGACGCCCGGGAAAGTGTTAAAGACCAAAGGGCCTCTTTGAAAGCAGAAAACGCACCTTGCGTTAGTTCCCGCATCAGCCAGAATGATGCATCAACAACCGAACACTAATAATAATACCAACAACAACAGTATGGAGTACTACCTACGTGTACGCAACCCTTGAAGGATGCCCAAGTATACAAACACATGCGCATTCTTCACCTTTGCAGGGCCAATGAAACCCGCGCATTCTACTCACCAGTGTTGACCCTTCGATCTTAATACTTTCCCAACGGCAGCACTGTATATACCTGACCCTATCGTAGAAGCTGACTACCTCCGTTTCAGAGAGGGTTTATGATCAGCCAGAGTCGGTACTTAACCCCTCCGCAAGAAGCCCTGGCGCGCTGACGCCCGGGAAAGTGTTAAAGACCAAAGGGCCTCTTTGAAAGCAGAAAACGCACCTTGCATCAGTTCCCGCATCAGCCAGAATGATGCATCAACAACCGAACACTAATAATAATACCAACAACAACAGTATGGAGTACCACCTACGTGTACGCAACCCTTGAAGGATGCCCAAGTATACAAACACATGCGCATTCTTCACCTTTGCAGGGCCAATGAAACCCGCGCATTCTACTCACTAGTGTTGACCCATCGATCTTAATACTTTCCCAACGGCAGCACTGTATATACCTGACCCTATCGTAGAAGCTGACTACCTCCGTTTCAGAGAGGGTTTATGATCAGCCAGAGTCGGTACTTAACCCCTCCGCAAGAAGCCCGGGCGCGCTGACGCCCGGGAAAGTGTTAAAGACCAAAGGGCCTCTTTGAAAGCAGAAAACGCACCTTGCATCAGTTCCCGCATCAGCCAGAATGATGCATCAACAACCGAACACTAATAATAATACCAACAACAACAGTATGGAGTACCACCTACGTGTACGCAACCCTTGAAGGATGCCCAAGTATACAAACACATGCGCATTCTTCACCTTTGCAGGGCCAATGAAACCCGCGCATTCTACTCACTAGTGTTGACCCATCGATCTTAATACTTTCCCAACGGCAGCACTGTATATACCTGACCCTATCGTAGAAGCTGACTACCTCCGTTTCAGAGAGGGTTTATGATCAGCCAGAGTCGGTACTTAACCCCTCCGCAAGAAGCCCTGGCGCGCTGACGCCCGGGAAAGTGTTAAAGACCAAAGGGCCTCTTTGAAAGCAGAAAACGCACCTTGCGTTAGTTCCCGCATCAGCCAGAATGATGCATCAACAACCGAACACTAATAATAATACCAACAACAACAGTATGGAGTACTACCTACGTGTACGCAACCCTTGAAGGATGCCCAAGTATACAAACACATGCGCATTCTTCACCTTTGCAGGGCCAATGAAACCCGCGCATTCTACTCACCAGTGTTGACCCTTCGATCTTAATACTTTCCCAACGGCAGCACTGTATATACCTGACCCTATCGTAGAAGCTGACTACCTCCGTTTCAGAGAGGGTTTATGATCAGCCAGAGTCGGTACTTAACCCCTCCGCAAGAAGCCCTGGCGCGCTGACGCCCGGGAAAGTGTTAAAGATCAAAGGGCCTCTTTGAAAGCAGAAAACGCACCTTGCGTTAGTTCTCGCATCAGCCAGAATAATGCATCAACAACCGAACACTAATAATAATACCAACAACAACAGTATGGAGTACCACCTACGTGTACGCAACCCTTGAAGGATGCCCAAGTATAAAAACACATGCGCATTCTTCACCTTTGCAGGGCCAATGAAACCCGCGCATTCAACTCACCAGTGTTGACCCTTCGATCCTAATACTTTCCCAACGGCAGCACTGTATATACCTGACCCTATCGTAGAAGCTGACTACCTCCGTTTCAGAGAGGGTTTATGATCAGCCAGAGTCGGTACTTAACCCCTCCGCAAGAAGCCCTGGCGCGCTGACGCCCGGGAAAGTGTTAAAGACCAAAGGGCCTCTTTGAAAGCAGAAAACGCACCTTGCGTTAGTTTCCGCATCAGCCAGAATGATGCATCAACAACCGAACACTAATAATAATACCAACAACAACAGTATGGAGTACTTCCTACGTCTACGCAACCCTCAAAGGACGGCCCAGGTACATGGACACATTTGCATTCTTGACCTTGAGCAGAACACGCACCTCGCATTAGTTCTTGCATCAAACAGAATGATGTATCAATAACCGAACACCACACACAATAATAGCAACAACAACAGTTTGGAGTACCACCTACGTCTACGCAACCCTCAAAGGACGGCCCAGGTACATGAACACATTTGCATTCTTGACTTTGAGCAGAACACGCATCTCGCATTAGTTCTTGCATCAAACAGAATGATGTATCAATAACCGAACACCACACACAATAATAGCAACAACAACAGTTTGGAGTACCACCTACGTCTACGCAACCCTCAAAGGACGGCCCAGACACATGAACACATTTGCATTCTATACTTTGAGCAGAACACGCATCTCGCATTAGTTCTTGCATCAAACAGAATGATGTATCAATAACCGAACACCACACACAATAATAGCAACAACAACAGTTTGGAGTACCACCTACGTCTACGCAACCCTCAAAGGACGGCCCAGGTACATGAACACATTTGCATTCTTGACTTTGAGCAGAACACGCATCTCGCATTAGTTCTTGCATCAAACAGAATGATGTATCAATAACCGAACACCACACACAATAATAGCAACAACAACAGTTTGGAGTACCACCTACGTCTACGCAACCCTCAAAGGACGGCCCAGGTACATGGACACATTTGCATTCTTGACCTTGAGCAGAACACGCACCTCGCATTAGTTCTTCATCAAACAGAATGATGCATCAATAACCGAACACCACACACAATAATACCAACAACAACAGTATGGAGTACCACCTACGTGTACGCAACCCTTGAAGGATGCCCAAGTATACAAACACATGCGCATTCTTCACCTTTGCAGGGCCAATGAAACCCGCGCATTCTACTCACCAGTGTTGAACCATCGATCTTAATACTTTCCCAACGGCAGCACTGTATATACCTGACCCTATCGTAGAAGCTGACTACCTCCGTTTCAGAGAGGGTTTATGATCAGCCAGAGTCGGTACTTAACCCCTCCGCAAGAAGCCCTGGCGCGCTGACGCCCGGGAAAGTGTTAAAGACCAAAGGGCCTCTTTGAAAGCAGAAAACGCACCTTGCATCAGTTCCCGCATCAGCCAGAATGATGCATCAACAACCGAACACTAATAATAATACCAACAACAACAGTATGGAGTAGCACCCACGTGTACGCAACCCTTGAAGGATGCCCAAGTATACAGACACATGCGCATTCTTCACCTTTGCAGGGCCAATGAAACCCGCGCATTGTACTCACTAGTGTTGACCCATCGATCTTAATACTTTCCCAACGGCAGCACTGTATATACCTGACCCTATCGTAGAAGCTGACTACCTCCGTTTCAGAGAGGGTTTATGATCAGCCAGAGTCGGTACTTAACCCCTCCGCAAGAAGCCCTAGCGCGCTGACGCCCGGGAAAGTGTTAAAGACCAAAGGGCCTCTTTGAAAGCAGAAAACGCACCTTGCATCAGTTCCCGCATCAGCCAGAATGATGCATCAACAACCGAACACTAATAATAATACCAACAATAACAGTATGGAGTACCACCTACGTATACGCAACCCTTGAAGGATGTCCAAGTATACAGACACATGCGCATTCTTCACCTTTGCAGGGCCAATGAAACCCGCGCATTCTACTCACCAGTGTTGACCCTTCGATCTTAATACTTTCCCAACGGCAGCACTGTATATACCTGACCCTATCGTAGAAGCTGACTACCTCCGTTTCAGAGAGGGTTTATGATCAGCCAGAGTCGGTACTTAACCCCTCCGCAAGAAGCCCTGGCGCGCTGACGCCCGGGAAAGTGTTAAAGACCAAAGGGCCTCTTTGAAAGCAGAAAACGCACCTTGCGTTAGTTCCCGCATCAGCCAGAATGATGCATCAACAACCGAACACTAATAATAATACCAACAACAACAGTATGGAGTACTTCCTACGTCTACGCAACCCTCAAAGGACGGCCCAGGTACATGGACACATTTGCATTCTTGACCTTGAGCAGAACACGCACCTCGCATTAGTTCTTGCATCAAACAGAATAATGTATCAATAACCGAACACCACACACAATAATAGCAACAACAACAGTTTGGAGTACCACCTATGTCTACGCAACCCTCAAAGGACGGCCCAGGTACATGAACACATTTGCATTCTTGACTTTGAACAGAACACGCATCTCGCATTAGTTCTTGCATCAAACAGAATGATGTATCAATAACCGAACACCACACACAATAATAGCAACAACAACAGTTTGGAGTACCACCTACGTCTACGCAACCCTCAAAGGACGGCCCAGGTACATGAACACATTTGCATTCTTGACTTTGAGCAGAACACGCATCTCGCATTAGTTCTTGCATCAAACAGAATGATGTATCAATAACCGAACACCACACACAATAATAGCAACAACAACAGTTTGGAGTACCACCTACGTCTACGCAACCCTCAAAGGACGGCCCAGGTACATGAACACATTTGCATTCTTGACTTTGAGCAGAACACGCATCTCGCATTAGTTCTTGCATCAAACAGAATGATGTATCAATAACCGAACACCACACACAATAATAGCAACAACAACAGTTTGGAGTACCACCTACGTCTACGCAACCCTCAAACGACGGCCCAGGTACATGGATACATATGCATTCTTGACCTTGAGCAGAACATGCACCTCGCATTAGTTCTTGCATCAAACAGAATGATGCATCAATAACCGAACACCACACACAATAATACCAACAACAACAGTTTGGAGTACCACCTACGTCTACGCAACCCTCAAAGGACGGCCCAGGTACATGGACACATTTGCATTCTTGACCTTGAGCAGAACACGCACCTCGCATTAGTTCTTGCATCAAACAGAATGATGCATCAATAACCGAACACCACACACAATAATAGCAACAACAACAGTTTGGAGTACCACCTACGTCTACGCAACCCTCAAAGGACGGCCCAGGTACATGAACACATTTGCATTCTTGACCTTGAGCAGAACACGCATTTTGCATTAGTTCTTGCATCAAACATAATGATGTATCAATAACCGAACACCACACATAATTATAGCAATAACAACAGTTTGGAGTACCACCTACGTCTACGCAACCCTCAAAGGACGGTCCAGGTACATGGACACATTTGCATTCTTGACCTTGAGCAGAACACGCATCTCGCATTAGTTCTTGCATCAAACAGAATGATGCATCAATAACCGAACACCACACACAATAATAGCAATAACAACAGTTTGGAGTACCACCTACGTCTACGCAACCCTCAAAGGACGGCCCAGGTACATGGACACATTCGCCTTTTTGACCTTGAGCAGAACACGCACCTTGCATTAGTTCCTGCATCAAACAGAATGTTGTATCAATATCCGAACACCACACACAATAATAGCAACAACAACAGTTTGGAGTACCACCTACGTCTACGCAACCCTCAAAGGACGGCCCAGGTACATGGACACATTTGCATTCTTGACCTTGAGCAGAACACGCACCTCGCATTAGTTCTTGCATCAAAAAGAATGATGCATCAATAACCGAACACCACACAGAATAATAGCAACAACAACAGTTTGGAGTACCACCTACGTCTACGCAACCCTCAAAGGACGGCCCAGGTACATGGACACATTCGCCTTTTTGACCTTGAGCAGAACACGCACCTCGCATTAGTTCTTGCATCAAACAGAATGATGCATCAATAACCGAACACCACACACAATAATTCCAACAACAACAGTTTGGAGTACCACCTACGTCTACGCAACCCTCAAAGGACGGCCCAGGTACATGGACCCATTTGCATTCTTGACCTTGAGCAGAACACGCACCTCGCATTAGTTCTTGCATCAAACAGAATGATGCATCAATAACCGAACACCACACACAATAATAGCAACAATAACAGTTTGGAGTACCACCTACGTCTACGCAACCCTCAAAGGACGGCCCAGGTACATGGACACATTTGCATTCTTGACCTTGAGCAGAACACGCACCTCGCATTAGTTCTTGCATCAAAAAGAATGATGCATCAATAACCGAACACCACACAGAATAATAGCAACAACAACAGTTTGGAGTACCACCTACGTCTACGCAACCCTCAAAGGACGGCCCAGGTACATGGACACATTCGCCTTTTTGACCTTGAGCAGAACACGCACCTCGCATTAGTTCTTGCATCAAACAGAATGATGCATCAATAACCGAACACCACACACAATAATACCAACAACAACAGTTTGGAGTACCACCTACGTCTACGCAACCCTCAAAGGACGGCCCAGGTACATGGACCCATTTGCATTCTTGACCTTGAGCAGAACACGCACCTCGCATTAGTTCTTGCATCAAACAGAATGATGCATCAATAACCGAACACCACACACAATAATAGCAACAATAACAGTTTGAAGTACCACCTACGTCTACGCAACCCTCAAAGGACGGCCCAGGTACATGGTCACATTTGCATTCTTGACCTTGAGCAGAACACGCACCTCGCATTAGTTCTTGCATCAAACAGAATGATGCATCAATAACCGAACACCACACACAATAATACCAACAACAACAGTTTGGAGTACCACCTACGTCTACGCATCCCTCAAAAGACGGCCCAGGTACATGGACACATTTGCATTCTTGACCTTGAGCAGAACACGCACCTCGCATTAGTTCTTGCATCTAACAGAATGATGCATCAATAACCGAACACCACACACAATAATAGCAACAATAACAGTTTGAAGTACCACCTACGTCTACGCAACCCTCAAAGGACGGCCCAGGTACATGGACACATTTGCATTCTTGACCTTGAGCAGAACACGCACCTCGCATTAGTTCTTCATCAAACAGAATGATGCATCAATAACCGAACACCACACACAATAATAGCAACAATAACAGTTTGAAGTACCACCTACGTCTACGCAACCCTCAAAGGACGGCCCAGGTACATGGACACATTTGCATTCTTGACCTTGAGCAGAACACGCACCTCGCATTAGTTCTTGCATCTAACAGAATGATGCATCAATAACCGAACACCACACACAATAATAGCAACAATAACAGTTTGAAGTACCACCTACGTCTACGCAACCCTCAAAGGACGGCCCAGGTACATGGTCACATTTGCATTCTTGACCTTGAGCAGAACACGCACCTCGCATTAGTTCTTGCATCAAACAGAATGATGCATCAATAACCGAACACCACACACAATAATACCAACAACAACAGTTTGGAGTACCACCTACGTCTACGCATCCCTCAAAAGACGGCCCAGGTACATGGACACATTTGCATTCTTGACCTTGAGCAGAACACGCACCTCGCATTAGTTCTTGCATCTAACAGAATGATGCATCAATAACCGAACACCACACACAATAATACCAACAACAACAGTTTGAAGTACCACCTACGTCTACGCAACCCTCAAAGGACGGCCCAGGTACATGGACACATTTGCATTCTTGACCTTGAGCAGATGACGCACCTCGCATTAGTTCTTGCATCATACAGAATGATGCATCAATAACCGAACACCACACACAATAATACCAACAACAACAGTTTGGAGTACCACCTACGTCTACGCAACCCTCAAAGGACGGCCCAGGTACATGGACACATTTGCATTCTTGACCTTGAGCAGAACATGCACCTCGCATTAGTTCTTGCATCAAACAGAATGATGAATCAATAACCGAACACCACACACAATAATACCAACAACAACAGTTTGGAGTACCACCTACGTCTACGCAACCCTCAAAGGACGGCCCAGGTACATGGACACATTTGCATTCTTGACCTTGAGCAGAACATGCACCTCGCATTAGTTCTTGCATCAAACAGAATGATGAATCAATAACCGAACACCACACACAATAATACCAACAACAACAGTTTGGAGTACCACCTACGTCTACGCAACCCTCAAAGGACGGCCCAGGTTTATGAACACATTTGCATTCTTGACCTTGAGCAGCACACGCATCTCGCATTAGTTCTTGCATCAAACAGAATGATGCATCAATAACCGAACACCACACACAATAATACCAACAACAACAGTTTGGAGTACCACCTACGTCTACGCAACCCTCAAAGGACGGCCCAGGTACATGGACACATTTGCATTCTTGACCTTGAGCAGAACACGCACCTCGCATTAGTTCTCGCATCAAACAGAATGATGCATCAATAACCGAACACCACACACAATAATACCAACAACAACAGTTTGGAGTACCACCTACGTCTACGCAACCCTCAAAGGACGGCCCAGGTACATGGACACATTTGCATTCTTGACCTTGAGCAGATGACGCACCTCGCATTAGTTCTTGCATCATACAGAATGATGCATCAATAACCGAACACCACACACAATAATACCAACAACAACAGTTTGGAGTACCACCTACGTCTACGCAACCCTCAAAGGACGGCCCAGGTACATGGACACATTTGCATTCTTGACCTTGAGCAGAACACGCACCTCGCATTAGTTCTTGCATCAAACAGAATGATGCATCAATAACCGAACACCACACACAATAATACCAACAACAACAGTTTGGAGTACCACCTACGTCTACGCAACCCTCAAAGGACGGCCCAGGTACATGGACACATTTGCATTCTTGACCTTGAGCAGAACACGCATCACGCATTAGTTCTTGCATCAAACAGAATGATGCATCAATAACCGAACACCACACACAATAATACCAACAACAGTTTGGAGTACCACCTACGTCTACGCAACCCTCAAAGGACGGCCCAGGTACATGGACACATTTGCATTCTTGACCTTGAGCAGAACACGCACCTCGCATTAGTTCTTGCATCAAACAGAATGATGCATCAATAACCGAACACCACACACAATAATACCAACAACAACAGTTTGGAGTACCACCTACGTCTACGCAACCCTCAAAGGACGGCCCAGGTACATGAACACATTTGCATTCTTGACCTTGAGCAGAACACGCACCTTGCATTAGTTCTTGCATCAAACAGAATGATGCATCAATAACCGAACACCACACACAATAATACCAACAACAGTTTGGAGTACCACCTACGTCTACGCAACCCTCAAAGGACGGCCCAGGTACATGGACACATTTGCATTCTTGACCTTGAGCAGAACACGCACCTCGCATTAGTTCTTGCATCAAACAGAATGATGCATCAATAACCGAACACCACACACAATAATAGCAACAACAACAGTTTGGAGTACCACCTTCGTCTACGCAACCCTCAACGGACGGCCCAGGTACATGGACACATTTGCATTCTTGACCTTGAGCAGAACACGCACCTCGCATTAGTTCTTGCATCAAACAGAATGATGCATCAATAACCGAACACCACACACAATAATACCAACAACAACAGTTTGGAGTACCACCTACGTTACGCAACCCTCAAAGGACGGCCCAGGTACATGGACACATTTGCATTCTTGACCTTGAGCAGATGACGCACCTCGCATTAGTTCTTGCATCATACAGAATGATGCATCAATAACCGAACACCACACACAATAATACCAACAACAACAGTTTGGAGTACCACCTACGTCTACGCAACCCTCAAAGGACGGCCCAGGTACATCGACACATTTGCATTCTTGACCTTGAGCAGAATACGCACCTCGCATTAGTTCTTGCATCAAACAGAATGATGTATCAATAACCGAACACCACACACAATAATAGCAACAACAACAGTTTGGAGTACCACCTTCGTCTACGCAACCCTCAAAGGACGGCCCAGGTACATGGACACATTCGCCTTTTTGACCTTGAGCAGAACACGCACCTCGCATTAGTTTCCGCATCAGACAGAATGATGCATCAATAACCGGACACTACACACAATAATACCAACAACAACAGTATGGAGTACCACCTACCTCTACGCAACCCACAAAGGACGGCCCAGGTACATGAACACATCTGCATTATTGACCTTGAGCAGAACACGCACCTCGCATTAGTTCATGCATCAAACAGAATGATGTATCAATAACCGAACACCACACACAATAATAGCAACAACAACAGTTTGGAGTACCACCTACGTCTACGCAACCCTCAAAGGACGGCCCAGGTACATGGACACATTTGCATTCTTGACCTTGAGCAGATGACGCACCTCGCATTAGTTCTTGCATCATACAGAATGATGCATCAATAACCGAACACCACACACAATAATAGCAACAACAACAGTTTGGAGTACCACCTACGTCTACGCAACCCTCAAAGGACGGCCCAGGTACATGGACACATTTGCATTCTTGACCTTGAGCAGAACACGCACCTCGCATTAGTTCTTGCATCAAACAGAATGATGCATCAATAACCGAACACCACACACAATAATACCAACAACAACAGTTTGGAGTACCACCTACGTCTACGCAACCCTCAAAGGACGGCCCAGGTACATGAACACATTTGCATTCTTGACCTTGAGCAGAACACGCACCTTGCATTAGTTCTTGCATCAAACAGAATGATGCATCAATAACCGAACACCACACACAATAATACCAACAACAGTTTGGAGTACCACCTACGTCTACGCAACCCTCAAAGGACGGCCCAGGTACATGGACACATTTGCATTCTTGACCTTGAGCAGAACACGCACCTCGCATTAGTTCTTGCATCAAACAGAATGATGCATCAATAACCGAACACCACACACAATAATAGCAACAACAACAGTTTGGAGTACCACCTTCGTCTACGCAACCCTCAACGGACGGCCCAGGTACATGGACACATTTGCATTCTTGACCTTGAGCAGAACACGCACCTCGCATTAGTTCTTGCATCAAACAGAATGATGCATCAATAACCGAACACCACACACAATAATACCAACAACAACAGTTTGGAGTACCACCTACGTTACGCAACCCTCAAAGGACGGCCCAGGTACATGGACACATTTGCATTCTTGACCTTGAGCAGATGACGCACCTCGCATTAGTTCTTGCATCATACAGAATGATGCATCAATAACCGAACACCACACACAATAATACCAACAACAACAGTTTGGAGTACCACCTACGTCTACGCAACCCTCAAAGGACGGCCCAGGTACATCGACACATTTGCATTCTTGACCTTGAGCAGAATACGCACCTCGCATTAGTTCTTGCATCAAACAGAATGATGTATCAATAACCGAACACCACACACAATAATAGCAACAACAACAGTTTGGAGTACCACCTTCGTCTACGCAACCCTCAAAGGACGGCCCAGGTACATGGACACATTCGCCTTTTTGACCTTGAGCAGAACACGCACCTCGCATTAGTTTCCGCATCAGACAGAATGATGCATCAATAACCGGACACTACACACAATAATACCAACAACAACAGTATGGAGTACCACCTACCTCTACGCAACCCACAAAGGACGGCCCAGGTACATGAACACATCTGCATTATTGACCTTGAGCAGAACACGCACCTCGCATTAGTTCATGCATCAAACAGAATGATGTATCAATAACCGAACACCACACACAATAATAGCAACAACAACAGTTTGGAGTACCACCTACGTCTACGCAACCCTCAAAGGACGGCCCAGGTACATGGACACATTTGCATTCTTGACCTTGAGCAGATGACGCACCTCGCATTAGTTCTTGCATCATACAGAATGATGCATCAATAACCGAACACCACACACAATAATAGCAACAACAACAGTTTGGAGTACCACCTACGTCTACGCAACCCTCAAAGGACGGCCCAGGTACATGGACACATTTGCATTCTTGACCTTGAGCAGATGACGCACCTCGCATTAGTTCTTGCATCATACAGAATGATGCATCAATAACCGAACACCACACACAATAATAGCAACAACAACAGTTTGGAGTACCACCTACGTCTACGCAACCCTCAAAGGACGGCCCAGGTACATGGACACATGTGCATTCTTGACCTTGAGCAGAACACGCACCTCGCATTAGTTTCCGCATCAGACAGAATGATGCATCAATAACCGAACACCTTGGATTTTTTATTTCAATTAGGAGTCGCCATTTTTGGCCTGGTAATGAAACGTGAATCACCCGGTATATATCTGTAACATAAATAATGCTTTTTTAATTTTTAAATGTGATTTTAATTAAATATATTTGCATATATTGGCATATATTTGAAATGATGGTGCATGTTTTTTAAATTTTGCGTGCATATATATGCGCATATTTTCGTCTTTTTTTATGCATATTTGTCCGTGCTTTACTCATGACGTATAATAGCATTCCACCAAAATATTACGGTCTTCCAAATATCCATAAAAAAGATATACCATTACGACCTATTATTTCGTCCATTAATGCACCGACATATAAACTTTCAAATTTCCAGGCCAAGATTTTACATGTAGCATTTTTTAACAGAACAAATTATAATGTAATCGACACTTTCAGTTTTGCTGCTGAATTTAATAATCTGAAACTACGTAAAGATCATGTGATTATATCATTAGATGTTATTTCTATTTTTACAAAAATACCAATGGACATAGTAACAGAGATAATACGTGACAACTTTGAAAGGATAACACCACACACAGATATTGATAAAGACATGTTCATTGAATTAATAAAGCTCATAGCTATTTCACTTATGAAGAAGTGACGTACGATCAAATTTTCGGCACTCCCTTGGGCTCCCCTCTTCGTCCTATTTTGGCCACGATAACAATGGATTACCTTCTAGATGATGTAATTATAACCTTACCTTATAAACCTTTTTTCATTAAAAAATATGTAGACGATCTAATAATGGCAATCCCATCATGTATGGTGCAAAATATAGTTGAATTTTACAATAAGTGGAATACAAACATAAAATTTACAATAGAACAAGAACAAAATGATAAAATACTTTTCTTAGATACCATTATAATAAGACTACCAGATAATAGAATAATCTGGCTGGTATAAAAAAACCACAAAATTAGGTAGATATATCAATTAAACATACTATGCACCACTCAATGTAAAAGTAAATGTAATTTTAGCGATTAAAAACAAGATAAATAAAATTTGTCACCCATCTTTCATAACAAAAAACTTAAAATTATTGTCAAAAATAATGATCCAGAACAGTTTCCCAAAACGACTTGTAAATAAAATAATGTACCACCAAAGAACCGATATATTGATCAATAAAAATATTCTTTCAAATAACAATCAACCAGAAATGATTTACAAAAAACTTCCATATATCGAGAACCTCTCACCACGCCTAATTCCTACACTTAGTAATGATAACATTAAAATTAGACTGTATAACGTGAACACAATATATAATACATTTTTCACAAAATTAAAAGATAAATGTAAACAAGTACTACAATCAAATATAGTATACAAAATTCCATGCAGTGATTGTAACCTTTCGTATTACAGCCAATCCACCCAATGGTTGAAATTTAGATTAACCCGATATAAAAGCGATTGTAAGCTCAACAAAAAATCATGTGCTCTAGCTATACACTCCAATAATTTTGACCATAGACCTGATTTTAAAAACACCGCTGTGGTAGATTATTGCAACTCTTAAAAAGGAAGACTTTTTCTTGAGATGTATTATATTAAAAAAGACATCAAAAATAGCATGAATTTTAAATCTGATACCGACAGTCTCAGTAATATTTATTCCTTTTTAATAGATTTATCTAGGAATGACAAAATAACACACAAATAAAGATAACTTATTATCCAGACATATAATCTAGATATATGTTCTTAAAAACAAATGTAATTATAATTTTTTTTTCGGGCACGAAAAGTTTAATGACAATCATTCATATACGACACAAATTAATTGTAAGTTTTAATTTTAACGAATCTAATAATTACCTATATGTGTATATATTGTTTTCTTTGGTTGCTAACATAATTGATAAATGTTTTTAGTAACATCCCTGACGAAGGACACAACCATATGTCGGAAAGCTTGGAATGTTAAACAAATATTGTGTTTTTATTGACCTTGGCCGAATACCCGGTCCTCTACTAAAAAGAGGAACAAATTACAATATATATATATATGAGAAAGTAGCTGTAATAGTTGTATATTTCAGAATAATGCGTAGTAAGGCAGCAAATAGTATAAAACAATGCTGACAAATATTCAAATTGAATATGCAAAATATTTCCGAGATATTATTTTGTCTTCAAAGAAAATTTATTATGTATTATATAAACAAGCACATTATAATGATTGCTGTTATTATAGCCACCACTCCATAACATTATAATTTCCCAAGTACTTTGCCAAAAGTAACAAACCGAGAGAATAAGTTTGTTCCGATGCTTGTGTAGTTTATGACAGCACATTAAAGAAGATTTATAGAAAGCAGGCGACTAAATCGTCTTTGATGAAAAATAGCACATTTTTCAAGATTTCGTTGGCGTGGGTGTGACCCCGATCTCTCCCAAATGAAGTACACTACTCACGTGTAATGAAATATGAAACATGTCGCTCAATATCTCAACCTGAATTCTCATTAGCAGCCCTTTTCAGGTAATTGCTGTGGTACGTTTTTACTTAGTCTGCGAGCGAGGCGTAACCCGGTAATGTCATAAATTATTTGCATTCGTGTGGAAGGACACTACATTTCCCTTCATTATACCCATTTGTAGGAGCGCTCACGGTTATTGCGTTTCGGTGTTTATTTTTACAGCTTGCCTAGTCGTAAATAGCCCAGGCATCGTATTAGGGATTCATTATTCTTGGAATTATTCACGCAAATTATGAGGTACTTTTGAATATGGATTTAGAGGACCCATTAAAATGTTTCTGTTGGATAATTACATATGATTATTTACAGAATATTCAATCTATAACTAGCGGACTATCGACATTGTGCGTTTGTTTATTCCATCCATTCCTCGGTCTTCCTACTTTATTTTTGCCTTTTATTATTTCTTCATGTATTCTTTTTGTTATTCTATTCTCTTCTAGCCTGTGTATATGTCCTGGCCAACCTAGCTGTCTTTCCTCTATTATTGTTGTTATTGGCTTTATGTTGAGCCGTTTCCTTACTTTTGTGCCCTATTTTTATTTGCCAATTCCTCTATCTTCTTTAGGAATCTCATTTCCATTGCGTTGTTCTTGCTTTTGTTTCTTTCCGTAATTGTCCACGATTCACTTCCATATATTAGACAGGGCCTTACTATTTTTTTGTATACCTCAGTTTATATTTCTTTAGTCATTTATGTTTTCTCTAGAAACGTGTTTTTTATTGTGTTGTAGATCCTTCCTGCTTTTCCAATTTTTCTTTTCTACTTCTTAGTCAATCTTTCCCTTTTCTTCTATTATTGTTCCTAGGTAGTTGTATTGATTTACCTGTTCTAGTTGTTTCCCATCTAGCTCCATTTTGTGATTGTTTTCTTTTGACACTATTGCCATTGTTTTAGTTTTGCTAATGTTTATTTCCATATTTATCTTTTTCAGTTCTTCTTCGTATATTCTAAGGTTTTTTTTGGAGTTTTTCTTCTGAGTCTGCTATTATTATCATGTCGTCTGCGAACATAAGTATTTGTATTTTTATCATTTCCAGTTTCCTATATCCTATAATCGTGTTTGCTGCTCTTTCTTTGCTTGTCCTTATTGCTTCATTTATGAGTGATGCGAAGAGTAAAGAGCTTAAAATGCAACCTTGTTTTAGTCCAATTTCGGTCTTGAACTCCTCTGATTCATTTGTTCCTATTCTCACCTTGTTTCTGTTGTTATTGTACAGCTCTTTTATTATGTTTATCATGTCTCTTTCTACCTCTCTTTTTTCTAATATATTCCATATCTCCTCTCTTATTACTCTGTCAAATGCTTTTTTCAGGTCTATGAAGCATATGTGTAGTTCTTTTCCTTTTCTGATCGTCTTGTCTGTTAGATGTCTCATTATGTGTATCAGGTCCTATGTACTTCTATTTCTCCTGAACCCGTGTTGTTCTTCTCCCAATAGTGGATCCAGTTTTTCTTTCAGTTTTGTCTCTAATATCCTTGTAAATATTTTCCCAGGTATACTTGTTAGTGTAATTCCTCTGTAGTTGTCGCATATTTTTGTTTCTCTCTTTTTGTGGATGGGCAGTATGATTCCCTTGTTCCATTTGTCTGGTATTATTGTTTAATTTATTATTTCATTAAGATTATCCAGGAATTCCTCTTTCCCTTTATCTCCCATGTATTTCATCATTTCCGCTGTGATATCGTCTGTGCCTGGAGCGTTTCCTAGTTTTGATTTTTTGATTGCTATCTGCATTTCCTCCATTGATATCCTTCTAATTTCCTCGTTGGTTCTGTTGTCTGTATTTTCTTCTTTCCATTTGTGCTTTGTTCCTGTCATTTCACTAAAGTATTCTTTCCACCTTTCCATAATCTTCTTTTGTTCTGTTATTTTAATTCCATTTTTATCTTTTATGTTAATTTGTTTCGGGGTTTTTTTTGTTCCTCATTTGTTTCATTGTGCTGTAGAACATCTTCTGGTTTTCTGTGCACGTTTCCTTTATTTTCTTTCCGAACTCTTCCCATGTTTGTTGGTTTGCTATACTGACTTTGCGTTTCGTTTCTTTGCTTGCTGTTATATCTCTTATAATCTTCCTCTTTTCCTGTTCTTATGTAGGTTTTCCATTTATCTTTTTTTGCCTTTACTGTATGTTTTATCTCTTCCGACCACCATTTTTTTTTTCGTCTGTTTATTTGAAATTGTGCTTGTTCCGCAGCTTTCTTTGGCTGCGCCGCTTATTATTTTTTTGCACTTTTGCCATTTCTTCTCTACTCCTTCTGCTTTGTTTGTTTATCTGTATCTATTCTCTATCTTTGTTTGGTATTTGCTTCTTGTTTCTTCCTCTTTTAGTTTGTAGCTGTTGATATTTTTGTTATCTTCCTCTCTGTTTCCTTGCTCTTTGGGTCTTTTACTCCTATGTTGATTTCCATTTTAACCAGGTGGTGGTCGCTCCCGATTTCCGCTTGTCTTGTTACCTTAACATCTTTAATTTTTTCCATTCTTCGGCGTTTACCAGGAAGTAATCGATTATTGATTTCTCTTTTCTTGATCTAACCTCTCTTGTGAATTTGTGTATGTCTTTGTGCTTAAATTTTGTATTTGGTATAATGAGGTCATTTGCTATGCATAATTCTATTATTCTTTTCCCATTTTCGTTTCTGTTCTCTTCGCCATATGTTCCAATATACTTTTCTTTGCCTTTGTTTTCTTTTCCCACTCTTCCATTCATATCCCCCATCACTATTGTGCTCCCTTTGCCGTCGTCTATTTCTTTTTGTAGGTTCTCATAAAATTGGTCTTTTTCTTCCTTTTTGCTGAATGTTATTAATTATAATTAATAATTGATCTAATTGACGTGATGTACCATTAAAACATGTAATAATGACATCTGCATATATATATATATATATATATATATATATATATATATATATATATATATATATACCAAAATGATATATATATATATATATATATATCGTTAACTAAATTCTAATTTAAAAAATTTGCCTTCATTTTCGGGCTTACAGGAGATCCCATTGTTAGACCTGTCGCTTGTTTATAAAATTTAATATCATTTTAAAAATAATTGTGATTTAATCACATTTCAATTGCGTTTTAAAATTCTGATTTAGTACGAATGTTAAGATTTTGTTCGTCTAACAAATTTTGAATGATTTTTAGGCATTTGTTAGTAGGAATGTTCGAAAACATATTTGTAACGTTAAAAGATACTAGTCTTGAGATTTTTTGGATATCTCGTTAAAATTTTAGATAGATTAAAGCATTATTTTACTAAATATTTTGAAATAATATTTGTATATCAGGATGGGCTATTAATATATGAAACAACTGGTCCAATTGGACGATCCATTTTATGTGTCTAAATTAATATATTATCAATAGGCCTATACCTTTCGGTATGGGCTATACATGTAACATTTCTTACATTACAGTTATATTACATTGTTTTGTTATGTATTTGCTAATTCTTTCTACTCTCTTCTGTGCTTTACAATTTCTCTTGCTTGTTTCACTGTCTTCCCTCTGCTGTTTATTATTTCTTCTATGTTGCTGTCCCATTCTTGTCTTGGTCTACCTCTTCCCCGTTTCTTTCCTGTGTTTGCTTCCCTGATTTGTTTTGTTTGATTCGCATTTTTCATCCTAATTAGATGTCCCCACCAGTTGAGCTGCTTCTTTTCTATAAACTTTTCTGTTGATTCTATTTGCAATTCCTCTCTGATGTCTTTATTTCGTATTCTGTCTTTTTTCGTTACTTGTTTTACTCTTCTCAGGCATTTCATTTTTATTGCCTGTAATCTACTTTTATCTCTCTTTGTTAGCTTCCACATCTCGCTCCCATATGTCAAAATCGTTCTGTATATAGTTTTGTATATATACATTTTTGTCTTTTTGCTTATCTCTTTTTTGATAGTAAGTATATTATTCAGGTCATAGTACGTTTTTATTATGTTGTTTATTCTGTTGCTTAATTCTCCTTCCATTTTCCCGTCTTCTGTAAGTTCTACTCCAAGGTATTTGAATTGCTCCACTTGTTCAATCTTTTCCTGTGCTATCTGTATATTTGTGTGTTCTTTCAGTTTTCTTAATATTAGTACTTTTGTTTTGCTGTAGTTCATCTTCATGTTATATTTGTCTAGGTGTTTATTCCATACGTTCAGGTTATGTTACAGGTTCCTCTCACTTTCTACTATCACTACTATATCATCGGCTTATGCTCCTTCTGATATTTTAACTATTTGCATGTTTTTCTATCCTAGGTTTGCTTTTATTATTTCTGTTTTCATGCTCTTCATTATTTCAATCGTTTTGGGCTGAGAGCTCCTCCTTGTCTTAGTCCATTGTTTGTTTTAAAAGATCTTAAAATTTGCCCGTTGTATATTATTGCATTACTGTTGTTGTTATATATATTCTGTATTACTTTGACTATCTTGTTTTGAATTCCTCTTTCTTTTAGTATTAACCATAGTTTCTTTCTTGGGGTCATTTTTTGAGGTCTATAAATCCCAGATATGTATTTTTATTATTTGCGATTACTTTTTCTGTGATTTGTTTTATTGTGAAGATGTTGTCTTGTGTGAATCTCCCTTTCCTGAAACCACATTGCGGTTCTTCTAGGGTCTGTTCTATTCTTGCTGTTATTCTCTTGGTGATTGTCTTTTCTAATATTTTCATCCCTATACTTATTAGTGTTATGCCTCTATAGTTTGCGCATTTCGTCTTGTCAGCTTTCTTGTATATCGGTACCATTAACGCTGTTTGCCAGTCTTTTGGTATTGTATTTGTCTTCCATATTTGGTTCAGAAGCTTCAGTAGTTTATCTTTTCCTATGGGTCTCATGTGTCTAATCATTTCTGCTGTAACCTGGTCTTTTGGTGGTGCTTTTCCTATTTTCAGTGATTTTATTATTTCTAGAAGCTCTTGTTCGTTGATACTCTCCGTTACTGTTTCTGTGATGTTCTTTTCGCTGATTCTTGTCGTCTATTCGTTGCCGCTATTTATAGTTAGTAATTCTTCAAAATACTCTTTCCATCTTTCTATTATTTCTTTGTTTTCCTTCAACATTTTGCCTTGATTGTCTTGTATGTATCTCGTGTCTTGTCTTTTTTCTTTCCTGCATCCTTTTATTGTTTTATAGAATAGCTTTTGATTTTCCTTTACGTTTTTCTCCATTGTCTCCCCGAACTTTTCCCATTCCCTGGTCTTTGCTATTCTAACCTCATCTTTTACTATTTTCCTTTTTTCCTTGTACCTTTCGTAGTTATTACTGTTTTTGACATTTAAGTATCTTTGTCATGCTTTTTTCTTTTCTTTTATTTTATCTCGTATGTCCTTTGACCACCACGCTGTCTGTTGTTTCTTGTTTGTACTTTTCTTCAACGCGCATGTCTCTTGTGCTGCCTCAAGCATATTTCTTTTTATGTTATTCCACATTTCCTCTACTGCTTCGCTGTGGTTGGCCACTTCTAACTTGGCTTCTAATTTCTCTTTGTATTGTATTGCCGTTTTTCATCTCTTAGTTTCTATGCTCGTATCTTCTTGTAGTTTACTGCTTTAGTTGGTCGCTGTATTTTTCGGTCACTGTCTTGATAGTTTTCCTTGGTGTGGTCAACCTTGGTCTGATTCTACTATTATTAATGTTTTGTCTGTTTTGGTGTTAATGTATGTACTATAGTTAGGAATTTGTGATATAAATGATTGTTATTTCTCATTAAATATAGTGTTTGATAACTTTATAAATTTATTATCTGAATTATAATTATATCATTAATACAGAAGTAATACAAGTTTTGTCATAAACTGTTATATCAAATTGAGTTACATAATCATTGCATGTCAATGTCAATTGCATGTCATAATAGATTCTTATCTCAGCAGTGGTAGATAATACATATAATATTTTATTTAATCACTATTGCAGGGTTATAAATTATTATGAGTCACTTATTTCGCTTAGAATACGTTACGTATTATATTCTACTAATTACATAATCATTTCATTGTAATACTCAGTGCGGTAATACATTTTATTATGTAACGCGATTGCATATCTATAATTATATATAACGTCTATAAAAATAATCTATTATTTATTACCTTAGCAGTCGTAGATAACAATATTATTTAATCACTATTATAGGGCTATTAATTTTTATTAGTCACTTATTTCGCTTTGAATACGTTACATATTATAAAGTTCTACTAAAAAATCGGCCGTTTAAATAATTCGCAATAAAATACTGAATTCATAGACTGTCAGGAAAATACATGAAACTGAATAATGTTGGCTTTCAATTAAAACGTACATGGTGCGATAAATATCATCCGCCACACCAATAAATTTTGTTATAACAAACCGATGCTCATATTTTGTAAACACACCAATATGATGTTACACGCCGGGAATGCAACATGTCATATAAACGTATTAAACTAATATCTGGATTAGAATCCTTTTTGAAGTCCTCGTAAAATTTAATTGGATGCATCACTTCATAAACCACTAATTAAGGACTACCCACATAATTATGGGGTCCCCCAGTAATTGGCGGGGGTGGGGGGCACACCCAATGCCCCCTGGAGTCCCCACTCTCTAAAACTAATGCGGAAAATGATGTCGAGAAAATTTTAACTGACTTTGATATCGATTTGCTTTTATATCGATTCCCAACATATTTCGTCTGAATTAATAAAACTGTCTTACCTTTTGCCGAACATCAGAGTTTATGGGTTTTAACTTATGACTCGTTGCTCATCTCATTTCCATAATTAATGGTGTCATTAATTTAGATCAGTCGTGGACGAATCTCTGTCAGTGACGGACGTGCTTCATTCGCCAGGACCACCACGTGCAGGCAGTGAAATGATCAGTTGTGATAAAGTTTCTTTCGCAGTCTACGCGATAACATTGACGCAGCGCATGTAAGTAGCGAAGAGAAACAAGATAAGTTGAATAAGGTGAAGATGGAGAATATACAAGAAAAGGAAGTAAAAGAACAAGACTTGTGTAGTTCTGTCACAATTAACAGAACTACTGGGTAGTTATAGAGAACGAAAAAACACCAAGAGAATGGATCACGGGAATAATACTTCCTATTTATAAAAGAAGAGACAAAATAACAACACAGAAACCAGTAGACAGACTTGATAGACTAGAAAAGCTAGTGGAAAACCTAGCTGAAGATATGAGGATGATGATGAAACTCATCTATAAAGTTATAGATAAAACAAATTAATGGCTTACATATTAAAAATCTCTGTACGGAATGCTATTGGATTGGCACAGCATTGGCCAGAGTTAACTTACTTTATCAAAACTCACGATATTGACATAATTCTGATATTCGAGTCGCACTTCACCAACAGGAGCCACCTAAGAATAGAAAACTACAATATCTACGATACCAAGCATCTAGATGGAAGAGCCCACGGTGGCACTGCTACCACAATAAAAAGACCTATCAAGCACTACAAAGCTCGAAAATACCAAACACAGCACATACAAGTGACCAGCATTGTTACCGAGAGCTAGCGAGGTCCGGCCACAATATCGGAAATTTATTGTCCGCCACGCCATGCTATTAAACAATACCAATTTTCAGACTTCTTTGCCACCCTGGGTAACCGATTCTTAGCTGGAGGAGACTACAACTCAAAACACCAAATATAGGGATCTAGGCTTACTACAACGAAAAATCGTAAGTTGTTTAAATGCATGAACAAGAATAACCTTAGTTATCGGTCGACTGGCAAACAAACATACTGGCCAAGCGACAGAAATAAGATACCAGATCTTATTCACTTCTGTATCACCAAGGGTTATCCAGCTGGTAACATGACAGCAGAACAAAACCTGGCCCTTTCGTCTGACCACTCGCCAATAATGATCACACTAAGCGAAGCGATCATTGAGAAACCAAGACCAGCTAGATTAACCAACAAAAACACTGATTGGGAACTGTTCCGACAACTTCTGGAAACAAAGCTAGAAGAAAATACCTCCCTAAAAATACCGGAAGAAATTGACGTTGCCGTACAGAACTTTTACAGGTGCTATACAAGGAGTGACCTGGAATTATACTCCAGAGCCCGGCAAATCCATAGCAATACAGACTAGCTCAAACAGTGTGAAAGCAGCTATCACTGAAAAAAGGAAACTACGAAAAATATGGATGGAGTCATGATCCCCTCAAGACAAAACCATATTCAATAAAGCCATGCGAGAAGTAAAACAAGTAATCGCCTCAGAGAAAAACCGTCTTTGCGGTCTTCAGAAAAACTCTGGCAGGGTGGTCGTCGGAGAAATAAAACACTATTCCTACCGAAGCGTCGGAGTACTCCTTACGGAAAGCCACCAGCAAACTAAAACAGATTTAGACAAACATCCTGACAATAAGAACAGACAACAGGAGCTGTGCTAGAAATGAAACCGAAAAATCTGAAGCTTTCGCGAAGCATCTTCAAAACGTATTCCAACCATTTCTACGAGAAATTAATCTGGATGAAGACAATGACATAAGAAGGTCCCTTGAGCACCCTCACCAGCTTGCACTCCCTATTAAGACAATAAAGTTACAAGAATTAAAATCTGTGATTGAAAATGACGTAAATCCTAAGAAAGCGCCAGGCTACGAGCTAATAACATGAGTCGACATTAAATAGCTACCAGATAAAACTCTACACGTTTAAGACACATCTTCAATTCAATGTTAAGATTGGAACACTTTCCTTCGCAGTGGAAAATAGCCGAAATTATAATGATTCCCAAACCTGGGAAACCTTTCGAAGAAGTAACATCTTATCGGCCAGTAAGCCTGCTCCCAGTCATATCGAAGATTTTTGATAAACTATTTCTTAAACGTCTGAAACCAATACTGGACAAGCTAAGCATTATTCCAGAACATCAGTTTGGCTTTCGAAACCAATATGCCACCATCGAACAAGTACATTCTTATGACCGAAATCATAAAAGACACCATAGAGAACAAAAAATTCTGCTCGCAGCCTTCTTCGATATAACCCAAGCTTTCGACAAAGTTTGTCAGCAGGGACTGCTATACAAACTCAAAGGAGACCTGCCACACTCTTTTTATGAACTTCTCAAATCATACTTGAGTGACAGGTATTACATGGTTAAACACGAGGAAACGGTAACTGAACTCTACCAAATCAAATCAGGAGTACCTCAGGGCAGTGTCCTAGGACCCACACTCTACCTAATCTACACAGCAGACGTACCGACATCACCTAATAGAAACACAGCGACGTTCGCCGACGATACGGCAAGTATGGCTGTAAATTCTGATCCAGAAATGGCATCGGTAACATCTACAAGTATCACTGGATAACCTACAAGAATGGCTAAAAAGATGGAGGATCAAAGTGAATGAAGGTAAATACGTCCATGTGACATACACCCCTACGAGAGCTACCTGTCCCCCAGTTTTTCTAAACCATCTGTAACTCCCTCAATCTGAAAATGCTAAGTATCTTGAAATACACTTCGATAGAAGGCTCACATGGAAAAAACACATTTTTGTGAAGCGCAAACGGCTTGGTTTAAAACTGACTAAACTTATGTGGCTAATCGGCTGCCGTTTCCAACTTTTACTTCAAAATATACCTTTAATATATAAAACTATACTTAACTTCACACTAAAATTAATTAACTGTGACCAGTGTGGACGTACGGCATCTAGCTGTGGGGTACCACGAGTTCATCAAATCTGGAAATTCTACAAAGATTTCAGTCGAAGACATTACGAACCTTTGTTGATTCGCCTTGGTACCTAACAAATGATATGATACACAGAGACCTACAAATGCTATCTGTGAAAGATGAAGTGAAGTACGTGGGTTCGCGCTATCTCAAGAGACTGGAAAGACATCCGAACCCATTAGCCTTAAATCTTTTGGACAACACCACCACCACCTATTGCCTGAAGCGGTTCCACACTCTAGATCTACTATATAGACTATAGACCTAAGAATGACCTATGTACCAAATTATAATCATTCAAGATTAAGTTTATCTTAAGTTAAAGCCTTAACCTAGGCTTTGACCACATGTTTGTTCTTCACAATATTACGCAATTAGTTTATTGCCTAAGGGTAGATTACTAATGTATTCATAGGAGTTAATAAAACAAAATAGTCAAATAACATGTTAAAAGTGAAGGATCTCTTCAATAACACACTGATTCAATTTGATTTTAATAAATGAAAATTTATTTAATACATTGCAAACGAATTTGATTTGACACAACTGTTTTTATATTATTTTCTGCAATTTCAACTAAAATTACAACTTATTTTATTTTAACATGATCGTACTTGTACGTTGTGGAACCTTAGATTTAAATATTGTTTTGAATTTATAATACTTAATTATTGAATAATTTAAATATTTTCAAATATGTGCCTCCTTCCATGAAATAAATTCTGTGGACGCCCATGTACATAATGTATAGTCGTACATTCAACTATTGATCTCTCTACTCGTGTATAAAAAAAAAAAAACGCTAGTTTTCGGAAGATGAGACCTATTATATCAAACTAAGTTATTAAATTCCTACACGCTGTCGGAGAATAATCTTAATTTGTTAAAATCCCTCTCAACTAAGGCAAGCAATGAATAATTAGTATACGCAGGAGGACCCATAATATATCCCTTGATTTAACCATCATAAAACCATACTATTACTCCGTCTAATTGTTTGATTATATTTTTGATTTGATAACCATCTATTTATGCCATTAACATGTAGCCTTTTTTATAGATTTAACTAGTATCATACAGCGGAGAGTTTATAGAGATTTGTAATTATAAGAGAATTTATTGCTTTTATGCTAGACATAAATATTACTAACAGCTGCATGATACTTTGAAACTTTGCGAAAAATTCAAAACTCGTCATTTGACACACACGTTGTAATGGTTTGTGCCCTGGCCTTAAGCCATATGTTATTTTTGCGTTGTGTTATGTGTGTAGTAACAATTTTTATTTATTTGCCGCAGGTTCGTTGTACGCGTGGATGTGAATTAATAAAACTGACTTGCCTTTTGTTGATCATCACAGTTTATGGGTTTTAACTTATGACTCGTTTCTCATCTCCTTTCGATAATTAATGGTCTCATTAGTTCAGCTAATAGCCCCAAGTTATTAAATATTATTTTGCTTTCCCTACTGACATCGGAAAAACTCATCAGCTCTCGAAGAAAGAAGTTTATAAATGAAGTTTTGTGAAATTTGCTGTGGTTATTATTTTATTGTTATTCTTAAATTTGAAACAATCTGCTCTCATACTTGGTGCTAGCGGGAAAACCCCGCCCGTGCTAAGTACGTTGTAACTTATTCGAAAGTGTCTGCAGGCAAATCCTGTTTGATCCAACGATAATCACAGAAAGCGTTAATGTCAAAATAAGGGGAAATTTTCTGCAGTAATGATGTTTTTTATTTTTATTATTAAATTACTTACAATCTGCTCCCGTACTTGATGCTAGCGGGATGACCCATTCTGTGTTAACTACGCTGTAACTTAACTGAATGTGTCAGCGGGGTAATCTCGTCATATCCAGCTATAAGCACAGATCAAATAATGAATCTTTAAAATTTAATGGGAAATTTTCTGTAGTAATTGATGATGTTTTTATTCTTATTATTAAATTAGTGTACATATACTAAACACAAGCTGGGAACAAGAAAATTTATCAGAAGAATGGGGAGTAGCACTCATTATGCGAATTTATAAAAAGGAGGATCACAAAGATTGCACTAACTATAAAGGAATTACGATACTTAATACAATAGTCAAAATATACTAACATATCTTGAAAAACAAAATAACAGTAATCACAGAGCCACGATTAAGAGAAGCATAAAGTGGATTTTCACGCAAGACCACTTATTTACTATTAAGCAAATAACAGAAAAAAGAAAACCACATAACAAAAAGTTACACCTAGCCTTATTAGACATGGAAAAGGCGTTTGATAAAGTGCCCAGAACAAGGTATGGAAACTAAAGGTATTATAAAAAAATAATAATAATACAGAGTATGAACAATAACAATATACAATATGTCATCAAAAACAACGTGCTATAAGAAAAGTTTAGAATAAAGACAAGATTGAGACCAGGTGGCAGCCTAAGCCCGACACATTTCAATATATACATGGATGAAATAATAAAGAAGTGTGAACAAGAAACTATAAAAATGTGTATAGGATACAGAAAACTGAAGAGAATAGAAATATCTGAGAGAAGGTTAGCGGAAGATGTAGTTCTAATATCTAGAAGTACAGAAAAGTAGCAGAAAATTATAAACATCTGGAATGAAGTACTTTATGAAGAAGGAATGAAAATAAATATAAAAAAGACCAAAATAATCACAATAGGAAATGAAAGCCTTTTTTTATCGAGGAACATTGAATGCAGAGCGATATGCCAACTTTCTTTTGACAGACTTCGAAGAATATTTGGATGATATCCTCCTAGAAATACATCGTGATATGTGGTTCCAGCAAGATAGAGCTCCTCCCCATAACGCAAGAATTGTCAAAGATATTTTGGAAAGAAAGTTTGGTGTGAAATTGATTTCAAATGGTAGCCCCAGAAACTGGCCAGCAAGATTGCCAGATCAGTCGGTTTTAGATTTTTTTATTTGAGGATTTATAAAGCAAAAAATTTATGTTACTCGTCCACAAAATCTAGACGATCTGAAAAATCGTATTCGTAGAGCATATGGCCAAATAACACTACGCATGTTGCAAAAAGCACGACGAAATTTAATACAGAGATCTGAAGAATGTGTTTGAACAGACACTTCAAATTATAATTCATAGCAACCGATAAACTTCATTTTTCTTCAAACGTCATAAAAGTGACACCTTTAGTGACTCGATTCACAATCTTAAAGTTTTACTTCGTCTCCTAGTCAGTAAAAGTTTCACTTTTACTGACTAGGCAGTAAAAGTAAATTTGACAACATGATTGGATAATTTGTAATAAGAACGCCCTACGAGGGCGGGTTTAATATTGCACATACATATGGTGCGCATACATGATGAACAAAACAAAAAATTCAAACAAAACACAAATTTATTTATTGTTAAAATTTAAATTAAAGGTACAATTTGATATTTTAGCCCCTTGAAAACTGATTGCGCTGGCAGCAACAGCAGCACTTACAGCACCGCTGTCGCCAACCATTTTGCTGCTACCACAGATATTTTCTACTTTTGATGTCTTACTATCTGGTATTTTTACGTGTAGCAAAGATCCCAAGTCTTGAATATCTGTCGTGTTCATTTTTACGAGTTCATCGCAACGGCATGCCCCTGATATGCCAAATATCAAAATAATCTGAAAATACGATTTAGGGTTTAATTTTGTATTTGTTTATTATTCTAAGAACTCACCTTTGTCGCCAAGTATTTCTCGTTAGGAGCATCGGATAAGAACTTGTCGAACTGTTCCTTTGTCAGCACTCTTGCCTTTTTGGGTGTATAACCCTCATTTTGTTTTTTTTAAATATGCACGTAGTTTTAAATATTTGGTAATATCTACACCATTTCTAATATTTAATAACGATTTTACCATGGAATACTGAGACCACATAGTGGAACTTTTTACTTTCTTCTTAGCCATTTCCGAAAAATATGCGAGTAAAACATTTTCACTATAATTGCTTACATTTTTCTCGGCGCACCACTTAATAAATTTTTTTTAGGCCACTTCATAGATGGAACTGGACTTAGTGGGCAATAATTTCTCTGTTGCAGCCCTTGCCGATACTAAAATATCTGGCGGTGTATATTGAAACATGTCTTCGTCCATTTTATACACTTTAATGTCAAATAATGAATTAAACAAAACCATAGCAACGCTCTGCATAGCATGCTTCTTTGGGAATTAAAACTATACGTATTCGGACAATTAAAAATATTAATTCCATTATCTTTTTAACTATTTTCGACGTTTGAAGAAAAAATTATATGTTTTATTCGGAGTAGAAGTAACTTTTTGTGGCTCGTCTGTAGTTGCCTGCCTCGCTCCGCTCGGCAGCCAATACCTACAGACTCGCCACAAAAAGTGTCACTTCTACTCCTAATAAAACAATATACTATTATTGGCAATTGTCGCGTTATTTGTATAATAAATGGGTACTTATGTGGTATCATTATAAAGCTAATGTTATTGCCTATTAGAAATAATCAAAATTACAGGGTGTTCTATTAAAGAAAATGCAGCTTATAGATTTCACGTGTTTATCTGATTTTCTATTGTTCTTCTGAAATTAGGATTAAATAGACGACAAAAAGTACTAATACTTTTGTCTTCAACTGTTCTCTATCAGTACTAATAACCGAAATATTTGCGGTGTCACAATAAATAAAACAGATTCTATAAAATACTCTGCGATGTAATTAAATTATCTAATTTTCCTCTGAATTTGACTGATTTTTCACATACCAAGAGGTTGACAAGGCCCAATGCACTGGTCTGAGTAATTGATGAATTAAATCAATCACACTTGTAGTACGTACATTTTAAATATGTCAACCCATGTACATGTTTTATTCTATTTGAACATGCAGTACACTGTGTGTGCTTCATTTGAGTTTATATTCCTCTCCTGTTTTACATACGGTTCATATCGAATCGATCTATTTTCATGAAAAATATGCTCTATCTGTGTGCATGAGAGGTGCACGTTGAGCAAATGTAAACCTGCATAAGTCACGCATTAAACTGTCGTAAAAAATTCAATATCCCAGCAGCCCTGCTTGTGTTATTGGTGGTTATAGAAACACACTTGGATCACAGATGGATTGCATTTTTATTCATGAACGGTTCCACAATCCATCACTGGGGAAAATCGCAATCGATCCTCCACTCCCGTGCAGAACAGAATTTGTTTCAGTGCGGTCGAGGTTTGTTGGAAACTCTGAACAGTATGTGGACTAGTATACATGTAGCTGGCAGAATATTTAATAAACTAATTAATTAGGATAATTGCGTAGGTGGCACAATTGGTTACTGTCATCACGTATGACACATACTTCCGAATTAATTTATATTTCGCCATAGCGTAGGCCAGCGATACTTAACCTGTGGTCCGGGAAGGTTTTAAGATTTAGTGTAAAGGTTTGAAATAAAGGTTTTTTTGCGCCTTTAATAGTAAAATTATGAAAAATCGGTACATTGACACTGTACGGACGTCGGTCACGCCCTTTGAGTTAGCGCGATTGCGAAGTTACCGTGCGATTTTGTATTGAATTTCGAGCGAGCCACATTTGCGCTAAAGTTCGATTCCACCTACCTTATCGGCACCACGGTTCGCATCTCCCGATTACTGACGTGCTCCTTTTGCTAACCGCCCTCTGGAACGTACACTAGGACCGGCACATAACACTTAATAGTTCTTTCTTAATAGCTACTTTTTCGTCTTCTCTCGACGAGAGGACACACGATTCTGTTCTTTCTTTTTCAGTCGGTGGAGTTCCTCGCTCTCGCGCCAGCGACTCGCCACAAAAACCTCGCACGCAAAATTATCGCAAAAATCCTTGTTCACGGCTGAACAGACACGATTCTCGAAAAATATTGAAATTTTGTTCACTGCTTGCAAAATATATAATGCTTTTCCAGAACACTATACTCTATTTAATAACTAGGAGGAGTAAGTCCCAAAACCCAATTTACATTGTAAAAAGTTACCACAAAAAAAACTAGATACTTTTGGCGGCAATTTTAAATTATTTCATCCGAATAATTACTAGTGTTTTTACAAATCAAATAGTCGTATAATATAAAATATATTTCATAATTAGTAATAAACTGTATATTTTAATATTATGTTTGAATTTAATAAATAAGAAACACTAAATTATGGATTACGAAATAATGATTAACAATTTTCAAAATTTATTTATTCACACAGATAAAAATACAACACATTTTCAATAGAAATATTTTATATTTACTATACATATGTGTTTATACTCGTCAAATAAAAAAACAAATCAGAAAAATTAACTATACTGCTATGTTATCTTGATATGGTTTAATTTTATATTTGATTTAAATTAATTAATAATAATTATTGCCCCTCATTCGGGCTCCAAAATGCGATGTTATTGTTAGAGTTTAATTATTTTAACACATTAATTATGATTTATCCCACGTTGAGGGTGTCAAATGCTACGTTATAGATAATGCCCCACGTTCGGGTGTTTAAAATGTACTGTTATACTAAGTCTTGACTGCGTAGATTTATTATTGGGTTGATAATTAAGAATCATAAAATTGTTACTTACTTTTGTTGTTATGAATTTTATTATTTTGTTTTTCTCTTTTCTCAGGGTCAAACAGTGGGATCAAAATAAATTAGATGGCAGGCAAAGAATATTAATTTTAATTAATATTTATTGTAATATTAACTATTTAGAATTTTAGATAATTGATAATAAAACAAACACTACACTAATTCAATATGAAACAAAATGAACGCTTGACAATAGTAAGCAAGTCCTATCACTAATTAACAAACTAACACTATCAATATTTAATAACAATAATTCCCTAAATTTCTAATTCGCACAATTAATTCCCAAATTGAGTAGTATTTTTGGTAAATTCTACCTGGCATTCATATTCATATTCTTGGTGAATAGCGGCAACTCGCAGTGGTGATCGGCAATCCTGGTTGCAGATGTCGAATCAGTAAATTCGATTATATCGGCACCAATTCCCTCGATTCAAAGTCATGCTGTCTTCGGTTCATCCTCTTCTATACTTGACGTTTTCGCTAAACCGTCTTTGGAGTTGAAGTTCTCGGTGAATCCTCTTGGACTCCTTTCAGCTGTTCCGTGTTGATAATGATTCCCTAGTTCACGTCGAGTGATTACAAATGCTCGAACGCAAATAATTACTATCGCGAAATTGGTTATATCCGCACAAACAAAACGTAAATCAAACTGTTTTTGAATAACGCGTGAATGTAAATAACTATTCTTCGACGATATTTGTTTCTGTACAACTGTTTCCTTTTTCTCTGTTGACCGACGTGGATGCTCCGGGATCTAAAGCGAATCTCCTTGTTTATCGGCGGTAAGACCTTTAAACCCTCGGTTAAACAAGTCATTTTCGCTTGTTAAAATCCGTCTACGTTGGTCCAAATAAGCGTGTAAATTGTCGAGTTGCTACCCGAGTCCAGTTTGTAACCACAACACCGAATCAACAAATTATAATTATGATTATAATTATCCATATACCAGTGAAACCATAATTCCAATTGTGATTTGAACCTGAACCTTCGAGATCCTTGTATTTTTCGGCTTCTATACGAATGCCGAACGTCTTTGTACGATGAGTTTGAATTTTCCATTGAATTTTATATAATAACCCTTTTATAATTAATAGTAATAATGATAAAATTCTTTTCCCTCCATATTTTTCTTTTAAAGATCTATTCGGATTTATAATTATAGATCTTTAGTTGATTAGGCGTGAACTATATTGTAGTTCACGCTGGTGGAACGTATGTTCTTTTGGCAGATTTAAGTTGAGTTTGTATAGTTCAGTTGCCCGACTATAAGTAACGATATTAAGAAAGGGGGTACAAAAGTCGTATTTTTTATGGTGTCGAGAATTTAAACCTCATCATGACTGCTCATCACTCTCAGGCGAGTTACTATCATCTCTACCCATTTATGTTGTATCCATCTAATTTGTACATTTTTAATTCCTCTTTGATCACATGTCCGACACATTTTTTCCAATGCGTATTGGTTACGTTTTGTAGCGCTTGCAGTGTATTTTTACATCTGCCAATTTAAAAGTTTAGTTTTAGATGCCACTTCATTTTTTATTTGGGCCCATATTCATGGGTTCAATTTGCAATGATAGGGTGGTAACCTCAATACAATTTTGTTATTTTTTTTTGCCATTTCATCAGTTACATATAAATTATATTGTTCCATGTGTAATCTAATCACATGTAAAAGTTCAGATCGAACCATTTCTTCATCAAATTGGATTTTTTAATCGAAGCCATTCCTGCATATCATTTTTCTTTGAAGATGTTGTTGGAATTTTTTCCAAGTTACCGCTATGATATGAAGCATTGTCCATTACAATGACAACATTGTTTGGAAATTTAGATAATAAATTAGCAAACCATTTGTATAATGCATTTGCATTCATTTCCTCATGGTAATAGGCCGTTTTTTTTCTTCAAATAGCAACAATTGTTTTTACAATTCACATTATATTGTGAAAATTGTATCATCTTGTTTCCTGTATTAATTGCCGTTGGTGTTTTTTGTTTACATAGAATAATTGTCAATTCAAATTAACACCATAAACGTTTCTACCTCGACATCATATATATATATTATTATATGCGTTAGTGGAAGTAACACAATGAAGTTGTTTTATTTTATTCATTTACAATGTTCCACAAAGTAACGGCCAGTATACAGTATTTATTCTTCTGGACACAATTGTACCTGAAATATGTTCTTTGGACCTTTCACAACATCTATTCAAAATATAATAAGTCGAAATAGATTATTTTGGATTTTATTCAAAAATAAAGGAAACTCTACATTTTTAAACAAACAAAAACAAAACGAAAAACATATTGAAGCAAATTATTTGAAAAACTTATTATTCTCTACAATAAACACACAAGAAACTGGACTAATTATCGCAAATCGGTTTCTCGCAGTTTTTTTGTGGTTTTTCTGTTATTTTTTCTAGGACAAAAATAACACCTCTTTTGAGTTGCGGTAGGTGTTGGGGGCGTAGGTTCAGGTCTGTCTTCTGCTGATATCCTTTCCAATCTTCGTTTCAGGGGCCTTGACAGTGATGGTATATCTTCCCCGACATTCATTTGCTCAGTTGCTAGATCCATAGCCAGTATTCTTAAGAAAATGCGACGTTTCATTTTATTAACCGAAGGCTTATAATAGTTAAATGCAATGGAGGAATTGATACCAGCAATATTTATCATCGCAAAGACGCCACCTTCTAGTTCTTCTTTGGTAAGTGTAAGTAGCAGACATTTGATCAACCACATCAACACCTGCTTTTGTCGCGTTATAGAAAGTGATCACTTCCGGTTTCTTATCATTACCAGTAGCTTCATCTGTATCTGCAGAAGAATGAATTGTAGACAAAAGTGTTACAGATCTGTCCTTTTTTGATACATACTTTTCGCTTTTCGACTCTTATTGGCCAAAAATTCGGGCGGAATCTCTCTTTTTGATTTCCTCATAGTTTCCACTAGAGTTAGAGAATAGTTTTTGGACAGATCTTGTGCCAAAGGAACACTAGTATACCAACATAGTATTCCTTCATCTATATCTGCAGAAGAATGCATTGCAGACAAAAGAGTTACAGATCTATACTTTGTTGATACATACTTTTCGCTTCTTTCACTCTTATTGGCCAAAAATTCGGGCGGAATCTCTTTTTGATTTCCTCATATTTCCCAATAGAGTTACAAAATAGTTTTTGGACAGATCTTGTGCCAAAGGAACACTAGTTTACCAATTGTTACAGGTGATGTTCATATTTGTGCCTCTAATTGGTTGAACATGTCTTTTCACTACATCAGCTGGACTTTTACTTGTGGCAAATTCTCTTTCTGGCTGTTTGCCCACGTACAATTCCAAATTGTATGTGTAAAATTTACGGGTATCAACCATGCGGTACATTTTGATACCGTATTTAGTAAGCTTATTGGGAATGTATTACTCAAAGGAGCATCTTCTCCTAAAGGATATCAACAGCTCAGCAATGCTAAGATACTTATCAGGAGAATAGTTTTCTTTACATTGACGCAGAAATAACTCAAAAATGAGTCTTATATGAGCCATTCGATCAGTGGCTGATCGCTCTTTTCTGGTGGTCAGTGAATTAAATCGAAGACATCTGAGAAGAAATTAAAGTCTTTTTTCTTTCATGCATATCCATATACATTCTATGCCACTGCCATCAGTGTTGAACATATCCATGTACGAAAGATGGCAAGCTCGATACATGCCTGACCTTAGAAAACTTGCAACAAAGGCTTTTAGTTCTACTACATTTGTATCAAGTGCATCTCTTTCTCTACTAAATCTACCTCTCACCATTTGTATGTACTCATTGGTTGTATCAATAATTATTTGGATTATTTTCTCTGTTATGAATAACAGGAATGATTCCTTAGGAGTAGAAGCGTTTTTTGCTGGAAGTCATACTCCCGGTAGATGGGAAATAATATCTAGATCTTGTAGGCAGGAAGATTTTTTTGAACCACTTACTGCGTTTGTCTTTTCCAACACAATAGTTTTGTTGATTATCAGTAGCTTGCACATCTTCTTCACTAGAACTTCCATCATGCTCAAATTATTCAACATCTGATTGTGCATCAAAAGGGCTCGAATGATCTGCATTACCTTCATTTCGGTTTTCACCATATTCACTCTCTTCACCTTCTGGTTCATCTGATTGTTCTTGAAAAGATTCATCTGGATTCTATTTTAAGATTCGACGAGCAGCCTCCTCTAATTCTTATGCTGCCAATGGCCTGTGCCGGTCTTTATCCATCTAAAATTGCTTGGACCTAACTGTTTTGAGGTTAGGTTATGTTATTTTATCGATTTGATTCATCGAGAACTCGAAATTAACAAATATAAAAGAAAATATATTACCTCGTCGAAGTCACACAACTATTCGCGTGGGGTGCAAATGTGAATATTTTTTTTTTTGAATAAAACAATAATCACTGGCCAAAATTGACACGTGTAATTCTAAACTGTCAAACTTCTATAAGATTACCTAATTTCACAGACGTATAATGCATTACATATACAAGATACAGTAAAATGCAAAATGCTTGGGATCGTGGGTGTGATGTTGGTGAGCGATCGGTAGTTCGTAATTGATAAGTAATGGGTAATTTAATTGAGTAACACAACGCGTGATTTAATTTTATCGCTGTCAACTGTCTGGCCCAAGGTACATTCTTCCAAGGTGTTATCCAGTCAGTTGACCAAAGTATTTTATACATGGTCTATTGTTGCATTCCCATTTCTTTAAACTGAATGAGATAATGAAATAATTTATATATATATATATATATACATTACATATCATTATAAGTTCATTCGCATTCTAGGTTTTACTACTCGACCGGATCTAGTTGTCACAGCTGTTATAATACTGCTGGGCTGTTGTATGTCTGGATCTGGTTTGATGGTGTCTGATGTTACTGGAATGTTGCTAGTTGTTTCCTCTCTAGGAACTGCTACAGCTTCGTGTGGTTCCACCATGTCTGCATTAGTTGTGTGAGGGAATGACGAGTTTCTTCTTAATATCTTTCCATCGTTGGTTTTATCGATTACTGATCGTGGATTATCTGTTGTGTCTAATACCTCTCCTCCTTTCCAATTCCTATGTCCAAACTGAATTCTTATTTTATCACCTTTTTTCAATACCTGTGGTGGCTTGGTTTGTTTATTTGCATATGATTGTTTTTTTTGTCTAAGTTTGTTTAGTTCTTTATGCACATTTTGAATAATTTTTGGTTTCAGATTTTCTCGGGTTATGGGCAGTTGTCATTCTGCTCATTAGTCGTTGGTTCGGGGAACCAATATATTCATTTCTTGGAGTGTTTCTAAAGTTTAATAGTGCAAGTTGAGGATCTGATCTGGTTATCGTACACTTTCTTAGAATGTTGTTTGCTATTTGTACATTTCGTTCTGCTAGTCCATTTCCTCTTGAATGGTACGGGGACTTGAAGTTCTGTGTTCAAAGCACCAAGTTTTCTTGAACTCCTTGAACTCCTTGGAGTCGAATTGTCTACCACTGTCTGACTATAATACTTCTGAGATACCATGTACACTGAACCAGTCTTTCAAGTGTTCAGTGGTCTCCTTTGACGTCTGATTTTTAATTAACTTGTAGTCTATAAATCCGGAGTAGCTATCACTTAGAACTATGTACTCTTGGCCTTGAAACTTCAACAGGTCTGTTGCTACTATTTGCCAAGGTAATTTGGGAATTTGCTTAATCACTATTGGTTCTTGATAGTTTGCTCTTTGTTGTTTCTGGCAAATGTTGCAGCTTTCTACTAAGTTAACTATATCTTTGTACTGGTTTTTCCAATACAGTAACTGACGGGCACGTTTCATGCAACTTTGAATGCCTAAGTGTTCTGCATGTATTTGTGTCAGCATATTTGGTATCTGTGATTTTGGAACTATTATTTTGTCACTTTTAAATATAAGTCCTTCATAGTATGAGAGTTCAAGGTGAAAATTAAAGTAATGTTTTACTGATTCTGGTAGTTTGTTGCATGAGTCGGGGAAGCCATCATAGATGTACATTATCAATATTTGCAGTTCATTATCTTCTTTGGTAGCGTCTATTAATATCTGTCTAGCTTCCTTTGACATTGCTAATATTATCTGAATCTCCATTTCTTCTTCTTTCTGGTTTTCTATGTTAGTTTGATCACAGTTTCTACTTAATGTATCTGGTATGGGAATTTCTGTACCTTTTATGTATTTAATTTTTGTCGAGTACTGCATTACATCAAACAGTATTCTTTGAAGTCTCGGTGGTGCACATTAGATTGTTTTTTTAAATATTGATTCCAATGGCTTGTGATCCGTTTCTATGTATACCTGTTTACCATAGACATATTCATGAAACTTCTGGCACGCAAATTTTATTGCTGTCGCTTCTTTTTCGATTTGTGGGTAGTTTTGCTGGTTCGGTGATAATGCTTTTGTTGCATAGGCCACTGGTTGATTTTCATGTAGTAATACTGTGCCTAAGCTTTTTGAGCCAGCGTCTACCGACAGTGTTACGTCTTTGTTTACTTCATAGATCTTGAGTACCGGTGGTGTTGAGAGTGTCTGTTTAATATTTTCAATAGCTCTGGTTTGCTCAACATCCCAGAACCACTCTGTTTCTGTTTTCAACAGAATTCTTAATGGTTCTGTAAGCTCGGACATGTTTGGTATGAATTTATTTAAATAGGTAACCATGCCAACAGTTTCTGTAGCTCCTTTTTGTTGGTCGGTTGTCTTATGTTTTTTATTGCTATCACTTTTTGTGTATCCAGTTCTAAACCTTTTTCTGACAGAATGTGACCTAAGAATTTAACTTTCCTTGTTTGGAATGCACATTTTTCTTTATTTAACCTTACTCCTGCTCCATGTAGTTTCCTTACGACTTTTTCCGTAATATCTTTCAATTCTTACAGAGATTCTGTATGTACTAAAATGTAGTCCATTGAATATTCGACGTTTTCATGTCTTTTAGCACATAATTCATTAGTTCTTGGAAAACTTCTGGGGCTGAGCTTAACCCAAACGGAAGTCTTAGGCAGCTATATCTCCCCCATGGAGTTGAAAATGTTAAATATTTTTGTGTTCGTTCACTCACTTCAATTTGTCAAAATCCTTTTCTGCAATTGAGTAGTGTGAAGACAGTTGAATTATTTTTTCTTGCTGATATTTCCTCAATGGTTTTTAACGGATAATGTCTTCTTAGTATGTTTTTATTTACGTCTGTTGGATCTATGCATACTCGAAGTTTTTTATTTTTTCTGACTATTATAATTGCGCTCTCAACTGGAGTTGGCTCCTTCATTGGTTTTATTACTTCAAGTTTAACCATCGAGTCCAATTCTATTTTTACTGCATCTCTGATTGAATGTGGTATTCTTCTTGCAGGTGTGATTTCGAACTTTGGATCTTCTATTAGGTCAATTTCATATTCGTAATTTTTCAAGCACCCTAAACCTTTGAACACATCAGTTTTGTCTAGCTGCGATATTCCATTAATTCTTTTTATTGTTCCCAATTTCGCACATGATATTCTTCCTAATATAGTTGGGACTCTTTCTGCTACTACTTTGAACATTATTTTTACTTTTTTGCTTCTTTATAGTGCAGTCCAAGATAATTTTTCCTAAGACTTGTATTTTATCTTCTGTAAAGCTGATTAAGCTTTTAGTAATTGATTTTTGTATCTTTGCTTCTAATTGATCTGCTATGTGCTTAGATAATACATTGCACTGTGCTCCTGTATTTAGTTTAGCAATGAATATCACTAAACCTCATGGGTTTTTTCTGTAGTATGGATTCAACGAACAAAAAATAATCTGTGGTATTTTCTGCATAAGTGCGTCCAATTAATTTAAAAAATCTCCCTCTTAGTAGCATCACCATTTTCTACGCCCAGCAACGCTGAAAATCTCTCTTCTACGGACAAAAAAAAAAAAACTCCCGTAATCCACCCTTAATGACTTAATTTGCGTGTTCACAGGGGCTATCTACCCCTTCGCTCGCTCTGGAAAAATAAATCTTAAAACAACCATAGCCGTCTCCAGCCCCGAGATGAGCCGAATTCGCCCGTGGCGTTATCGAATGTAATTAAACGTAATTAAATTCATAAATACATGGCAAAAGCGCAGAGCACTAACTTAACGGTCGCTGAGCAATCTCGGCTAGAAGCGTGGAAAACGGTATAAAATTTAATTAACTTAGAGCGAGTAGTTTGCATGAACGCTTGTTATTTTTATTTTTCTTGTAGCATAATAAATCGCCGCTCATGATATTATTTGCATGCCTGCACTAATGGAAATATGTACACAACTTTTTTCTGCAAACTTTATGCGCGGAATAAACGGATTGAAAACGTTCGCGTTAGTATTACAAAATAATTTGAAAATGCGATATAGTCATACCTTAATTCGTGACTGTGGCTAACGATACAGGGATAGATAGATATGTAGACACATAATAGGCTCATAATTTGGGATCGTATTCAGTACTTACACGTCGTAACGTTTAATTAAGTACCGTGATTACTCTCAAGGTACTTTTCTATTGGTAATGTGTTAATTAACCTACGCAAATAGTGGACTAGTATAAGAAAGCACAGATTTATAGATTTGTTTTGTTTATTTAATTATAGACAAGCTGAAATTGTAACGGACAGGGCAATAAGACACAGGTTAACGATGATGTAAATTGATTTATGAAATTGTAACATACAGGAAAATATACATGGTTGTGTCTGTGTCCACACTAATTCCACTATAGGAGTTCCATTGTCTACGTTGAATAAGGTCAATTAGTAATTCTACTCATGGCCAAAGCAAGTGCTCATGTCACAAGTAGTCATATACTGTCAGGTGTGTTACAAGTTGTGTCAAATGACAGTTCCTGCTACCTTAATCGAAAATGTTTATGTAATGTTATAGTATATTATTATTAGGAACATTGGAGGTTATTAATAACTTCTGTGGTGATTAAACCAAACTTCATTTTCTCGTTTATCATTTTCTCTGGTTATACGGGGTTTTAACAATTCCACTTATTTCTTGATTGCGATCTTTTACCATTTATTGCAATTATGATTTTAAATTATTACGATTGAATCTAACTTATTCTATTTATACGATTAAAAATGATTCTTCCCAATAATATATACGTTATGATTATGATTTGAAATAAAGAAGCCATTATTTGTATCAAATATGTTGTTTTGAATATGACGGTATATGTCGGAGGGTAACAATAAAGGCCTTAATTAATTATTATAATTATGGTGAATACAGCCATGTTAATTTGCGACTTCCGGCTCGAGGTAAAATGAGTTTATACATTTAAATGCTTATGTTGCTGACAATGATTTGATGTCAGTGCGGGAAGTGATTTCATAATAACAGGTGTGTGGGCGAAGTGCGCTATTTTGTTCGTCTTCACACCTGAGATTGCTTCCTCTAATTATTCACGAACACGAAGGTCGCCCTAAACGCTTTTGTTTACTGGCAGGAATAGGTAATTGGTGTTTGGTTTTTTTATAGGTAACTTGTGGTTGATTGAATACACTATCTTCCGTCAATTTGAATCTAGTGCGGGAATTGATTTCACAACAACAGGTGTCTGGGCGAAGTGCACTTTATTGTGCGTCAATTACACCTGTGATTGCTTCCTCTAATTATTCATAAACACGAAGGTCGCTCTAAATGTCTTTGTTTACTGACAGGCAAATGTTTATGATTAATTTTTGATTATAATTATTAACATTTAATTGCATAGTTAATATATAAAAAGTTGAACATCACAATAATATAAATAAATATTGCAATTTTAACTTTGTTAGTATCACACTTTTTTGTCTTATGGTGACTATAGTTTTGACTGAGCAGTCGGTCATTTTCAAACTTATAATTACTTTATAATTATATTTAACTTATAATTACTTTATAATTACTTTTACTTACTTTTAATTTAAAAACTGTTGATATTTTTTGTAACTCGCCAAACCCTTCATTTTTTGACAAAACTGCATCACATTTTTTTTAATAATCTCTCCTATAGATCCATGTACGTTTGAGACGTCGTTCCTAAAATCTTCAACTATTTAAACCGCATCTACCAAAGTTGTGTCCTTTGCTTGGAGTTTATCAATCGCTTTGCTTACGAAACTGTAGTTGGTTTTTTGGAATGCTAAATTTTGTACAACCCTCCTATCTTTAAGAAGTTTATGGCATTCTTTAATTGCCTCTGACACATTTTCTGGAAACTCTAACACAAGCTCCTTAAATGAATCGAAATGGTCGGCATAATAGCAGGCAGCATTTAGCCACGTACCCCATCTAGTTATAACTGGTGCCAGAGGAAGAGGTACATTTGGCATTCTTTCCCTAAACATTTCAACCCTCAGTAGAGCTTTTAGGAAAATTTTCTTCCCGGTTTTTATCAAATCATTTACCTGAGGAAATCGCAGTCTAATCGTTTCAGTAACTCCATTAAAACCGTGTGCCAAACAGGTGCAATGCATTAATTGCTCATAAAATACTTTTAAATTAGAATATGCCTTCAAGGCATCAGAAAGCATCAATAATAATTTATCATTTGGTACGGGGTTTGGCAAAAAAAATGTGTTATCCATCGTGAACGGATTTGGCAACGGTATTGCCATTTGTTTTTTATAACTGCTTGGAACTAATTAAAAATGCATTGGTGGAGTCTTCGTTTAATATTCCAATCATTAAATGGGCGATGTACTGACCATATGAATCAGTAGTTTCATCTACACAGAACCATATGTAATTGTTGCCAATTATCTTTTTTTATTTCCTCAATAGTGTGTTTATATACTTGCTCGACAGTTTTTACGAATGGTTGATTCGGCAGGAATATGTCTACCGGTGTATTTTTGTAAAAAAAAATTAAACATATTATTATCTAGTTTTTTTAACGGAATGTTAGAAGATACCATCGTATTGCATAAATCAAAGTAAAATTCCTTTTCTTTCTGTGTAGAAGAACTCGCAAAAGACTCGGAAAATATTGCTAGGTACTCAGGGTACTGCTAGCAGATTTGTGTTATTTTTAATTTTTCCAGGTGAACTGATTTTTTCGCGCACTTAATCTACAACATAATATATGCTTGTACCTAGGCCAATAGCAACACAAAATAAAACTTACCGGTTTGATACAAGCCCTGCACATTAATTTGCCGTTCTCATATTTTAATTCAGAATGTTCACGTATCCATTCATCGACGGAAGGTTTTACTTTCGGCATTTTATACAAAAAAACTTATAAACACGTAATACACACAAGGCACAAGCACAACGCACTGAAGATTGAGATAAATTGGTCTGAATTGATAGCACACTTGCCCCAGATGCGTTCGGTGCACATAAAAATAGGGTAATCCCCGAAATAATCAAGCTTTGTTTTTATCACGCTTTGCCAAATATCACGTACCCACGCTCGCTTTGTTGATGATTTTGTGATAACCAAGCACTCAAGACGTAACGGAGTAATATTAATACTGAATTCTCATTACAATAATGTGCAACAAAATATATTCCTAGCTAATATAAATAATATGCTATAAAATTGAGAAAGAAGCAAATAAACACAAAAAATAAGGAAATATGCACAAAAAATGCATTAGAGCAATTATAAGGTTAAAAACTGAAAATATGCATAAAGCACAAAAAAAATAGCACGTTACTTCATTTGCTGAAATTCCTATAGATGCGAGGTCATTTTGGTCTGCTATTAAAACTGATGTATACCTAGAAATCCGCGCTTTGGACTTGAATGTCAATCTGATTCTATCAAAGCGGCAATTCAAACCATGATGCCGATTTGCTCTTTTTTTAATATCGCCATACGTGAATAAATTAATCTTTGCATTATATGTTGTCATTCTACCACTACATAAATAGTGGTCATGTTAAATTAAAGTTTCTGTAACTTTGAACCTATATTTTAATAATAATTTATTTGTTATAAATTATATTAGGCTTATACTTAGTAATTCCAGTATTCAAATTTCTGGATTACGTTGTGCTTGGGATGGGGATGAATTTTAGATGAGCTTCCTAACGGATGTCATTGTTTAATTTCAGATGAGGATTACCCTTAATTCGAGTGGACGCAGGATGTCATCGGTGCGGTGATGTGACTATCAGTGTAGTGGACTCGGAGCGATGTAATCCCTGATAAACGTGCCAGTAGAAGACATGGGCTGTGGACACAGCAAGATCAACATCTACTCGAAGCGGACAAGGAATAAAAATTGCTCCAAAAAATCTGGTAAGTGAAATTAATTAATGGATATTATACTGAGCTGTGCCTCCACCGGAAGTAAACATCTGATTATCTGGTAAATCATGAGACATCAAGTTTTCTATATGTACTTTATTAATGATGTTTTGACATTTAATGTTATTATTCAGTAAAAAACGTGTACTTCCTTAATTAAAATAATTAATTGCTTTTGCAACCGGTTTCGACCAATTAATTGGTCATCATCAGCCAAAACTGAAAAGAACAGCAGATTACAATTTGTACATTAACGATTTACAAAAAACAAGACAATGATGAAATGAGATGTGTGATATTAATAAGTTACGTGTTTTTAAGAGAACAGCTTAAATATATAAGCGTATTCGCGGTTTAATATTATTGATTTAGAAAGTATCGTGGGTGGCTGATATTGCCCGGCCTTGAAATAATGTAAAAAAAAATGAAAAAACAAATTCAATGTGAATTTACAAATTGATATAGCTATGTGGAGACTGGTGCATCTTATTATTATGTGAATGAGTATATGAAATTAGTTACAATGGAAAACTTTACTTGTCTAAAACTAAAAACTGTATTTTTCTGGTGTATGACACATATTGTAAATTAATTTGTCAGCTTCTGTGTATTTATCATCTATCGTCTTCAACTTATTACTAGTAGTGTTTGTATGTGTATATTTGGAGGTCTGCTACATTGTGTTGAGCTATCTTGCTATAAATGCGAGCAATGGTTTTTCCATATTATTAATTTCGTCGTTCAGATTTAGTTATTGGCCCTCCTTCTATCTCTGTCTATTTCTAAATTTTCAAGTAAGTGCAGTCTGAATCCTTTCTTAGTTGTATGTAAAATTTTTGTATTATTTTGGTCATTGCTGGTGTGATTATGAAACCAATGGTGTCTTCCAAAATTAGAGGTGGTTTTATTCTTAACGTGTTCCTGTAAACGAATTTTAGGAGCTCTGTCTGTTTCCCCTATACAGAGAGCGCATAAAGTATTAAGACCTGGCTTTACTTTTTCTCCTGTATAAATTTTTCAAAAATGCTTCAACTGGTCAAAATGAGTTTTTTTTCAAACAAATATTTAGAGATTATTTTCATTTTTCCATTTCTATCCGTTTTGAAGTTATGACGTCAGAGCCATTTTTTTTAAATGACAACATATATTTTTTATTATTGATTTTGATAGTACTTTTTATTATGTTTTCAACAACATGACATTTTCAATATGTAACATTTGAAAAAAAATAGAAAAAGTGCGTTAAAGTAAAACTATGAAATTATTATTTTATTGAGCAGAATGCATCTAGATACCATTCAAAACAACATCAGTTAAAACAAAATTAGGAAAACAGGATTGAATGTTAAATGTTGGAATAAAACAAAATTTATCAACCTGAAAAACATTCTTATTACAATATGATCAATTACAAAAATAAGAACAGAAAAGCCAAAAGAAATTTTTATCAAGAAAAAAATACTATTGACTTGTTTTAAGATAAGTTTTAAGATAATATGAACTAAAAATAATTAAAATAACGAAAAAAATATTGCTTAGGAAAAAGAAATTAGATGTCCAAATTGTTTACCATTTTGTTCTTGACAGTGTGCCAATCGATGTCGAAAGGCCGCACAGACATTGAGGAGAACTTCTGGGTGTATTTGTTTCATTTCGACTTGGATCCGTTCTTTCAATTGTTCCATTGTAAGATGGAATTGTAAGATCCCCTGAGCAAAGAAAAATTGAAGAAGAACGAAATAACAGATTGGACGGGAAATATAAAGAACTGAAAATAAGATAGGAAGAAAGCAAGACCGAAATGGAAGAAATAAAAGATATGCTCAGAGAAGTGATGAAAGATATAAAAGAGATGAGGTAAGATATGAGAGACAAGGAAGACAAATGGATAGCAGAAAAACAACAAATGATGGAGAAGATAGAAGCACTAGAGTACAAGATGGAAGCCAACGACAAAGAAAAGAAGAAAAATAACATAGTTATAAAAGGGCTGAAAGTAGAGGAACCTAACCTAAAAGAAAAAAATTTACAATATATCAATCTGAATTTACAAGTACCAGCTCGAATAAAGTCAGCATACCAAATTGTAATAGGCAGAGAGAAAAAGAGAAAGATGAACATGAAAATACTGAAGGCAAAGAACAAAATTAGAGGTAATCAGGTATACATAGATAATGACATGACAAAAAATGAAAGGGGAGTACAGAAAGAGATTAGAGAGATTGCCAAACAAGAAAGAGATAAAGGGAAAACGGTAAGAACACGATACCAGAAGCTAATAATAAATGAAAAAGAGTATAGATGAAACAGCAAAATAAAGGGACTATTAGAGGTAAAAACAAAAAACTGATAGGCAAGAGCAAACGGAACGGCTTACACAAAGGAAATATAAAAATGTAAACCAAAATGGAAAGTGAAACATCATGGAAAATGGGAACCTGGAATGTTAGGAGCGTAAGAGGAAAAGAAGAAGAATTAGAAATTGAGTTTGAAAAAACAGGACTAGATTTATTGGCAATTACTGAAACAAAACTCAAAGGGAAAGGGTAAAAAAACGAACAATGGACACACATGCATATATAGTGGAGAAAAGGAACTAATAAAATGAGAAACAATAAATGAAAGGATGATGCTAATAACACTGAAACAAACTGAAAACCAAAGATGAAATGAAAACAATGATAATAGTTTATGGACCAAGTGAAGATAAAAAAGTTAAAAAAAAAAGATATATTTTGGGAAGAACTAACGACAAAGACAGAGAAGGTAACAGGTAAACTATATGTAGCAGGCAATTTTAATAGTATTAATAGTAGAGTAGGGAAAATAGATCAGATGTACAGTAATGTGATGGGTAATAACGGACAGAACAAAAGAAACGAGAATGGGAAAATAATGCTGGAATATTGCCAAATGAATGAACTAATAATAACAAATATACAAGAGAAGAAAAGGTAGAAGCGAAAAGTCAATTATGGACCATATTCTCGTAAAAAGAGAACACAGAAAAAACGGTAGTAGACACTAAAGTAAGGAGGGCCAGAAATTGTAAGTGACCACTACCTAGTGGTAGCAACAATTAAAGAACCAATAACAAAAAGTGATGATAACAAAATGAAGAAAATCGAAGTTAAAAAGAGCAAGGCTCAAAGATTACAAGAAGAAGACGTAAGCAACGAATACAAGGATCTGGTGGAGAATGAAATTGTACTCAAACAAAATACATACAGGGAAGATGACTTGGATGGAATGTGGGAGGCATTCAATAATATACTACTAACAGCTGCAGAGACAGCATGTGGGAGCTACCTAATGACACACACGAAAAGACAAACGGGATGGTGGACGAATGAGATAAAAGAGGAGATAAAAAACAAGAAGATAGCATGGAAAGAATATCTAGGAAAGAAAACTGCAGAAACTATAAAAAATACAAGCACAGCAGAAAAATGGTTAAACAATTAGTAATAGAAGCAAAAAAAACAAGTTGGAGAGAATTTGGAGAAAAAATGGAGAAAAGTAGTGAAGACAACATAAAACTGTTCTACAACATAATCAAAAGGAACAAGACAAACGGGACAAACGAGACAAGACATATAATGAACAAAAAAGGAGAAATAATAACAGATGACATAGAAAGGATGGAGAGATGGAAACAATACTTTCAGGAGTAACTCAACACGGAAGAGGAAGAAAAAGTGACAAATCCGAACGAACAAGAACAAGATACAGAAAATGAATAAAAACGAGAGATACGTATGGAAGATTTGTCAGAAGTAATAAGAAAACAAAAAAAACGAAAAAGCAGCAGGAGTGGATAGAATCACAACAGAAATGATCAAGAAACTAGGTACACAAGGGAAATCAATGCTACTAAAAATCTACTAGAAATCATGGCAAGAAGAGTGTGTGCCAAAGGAGTGGCAGACAGGAATGATAGTACCCATATACAAGAACGGCGACAGAAAGACTGTAACAATTACAGGGGAATTAATATAATAACTACAAATATGAAAATATATGAACAGCTAATAAATAAAAAAATAAAACAAAGCACAGAAAGAACAATTATGGAATCACAGAGTGGATTCAGGTAAGGCAGAAGTATACAGGACCACATATTTATGATAAAACAAATACAGGAAAAGGCAAACTATGAAAATAAACAGATGTAAATAGGATTCATAGATATGGTGAAAGCGTTCGACAGGGTGCCTCGTGAAAAAGAATGGTTGATTTTAAATAAATGAAACGTGAATAACAAGATGGTAAGGGTAATAAGGAGCATATATCAGAACAACCGGAATATAATAGTGGAAAGAAATCAACAATCCAGCGAGTTCACAACAAACAACGGATTAAAACAAGGTGGAGGTCTGAGTCCAACACTTTTCATTTTATTTATAGACGAAATAATTAGAACTTGCAGAGAAAAGGTCAAAACAGTAACGATCGGACATAACAAATTAAAAAGAGTAGAAATAGCAGAAGGAGCATTCGCGGATGACATAATAATAATAGGAAGAATTAGAGAATACCTACAAAATAATCTAAATATATGGAACTAAACACTAAAAACAAATGGAATGCAAATGAACAAAAACAAGACAAAAGTGATGATATTGGGAAAGCAAGAACTGATTGATATTAAAATAGATAATACAAAAATAAAACAAGTAGAACAATACAAATACCTAGGGGTAGAAATACAAAGTGAAGGTCGAAATGAGAAGGACATTGATAGCAGAATAAAATAAACAACAAAGCTATATTTTCAACTAAGAACATTCAGAAATAAAAGGAAACTAACAAGAAAAACAATACTGTCCATATTTAAGTCAATATACAGAACGTTGCTGACATTCGGGTGTGAGTCTTGGGTTCTTACGAAAAGAGAAAAGTGCAAAGTCCAGGCAATGGAAATGAAGTACCTTAGGAGAATAAACGGAGTGACAATAAGAGACCGGATAAGGAACACAGAAATCAGAGACCAGCTGGAAATAGAAACGGTAGAAGAAATTATACAGAGAAGGAAATTAGAGTGATGGGGACACCTACAGAGGATGAAGGTGGAAAGACAAGTGAAACAGGTGTGGCAGGCGAAAACACAAAAGAAGAAAAGTAGAGGTAGACCAATAAAAACATGAGATAGTGAAATGAAAGAAATTATTGAGAAGAAAGGGAAAACAATAGCAGAGGCGAAAAAAATGGCGAAGAACAGAAAAGAATGGAAGAAATACATCATGGGACCAAGCCAGGAATAACAAGACAAAGCAAAATAAAAAAAACTCTACACCATAATTGGTAGAAGGGAGAACGATATATATATATATTGTTTGTGTTATGGGTTGCTCTAATTTGATATTTTTATAGTATTTTGGATAAACGTGTGTTTATATGGCCTTGAAATGTGAAGGACCTAAAGTTGAATTTTTGATTTGTTTGTTTTACTACTTCCGAGATGTTGGGATTGTAAATTAATAGATTTTCCAAAGCAGTCTCTTTTCTTTTAATAAGTTTATTAATAGTGTTGATATTAAATTCATGAGTACCGGCCAATTGTTTAATGATTGAGATTTCTTTATGTTTATCTTCCGGGGATAAAGGAATTTAATTTAACTTATATATTGAAGAGTGAGAAGTGGAAAGATTACTACTGCTGGTACTAACATATACGTCAGTTGCAATTGCTCGATTGGTGCTCGGATTTTATAAATGTATTTTCTGCTTCCCTTAGTATGTTGTTTCCTGTGAATATTCACAGGTATATTAAACATGTATAATTTGTATCCATTAGGTTTCTCATATTAAGGTTGTTTTTATTGGTGGAAAATACCAATTTATAATTAGCTTTTATTTGAAATTAATTTATCGTTGGTGATAAATACAGGGTGTCCTAAATAGAATAGGATTGCATGGGTTTCTTTGTTATTTTGAAAGCTAGAGATCTGGTTAAATAGGGAATGTCATGCAGTTTTGTATACTGGTTCAAATTATGTTGAATAATTACTAGTAGCAGTATAAAATATAGTGAAATAGTAATATGTAATATTACTTGTAATATTCTAATACAGGACTTCCCAACCGGTGGGGCGTGCCCCCCTCCGGGGGGGGGGGGCATAGAGAGGTCTTAGGGGGGGCATGAAGTGTTCGGATATTTTAATCTAATTACTTATCATTGTTTCTTATTTAAAACACTTACACACAGATTTAGTCGCGCCACCTAGTTCCAATCGGCCGAACTAACTACTACGCTTTACCACTATTTTGTTCTATCGCGTACTGTATGTACAAGACTTGTACTAAACACCGCGCTTTCACTCCTCCCGCGCGAGGTGTGGCGGGAATACATACGTGCAATAACAAGACAAGACGCGTTTGTTTTAAATACGCCTATTCATTGCTCGAAAATCTTAGTTTCGTTCTTGACAAGTGCACAACTAAAATTGACTAAACGGTAAGCTGTATTTTATTTTGCATTGTTTTGTAACAAGTCTAGTTTACTAATGAAAAGATGAAAGCTATTTAGTATTTTATCTGTCCCCGCTCACCGGCAGCGCCGCCGCGCCTGAGATCAGTGGCCCGCACTTGAAATAAAATAAATCAATTCCTCAAAATACCTAATTATTGGTAACTCTTTCCATTTATTAATTGTATTGCAAAACTTGTAGATAGGTAGGTATATAGGGGTCAGTCTGTCAATGCCAATGGACCATGATGAACAAAACTGCGCTTTTAAATTTTATTTATTTTTGTTCTAGCAAAATGTCCGCAAAAAAAAGAAAGTATTTAGGAGACTATATCAAATTCGGATTTACGTTTTTTGAAACAGACGGGATAGAAATGCCTCAGTGCGTGATATGCCTAAAAACTTTGAGTAATGACGCAATGAGGCCCACTCGACTCGAAAGACATTTAAACCAGCAACATCCAACTATGAAAACGAAGCCGAAAGAGTACTTTTCTTCCAAATCAGAAACACTGAAACGGATGAGATTGGATGCGTCGGGAAGTTATCACAAAAGTGTGTCACAACATGTCAAAGCTTCATACGAAATTGCTTTTTTGATAGCAAAGAAAAAGAAACCTCATACTATTGGCGAAGAGTTAATCAAACCATGTGTGCTAAAAGCCACCCAAATTATATTGGGGGAAGAATCGGAACAAAAAATGAAATCGATTTCTCTTTCAAATAACACCGTGAAACGAAGAATCGATGATATTGCTGCAGACATAAAATTGAAAATTATAAACAAAGTAAAGGCGTCACCGTTCTTTGCTATAAGTTGCGATGAATCTACAGACATTGTGAACTGTGCACAGTTAATCGTTTACGTTCGTTACGTCAGCAATGATCAAATTGAAGAAGAGATTTTGTACTCCCAAGTTTTGACAGCAAGCACTAAGTTTGACAATATATTTGGTTCAATATTTAATTTTATCGAAACAAATGACTTAGATTGGAATAAGCTTATTAGACTTTGCACAGATGGCGCCCCCGCAATGATAGGAGTACGATCCGGTTTTGCACAAAAGTTGAAGGAAAAGAATCCCACTCTGGTCAGCACTCATTGTGTCATTCATCGCCAGGCTTTGGCCTCAAAAACATTTCCTCAAAATTTACGCCAGACTCTTGACTTGGCTACAAAGATCGTGAATTACATCAAAAGCAGCGCTTTGAACAGCCGCTTGTGACGTACCTGAAGGGCAATCAGCGCGTTAGGCCGTGAAGCGAGTGGAGGGTCCCTTCGAAGTAGTGACGAGGGCCAGGCTCTCGGTGTCAGAGAGTGGGGGGGTTAAAAACAAGGCTCCACGTAATTTTAACCTCGTTGCTACTTCGTCGCAAAGGGTGGCTCCACCCTACCTGCGTGGGTGGACGGCAGACAGTCAGCGAAGTTCAGAAATCACGAACTGTCACAACGCTGACCATTTGGCGCCAACACCACCAGATTTAAATCTCGCAGTGAGAATAGAAAACTGAAACTGAAATAAATGCCCGATCGAGAAAACGTGGGGGGAACAAAAAATAACGGGTGTGAGTTTTGTAGTGTAAAATATCGGCGTTTATTTACACAAACGACGGACACCGTGTCTGCGCTCCTGAAATAAATACCTCCGCACGCAACCCTTTCACGCAGGGTTCACTCTATTCGGCCGAATATAGCAAGCTCCTGATCGCGCGATTCAAAGGGCCGACGGAGCGACCTTTCTCTTACACAAGCGCAAAGCACGTACGGCACGCAACACGTAAACGCAACTCTTACACAAAAGAATAAACGATATGTCAATAAGGAATTAAACGGAGGTCTGGCTCAATTGAGCCCACAAAAAAAATGTATCAATATCTATATATATATCTCTGGATATCTGGCCTGTGTTCCTGGTGGTCTTCGCTGGCGGCTGGCTACAGCTCCGGAAGGGCGGCGGTTTGCGTCGTGGACGCCTAGCGCTCGATTCCGGCCTCCAGCCAAGATGATCGCGGCCTCCAGACAAGAATGGTTTGGCCGAGCTACTTAGCCCGTAACAAAACGCCTGCAAAGCACATGGCCTTAGTAACAGTGGCCGGACACGTGGCTTCACGAAAAGGAAAAGAAATATCGGGCTTAACTACTTACTCAGGTGTTATGAGCGTTTGGAAGTCCCTTGCCCTGTACCTGGTGCCTCAATCCCCTCAAGGGTGGTTAACTGAGTCCCCGTTGGTTATCCCGTAAACCGGATGGTGGTACACCTTATCTCAACGGTTCTTCTGGCACGGCCGTACTGGACACGAGGTAGCTGAGTTCTGCCGATGGCCGCTGCTCGCCGGCGAATTTAAAAATCGCACACATGGGAAACGCGTCACCACAACAAAAGGTGCGAGCACGGCTGTCTACAGTGCAGGTCTATGCGCCAATTAATTATTAAAATGCAGTTTTTGCCAAAGATGTTTCTGGACCGTTACATTACTACTATTTACATTACTTTGCGAGGATCTCGATTCTGATAACAAAGTTCTTCTTTTCCATACAGAAGTACGCTGGTTGTCTAAAGGTAACATATTGGCACGCCTTTATGAGCTCAAAGAAGAGGTCATCCTCTTCCTTGAATTTCAAGAAAAAAACAATTTTTTGTCATTGTTCAACAATGAACGATTTTATTGGAAGTTGGCCTATTTGAGTGATATATTTGAAGCCTTGAACGGACTAAATTTAAAGCTACAGGGAAAAAACGGCACTTTTTAAGTAACTACGACCACATTCTGGGATTTATATCTAAGCTTCAACTTTTGTCTCAGAGGGTAATTGCCGGAAATGTGCTATCTTTTTCTCGACTACAAGAAATAATTAAAAATCAAGAAATGGACGAAGATATGAAAACTGATATATCAACTCATTTGGAAGCGTTGCAAACAGAATTTCACCGATATTACAGAGACGTTAATTCAGAATCACCAATATTGCACATGACCAGAAATCCATTTGTGGTCAATGTTCTGCTATTACTAGAAGATGTCCAAGAAGAATTTCTGGAAATGAAGGCAGATTCGACAATGAAAGATGACTTTCACCTCTTGACTTTGGAGAAATTTTGGATAAAACGCGTTCTCCTTAATCCAAAAGTTGCCACTTTTGCCTTGCAAATACTTCTCCCATTTTCTTCGACTTACTTATGTGAAACCGGATTTTCAGCATTAGTGTAAATTAAGACTAAGCAGCGAAATCGTCTTGCAGTCGATAATGATTTGATGATAGCCCTGTTAAAAACAGAACCTGATATCGACCAACTGGTTCAAAAAATTCAGGCGCAAACAGCCCGTTAATAAATAATAAATCGTGTGAAATAAATAACGTAAAAATAATTTGTGTTCTTTATTGAAGCAATGAAGAAAAATATAGGGGGGGACATGAATTTTTTTTTAATCTGCGGGGGCACCATGCAAACAAGGATGGGAAACCCTGTTCTAATATGTAAGTATATGTAATATAATAAAATCGTGATTTTTAGTTTTTTTAGAATACCTTTTAAACTGCTCCGACTTTTGATTATTTTTCATTATATTCTGAGCCAACACATAAAACATCACAATATTGCCCTTTTAACTATATCTCTAGTTTTAAGAATATGAAAGATACCCATGCAATCCCACTCTATTTAGGTGGGAACCCTGTATAAAGTGGAATACTGCATATTCTGTAGTAGAGAATTTCAGTCTCGTACGCGAAATGCGCAATTTTTGTGATTAGTTCATTTGTCAGGGCGCCAATTGTAGACTTATACGCGGACTGCTTCAGACGCAGTGGGGACCCTGCCAATAAGAAATAATAATTGCCTTGGGACATTTCATGGCTAACTGGCAAAGTATTACATGTTTTTCACATAGTTGAGGTGTTAAAAGCATAATTTAGTAATTTTCATATCCAGATTTTATGAGATTCGCACAGTCACAGGCCTTCGAAAGGTGCAGAATTATGACCAATGAGAAATAAGTTTCTTCAAATCTGTCCATTTTTGGATTCTCATGCGCATCGCTGACAGAGGCAAACTGCATCCATTATTTTATTCACTAAAGATATAATAGCGACCACATCCGACCAACTCTTCTTCATAGATTGTTACTTTTAGTAACACTAATTCTTGTAGAATAGGTGAGAAAGCAGGTATAATTCAAATGGCGAAATGAAATCAATTTGAATCCTTTAATTTAATTCGGATTTGAGACAACCTGCTTATTCCTGATATATTTGGGAATTAACATTGCTAAGCTTAATTGGATTGCGTTATACACAAAGCTACCAACTCACAAAATTTTAAAAATGAATTAATACTGTTTTTATACATATCAATTTGAGCTTTTTATTTAGTTTAAGTCTTTGAAAGATCAGGCTTATACTAAATTGTAAAAATGTTTCAACAAAGGCAAACGTAAACAGCAAAGGCAAATGTAGCAAACGATTTTACTACATTTTTAATATTCATTATTTAATTTTGCAGAAAGCGACCAACCCACTCAGCTTTACCTATTTTACATTTTATTTATGATTTGTTAAAGATCTTTCTATTATTTTCAATAAATTTGTCCTGTTTTATCAAGCACATTCCTAAAATTATTTTAATCCGTCTACTAGATACTTATAAATACCCGGCGGTGCAAGAAAAAGAGAGTTTAACAGTGTGAATTATTAATTTTGAAGTTATTGTCGCATCTGTGTAAGAAAAGTTGTTAAATAACATGGAAATAGCTCCGTCAGACTTGTTTACATGTGATTTTCTTAATGAATTAGGTAACCACAAATTTTATTATTTAGATTTTTTATAAATGCAAATATTTTAATTTATTTTCCAGAAGATAAAGATAACCTATTCTTGCGTATAATAATAATAGTTCTGTTGAAAATATAATGCTACAAAAACCAGAAGGTCGTCCATGCAAAGGTCGAAAAAGAAAATTACTACCTAACCTAACCTAACCCAAAATCGAGAAGAGGAAAAAATTAAGAAAACTAAAAACGAGTCGTATTATAACTACAGGGGCGTTGAGGTAAAGTCAAAAGAATTTCAATTGCAACTGTATTGCAAAAAATTATGCGAAATATCTTCCTGTTGAAACCCGGGAATCTCAATTTAATAAATTTTTGTCTGTAAAATCATATAAAAGTCAAACCAATTTCCTAGCACACAGAAAAAACACAGAAAAAAAAGTTTTCTAGAATTTACAAATTAAAAAATGTGGAAGTTTGTAAAGAAATGTCTCTTAAAACCCTTGGTATTACTACATGTAGAGTAAACACTGCTCTTAAAAAAATTCATGGACGGGCTACAATTTCCGATAAACGAGATCTGAAACAAGGACGAAATAATTAGTTGCCAGAAGCAGAGTTTCAAGCTGTTGTTGATCATATCAACAAAATTCCAAAATACGTTTCACATTATCGAAGAGAGCAAACTGATGCTCAATTTTTATCTTGTGGAATCACCATACAAAAAATGTATGATATTTACACAAAAGAAGAGGCTCGCCCAATTAGTTTGATGTTTTATAAACAAATATTTTACACTAAATTTAATTTAAAAATTGAACCTTTGAAAAAGATACGTGCAATAAATGCGATGCACTGAAAATTAAAAATGACAATGAAATGGATGAGGAACGAAAAGAACAACTTCGTCTTCAAGAACGTCAGAAACATTTAAAAATATCGGAGGAAGCACAGAAAATAAAAAGAGCCAATTTTTCTATAGCTAAGGAATCTGCAGAACATGAATGTTTAAGTTTTCACCTAGAAAAAACGTTACCGCTACCTCAAATTCCAACAGAAATTGTATTTTATAAGCGCCAGCTTTGGGTATATAACGCAGGAGTACATAGTGGGAAGAAAGCAGCGGTTATTGTTAGGTTTGGATAGAGGAAGTAGCTGGAAGAGGGGCCCAAGAAGAACCTATTTCTTGGGCCCTTCTTCCAGCTACTCCCTCTATCCAAAGGAGTGCCTTTTAAAACATATTAAAAGTCACTTGCCAGCAGCAATCAAGCATCTAATTCTATGGTGCTATTCTTGAGGAGGACAGAAACAACATTAAATTGATTTTATTGCTGAAATCAGTCTTACACAATATAAAAACAAGTCTTCAAAGTATTTGTGTGAAATGTTTAGAATCTGGCAAAGTCCCAACTAGATATCCTAGAAAACAAGTGCCCTGCGATTTTTTTAGTAAGTGCCTGTAAATGCATTAAATTTTATAAAAACATAAACAACTTCTGAACGGTTAAAGCGAATTGCAAAAACTAAACGGATTTATAAAGCCCAAAAAAGGGCAAATTCAAATATGTAAATTAATACAGGGGGTGCCATTTAAAAAAACTAGGTCGAAGGCTGCCCTGCAAGAATGGAACACCGTGTATATGGCAAAATAGTTTTACAAACTGCACTTTAGCCTCTAGTTTGCAGTGCCGTTTGGTTCATTTCGATATCATTAACTGTGTAGGTGTTATCGAGCCTGCCCGTCCTATTGACTCACCCTGTATAAATATGAATATAAAATATGATTTGAGAAACGATGAAATATTCCGACTCCCAGTGCCGTCCCTGTATCGATCCTACCGTCCGTTATGATATTCCTCTCTTTCTCGCGATATTAGAGATACGAATATCTGTGGAATGCAGCACTTGAAATAAATTCATTGTGCAAACGATAACAAAGGAAAGAACACTCAATGCTACGAGCAATTAAAAAATATCTTGTCGCCTCATATGTGATAATCTCAGACATATAAAGTGCAGCAAGAGCACGAAATCGGCGGAATGGGGTGAAAATGTTTATATATGGCATTATCGGTTGAGAAATTGAATTGGGGGGAAATAAAATTGTTATCATTTTATATATCGAGCGATCAAAAAATATTACAAACCAGTCACCTAGAACTTGGGAAGACGCAATAGAGAACATACTGAGAAAGAAGGACAGGAAGCGATCCAAATGACAAGAGACAGAAAGACGTGGGAGCAATTCATAAAACAGTAGAATGTTTATAATAGAACAGTTTAAAATATTATTATAAAATATTATCATGTTATATTATATAGCTAGAAGTATGTTACACGCCTAAACCCAGCATTGGTAAAAAAGCTTATTGAATATTTTGATATATCTTAATATATTTTGATAATATGTGATTCAATGATATTAATGTGTACTTGAAATTAATTCGCCTAATTTTACAAGGCCTACAATTCACTATATCAATGTAGTCATTCAGGCTAATAAGGGACCTGGCTTGGCAGTGATTAACATGTTTTTGCTACAAATTAATAAAATATAATTTGTGCAATGTGATAAATTTAAAAAATCGATACTGTAACGGTACAATACCGGGGTATCATTATAAATTGTAATTAATTTATAAACGTAGTTTGGCTCGTAATCTAAGTGGCTGTACTTCACCTGTGTTTGATTCATGGAATCGTTATAATGACAAGATCGCAGGTTCGTTGTTCAAGTATTGTGTCTGTTAGGGGGAAAATATCAAATTATACGCATACACAAATATCATCATACAGTAATTTATTCATTTGGTAATTCATATGGTTTTACATTTTAATTTAGCAAGTAAGGTTTGGTTCATTTGGTTATGGTAAATAATACGCTGTACATTTATGTGGCGACTAAGGGTTTATTTAATAAGTAATAACACACAAATAATTAAGAATTACGATTTATTCTCAATTAAAGTTTTGAAATGAATAATGATTTTTACGTGGTTTCTGTCTATTTCATCAGGTTATGGTAAAATAATACGCTTTACATTTATGTGGTAACTAAGGGTTTATTTAATAAGTAATAACACACAAATAATTACGAATGACGATTTATTCTCAATAAAAGTTTTGAAATGAGTAATGATTATTACGTGGTTTCTGACTAGATTTCGAAGTATTTTGACGTGAATTAACGTTGCAATCCAAATTCTACTGATTACGAGTACATGCGACATGTCCCTGCTGTTTACGGTGTTTTAGTTATATCATTCAATCCACATGCGTTCGTTCATCCATGTTTTTATCTTTTATTTACTTGATTTGATTTATTCTCAGATAAAGTTTTGAAATGTATTTACCAAGCAAATAACACGTAAATAAATAAGAATGACGATTTACCCTTAATTAGAGTTTTGCAATGTATTTACCAAGCGATCGATGATTTGTGTACGATGGTCAGTTGTGTCTGGCTAAAGTACATATATCTGATCTCATAGCGAGTCTCATACCCTAACCCTTTGGTCTGACGTGTATGAGACATAAGCCCCTCGTTTGTTTTTGACTCTTTTTATTTTTATTATCTTTTCTTTTGTTTTTAATATTTTCATTTATTTTTGTTTGTTTTTACTTCGTTTTTGTGACAATTGGATTCACCTAGCGGAGGTTATTCTGCATGATTTTGACTCTGATTCATTCACTGATTTATATCCCTTCTATACGCATACTCATGCATGAATTCCCTTGATTCGCATTCATTCTTCCTTGCCGTTATGTTTCGTATTTAGTAACTTTGTTTCTCACCCGATCATGACTTATAACTTTGATTCATTCAATGATTTATCTCTAATATCCACGTGCTCATGCTTCAGAACTATATTGACTCGCATTCATTCATTTTTCACACGCTCAAGAATTCAGCTGAGGGCTGTTTTATTTCACCGTCATGCAATTACGACTTATTAGTTCGATCGCTCACTTGGCTGATTGATTAGTGATACTAACTACGCAACGTTAAATAAAAGTATTTGTGATGTGGTATGACATGATGATATTTGCTGATTTTTGTAATAATTATTGACTTTAACGGATACCGATTTTTAGTTCCCGTTGCGACCGATACCTGGGAAATCCCTTGAGTTTATATCTGTTTAAATACCTTCATGAACTAAGCTCTTTCCCGAATCCCGTGCTAATGAAATATAAATAATAATTGAAACACGTGTTAATTAAGTCTATTACGCGAGCAGGATTTCATCACTTCGCACGTTTGTTTGAAGTTTCGTGGCAATGAAAGCGGTTTGTAAAATAGTCCCGATATGGTAATTAGATTACAAGGATAAAATTGACATGTGGTTGAAGAAGCTTCGTGTGCGCCCATATGTTTCCAAATGCGTCACAAAACCCACATATCGCTCTTAATATATTCCCATACCTCTGCGCCAATTTAGGCGCAAACATATGTCAGGTGAATAATTGGGTACGGTAATTGGTGGTGGTTTGTTTGGGGTTGTAAGACTTATCATAGTGACAATATTACGAAGAGAATAATGCACGTTGTGGTGTGTGATTGGTTAATATGTTCGATCCGAACACATCAAAGGGTAAGATTGATATGAAGTTGATGCTTCTGGCGCGCACATCTGTTTTAAAATTCGTCGCGAAACCCACATATCGTTATTATTACGAAGAGAACCATACACGTTATGGTGTGAGATTGGTGAATGTGTTCGATCCGAACACATCCAAGGGTAAGATTGATATGAAGTTTATGCTTCTAGCGCGCACATCTGTTTCAAAATGCGTCGCGAAACCCACATATCGCTCTTATTACGAAGAGGACCACACACCTTTGCACCAGTTTGGGCGTTTTGTTCTTTTGTAATTCTGTCACAGGATATTTTCCGGCGGATTGCCGGATTAAATTACTTGACACGCGTAATGACTTGCCTGCTAAATATTTTGCAGTGCCCTTCGAAATTGGCAGTTTTGATTCGCGTTACTCGATTATCAATTGCGCAAGTACTCACTCTTTAAACCGTTTCTCTCTCTTGCCGACTGGACAGCCGTACTGACGTCGTAGTAGCTCGTGCCCTTGGTGTTGATTTTAATTACTCCGCGATCTCCCCGAAAATGTCTACCTGCATCAATACCGCCCTAATTGAATTTATCGATTTCCCTGATTGTTTATGCTAATCGCGCCCCTGTTCGCACTCTCGTGCCCTCTCGTGCCCTCTCATGCCGTCGAGAACCAAGTGCCTCCCCCCTACTTTCGCATATTCTTATATGTTTACCTCCAACTTCTCCCCGCGCCCCAGGGCCCATACACTGTCGTTTTCGACGGTTCTCTGGTGGTCATTTTGCCCTCGCTGAGTGCCTTTTCGTTCGATGCCAGTGCAATAATCTCTCCCACATGTTCAAGCCATCAGAAATTGCTGGCTGATTTGTGTTTGCTACCGATACAAATCATGTCCCTTCGTGGTGTGAGTTATTCAGGCTAAATGTGCCCTGTTCCCAGAATTTCAGTAAGCGTGCATGTATCTCGCGTCGTTTATGGTACTTAAGTTAATGATTCTATAGACCGTAATATTATACTTCAGGTTATTGGAACCCTCGGAATCGCTCACTGTCGGTCAGTGGCGCATCCCCTGTCTGGTCACGAGTAATTTATATTTCCCTGAACTGTTGGTATTTTCGCCCGACTGGTAAACTTTTGTTACACTTAAGTTAATGGCTTTATTGTCCCCATTGTCGACAGAATTCTCCCAGACTGGTTCATGGGTCTGCAGCCCCCACGAGTCAAACCTGTTTACGGATTTTTAAGCCGGAATGCGATACTTATTTATTTATTAATACGAACGATTTCTCAGCAAATAACACCTATCTCACCTACTTGTTTGTTTAGCTAAATAAAACATGGTACGTCGTGGGTCCTTTCACTACTAACAAACAACTGGGATTAATCACATTGAATTTAATCTGTCTCGAGCCGTACAAAACACATTTAAAAATTACAACCACCATTTCGTGTTACGGATGTTCAAATCAAATGAAGTCCTAATCCTTGACATGATTAATATTGGATTCGTATTAATGCCTGTTGGATACGTATGGTCGCTAATGAATACTATGTCTGCACCGACTTTAATTTGTGCTAAAATCTCTAAGAGACTTTCTTTCAGCATTCACAACTCTGCAAATGGCCCCGTTGTTATTCATATTTGTCGCGTGTTTTGATCTAGAGATTCAATTAAGATATACGGCATTACGCAATATTCTCTCATTTAACAGAAATTAACTGCCCTGCGTAATACAATAAAATCACAATCAAAAAGAAGGTAATGTTTATTGTATTAGAGTATTTTAGATAAATTGATGTAATTGTACCATAATGCTACAAGAACGCAAGACAGGAATGCTTATGTGTGTAACAATTTTACAACAAATATAACTATATAATTGATGATAATGATATCGATTATTAAATCGAAGTCAGCTATAAGGTCATAATTCCATATCAAAATTGCATCTTTTTTTCCGGAGAGAGAATAATAAATTTCTGTGAAGAAAATAACCTAATAGTAACTAACACATTCTACGCCCACAGAGAGACACACAAGTTTA